>CM077211.1:20438362-21038362 GCA_039654625.1 Rhinogobio ventralis
AGCAATCCTCATTTCCAGCAGGTTTCTCACTGCTTGCTTTTGATTCAGCAGCAGGCCAGGGGCTACACACTCCTCGCAACCCCTCACTGTGAGCTAGCACATACTGAGAGACAGAAACAGAGAGAATGCGTGTATGAGAGAGACAAAAGCTTTTAAATTGGGAATGTGTTTCTCGTTTGTGTCTGAGATGTTTGTGCATGAAAAAAAAGGAATACTTTCACTGTTCTTATGTTGTTATGGTCAAGAAATTACTGCACATAATGTTATTCAATAGCTATTTGCAAGAAAATGGCATATGCTCAAGGTAGATGGTCAAAGTGTCGAATAACTTTTGTGTTTGCTTGGACTTCAATTCCCAGTAGCTGGATCTGAGCAACCAGGACTCTCCGAATTAAGTGGATTCCCAAGTGGTACAAGCTGCCATGAAACAGTGAAGAGCCCTTCATGGCTGTTAGGAGCCTTGTAAACATAGCTGAGGATGTGTGCATACACATTTCGTCAACACACTTTACTAGAGAGGCTGAAGAAGGCCAAGAATGTCAGAAGGTTTCTTTCCAAACATCTTGACTGATGGGATAAGAAACACTTGCCTGCTGGCTATTACACCTTAACACTAAATGATAGTATCAAGACGTTATGATAACGATAAGAATATAAATGAATATTAATTACTGCATGGATTAATTCCGTGTTTATTATTCCATGTAAAAAATGCTCCCAGACTGATTAAAGAACAGTGTTGTAAAAGTATTAAAAATAATTTTCAGTCATCAAAATAAGATTTATGTAAACTAATGTATGTTAACGAAAAAAAGTGTTTAGTGAAAAAAAATGGTTTGGTAACATTTTAGTTTAGGGTCTCACTATTAACTTGTTGCTTTTTAGCATGCATATTACAAGTATATTAGCTGTTTATTAGTACTTGTAAAGCACATATTAATGCATTATTCTGCATCCCTTAATCCTACCCAATACCTAAATTTAACTAGCTTACTAACTATTAATAATCAGTAATTAGGAGTTTATTGAGACAAAAGTCGTAGTTAATAGTTAAACTAAAGTGTGACCAAATTTGAGGAAAGATTTATGTTGTTGTTGATAAGATCATTTCATGGTTCATACACAACAACAAAAAATAGTTCAAAAACAACTTTTCTTTGGTCTGAAATGTTCTTTAAAAAAGGTTGAAATAAGGTTGTTAATTTTTCTGTTTTGATAACTCTGGCTTTTTCAGAGCCAACTGAAAATTTACCTCTCGAGTTCGTCGTTTCTCAGCAGTTAAAGCAACTTCAAATAAGCCCTTTGAAACCACTGGTGCTGAACATTCAAAGGTTTATACATTGCTACCTTGTAAAGCCTTAAATCTCTGCAGCACCTTGAAGGCTGGAGATTGTAGCTTCTGATGAGTGCTGTTAGTTTTATTTATTTATTTCCATTCTTTCCAAAAGCACTCTGGCGATAAATAACTTAGGGAAAAACATGTTAGTCGTTTCGCTGGAACGCGGCTCCTTGCAGCATGTCACCTTTATTTCCCTTTCACTACAGCAGGCCTGCCAGGTTTGGGTGTGCGTATATATATATATATATATATATACACACATACATATATATGTGTGTGTGTACAGTATATGACTGCTATTTATTTAAGCCATCAACTATCTCATTATGAGGCTCGCAGGCAAATATTGGCATCAATTTGCATACAGTTTAACGCTCTGAAGTGCGACCCCGATTGCTGAACCGCTATCGCAGCAAGCAGCCACTCTGGAACTTTCAACGCTGTAAATCATCAAAATAAAAGTAAATAAACCACGAGGTGCACCTCAGAACACATCTCTTTAGTCACAGCTTGCGAGATAGAAAAGCTAGCATGCTGGGTTCAGACATATGGTGCAAGAAACATATACGCACAGGGGCAGAACATAAAAGAGCAAAGAGGGAGTGCTTAGGCAGACAAGTACGCCCACCAATGTGACAATATAGAACTTGTCAACTTGTACCATCTCAACGCCATCTTGACCACGATGGTACTTGCTAGTCAAGCAGTATTTTATTAATTAAATTAAAAGAGTTAGTTTACCCGAAATTGTCATCATTTACGACATTTTCAGAATAGACTGGATTGCTTTATATGATGACGTATAACATATAAACGCTGATCAGCGAACATAAACAGAAGCTCAACCATACTTGATGCGC
The DNA here is from genome assembly GCA_039654625.1 of Rhinogobio ventralis. NCBI lineage: Eukaryota > Metazoa > Chordata > Actinopteri > Cypriniformes > Gobionidae > Rhinogobio > Rhinogobio ventralis. The sequence goes on from CM077211.1 coordinate 20,440,562, forward strand.
GAGAACAAATGTCATTGGTTCTTGCGAAAGCTTTACCATATTCTGATGTTTGCGTTGATGAAAGTTTATGTGAAAAAAAGCCTAAATTCAATCTGTTTTTTATATAAAGCGATCATGTCTCTTCATAAGATTTGGACTAAGCATTCATATGGATTAGTTGTACACTCTCTTTATGAAGCGTCAAAGTGGTAGTTGCGTGGCTTTACGTCACTTCAGAGTTCCTACTGGCGGTGCGAATGTAACAAGGAAAATTACCCTAGGGGAACATTTAGTTCTCATGGAACCACCCTGATGCCTAGTTTCTGTAACTAAGTTCCTAGAACTACCCAGTGCAAAAGCCCCTATTATCGAATGCATATTTTTTTTATTTAAAGAAACCAAACCAATGTATAGTTGACATTTGAGGATTAATGCTACAGAAAAGCAATACAAGTTTTTCAGAAAGAGTGTTTTCAGCTTCTTTTTTTATTTTTATATTAAAAATATGGCATGCAGTTGCTTCAAATAATGGTATAAAGCTATTCAAAACATCATTAATGTAAATTGTGATAATCATATTTAATAATCACAATTACAATAAAGGGAATAATCGACAATTATGATTTTTGTCATAATCATGCAGCCCTACTCTCAAGTATTTTTGTCTTCTTTTTTTTTTTTACGCCATTCGCTTTTTTTGACTGAAAAAAATGCAATCTAAATGTAGGGTAAAAAATTAATATAAATAAAAAAATAAATAAACAATGTAAAACGTATAAATTATATTTTGAGAAATGTTTTCATTGGAAAACAAGTAAAAAAAATACTGTTTAAGAAAGGATTACTCTATAGCAGATGTCCATATGAATTAAGATCACTCCGCATCTGTGATACAAAACACAACATGAAACAAGTTGTCCTATTCAATATACATGTGGATTACTGTAGCTTACCGTGTTATAACATCTGATGCTTCATTTTTTTCTTTTATATGAATAAATGGCTTTGTGCTAAGTGAAGCGTGGGGAACCCTGAACGGACAGAGGTGTTCACGATGCATGTCAGAATGAAAGAAAGTGCTTTTAAAAAAATGCTGTTGTCTGATAAATGTGTCAGAGAAGCCAAACTGCTGCACACAAACTGCTTTCCGTGTTCCCCGATCCATTTCAAGAAGTGGCCCAGTAAAATGTATCTTGTCATATATGTCATATCTGCCTGTCATATTTATTGCACTACATGGGCGTGAGGACACATTATGAAAAACAAAAACATTTTAAACAAAAAAACTCTCAACTATCATATCTACTTTCAAAAATCAGATACAGAGGTCCTCCCTAGATCATGTAAAATTCTGATAACATCATGCAAGCAAGCTTTTTGCTTGCTTTCGAAAGGGTATGACCTTCAACTTCGCTTCAAGTTAAATGCTGCCCTGAGGTCATACATGTATGCACACAGATGTACACACACATGTGATCATGAAATATGCATGTACACCCACAAATTTTGTGAATTTGCATGTGTTGCTAAGCGGTATTGTAATTATGCTGGTACCATATGGAACGCAAAATGCAGCATGACAAGTTCAGCAAACAAACTTGGCCCGAAGATGTTGCCAGTTTTTTTCTCTCTCTCCATTGTTTTGAACAGAACTGTGCAAACCGAAAGCATATTAGTTTAGGTTTTTTTTTTTATCTAAATGGTTGTTTTACCAGCCGAGTATGCCAAAACCTAGGGCTGAACCCCTTAATTACTATTCCCTACATTAGCCTACTAATAGAGTTCACTTGGAGTGAATGAAAATGAGTGAGCGAATGCAGACAGCCGTTGAGTGTACATCGACTGTACACTCGTTATAGCGGTGCAATGTGGGATTGAGCACATTCGATAACGTCCACTATGGTTTCGGACACTACTACAAATGGCTGTCCCCTCAAATAATGCCCTATATTTGAGGGCATAGGGGGCGATTTCGGATTCAGCCCAGATTAATATTACGTTGAAGTGCATTAAGTTTAAATTTACACTCCCTAATAACTAATCCGGGATATTGCAAGATATTGAAATGAGCCAGACGCATATAGTGTTCTTACATGCATGCAGACACACACAAAATAATAAAATCACCGCCCTTCCTCTTTATGTTATGTCTATAAAGTTATGTAGTATAATGGAATATGAAGCTTTAAAGCATGACACTGACGCAGCCTGGAACTATGCTAATAAAACGTCCCACAGAGACACCAGTCCATAAATTGACAACTTGAATCCACTGCACATATTCGAGTAATCCATATGTAATCCCATACGAGCGCTCATAATGTGATTTAATTCTATTAGATATTGTAGGAGTGTATCATGACGTACTTCACACAGTAGAACATGGGTTGTTTGCCTTCTGTTGACTCCTTGATAGATAAAACGCACAGCAAGTGTCCAAACATAACCTTTATACATGATTTGGTTAATTTAAAAGTGTTTGCATAATAACTGAGTCATCAGTGTGTGGCTACATATGCTGTTACAGACCTTTTTTCATTTGTAATGAGCTCAGACTATAATTAAATATTTTCTAGGCTGTATTTTAATATAGATAGACAAGTCCAAATCTGACCTTATTCAAGTAAGAATCTCTTTACGACTGGTTAGGTTACAGCATTTACATCTAGACATGGCTGTTTACTAAACACATAGCAGACCTGCTAACCCACGCAAGCTGTCAGGAGTGATATAGTCATCTAGCTCAGTTACACTGTAGACTAGTGCCTCATGAATTTCATATTTAAGCATGTTAAACAGCGGTTTCTAATTCTGTACCAAAGACATTTATGTCAAGGAACATCATTATTATTAATGCGCCTCAGAATATGTAGAACATGCCCACATTATTCACTAACTTGTGCAGTTAAGTAAGGTGCATGTATTTTCATTAAAAACATGGCATGAGCAGAGAGTGTGATCTGGTCACATTATTCTTACGCAAAAAAAAAAAAAAAAAAATCATAAAAATTGGGATGGGACCCCTACAGTTCGCACATTCGGTCACTTCATGCATTTTTTACTAATTGGATCTGATTTGTTCCATTTACACTTGGTCTCCGCAAAACGACTATAAATCCAATCTTTAATTCCCGCGCTATATGCAAATTTAACAGAGTTTGCCATCAGTGAAAGCAACAGATATGCGCTGCATTTTATTTATCATCAGCTAATATCAAGCTCAAAGATCGCAATAGGAGTACTGGTAAGATCAAGAATATTTAACATCTCATATTCCTGTTGCTTCGATATCAAAGCTAAAAGAACAAAATCATACAAATCACATTTAAATGGTAGCTCTCATGTGCTGAAAAAATAAGACAAACGATCAAGAGATGTGTTTTGTTTCCAAATTAAATATGGTACTGCATATTTGTATTTGCATGCGATATCAGAATTTCTGTCTTTGCTTTGAATTATGTGATTGTGAAAATAAAGGGATGCTGCGATTTAAAGGGATATGCACTTGACAGAAGTGGATATTGAAATGCATGGAAAATAAGTGAGCTTTCACAGAGAGCGATCTCTTTCAATCCGCGTTGAGGGTACTCAGGAAAAAAGATGAAATACATTATGCATGTCTACAACACACCAGATAATCTAGTGTGATACAATGCCCATTTCAGACGTGAGGATGTGAGACGTGTCATCTGGAGCTTTGTCTTAAAAAAGCACGGTTGAGAGCATTGAGTTTGGATTACATTACGGACAAATGCTCTCACTCTTGCTTTTCATCAACAGTCATTATAATTCTTTGGAAAAGAAGTAGAGGACTTCAGTTTACTCAGAAACTGCATACAAATATCTGAAATTTAGAGGGGAAAAAACCCCACTAATTTACTTTACATTTTGATGACTTCAGTGAAATGAAAAAACCTTTTAGGGAAAGAATGACTCATTCAGCAGATACTCTACTTCCACTGGTTTGTTTCTCATTTTCAGAATCAATACACTTGATATAATTTGAGACAAGGAAAATTACTTCATTTTCTCTCTTGAGGAGAACCACTGGTTATTGTGCTTAATACAGTTGGGAAAGGTGTTAATGTATGACGAAAAGGCCACAAAACCCATCAGCCGGGCTGTTAGTTTATTTTCTTTATCATTTCTGTTTTTTTAAGGGCATTTTCTCTACAACAGTCCACAGGGACCCATATAAAATCCCAGTGTTAATTCTATATGCTGTGATTTATATATGCTCTAAAAAACACATTTTTGGATTTTGGGCTTGCCTATGCCCCTCTCATCAGCCTTTGCTGTCACTGCACAATTCTATGCTTGAATGTATCTTTGGCAAACGAAGCGGTTCTTTTCCCCAGCTCGAAACGGCATAAAGAACGACCACCTGTCAATGTCACATTAAAAACCTGGTGCAAGAGTAGGACATAAATATAAACTAGGAAAACTCTGCAAAGTTGCTTTAAAACTGCTCTTTTATTATAATTTTTTTCCATCTTAAAATACGTCCTCCTACCGGAGTCCAATGTGCAGAGACATTAAGTAAGCCATTAGTAGGTTGATTTCCCTGAAAAGTGTAAACACTGCGGCTCTGCTGTGATTTCAATGAGCATTTCGATCAGCTCTGGCAGCAACGTGGGAAAAAAGGAGGCAGTAGCCATGCAGTCCACTAGAAAAAGAAATCCGATGTCAATAGAAGCTGATAGTCTCATGCATTGCTGTCATGCTGGATTTCACAGTTTCTCATGCAGCATAAGCAATCTTTTTCATATATAACAAGCTGACCAAGACATTTTCCACATTTTATGGTTTTCCATATTCTCTTAATGAGTCATCGTTGTGTTTTGGGCGTAAAGTGCAATAAAGAGTCTCATCTCCCATTCCCGTTAAAAGCCAGTTGCGATTGCACCATGGTGGATTCGCTATTTACATGGCAGAATTTGCGAGCGGAAAGACTGAATGCTTCTCCAGAAAGGAAACGGATTTGCTTGTCCAATGACGCCTGCTTGCTCGTCATTACCGCAAATAGGTAGGCTAATTCTGATACATGCAATGACTATCCATTATGACATGTAGGCATTTTTATATTTATGTACACAATAATAATCTTTCAATCCTTTCATTTTTCTTATTTAAAAATGTCTGTGTGCTGCTGCTTGTCCCTGTGTGTGTAATAAGCAAAATGTATGTGCGTTGTGGACTCGCCTGTAGGCGCATATTACTAACGTGCTCTTTAAACAAACGACATTTTTTGACTATTGACTTTAGTTTCAGTAATGGCACAGTCTATTTCAGTTGCCTGAAAATAGCAACATGTCAACAATGCGCCTGAACACACATGGGCGCACAAATGGGCACAAATGCATTTGCTATTTAAACAACATGGCGCAGGACATGAAAATTATAACAAGATTTGTACTGGATGCATTGTAGGCAATTATTTGAGATTTAGAGGCCTTAAAGTATCTGTTGAAGAGAATAAAATATTACAGCAACATTCTTATTTGGGCTTTTTTTTCCTGCAAGAAAGCCGTGCAAATCAGCGTCTTTAAGTTCAAGGGGTTTGTGCTGTCAGTCAGTGTGCAGTTAATATTTAATCCCCTCATTGTCACTGTCAATTTTTCTCATTTTATTTAATCAGCAACTGGTGGACAGGGGATGCAGAAATGAATTAATTCCAAAGGGGTTTTCATTTAGAGTGTCTGATTATTTCATCATGATGAGTCATTTGTGTCATTCATGTTCTGGTTGGGCAGAATGAATTATGAACTCAAAAGGCCAAGGTTACAGCAAATACGCCCAGCTCCTCATGCAAGTGCCAGGCCTGGGAAAAACTGTGTGAAGTGCAGCGTGAATGAAACAAAGACTCCTGACCTCCCTCGGTGGAGGTGGGCTTACAATCTTTTCAGAAGGAGGCTCAGAGGCAGCGATGAGTTTGTCTGACTCTGCACTCCCACATCTGAGTGAATGCTGGTATAATTGCAGAGATGATTGACAGATAAATTATCTATCTAGAAAGGCCAGCTGTCACTGACCATTTTCAATCTTCTAGGATGGTGTTTGGATCTAATTCACTTAGTCACACAGTGCTGACGTGACAGAATTCATCAAGAGCCAGTTTTGCCAATGGCATACACTTTCAACTAAAATAAAGTACAGTGAATAATTTATGGTTTATGACAGTAACACTTACCCACAGTACACTTACACATCTGAGGTCTGAACTTTCAAAGAGTCAGGCAGATTAAATATTTGGTAGACGTATTGATACTATAAACTATGGAAGCTTGTTTCCGCCACAAAATTAAAAAATAAATAAAAAGGCTTTTTTTCTCTGAATTGCGAGTTATAGTCAGAATTGTGAGATATAAGCATGTAGCTAAAGTCATAATTTTCTTGCAATTGCGAGTTTATATCAGATTTGTGAGATGTAAACTTACAATTGTGATATAAAATTTGCAATGATCTTTTAAAATGTTTTATTCTGTGGCGAAAAAAAGCTTCCATAATAAACAGATGATCAGATGAACTCTATGCATGTTTGGGGTCAGTAACATTTTATTTTTAAAGAAATTAACACTTTTATTCAGCAAGGCTGTATTAAATGTATTCCAAGTGACAGTGAAGACATTTATAACATTACAAAACACTGAAATAAATGCTGTTATATTGAACTTTCTATTCATTAAAGAATCCTGACAAAAAAGGCCTGACAAAAAAGGCCTATAATTGTTTCCACAAAAATATTAAGCAACTCAGCTAATTTCAACATTAACAATGATAAGAAATGCTTAGTCAGCACCAAATCAGCATATTAGATTGATTTATGAAGGATCATGTGACACTGAAGACGTAAAGAATACATTTTGCTGTGCCATCACAGGAATAAATTAGTTATTGTAAACTGTAATAAAATGTCACAATATTACTCTGTATGACTGTACTGTAATATTTACAAACACAGAAAGCCTTCCAACCCCAAACTTCTGAACGGTGGTGTGTGTATAACATAACTTAAGTTAATTAAATTTAAAATTTTAGTTTTCACTAATTCAGACAAAATTTAACCTCAAAAGACTTTTGCTAAATTTACAGAACTTACAGCACTGCTGCACTTTGCACACTGTCTCACACTAGCATGTGGGGAAGGCACGTACTGCCTGCTCCTCAAAGACATGCAGTTCGATTTCAGATGGGTGTCAGGTAAGTCTAGTAAATTGACTAGGTGGGTGTCACCCACTAGCATAATATATTGTAAAGTGACTCCTGACTGTATTATTGCGTCTATGCCCTAGTCTATGTAACCTTATATGGAGCATGGCTTGTTACTAAATGCAAAGGTATAGAGCAGACATGGCACAAGTGTAATGGATATTTCAAACTGCAGTAAAAATAAATCAATGTTACAGAGCTATATGTGGATATCAGCATAATTTAAGAAAAATCTATTATATTAAAAAGAGAGGTTACCCTAAAGAGAGCCTGGGTTTCAAATATTACATTAAGGAGAACTGCAGAATTGTACATATAGTATGGCAAATTAAGTTAAGAGAGCGTGGACCTCTTAGTATTTATGTTAAAAGCTCTGAGGCATGCTGGATAAAATGCAGAACACATGAGCAGGCTGGTTTTACAATGGTACACCGGTTTAAAAAAAAGAGTTGAACATTTTATTGATGGGTTTTTATGTGCAAAATAACCACAACAACAACAACAACAATGATAATAATCATAATAATAACAAATTTGCTTATTTACTCTTAGGGGACTGAAGAATGTTAGGGGAATGTTCTTCAAAACATTGAATGTCTATTCTGGGAATACTAATACTGAACACTAACATTCACACTGGGAACCAAAAATGTTAGCTGGATAGGCTTTTAAAGCCAGAAAACAAAAAGATTTGAACCTACAACATTATATTCATGAATATTATATACGTATATGAAGAGTTTTTTTTCTTTCTATGTTTAGGTTCAGTAATTTCACTTTAATGACAATGAAAAGGTTATTGGTCAGTTATTGAAATGCCTTATTTCAAAAATGTCACTTTAGTCAGTTCATTGGTATTTAACAAATGTCACTGTCTTTTGCTGCAAAACCAGCTAAGTACATGGCCTTTTTGCAAAAACCTCCAAGTCCACCTCTTTGGACAACAAGACATAGTAAACAGTTGCAAAATCACTAAATATGCAACTAGAAACATTGCAAATGATAAAAGCAGAATACAAAATGTAACAATGAAGAAACTGATCCACACAGTAGGTGGAGCTGTGATGCATGTGCAAACCGGTATTTCTGAATGGGCTGACAAGTTTTCTTGTCGTCTGTCATCGTCTTGTCTTAACAGCGCTCATACTACACAACACAACGCTGATAAGGTGCACAAACTACAAGACCTTCTCACACAAATTCACACAAGACATATGTGCAGAAAAAAGATGAGACAAAAAATGAAAATTGGGCAGAAACACACACGGGCTGGCTGCCCATGTCTGTTCAGCAAAAAATTATGATAAATAAAATATATGTTAAAGTAGCCCAATTCTGTGGGAAAAAAGACTTGGCAACACTGATTAACTGTTTTTTCGCAGACTGTAGAAATCTGTCTGCAACAGTAAAATCAAGCCAAAAGTTGTGTAGTGAGAGCCTGCCTTTAGGGGAATTTAGGATAACCTTCTCCAAACATGAAGGGAACATTACATTTGTGTAAAGAAAACAGAGAACTTTAGGATTTCTATTTTGGGAACGTTCTGAGAACCAAACACAAACATTCCCAGAACATTCTGGGAAACAAAATATTGCTAACTGAGCAGGCCAGAAAACAACAAATCTGGTGACTACACCATTGACTAATAACTAATTATGCCCCCTTGCTCCTGTTTGCCATCTTTTGTGAAGTGCCACCCACAGTCTGATTAGGTGAAACAAATAAGATGTCAACTCTGAGATCGGCTTATGGTCATACAGTGTGACGGGTAGAGTCGACCCTCCCCATCACACTCCTCTAGTTTAGGTCAGCGGGGAAGCGGGGAGGCGGGGCAGGCTGAGCATGTCAGTAATAATTACGACTCCACGCAGCCGAGGGCCTCGGCACCTCTCTGGCTGTCTAAACGGGCCAGACTAATGAAAGGAGAAAAGTGAGGTGAGGCTGGAAATGAGTAATCTTTCGCATGGGCTGTGTGGGGCTCCCTGGGAGAGGGGAGAGTGAGTGAGGACGAGTCTTGCCTCCCTCAAATAGATTCACTCAATTGCTCTCCACATTTCATCTTTGTTCTCACCGCTGTATTCTCTCATAACTGTGTAACAGTATCCACTTGAAATAGATCTGCCCCAATTATACAAGAAACAGCCTTGACAAGAGACTCTACTGGGAGCGAAGAAAACCACGGGTTTGTGTGTGTGGTGTTACTGTATATGCAACGAGTTTTTTTCCAAACCAATGCTGAGGAGAAATGAACAAAAAGTAGCCATGCTTACTTTAATCAGTAGATTGAAAGTAGTTCAGCTGTTTTCAAAGTAATGTAGTTTTTCCAGTAACCAGCAGTGCGGTGTAGCATGAACAAATACCATTTTAATCTGAACTGATAATATTTAAACACACACAACTGAACGTTCCTTGCTCTCTCATATGTAGCGTTGAAGACTGATTCATTCCAGTGAATCAATTCGTTTGGATGGTTCAAATAAAAATGTATTCAACAATTCAAGTCCCTCTACCACATTTTTTTGACTCATTTATATGATAGTGTTTTCCACACGCATGATGACAGTGATGGGCATTCTGTGGATTCTTTAGTGACTCTTTCTGCAGGTTACATCATTATACCAGTAGATGCAAAGTGACTGTCTTTGAATAAGTCAATGAATCATTAGCTCAACCGACTCTTTCTGAAGACTGGAGTAATGGCTGCTGAAATTTTTCATATTGTAATAATATTTGACAATATTACTGTTTTACTGTATTTGATCACATAAATGCAGCCTTGGTGAGCATAATAGACTTTCAAAAACATTTAAAACTCTTACCCCAAACTTTTGAACAGCAGTGTAACTAGCAATATTGTGTAATATTGTGCACCAGCATGTGTAATATTGCTTAAAAGTTTACATGGTATGTGAACACGAGAGGCGTAACAAGGCCATTAGCAAAATGCAGGTGAAACCCACTGAATTAAACAATTACTGCTATATTAAAAATGAAAAAAGCTGGGAACTTGAATATACTGTGTAAAACAGCTTTTAGTATGTGTCTTATGATTGTATGTGCATGCAAATTGTTTGTGTAAAAGCATATTTATGCTTATAGCATGTTGAGCTGTGTACTGTGGGAGCACTGCTGTGAGGTGGCTTACATCTCGGATGCCAGTGGCGATTCACAGCAAGGTCTAATATTATACACTAATCTCCCTTAAACATTCATGATGAATCATATAGTGCTGAGTTATGTTCCAATATTGCATGCATTACGTCTCCTCTCTATGCACAGTAGGGTTGGAGGATGATGAAATCAGTTCCATGTGCAGGAAAGAGGAAGGCCAACGGATGCAATGTGTTGCTTAATAACCGGGGTCTCAAACAGAACAAATTGTGTCTGTCCTTAAATGAATTCAATTATAACTAAAAGTTTCTTAAAGATAAAAAAATGATCTCTGCTAATGCTGTAAAGTGTAAACTATATACTTGCGCATCACTATAATATAACAACAAAGCCCAAATTAGCCTAAATTCAGTAGCTATTTATTTTTAGATATAATAATCAACACTCAAATAACACACTGTATGCAAACATGTAAACTTCACATTAGGCAGTTTTTGCATTAACTTCTAAATTATAAAATTATGTTTTTACTCCAATTCGTTGTTGAAATATAATCATTTATACACAGTGGCTGTCATTTTTATGATTAATTTAAACATACATTAAATAATCAAGACATCACTAACAGGTTAAGTAGAATATAATGAATATATAGGCTAATATAGTGCATATATTTAGTGAAAGAGTTTTCATTTCTCTAGTGAACTAACCAGCTGTGGACACTGAATGACTTGTAAATGCTATGTGACATTGTTTACAAGCTGTTTTACTGACGTCTTTCCACCACTGAGAGATTATCTGATATATGATCAGTAAGATGTTATATATCCTCATACCGTTAGCTGTTGATTCGTGTTTATTCTTTGACTAGGAAGAGTTGATCGTGTTCACTCACGCACCACGCTGCTGCTTGAACTGACGCGCCTGATCTGTCACGTCACATTAAAGAGCGTCAAAACGGCATTTAACGTTTGAATTTCGTGATAAAATGGACACAATACTTAATATGTGCGTGTGGGAACTTGGATTGAAGTATGTTCCCTGCATAAAACAAGCCTACTGTTAACTGTTAAAGATTTCATTCGTACCGTTCGGCACACACATGCACTGTACTGGAAGCCCTGTACCGAAACGGTTTGGTACGAATACGTGTACCGTTACACCCCTAGAATAAATTAAAATATGCATTTAAAAAAAAAGAAAAAAAAAGAAAGCTAAATGGTAACACTTTACAACAATGTTCCATTTATTAACATTAGTTAACTACTTTTGTTAACATGAACTAATAGTGAAAAATGCTTCTAATGCATTTATTACTCTTAGTTAATATTGCGATATACACTCACCTAAAGGATTATTAGGAACACCATACTAATACTGTGTTTGACCCCCTTTCGCCTTCAGAACTGCCTTAATTCTACGTGGCATTGATTCAACAAGGTGCTGAAAGTATTCTTTAGAAATGTTGGCCCATATTGATAGGATAGCATCTTGCAGTTGATGGAGATTTGTGGGATGCACATCCAGGGCACGAAGCTCCCGTTCCACCACATCCCAAAGATGCTCTATTGGGTTGAGATCTGGTGACTGAGGGGGCCATTTTAGTACAGTGAACTCATTGTCATGTTCAAGAAACCAATTTGAAATGATTCAAGCTTTGTGACATGGTGCATTATCCTGCTGGAAGTAGCCATCAGAGGATTTCAACAGAAATCGAGACTCATCAGACCAGGCAACATTTTTCCAGTCTTCAACTGTCCAATTTTGGTGAGCTCGTGCAAATTGTAGCCTCTTTTTCCTATTTGTAGTGGAGATGAGTGGTACCCGGTGGGGTCTTCTGCTGTTGTAGCCCATCCGCCTCAAGGTTGTGCGTGTTGTGGCTTCACAAATGCTTTGCTGCATACCTCGGTTGTAACGAGTGGTTATTTCAGTCAAAGTTGCTCTTCTATCAGCTTGAATCAGTCGGCCTATTCTCCTCTGACCTCTAGCATCAACAAGGCATTTTCGCCCACAGGACTGCCGCATACTGGATGTTTTTCCCTTTTCACACCATTCTTTGTAAACTCTAGAAATGGTTGTGTGTGAAAATCCCAGTAACTGAGCAGATTGTGAAATACTCAGACCGGCCCGTCTGGCACCAACAACCATGCCACGCTCAAAATTGCTTAAATCACCTTTCTTTCCCATTCTGACATTCAGTTTGGATTTCAGGAGATTGTCTTGACCAGGACCACACCCCTAAATGCATTGAAGCAACTGCCATGTGATTGATTGATTAGATAATTGCATTAATGAGAAATTGAACAGGTGTTCCTAATAATCCTTTAGGTGAGTGTATAAGGAATATCTTAACACTATTAAAATTAAATGTTGCATCTAACATGAACTAATAATGAACAGTTGTATGTAAGATAAAATAAAAAAGATAAAAGATACATACTGTAACAAATGTATTGCTCAGTGTTAGTGAAGTGTGATTTTATGTTAGTTATCAAATTAACATTAACAAATGAGACCTTATTGTAAAGTGTTACCTGCTTCAACATCCTTCCCAAATTAAAGAATATCAGTTCACATTAGTTTACAAAGTATCATTACCTAACAATGAAAAAGGTTGCATTAATTAAACTTGGTTAATGTTAATTTCTACATTTTCTAATACATTTTACATTTCAAGTTGCATAAATTAACATTAATGAATTAAAAATGAACACAAATTGACAATGAACAATTTATATTTTAGATTTATATTATTTTTAAATCAATTTATATTATATTTAAATGAACATTAACCAAGATTAATAAATGCTGTAAAAATGATTATTGTATGCATGAAGTAATGCTTACAAATTTAACCTTATTGTAAAGAGTACCAGTGTATATTGTAAAAATATATTAGATATAACAAATATAATAAATATTTAAACATGTATTATAATAATGACTATTTTATAACACTTTAGAATACTGTTCTGTTATTAATGAATAACTACACAGGAAGTAATGAGTAACACAATATTGACATTCCTCTGATAATTTTTTTGGCTTCCGACGCCCATGCTTGAGTCATTACTTGAGTCATTACTAGTGGGTTACCATCTTCACTTTAGAATTAATTATACATTATGTATTATTCATATCAATTATGAACCTGTATATAGTAGTTCTTAGTAGTCCTCTGGCAGGTATGAAAAAAATTGTCACTGATTAGATAATAGAATGAACTACATTCGACTATGGTCTAATACTTACTAATTCATTAATCAGAGTTTCCTGTTAGTTAGTAGTTACTAGAGTGTTAATACTGTGTTACTCATTTGTTCCTGTGCAGAACAGTATTCTAAAGTGTTACCTTGTATGTTACTAAACACGTCACTATAGGCTACGCTTAAAATGCAACACCTAGTTTTAAACAATACCCAACAGGGTGTCCTTGGCCTTAAATGTCAAAGAACCCTGGCCTTTAAAAAAAAAACATTTCCCTCTGAAACCTTTCAAAGCTTGCAACCCCTCTAGGGTGATATTTGCGACAAGATTTGACGCAGTTCCTGCAAAGAACATCATCTCGGTTTGTCTAATTTTTGGCCGAAGGGTCATCTGGGGCTTGACTTTTTTCTGTCCATGTCTTTGAGCGACCGTCAGTGAGCTCAAACGTTGGGAAGGCAAAGACCCGCAAGCCACCAAGGGTGTTTGTGTGCTGGTTTGCCCGTGGTTGTACAGATTAAAGCTAACGGTAGTCAGAGCAAATCCTGTGCCATGCTGAGGAACCCAGTGCTGGGTCTCTGTGTGTCAGCGATAAGGTAAAGGACATGTGGTATGGGGAAAAAAAGAACAGAAAAAGAAAAAAATAGCTTGTTCTGTTCTCCTCTCTAAGTGTCAGACAAAAACAGGGTTCTTCAAAGCCATTATAATGTCTCTCTTCAGACTGACGCATGATGCGGCTGAAAAAAGAGAGTGAAATCTACAACATTCGAGAATGCACGTTTCATATTTCAGATTTGATGTTGGAGTGAGGGGGAGCTCAGTCAGAATGAAGATGAAAGGAATAAGAGAGAAGAGCCGAGATGAAAGCGCTGATAGGGGCCTGTGGCCCTCATATTCATTGTGATGCCACACATTTTAGTGTGTGTATGCATGTAAGGGTTGGTTTGAGGAGTGGGGGTCGAGTTAAACAGATGTGTGAACACAACCTGGGGGCAACAGAAGAGAATGCTGGCAATTCCGGAGTGGCTAGCAATAGCAAACTAGCTTTGAAAGCAAAAGATCCCACCCTCCCTTCATAGCGTTCCTTTCAAAGCCACGCCTCCTCCAAAAGACATGAATGCACAGTCTGCAAAGCGTCACAAGACGAGAAATGTTAAATTACCTTATGTCTCAAAACACATAATAATGCTTGAACGTAAACAACTTACAGATCTCTTACTTGTACCACATGACTGCTGCAGATTCAGCATTGATAGTGTTGACATAGAAATCAAGCATAGCGTCAGTTCTGGCAGGTCACGTTAGTCAAGCTCACATCATCTGACTGTCAGCTGATCACGTCTACCTATAGCAATACGACGTCTATCACAGCATACATATATAAGCTCCTTCAGTACTATCAGCAGCTATCGCGTTTCTCCAGAGCTTATTTACCCTCCTCCATCCCCAGCTCCTCCTCTCGTCCAGTCAGGATTTGGTATTCTGATTCCCCTTGAATCAGACATTAATGATATCTACAATACATTATGTTGGTTCTGTTTACCCTAAGGGGGGTTACTAGGCTGCATGGATGTGCAGGGAGTTCTTGCCCAGAACAGAACCATACCGCCAATCCAAACTGTATGCTATCTGTCAATCATCTTTGACGATAGTGGTCCTGACAGAAATGCATAAATACGAGTCTGAGGACAGTTTGGTGAACAGTGAACTGCTCTGGGTAGAAATCTCGTAATTATGGTTATGACATGATATGGTGTGAATGCAGCATAAGCTTGTTGTTTTGGTTCAGGAGGAACTGTAAAAAGTGTCTGCTGTTTGTTTGTGGTGCTCAGTAACTCTGCATAGCCTTACGGAACGTGCTGATGACATGTGATGTCTGCGCGAGTAGGGTGCGCGGAGGTATGAAAGTTGTCAGGCAGGTAGTACATTGTATCATTGCATTCGGACCGAATACAATGATGTTCAACACATTTTTTTGGTCCAGAGATTTTCACAGAAGATACAAGTACATGTTTTAATATTTAAATCACTTCTACTGTTATTGATTGCTATCAGGATGTGAAGAGAGTTTCAACCAGTATGACAAAAAGTGTAAAACAAATTGCCTCCCTAATTTTAACTGAATGTTAATATGTGTCTGACAACCTACAGTTCGAATTGTATTTTGCATCTTTGTGCAACAGAAACTCATCTAATTGCAAGACACTCAAAAGGTAGGGTTACTGATACTCATTTCTCCCTCTTTCTATTTTTTCCACCTTCCTGTAGAATGTTTCCTCAATCTCTTCAGATGCCATATCACTCTGAATTAGAGACCTGCGCGGGACGGATTTTTCAGTCCCATTC
The DNA here is from genome assembly GCA_039654625.1 of Rhinogobio ventralis. Lineage (NCBI taxonomy): Eukaryota > Metazoa > Chordata > Actinopteri > Cypriniformes > Gobionidae > Rhinogobio > Rhinogobio ventralis. Next base: position 20,456,409 of record CM077211.1, read on the forward strand.
CCGCAGGATTCATTGCGATCTTACAAAGCTCTGCTATCAATGAAGCTTACTGCACAATGAATCTTCCATAATGTCTACACTTTGTTATAATCAGAAGATTTGCCAGCATGCAGAATTCAGCATTGAACAAAAACTCACATGTTTTGAGCAGTGAGTAGATTCTATCTTAAATGCATCTGATTGGCCATTGCGTTCTAGAAATCAACATATATGGCCGTGATTGGCTCATTGCACAATGCAGCAAAAGTCTGCCTATGCTTCCGCCTGTAAATCGTTTTTAATTTGTTTTAGTTGTTCTTGTTGCTTTTGTGCAATAGATGAATAACAATTTATTTATTTTTAGATGTTTTATTTTTAGATATCTATTTAGATATTCTATTTTGCGTGAGTCCCACAAATAGTTTTATTCTCCCGCAACCCGCACACACACACGAGTACCTTACCGCCCGCGCCCACACTCGGCCATCAAACTCTTTGTGTTTTCTGGATAACAGGTGAGCCAGGGGATCATAGCGCGATAATATAAAACTCTAAAATCACTATGCAAAAATGAGTGTGTGAAATGAATGAGTGTAAACACTATAAATGAAATAAGCGCAAATCAAATAGCAGCGCTGCTGTTGCCTCTTTGTGCGTCTCTCAGAAATCAGAGCCTGGCAAGAGTAATTCAACTAAAATAGTACATCATACACAAGTTCTACTATTGGATATGTATATTTAAATGTCCATTATTTAAACCTTGTATGATATGATACAAGAATGAATGGAATAAGCACAGCATGATCGCAAATCAAACAGCTGGGTTCTGTCTCTGCGTGTCTCAGAAACAAACCAGCTCACTGTCAAGAGTAGCCTAACAATCAACTAAGACAGCCTATTACATTTTCTACTAGGCCTACACGTTTGGTCCTTTATCTGTTGCTGATTTGAGTGACTCGCTTGCCTAATGAAAATGTGTGCCTTGAATTCATTCAGTTCTACAATTATGATCACTAAACGTTTGCCATGAAATCACTCTGCTTGTATGATGCATTTATTTTTAGATATTATTAATTACAAAACTGAATTGGAGAAATAGTCTGGAAACACACATTTTTCCATAGGTTATGTTTTATTTTTCCAAACATTTCCAGACCTGGAAATTACTTAAATCTGATATTACTTAAATCCTTCTCTGATGTATCCATTCTGCTCTCTGTTTTAGTGAGTATGAGTAACGAGTACACAAACGCAGTATCAGGCCCATGTTACCGATACTGTTATCTGTATATCCCCAATTTGTATGTAAACATGCGCTAGACAAACTTCCGACTGTTGTGTCGCATCTTGCATTCGAGACCCTGCCTTCTTTTCCATTCATTTTAAATGCAATACTATAGTAACGTCTCGGTTACATATGGTAACCCTCGTTCCCTGAAGGAGGGAACGGAGACGTACGTCGGACGTCACCGACGAATTGGGGATCACTTCTGGGAGCCCCTATCAACTTCGAGATATAGAGAACGGGCCAATGGCCATTGGCGTGCGAGATTTGCATCTCGCGCTCCGCCCCGCGCTGCGGGTATAAACAGGAGGCGAATGCAGCGCACTATTGTTTTTCACTGAGGAGCCGAACTAGTGACTCGGCCATGCAGTGATGGTACAGCAACTGTGGCGACGGGACGTACGTCTCCGTTCCCTCCTTCAGGGAACGAGGGTTACCATACGTAACCGAGACGTTCCCTTTCAGTCGGTCACGTTCGACGTACGTCGGACGTCACCGACGAATTGGGATCCCTTTGGAAAACGCCACAGTTACTACCACTTCCAGCGCCCAGCGAGAGCCCCTCAGACCCCGTCTGTTCCGGGCGGGGAATTCACGCAGGGAAGTCACACTGCTGTTCCGCAAGACCCACTTCAGCAGACTATTGGATAACGCTGGGAAAGCGTGCCCAGAGGGACGCTGCGGAAGCCACATCATGCCCGAAGGGAGTTACCATGTGGAAAATACACGTATGGACTGGCCGTGGGCAGTGCAACATACGGAAGTCCCAGGGGTGGCCCCGGCCAAACAGGCGGGGGAACAACACCTAACTGAGACGGCAGAGAGCTCTGCCGAGGGAAAGACACGGGCTCGCCGTAGGGAGCCGTACCGTGGAAGAATACACATATGGGACCGCCGTGGGGGTCACAACATATGGAACCCAGCCTAACACAAGTTCCACCAAAGCATACAAGTGTTAGACCTGGCGTCGGACGCTCCGCCACATCCGACTGCCGCGGGTTGCGGAGGACTCAACAGGGTTCGCCGTTCTGGGGAACTCGACTGGAGCATATAAGCGCACGTATCCGTTCCACAGGGAAGGGAGTGGCGCAGCAAGCCGACACTTAGAACGGGCACTTCGGTGTTACTGACTATGGGAAGCGAGCACACAGGAAGATACCGGCTCTACACGGAGGCTATAAAATCTAGCGAACGTGTTAGGTGTCGCCCAGCCCGCAGCTCTACAAATATCTGTCAGCGAGGCGCCACGAGCCAACGCCCAGGAAGAAGCTACACCCCTAGTGGAGTGGGCTCTTAACCCGAGCGGGCAGGGCACGTCTTGGGTTTGGTACGCCAAGACGATGGCATCCACTATCCAGTGGGCCATCCTCTGCTTGGAGACAGCCTTTCCCTTCTGCTGGCCTCCATAACAGACGAAGAGCTGCTCTGAGGTCCTGAAGCTTTGAGTTCTGTCCACGTAAGTCCGGAGAGCGCGGACTGGACAGAGAAAAGCTAGGGCTGGGTCTGCCTCCTCCGAAGGCAGCGCTTGCAGGCTCACCACCTGGTCCCGGAAGGGAATGGTGGGAACCTTGGGCACATATCCGGGTCGGGGTCTCAGGATTACATGAGAGTTACCGGGCCCGAATTCCAGGCACGATTCGTCGACCGAAAATGCCTGCAGGTCCCCTACCCTCTTGATAGAGGCCAATGCAGTCAGGAGTACTGTCTTCAGAGACAGGATTTTTAACTCAACTGACTGCAAAGGCTCAAAGGGCGCCCTCTGCAGTGCGGTTAGCACCAGAGTTAAGTCCCAAGAGGGTATAGAGGGAGAGCGAGGCGGTTTTAGTCTCCTCGTCCCCCTCAGGAACCTGACGATCAGATCGTGCTTCCCTAGAGACTTACCACCTACCATGTCATGATTAGCGGCGATAGCGGCAACATAGACTTTGAGGGTGGAGGGAGACAGCCTTCGCTTCAACCCGTCCTGTAGGAAGGAAAGCACAGAACCGACCGAACATGTCCGGGGGTCTTCTCAGCGAGAAGAACACCAGTCGACGAACAGGTTCCACTTCAACGCATAGAGGCGCCTCGTAGAGGGAGCTCTAGCGGAAGTGATGGTGTCTACCACAGCCTGTGGTAGGCCACCTAGAACCTCCGCGTCCCGTCCAGGGACCAGACACCGGACGCGGGTGCCATAGGGTGCCCCGTCTCTGAGTCAGGAGGTCCTTCCTCAGAGGAATGGGCCAGGGAGGTGCTGTCGCGAGAACCAAGTCCAGTTGGGCCAATACAGAGCAACCAACAGGACTTGCTCCTCGTCCTCCCTGACCTTGCACAGAGTCTGTGCAAGAAGGCTCACTGGGGGAAACGTATACTTGCGTAGGCCCCGGGGCCAGCTGTGTGCCAGCGCATCCGAGCCGAGGGTCCCCTCGGTCAGGGAATAAAACAACTGGCAGTGGGTCGTGTCCGGGGCGGCAAACAGATCTACCTGTGCGGTCCCGAAGCGACTCCAGATCAGCTGGACCACCTGGGGATGGAGTCTCCACTCTCCGGGGAGCACTGGCTGTCGTGAGAGCTCGTCGGCCGCACGATTGAGCAGGCCTGGAATGTGAATGGCACGAAGCGACCTCAGATGCTTCTGACTCCATAGGAGGAGATGGCGGGCGAGTTGAGACATGCGACGGGAGCGTAGACCACCCTGTTTGTTGACGTACGCAACGGCCGCAGTGTTGTCCGTACGGACCAGAACGTGCTTGCCTAGTAGCGGCGTTTTGAAGCGGCCCAGCGCAAGACGAACTGCTAACAACTCGAGGCAATTGATATGCCATTGCAGTTGAGGCCCCGTCCACAGACCTGAAACTGCAAGCCCGTTGTACGTGGCACCCCAGCCGGTGGATGAGGCATCCGTGGAGACAACAACATGCCTGGACACTTGTTCTAGGGAAACTCCTGCCCGTAGAAACGAAGGGTCCGACCACAGGCTGAAGGTTTGGCGGCACCTCGGAGTCACGGGGACACGGAGGGATCCGCTGTGCCACGCCCATCTCAGGACTCGGTCGTGTAGCCAGCGTTGAAGCGGTCTCATATGAAGCAATCCGAGCGGCGTTACAGCGGCTGCGGATGCCATATGCCCCAGGAGCCTCTGAAAATGTTTCAGTGGTACCGCTGTCCTGCATTTGAACGAATTCAAGCAGTTCAACACCGACTGGACACGCTCCTCTGTGAGACGCGCTGTCAGATTGACCAAGTCCAGCTCCATACCGAGAAAAGAGATCCTCTGCACGGGGCAGAGTTTGCTCTTTCCCCAGTTGACCCGAAGTCCCAACAGGCTGAGGTGACTGATCACCGTGTCTCTGTATTCACACAACAGGGACAGTCCTGAAGGGAACGACCTTCAGGTCGATCGCTGCAAACCAATCTTGGGGACGGATGTACTCGAAAGTGCGCTTCTGCGTCAACATCTGAACGGGCGGTTTGTGAAGGGCCCGGTTCAGGACTCACAGGTCCAAGATTGGTCATAACCCACTGCTTTTCTTGGGCACAATGAAGTAGAAGTTATAGAACCCCAACTTCATGTCGGCTGGAGGGACCGGCTCCAATCGCGTCCTTCGCCAGTAGGACTTCGATCTCTTTCCACAAGATGGGCGTCGCAGCTCCACACAACAGTGAAGTGGACGCCCAGAACTTGGGAGGATGCCGTGCGAACTGAATCGCATAGCCGAGCCTGGTGTTGCAGGTGAGTCAGCGGGACCGTCCCGGAAGTGCTAGCTAGGCTTCCGGAAACCGTACCATGAACACACCCGCCCCACAGACGTACCCGCAGTAGGGCAGCGAAGTGGAGGGCAGGGACCCGACCCAAGAGGCACAGCGTCCTGAAGTGGGGTCTGAGTGCGCACGCAGCACCTACCTGCCCCCACGGTTGGACGGAGGGTATGAGAGAAGGCATGGTAGCGTTCTCAAGCCATACGCTGCGGTCCGCTGGCGACTGAAGGAGGGGCAGAGAGTGGCAAGGCTTTGTGGCGTCACACACTGCCTACCTCACCTCCTTCCTCAGCGGGGAACAAGAGTGGCGAGGCATAGCATCGCGCACTGCCGTCCTCACACCGCTGAGAAGAGGGGAATGAGAGTGGCGAGGCTCCCCGGCGTCGCACACTGCCATTCTCGCCCTCTTGTGGGGAGGGGAATGAGAGCGGCGCGGCTTCATAGCGTCACACGCTGCCATTCCTGAACTCCCGAGACCCAGAGGTATTGGAACTGCTCTTAAGAATTTGGGTACCACTGGCTGTAACACCGGTGGCGGAACAAAATTTAGCAATGATTCTCCACCCGGCCCTCCTCCGGGGAAGAGCAGCTTCAACCAAGTCCAGGTCACCCGTCTCAGCTGACTGGCAGCCAAGACGGGTGGCATCGTGGGATGCCCATGGCGAGCAGACTGAGGGGTTCCATCTGCTTTGCACTGTGGAGGACTGCTGCACAGTCACCGACAGTGTCGCCGAAAAGGGTCACCTTGTGAGATGTGAGCATCGAGAGAGCGTACTCTGGCGACGTCTCACACCCCTGCAAGGTAGCCCAAGGGTGTTTCTGGACCAGGGTGGACATCGTCTGGCCAAGGGCCAGCGCTGTGACTTTAAATGTAAATCAGTCACGGTGCGCAGCTCAACCTCAGCTCAGAACTACCCTCGTGCACTAAGAGCGCAGGGCGGAGGTGGCCTGCCAGTGGCACTGCCACCTCACCGATGAGGGTAGTGAGAGAGAGGAAAACTTTATCCAGATTATGGCACCATTGGCACCCCATATTTTGGCACCAAATAGTTCCACACTGCCAAAGCTTTCCAATGCACATCCGGGAAAAAGGCAAGGGGGCGGGCAAGGCGATTTACGCGTTGCACTACGCCTCAGCCACCCAGGAAAGCATGGCTGTCAAGTCTGAATCTGATTCAGCATGAGCACACACCATTATAGTGGGAAACTCAGCATCATCTTCATTTCCAGCTTATAACAGCCCTCTCTCCGATGCAGCGATTGACATCTGTCCTCTGCTAGAGCCCCAGATGAAACGCTAGGTCCCCTTTATTTATTTATTTATTATTATTTTTATTTATTTATTTATTTATTTATTTTTTTTGGAACCAGCAATCCCACCTGTAAGCTACCAGCAGGCATGCAAGACTGTGAGCGTGGCCGTCGAGACGGCACACGGCGCGCTGAACACTCAAGCCCCTATGAAGAAGGCGAGACGAACAACGCGCCGACGTGGTCATGCTCTCATGAGAGAACATGAACCACCCACGAACAGTCTCAGCATGCTTGCGATGCGATAGAGGAGTGAGGGCCCACGGAGATGTACTCGGCAGGGAAGCCCCACTGTAATCCTCAGGTCACCAAGGCTTATTAGCCGAAGTAGCCCCTTTCTGGTGCACCAGAAAAGAAACTAGATCGGGGAATAGGCGAAGGGACTCAACCCCGTTTGAGGTTAAGTCTCGACCGCGCATCTAAAGCGCCGAGTGACGCGCTGGGTTGCCGTGACAACCCGCGCTGTCAGCCGGCAGCTAGACGGCACACGGCGCGCTGAACACTCAAACCCTCACGAGGAAGGCGAGACGAACAACGCGCCGACGTGATCCCGTTCTCCTGAGAGAACATGGATCACCCACGAACGCAATCTCAACATGCTTATGCGAGAGGGATCGTGGCCGTCAAAGGACAGGAAACAACCGCATCCAGAAACGCACGGGTGGAATGACGTCTTGAAAAAGACGCAGTCACACCCGCGCTGCTCTTTTAGAAGAAAGCTCTTTTAAATGTGCTGAAGCACCCAGGAACGACCGCGGCAAAACACAGGAGAGTAGTGCAGCCTGTGTATGCACTCACCGTTGGGAACGCCCTCACCAAACCAACAGTGCTGTAAAAACAGCAGTTTATCACTGTATCAGTGAGCTCGCGGCCGCCGCTGATCGTGCCTTCTCTCCCAGCACTCAAAGAAGCATCTTCTCTCGTTCTCTCTCTTTCTGCTGAAGCAGGAACAGTCTCCTTCATCAACACCGTGTTCGGCTCCGAAGTGAATGACAATAGTGCGCTGCATTCGCCTCCTGTTTATACCCGCAGCGCGGGGCGGAGCGCGAGATGCAAATCTCGCACGCCAATGGCCATTGGCCCGTTCTCTATATCTCGAAGTTGATAGGGGCTCCCAGAAGTGATCCCCAATTCGTCGGTGACGTCCGACGTACGTCGAACGTGACCGACTGAAAGGGAACTAATGTGTCTTGTGTTTTCTAAGAGCAAAAAGTCTCATCAGTAAAAAGATGGAATGCCCTTACTTGTATGAACATCACATTTGTGTATTTACTAGATTAAGGGCCCTATTTTAATGATCTGAGCGCATAGTCTGAAGCACATGGTCTGAAGCGCATGGCAAAGGTGCACTTAGGGCGTGTCGGAATCCACTTTTGCTAGTTTAACGATGGAAAAAATGGTCTGCGCACCAGGTGCATGGTTCTAAAGGGTACAACTAGTCTCTTAATGAGTCATGGGTGTGTTTTGGGTGTAACGTGCAATAAAACAATCAGTCTTATCTTCCATTCCCTTTAAAAGCCAGTTGCGCTTGCACCATGGTGGATTTGCCATTTTATTTAACGCGCTCTTTAAATAACACAAAAAATACAGTCGTTTTCAGTTGCCTCAAAATAGCAACGCGCCAACAATGCGCCTGAACACAGACCGGCACGCCCTTGAGTGAACAGATGGGCGTGAGTGCATTTGCTATTTAAACAATGTGGACATGAAAATGATAACTACGTTGGGCTGAAACTAGCAAAAAAAACATGTGTGTTGTGCCTGGCATCGCATGCGCTGGGTATATGATTATATTATTGTTATGATATTGTTATTATTCACTAAAACTATTAAAAATTGTTTTCGGCGAGTGAATTAAAACTGAAAAAATAAAAATGTATATATTACATGAAAAACTTAAATATTAGAACAATTTTAAATGTTGGCTTGCATGAGAACCAACTAATATAAATAAGTAAAAACTGTGAATTGAAAAAGCTAAGCTTCAAAATTGTAATAAATGCTATAAAATTATATAAAAATACCAGATGCTGTTTTTACTTCAAACACAGCAGTTAAAAAAAAGAGAGAAGTTTGTCCCTTTCAGCTTACCGTAGTCAAGTGTTAAGAATTTAGCAGGCTGTTAAAATGGACAGAAAACTAGCTGCTGGACCTTCTAAAGTTTGCAGATTTTGCAAGAACAACACATTTCTTTGGGGTTGTCTGCACAACAGAAGGCTTGAGCAATAATTGAAAAGAGCTTTCATTTTTCTGCAGAATAAACTACAATTACAAATACGTCTGATTCCCAGAGCAGATTGCAGCTTTGAATGATTTTATTTGTGACAAAATTACGGAAATGTAAAACTTTGTGGGAAACATAAGGCAATAATAATAATAATTATAATAATAATAATAATAATATTAAAAACGTTCGGTGCTTTACTAAAAACATTTGGGGCTTAAGCCCTGTAAGCCCTCCTGTAGCCACCCATGTTGAATGTGGTAGCAAACAGAAAATATTCTGTATATGAATTTAATAAATAAAAAATAAAAAAACATGTACAGTACAGATTACAGTACTTGCATTTTGCAAAGGTAAACATCTGTATGGTGTGGCAGTGTCTATAGAGAAACAGTACAAAAGTGTTATTTATGAAAGCGCTTATCAGGATTATTGTGCATTATAATGGGAAAAATGTGAATTACAGTGCTTGCTACTGTACATGCAAGAAAGGTTATAGAGCGATCAGTGGGTGGCTTCAAGATCTTATAGCACAAATGTTTTTTCTCAGTTAATTAAAGCGGTTCCTTTAGTAAGCTTAAGACATCAGGGAGTCTGGCATTAATTACGAATCTACACGTTTTACTTACAAATGCACATAAATAGAAACATTTCCACAAATTCTTCTGGGGTTTGAAAGATGTAAAAAAAACTCGAAACAATTCAAAACTGGGGCTTAGTTTACTCAGCATGTGTTATCTGTGTCATAAGCTTTACAAATAATTTCAACAGTTAAAGACTGAAAAAAAAAATACAAATGAAATACTGTTAACTTAACTCAGCTGGTTTTGCTTCAGGTTCTTAAAAAAAAAAAAAAAAAAAAAAAAAAGATCAATGCAAATTAAGCTCAATCAACATCATTATGTTGATTACTACAAAAAATTATTTTTACTCATCTATAGTTTTTTTTATAAGCAAAAATCAAGATTATGGTATTTATTATTATTATTATTATTACTATTACTATTTAATTTAAATGAAAGAATTAATAATTTGAGGTGTGAAGTTGTTAAAAAATAATTATTTTATACATTTTCATGGCAACAAGTTGTAAAATTTTAAACACGTTTTACATGTTGTGGCTATATTTTTAAAAACAGTAAGTATTTTAACATTTACTGCAATCAATTACCATGAACTGCAAAGGTCCAACAATATGCAAAAATACTGATATTAAACAGCACATGCAGTTCACGACATTTAATTGATCTCTGTATAAGATACATGAGCAAAGAAAGGAATGTGAAAATTACATTTGTTTAAGGGGGATATATGAAACAAAAAGTCAAGAAGCATCAGAGGAGAGAGGCAGAGGTCTTTGTGAGGCAGATGAAAGTGACTCATCAAAGAGACCGACTCTAGCTATGCCATTCCAGCTACGTCCCTCCTCTCCCCACTCACTTCTCTTGATTTAGAGATTGGGTGTATTTGTACAACCAGCTCTCCACAAAACATCAAACAGGACTGCAAGACAAAAGGATGATAGTGATGTTCTAAGTGGTTGGGGAAATGCATGTAAGCACACAGTGCAATCGTGTGTATGCGTTTCCGTCTTTGTTTGCTTCTGGTGCCATAGCCTATTCCACAGTATGTAATCAGCTCCATTTAAACAATTTCATCCTAAAAAGACATGGAACTCGGTTCACTGGTCTGATGAAAGTGCATTAATAAACTGATTTCTCACCATAATGAGCGTGCTTCAAAAAGAAGCATAGATTGCAATTAGAAAAGAAATGGACCCAGATACAAGGGAGCAATTAGACTGTCTTATTATAATCATCATCATTATATCCCGCTCATGTAAATTCACAGATTTTTGGTTAAGTGCAATTCCATGATAATGTCAACCTTTCCATGGGATAATGAAGTGTTTACCCAAGGAACGTAACCTAATTTAGGTCTTAATTTTAAAGTATTAATGCTTTCTAATATCATTTTTAAACAAAATTTTATTGTTTATCCACCGCACGAGGTGCGCACCGATAAAACAACATTTACCAGACATGTTTGATGTTTTTTTTTTTACCTTTACTTTATCTTATCTGCCATAGTCATGTTTATAAATTATCTATGTGCTCGTTTACACTGGACATATTCTTGCATTTAAAAATATCAATAGAAAATGTAATGCCACATTACCACCCGTACACTGTTTGTAATTAGTTTTTACTATGTTTACATATCTAGCAGGGCTGCACAATATACAATTTCAGCATCAATATCACAATGTGCGCATCCGCGATAGTCACATCGCAGGATGTGCGATGTCAACTATAGGGATCGCAGTTGATCCATGATCCGTATGGACCAGGAACAAAGGTTCAAAATGCACATGATTCTCAGATTAACCATTATAGAGTTAAAGTTTGCAAAGAGAAAACCACTTTTGTAGCTTTAACAAAGATTCATTATGATACATACATTATGGATTTTTGAAAATTACCTTTCATGGAGTGTGTAACATAGCTCTAAGTGAATGAAAACATCCTGCAAATTTTTTAATCTGAAAGTGCACCGTATATAAAGTTATTGTCTCTCAAAAGTTAGTCGACTCTGAGTCTATTAAACGAATAGTTTTTCAAACGAATCACAAGCTGTTTCGTTGTGACATCAAGACGAAACATTAGCATATTGTCTGTCCACTTATTGCTTGCGCAGACACTAGGTTCTTCCAGGTTCTTGTTTCGTCATCGATTCGGATTCGCGCTGGGATTGGTGTAAAATCGACGTCATCGTTACAGTCTTTACAGTGTGTACTATAGCTGAGCTTTAGGAAGCCTCCGGACGAAGCTGGAGTTCAGTTATGGTAATGGGCGTATGCTCTGTACGCGGTAGACCAATCACAACAGACATCTGACCAATCAGAGCAGAGTAGGCTCATGGAAAGGAGGGATTTATAGAGACTGATTCATCCATCGAGTCGTTTGAGAATCATTGAACATTGTGGTGATGTGCAATGTATATTATGAGAAAATGAAACCTTTGATGCATGTAAACCTGTTGTAGGAGACATCCAAAACTAAATTAGGAAACTTTAAAATAGCATAACAGGGGCACTTTAAATTATACAGTGAAGACTATGCAGTGTTATTTTACATTTGATTATTCAATTCCTGTAACTGAATGCCGTTAGACTTACCTGAAGAACATAAGCTAAAGCACTGTTTATTTCATTTGTATCTTTGTTGTATTGTATTTATCTATGATTGTAATTTGTTTATTATTTTCTATGCAGATTCACTCCCCTACAAAATCATCCCAATCATTCTATAATGACTAATTCTTTCCAAATAGAGGTATTCAAGTCATCTGGTGAAACTGCAATATATATATATATATCACAGGAAAACACTTTGAGATGCTTATTTACATTTATGCATTTGCCAAAAACTGGGCATTATACGCCAAAAAACTGAGGGTGCAATCGGCGATTCTCTACAGAATTTTTTTTTGTTATGCTGGTTGAAAGTCTCCTCATATCCTGATAGCAATCACTATGTTAAGCGGTCTAAATGTATTTTTATAAATATATATCATCTGTGGTAGGACCATAAAATGTTCGTTTAATCATTGCATTTGGTCAGAATTAAATGCTAACATGTATTCCCTGTCAGTCAACATGTGTTTGCATACCACTGCGCAGCCTGTTCACACAGACATCACACGCCATCCGCGCATTCACATACGCTGTGCAGACAGAGCGAGAATGGCAGGAAAACAGAAATTTTCCTTCTGAACCGACAACAAGTGTATCTACATTTCAGGTTTGACAGTACAGTTCTATGTACTGCTGACTTTTCCCTATGCAGATAATTCAGTGAGATTCGACTGTGTTGCCGCTATATCCTGAAATCACATATGAAAAAAGTTGAAATACAGTGCATTCTTTCCTTTATGTCAACAGGTTAACTTCTGAACTGGAGTAATTTCACAATCACATATTTATGTAAGCAAGCAAGCACTTCTGTTTCTTTCCTCACTGTACTGTAAAGTTTTCTCACCGAAGAATGTCACGTCATGTACTCCAATAACATTGTCTCTGGTCATCTCGCTTCTGGTCTGTGCCCGTTCATGTGTTTTGGAAGAGGCGTAGCTTTGGACGGCGATTCGCAGGGAGGGTGGGCTTTCAATGCTAGCAGGCTAAAGTTAGCATTTCCCAGATCACCTATTGCACCTTTAATACTACTAGATATTAAAGTTGCTCTGAACACAACAAACTCAAAACATGATCCTTGTTGCTACGAGACACATAAAAAATGACTGGATGGAATTATAGTCTAAAAGTAAAAAAAAAATGTGCCCCTCATAAACGGCACGGATTTCTCTAAAATCGGTCAACTTTAGCAGGCCAAAATCTGCAGACTGGTTCTGACTTTTGGCAACTTGTGTCGAAAAAAAGAAGATATTTTAAAGAATGTTGATAACAAAATAGTTTTAGTTCCTATTGACTTCGACTGCATTTGTGTGTGTGTGTGTGTGTGTGTGTGTGTGTGTTCCACAGAAGAAATTAAGTCATACCAACCCGATCTCATTGCAATTCGTACGTATTTTACAAGGTGGCTAATTTGTACGTTTTTTGCTAAATCGTATGTATTTGACAAGATGAATTCATATGATTTCTTACAAATTACCTACTCCTAACCCCGCCCCTAAAACCTACCCATCACTGCAGTACAGACAAATCGTATTCATACGAGTGAGGTCATACGAATTCGTACGAATTAGCCACCTCATACAAATACGTACGAATTGGTTGTGAGATAGTGTTGGTCATACAGGTTTGAAACAATGAGGGTGAGTAAATGGCAATTTTCTTTTTTTTTTCATCATCTGTTCTTTAAACACCGCTTTCAGGACTATGTACATATCTCCCTAAAAAGACAATAATCAAAAAAAAAATTCTGTTCTATGGAGAACCAAACTTTAATTCTGTAGATACTGTTGCTTCGTGGATATTTGGCATTTTTAAAATATCGGCCAATAAGTTTTTCTGATTGGCCGATGTGTTAGAAGCACCATATTTTGATGGCGTGCCAGACTTTTATTTTAATGGGTGGCTGAAAACGGCAGTGCCTGAGAACAGCAGCGCCTAATCACACAGCGCTCACATTCTTCTCTGTCTTTATTAGTTTTAAGGCAAACAATAGGCTATAATACTTACCATTAACATTCAGCTAATACGCATCTTTATTGTTAAAACAAATCTCAGAATATCCAATAAACATTTAATTTCACAATCTTTCAGATTTAAATCGAATCCAGCCAAGAGATCTTTCGAAATGTGCATTTGTAGCCTGCATTAATGTGTTTCTGTGCGTGCCGGTTGCTCCATGTGAAGTAAATTCAGACATGAGATATTCTCCATTAATGTTAACCAATCAAAACATCTATTGAAATTTGGGGGATATATATATATATATATATATATATATATATATTTTTTTTTTTTAATAAATATGCTGCGCTATATTCAGTTGACCACTATGTCATATTAATGTCATTTACACAGTGCTGTATGTAAAATTAGTGCTACCTTGTCTGTATTTGAAACAAATATGATTACCAGTGCGCACAAACTTACCAGATGAGTGCCCTGTTAGCCTACAGTGTTTACTTCCTTTTTATTAATATATTTTTAAACAATTACTTTATTTGTGAAAAATACTGTAATATGATTGCAGAATCAAGAAGTTGCCATCTAAAGTATAAGCATGTTTATTTAAATTTTTTTATTTTATTTTATTTATTTTCATATTTATTAAATATGAATTAAAATAAATATAAATTATGTATATTATATATGGGCTTTATATCGGCCATCGGTCACCCTGGTCTCTAAGATATCGGCATCGGCCATCAAAAAAAGCGGTCGACCACTAAAAGTTTAGTTCATACTCCAAGTTAATTTCCCTAAAATGGGAAAGCAAATCTACAGTGGGATCTGCAGGGGTTTAGAAAAGGGCATACAAATGGTTTGCTATAATTAGTACTTTCTCTCAGAAGCTACATTTCACATTGTGACTGCAAATGTCACAGCCATAAAACTGGAATTGGCCTTCACAGGCATTCTGTAGCAAAACATGCCAAAATATTGCTGGTAATGAATGATATCAATTGATGTTCACTCAACATGTTGAGGATACAAAACCCTCACAGTGACTGATGCAGGTTTCCTCTTTCCCTCCTTCTCTTACACACTACCTTTTTTTACTCACTCTCTTTTTTTGCTTGTTTCCCTTTTCTAAAGATTACCCCTCCTTTTTCCTACAGATTTAGATTTTTTCCATCTTTTGTCCAAAAAACAGCTTTTGGACCTTTAAGAATTTGAAAGAAAACCAGAAAGTGCAGACATGATTTGCATATAATTTTTCACTTTCCCTTGACTCTCTCTATCTCTGTCATTTTCTCCCTTTGTCACATATAATCTTTGGTGCACAAAACACACATCTAGCATTACACAGAGACACACTTTAAACAGAAAGCAAGCACTTAAAATTATCTTTCTGCCCTGCTGTTCTCGATATCTCGCTCTTGAATCTCCTTTCTTCTTCCAGCACAAAGCATAACACACGCTCACGCACATACTCACCCTGTTGAACGAAGGAGCCGTAGACAAACCACATGGAGTTGTAGAGAGTTGTGGAAGAGACCGAGCCCATCGGCAGTCTGGGAGGGTTCAACCAGTTGAGGAGATACACCAGAGTGCCCACCAGCAGCACCGTGCCGGCTATACATGCCCACAGAGACAGGTCGAAGGGGGCCAGGCATGCAAACATATCCACTGTCCTCTCTGCCTTCCTCAACAACACACCGACGGAGTAGTCCATGTAGCGTGTGGTGAAGTCAACCACGCTCTCCCGCTCAGGGGTGATGGTCAGGGCTGACAGACCAACATCTGCTCTCTGCCCAACAAAAAGACACACAGAAAACCATCATATTTACAACCAGATCATGCAAAGAACAGATTCATATGTGTATCACGCTTTTAAGACAAGAAAAAATATTGGACATAGCAGTGCAAAGTCTAAAAAAGAATTTCACAGAAAACACATATTAACAATCATATATTAATATGATTTAAAAAAAATTGTCTGAGAAGTAAGAAGTTGTCTGAGTCTGATTTCAGAAAGTCTGTAAGATGTTTTTGCAGCTTTGTTTTTAATAAATCTCCCTAGAAAGAACATTTTGAGATGTGAAAGCTACAGTGTTTTAATAGTACATAGTACAACACTTTTATCAAATAATCAAGGAAAATTTGATTCCTTATGATATGAATACTTTAATATTGCCTCTGATTTAAACTTCAGTAGCAACAATTGTGTTAGTTTGATTTATTTGATTCACTAAATCAGATAAAACTTCCTTAACACTGATGTTCAGCGAGGTTTCTTTTTTAAATTAAATGGTTCAGTAATATATACATATATGTGTATCACACTTTTAAGACAAGAAAAATATTGGACATAGCAGTGCAAAGTCTAAAAAGGATTTCACAGAAAACACATTAACAAACATATATTAATATGATAAAAAAAAAAAAAAATGAAAATTCCTATTTAAGTTTTAAATATTTAAACATTTGGTAACACTTTACAGTAAGGTTAATTCGTTACCATTAGTTAAAGGCACAATATGTAAGACTTTTGGATTAAAATATCCAAAAACCACTAAAACAATGTTATACATTTTATTGACTTGTGTACTTACATTATCCCAGATGTTTAAATGTTTAAATCCAGAGAAATAAGCACCATGCGTCACCTATCAATGACATCATACCTGCGTTACTCTTGATTTTATTTTGTAGAAACCATGGAAACACCAAAGACGCTTTAATACATGATGTTTTATTAGACAGATGAGCAACTGTTTGAATACATTCATCAATAGAAAACTAATCATTGTTATATAGCTTAACACAGTTAGTCTTATTGTTTAAATCTCGTTTTCTTGATTTACAACGAGTACCATGTTTCACTATGCCTAATATCGATCTATCTTACTGTAGTGTGCTACAAGTGTCTCATAGTAGCCACCGAGCGAACGCACAGAGTAGCATTATTATATCATTGTTAACCGTTTTAGCAGGGTCCCAGGACATATGTTCCCTCGTGAGATTTATTAGTTTATTTATTTATTTTTGTAAAATTGTCTTTTGTGGTATCATCTACATGTGCAAAGTTAATTGATAATATAACTGCAATAAAGCAATAGACTAGTTACTTGTTTACATAGGATATATTATGTATTTTAAATTATTTAAGCACCAGGAAGTAATATATATAATTCAGGCGTTCCAATGACTTCCATGGCCACTGGTGTATAAAATGTCTTGGTATGCTGAATCTTGGTATTCCTTTCACTGGAACTAAGGGGCCGGGGCCGGGGCCGGGGCCAAGCCCAACCCCACACCATAATCCCTTTCCACCTAACTTTACTCTTGGCACAATGCAGTCAGGCAAGTACCGTTCTCCTGGCAACTGCCAAACCCAGACTCGTCCATCGGATTGCCAAACAGAGAAGTGTGATCGTCACTCTAGAGAACATGTCTTCACTGCTCTAGAGTCCAGTGGCGGTGTGTTTTACACCACTGCATCTGATGCTTTGCATTGCACTTGGTGATGTAAGCCTTGGATGCAGCTGCTCAGCCATGGAAACCCATTCCATGAAGCTCTCTATGCACTGTTCTTGAGCTAATCTGAAGGCCACACAAAGTTTGGAGGTCTGTAGCTATTGACTCTGCAAAAAGTTGGCGACTTCTGTGCAGGTTGGCAACCTATCACGGTTCCACGCTTGAATTCACTGAGCTCCTGACAGCGACCCATTCTTTCACAAATATTTGTAGAAGCAGTCTGCATGCCGAGGTGCTTGATTTTATACACCAGTGGCCATGGAAGTGAACGGAACACCTGAATTCAATGATTTGGAGGGGTGTCTCAATACTTTTGGCAATATAGTGTACATGTATAAAGCAGAATGAATAAAAATATTATTTATTGTGTTTGTATAGTGAAAAACAATATGAAAAACATCCAACTTCAATATACTTGGACACAAAGATCTTTGTACCTGCTGCGATTTTTAAAAATCTTGTGCTGTAAGCGCAGGATTCACGTGAACAAGCTTGGTACGCCTGTTGTGTCTCTTCCATTGAAAATAAATTGTGAGCTTGCGGTTGCCGCGTACTGTGTTGCAGTACAGAAGACGGGGAGGATTGACTAATCAGACAAAAGGGGTGTTTCAGGGCAGCCCACACACGCAAAACAAATAATAAAGCGTAATCTCATTTTTCTTGTTTTTCCGTTTCTTAAACGTTTTTCCATTTCCATTTCCGTTTCTCTATTTCTTTTTTAGTAGAACATAAAATGACCAGAAGGTACACGGACCTACAGGCATAATGAAAAATCTATTTTCATTTACTATCCCATATTAAAAAACAAAACAAAAAAACATCAGCTTAATGACAGACAATAATTCCCATTATGTTGAATCAGTAAATGTGCAAATGCACAGCACTTCTCATTGTCACCTATCACAATATAAATAAATAAAAATATCCACATCTTAGTCTAGTGAATCATGAGGCAACACTGTTTGCTGCCAAAACTAAAAGGCTTTTAAATGCTAAACATGTAATTTGTGTGTTTTTTTTGTTTTTTTTGGCAGTTCTGGAAATTATTGTGACTAGGTGAGCACAGCAGCGCTGAGATTAGATGAGACCTCTGCAGCCTGAGAGAGTTCCTGTCAAGAGACATTACCATCGGCAGAACAAAGGCATGTCATTATCATAGGGCGAGAGCCAGGGACAACTGTCTGACTCCCATTAACCTGCCTGGTCACCTTCAGAGATCAGGGACCCCACAGGACCTCTCTGTTTGAGCAGGGTTAGAGAAGCATCCGGCGCCCAGATCACTTCTCAAATGTTAATCCACACAACAAGTGCTCCTCTGATTGTCTCGACCTAGAAACTTGGTAGTACCAGAATGCCTGCTTTATAACAAGAGTCTGACAAACGACACTTTCACAATAGAGAATACCTAAAATGAGAAGAGAATAGATGCAGCGTTAGTATGCTAGAGGCACACCTTTAAAAAGCTAATGAAATAACTTTTTGATAAATTATGGACAAAATGTAAGGGTCATATAAAGAATTAAAATTTCTGTGAATTTTTAAGATGAGAGGTTGATGTGAGATTGAACTTTCTGTAACCTCAAAACTCCTTCCCCATTTCAAAAAGAGTATTTATAGCATCTAGTTTAGTTATTTTTCTTTCAGTTTAGTAATTCAACTGCCAACAATACAAGATACATGTTTTAGACTTCCCTTAGAGGTGTTGAATGAAAAAAAAGGGTTAAGGTTTTGTAAGGAAAATGACTGCTTAAATTTAAATTATTGTAATTATATTGCAAGTAGCAATATAACTGAAAAAAGTTTAAATTGATTTTAAAGAAGATACACTGCACTTTACTTGCAGTTTAAAAACAAGCAAAAACGGCCCACAGTGGTTAATGCTGCAGTAAAGAGGTTCTAAAAAAGCTATTTCTGAATTGTACACCAACATCAATGTCTGCCATGAAGAGTCGTTAACTTATGATTTCACTAATTTTTTTCAAAGTATAGTTTAAGCAGTGAATGCTAATGGAAAAACTAATACCTACGGTAACTGCACTGTCATGCATAAATAACGCGTTATGGTGATGAATTATAATCACTTCATGATGCAGGCATTGTTTAAATTAGTCCAACACTATTAAATACACATGAAATGCAGCCTCCTGCAGTCACTCACTTAGGACTCTAGCTTTTGGCCAGGAGAAGATATCATCAGTTGGCATCCAACTTTCTTCAGTTGTTTCAACCCTAAACCACAATGTCCTCCAGTTGGTGGGTCGGCAGTGGTGGCCCGTCACTGCCCATCTTCTCCTGGCTTCCAGCTCAACTCCTCCCGCCTATTCCAAAGCCAACAAGACGCTCTTTCTGCAACCCCTCCAACCTGCGTGCAGCTGTTTTCATCTCCCTTCCTGTTATTCCCAAAGCTTTGAGCATCTTCCACACAGATTGGAAACCCCTGCAACCAACCTCAATTGGAAATAGCTAGGCTTTCCACCCTTTATCCCTGCATTACTGGACCAGGTCCTGGTACTTGGTGGCTTTTCTCTCTGAGGCCTTCTCACATCCATCTTCCCATGGAACTGTCAGCTCAATCATTATGATCTGGATAGATGACACTGGGCTCTTATAGGACTGACACTTTTGCCACCTCTCCTGCTCCAAGATGTCAGCCAGTGCTCGGAGGACATTATCTTGATGCCATCTTTATCTTCACTGGCTAAGTGCAGTATTGCGTCCTGCCAGTATGTGTGCAATGTGCTTCTCCCTCCACACAACTTACACACTGCCTCCTCCTTCATTTCCCAAATTTGCTAGTGGTGGAAGGGTATCATACACTGATCTGAGCAGAAAAGAAATGCGAAAGTTCCAAAGTCTCCAAAGTTCAGGCCATTGGATTTTTCACTTTGGCAAGTCCCACTTTGTCCAGGCTCCTTGTACTCCCAGTTCCACAGCCCTAGCCCTTCGCCCTTCCTCCTCCAGGAGACAAACCTTGGCCTGGATCATTTCTCTCCTCTGCGTTAGGTCCACCTACGCCCATTGCTGGAAATGGGTAATCCTTGTCTCCCCATGCTTTTGTTTGAGGATGATTAGCACCATCTAGCACCACCGTAGAACCAGACCTGTCTCTTGTGCAGTGCACCCCTGTCAGGGACAGCAACAGCTGTTGATGGAACGGCAAAGGCATTCTGCCATTATATTGCACATGCAAGACTTTAACTACTACTTCATGATGTTCTACTGTAACTGTCTAGTATGTGAACATAGTAGAACAGCTGATTTGCCGTTGTCGTTAATACGTGAAACATTAGATAAGTAAATGTAATATTTTATGGTTACGTGGCATTTTAATTGTATCTGTATATAATTTAATGCCAAAAGCAACCCTTCTCATGTTTTTTTTAAATGACACATTCTTTTTGTATTTTGTTCAATGATTAATTTGTACGTTACGCCATCCTCTTTATTGTTGCTTAGTGATTTTTGCATTCTTTGGCTATGGCAGTTAATAGTTTACTATTAGTGGCCGTTGCCGTTCCATCTGCAGCTGTTGCTAGGTCCCTGTTGCTAAGTCCCTAATTTTGCACCCTATCAATAGTGCATCAAACATTGTAACACTTTATAATAAGTATAAAGTAATAAAGTACTTGTAAATCATTTGCATACTTTTAGTTTATATTTAATTTATAGTTAATATATTGTAGTTTCTACATCGTTAATATATTAATAGGCTATATAGTAACTTATTTATTCATTGTCACTGTAATTAACCAAATTATTATTGTTTAATTAGCTCATATGTAAAGAGTTAGACAATGTTTTTCATGCTTTATTACAACTTATTACCTGTAAATAGTTCTCACTAGATTAGGTCACAGAAAATGGGAAAATGTCATTAAAAGGGTTAGTTGCAACCCTAACCCATAATGTACTCACCCTCAAGCCATCCTAGGTGTATATGAATTTCTTCTTTCAGCCAAAAACAATCAGAGTTATATTAAAAATATCCTGGCTCTTTAAAGCTTTATAATGGGAGTGGATGGTACCTTTTTTTAAGCCCAAAAAAGTACATCCATCCATCATAAAAGTGTCCACCCGAACAGAAACAAGATTATTTGTCTTACCCCATTGGCAGATAATTTTGCTTGTTTTAAGCAAAAACCTCACTTCATTTTGATTTAAGAATTTTTTGATATTTGGGCTGGAAACAAGACAAAAATACATACATTACAATTGCAATGGAGTAAAGTTAAATCTCTGTTAAACTGCCTCCTTGTCTTTATTAGTTATCTGTAACATTACACAATTAATTAATTAACATATTGTTAAGGTCAATATAGACCTAGTCAATATAGTCAAAAACCTTAATACATTATCCTATTCATTTCCTGAATCCTCAGCTTCCGGGGATATCCCCACCAATTTCAAAATCAAACCTATGTCCTTGTGTGTATAGGGGTGTAACGATACATGTTATATTGTGATTCCTCTAAAACTTAAAAGATCCAAAAAATTTCATAAAGGCATCGTAAAAATAACGAATCGACTGGTCGAATCCAAATCCAAGTCTTCTGAAGAGACACTTGGCTTTATATGATGAACAGATTTCCAACGATACTGTAGTAAACACGGACGTTCAAATGTGACATGACGCGCAAAAACAACATGAGAGTGAGTAAATGCAGAATTGAAATTTTTGGATGAGCTAAACATTTACAGTTTGAGAATAGTCATTTTGACACGCTTTCTTGCTATTAGAACTGTGATTGATTGCATTGATCATCTGAAGCCTACGTGCTCCTCAAAGTGCAAAGCACAAAGATTATTTAAATCACCAGATCACATTTAGTTTCAGTAGTATGATTATAGCGTTTTAGATGGTTTATTCTTTTAAGTATAGTGCATTAATAGCGGGAGAGGCAGTACATAGCGAGCACCAGTAAAGTGACTACGTCACTGAAGACGTTGAGACGTGCGTCTTTTTTTAATCTAGCAGCACGCTATTTGCACGGTGTAAATAGACACTCTGTAAAAATTAAGTTAACGGATTTTCAGTGACATTAATAATGCAGTGAAGGACCATTTGTGGGTCCTGGTAATAATAATAATAATAATAATAATATTAATATTTTAATAATAATAAAAAAGTAAAAATAATTTAAAAATACAAATCGTGACACGAAAAGTGTATCGTTACATATACACACACACACACACACACACACACACACGTTGGCATTTGTTGTTTACGTGGAGTCTCCACAGGCATAATGATTTTTACACAGTACGAACTGTGTATTCTATCCCCTTACACTCTCTACCACTAGTACCACAAGTACTCGAATACTCAAGAACTCATGCCCATTTCTAGTATTTATTTGAAATAGAATGTATTTGTTACAATATAAAGTCTTCACTGTCACTTCAGTCATCAATTTAATGCATTATTCCTGAATATTATTCATTATTAGAAAGTATTTTTTTTCTTTAAAAAAAAACAACAAAAAAACGTACTGACCCCAAACTTTTGAACGACAGTGTAAAGTGATGGCTGTTTCCTCTGTAATGCCCTGGCCTGTTGTATCATGTCAACAGCCATTTTTACATGATTAGAACACAAAAAGCAACTCTTTTGCTGAAATACTGAATTGCAACAAAACATCAAAGGTCTGGTGTATCATGAAAGCACACAGATGTGAAGTTGCTGGAAAACAATGTGTCAACAGAGACCGTAACAATGCGATTAGAGCTCCTTAATATTTTCCTTGCGTTTTGGTCTATCTCTCTGGAAATGAAGATAAGCGGCAGTACACTGTGGCTTATGTTTCCGTTTCCCTGACGGTACAGTGGTGAGGAATATTCTCACCACAGGAAGCAGTAGGGATGGAGGTGTGTCGCAGAACTGAAAAAGCTGTGGAATGGAAAGCAGCGGGAGGTTTGGAGTAATGGCCCTGAAAATGTGTATCTGACCTCTTACTGCTGTGAGATTTGCCTTTTGTTTATCTGCCAGCAGACAACATTTCAGTATGAGGTTTTCCCCTCATTCACATGTAAGAAATCTGCGCTCTTCTTTATCAAAGCAGTGCAGACTGTTTGGGAATACTAGGGAAATTGAAAAACCCAAGATAGCTTGAGAAAGCCAAAGGAAAGCACATAAATCTGCAGCATTCAGCCAGACTGTATTATGTTAGTCAAATCAAAGGCAGTGCTGACCGCGCTAAAATAATTCTGCATCATTAAAATAGTTTGAAACAGTCCTTTGAGCTTTAAACGAATTAACACTTGAAATATTGTCTTTTGTATATATAATATGTGGAGACCGTTTTCAATCTACTAAAATATAGTAGTACTAATTAGATTTTAATAGTATAAGTTAGATTTTTTGCACTTGTTAATTAATTATGGATGAGTCTAAAATAACTTCTTATTATAAGGGGTGTCCACATAGTTTTGGCCATGTAACACATTAAAGCTGGGCGGCATTTATAATTGAATTTCAAACATGTCAGTAGTAGACAAGCAGACAGACAGACAGATTTTGCACAATATAGATTAGTATTAAGTCTTACCTTAAAAACAAGTTCTCCAATAAGACCATTCCAGGTCCCATCAGCCTGCTGGCTGCCATATTTGTGATCAGGGGCCACGTAGATCTCATATTTGAAACCAAGGTAGTTTGCCAGAGCATCCAGTACATCGATTGAGAACCCCTGGTACTTCTTAGGTTTCCCAAGCACATTTTCTGAGACCATCACAAATGGTTCTTCCTGGAATGAGCAACAGCACAGAAATCATTATTTCAGCTTATAAAGGGACTAAATCATCTAGCTAAAAGCAACAAAAACAGTCGCAGAGGATTAAAACGCACAAACACGCACAAATAGTTTGACGGCAATGCCTACGGACATTGAGGTAAGCGAGGGCACCGGTTTTAGAGTCAAGAGGGTATCATAAATAGTCTACTGAGAACACAGCTTGACGTTCATGATTCTGAGGGTGGCAGATCCATTCCTGGAGCTGACACAAGTGTTTACCTGAAGCAGACGCATAAGCTCCTACAGCGGCTTAGCTAATGCTCATAATTTGATTTTATTTTCAGCAGGAGGCAATGTCACTTGGCTTTAACCTCCCCTTATGAGCTGTGGCATAATTCGGAGCAAAAAAATTCAGGAAGGAATTAGTGCCATGTCATATCCAATCAAGAGTAATGTGAAGAAAGTAAATATGTATAGCTTTGTTTTTAAGGTAGTTGAGTTAATCTTTTCAGAGAATATAGGAGATGCTGAGAGGTGCTTATTGGTTTGAGGATCTGGTCTCGCCTCACAAAGGCTACAGGTTTAAACTTCAGCCAAAGCAGAACTGAAAGGAACCCTGGGAAAGGATATAGCGAATATCACACAGTAGGTCTTTGTTTTAGTTTGGCCATATATATATATAGAAAGTATATATAGTGTCATTAATATATATATAGTTATATATATATATTATGCTGCTATTTTCAAAGCAAGTATAAGGTAAATTCTGAATTTAGTCTAATGTTAGCGGATCATGTCTCACTGTCACACCAGGAAAAGATCGGCCTTAATAGTACTTCCTCAATAGACACCTGGTAATTTAATAGTATTCCGTCACAATGTTATCATACTATGAGTGATGAAAGTTTCTCTAGAGATTTGCATAGTTTACATTTCAAATCGGTTCTGCATTTCTTGGAATGAAAATGTAGTAGGGATGTCAGCGATTAATCGACAAACAATTAAATGTCGATAATCCTTTTAATCGATAAACCTTATCGATGATCGATTAAGCGGTCATTATTAACGTGCATAGTTTAAGATGCGAGTTACGCGCCAAAACACAAGCAGATGAAAGGGGGAAAATGAAGCAAGCACGCAAGAGTTTTGTTTGGGATCATTTTATTTCAAATGGTGATAATGTTAACTGCAAACATTGTGATTATGTTTTAAAATATAATACAACAACTAGTACCATGATATATCACTTGAAGAAAGTGTATCCAGCGGTCTCCGGGAAAGGAGGATTTGAACAATTGACACAGCCTACATTTACCTCTGTTTTAGCCGGGAAAAAAGTTGGAGCTCAAAAGGCAGAAGCAATTACCGAACGAATCTGTGAAATGATTTCAAATGACTTGTTGCCCGTAAGCGTCGTCGAATGTGGTGGATTTCGAAAGTTAATCAACTTCATTCAGCCTGAGTACAATATACCATCAAGAGCCACAATAACCAGCCGGTTAGAAGATCGTTATGAAAAGAAAAAAGAAGAGCTAAAGATGGCGCTGAGTTCAGTTGAAAAGATCGCCCCTCACAACTGACTGCTGGACCGCACTAACAAGGGAAAGCTACATAACCATAACATGTTATTACATAGACCCTGAATGGCAAATGAAGTGTGCGGTCCTGCTTACAGAGAGCTTGTCTGATAAACACACGTCTGACAGACTTGCAGAAAAGTTAAACGAGGCCGCAACTTTATGGGACATCGCAGGGAGAATAATAGCATGCGTTCACGACAACGCAAAAAATGGCAGCGAACGATTAAACTTGTGTAAGCTGGGATTCCGTGCCGTGCTTTGCTCACACATTACAACTCGCCATAAACGATGGCTTCAACATATACCTGAACAGGGTCATCGCATCTGCTGGAAGACTACTCCGGTAATAAACCGTTCAGAAACAGAACGGGGACATCAGTTTACGGTTCGGGGTTGTCGTTTTGCATTGCACTGCGTCCAGTATGGACGGCATCTTCAGATCGTTATTAACCGAAATGGATTAGCATATAATCTAAAAACTGGTACATTTAGCTCATGAACGTAATATATAAATATTTAAATGTTATCCTTGTGAAGTAGGCTACGTAAATCTTAACTTCAAGACCGCTGTGGGCTTAAAACTCTAAATGTTGTAGGTCTTCTTAGCACGTAATGGGCATTTACAAGTAAACATGTAAACGGATTCACAATATTAAGGAAATGTCCTAAGCACATTTGGGAAGAAAACAACACACTTACATTAACAAAAACTATTTGCTGACATTGACGCACGCACGGGTTGACAGCGCATCTGCGACGGCGTAATATTAGTCGCAATATTTGATTATTAAATAATTATATTAAATGATCAGTCATTGATGCATATTATAATCTAGCCGTTTATTTACATTAAACCTTTCCTCTGGTTGAGGATGCTTGTATTTTTTGAATGCCATTGTACATTCTGTTATGCCAGTGAATGACACAGCAGACGCGTCTTGCAGAAGCCTATTGTAGTTAACGATTAATCGATTAATTGATCGTTAATTTAAACGACAATCGATTATGCGAATTTGTGGAAATTGACATCCGTAAAATGTAGGCAATATAATCTGAAATAATAATAATAAAAAGTAATCTTCAATAGAAAAGGGGTCTGAACAAACCATTCTCTCTCAGTGCTAAGTAAAGTTTCACATTTATCAAAACATTTCTTAACTTGATGGTGCTTGTCAGTCATACATTATTCATAGTGGGTTCT
This sequence comes from Rhinogobio ventralis, assembly GCA_039654625.1. Taxonomy (NCBI): domain Eukaryota; kingdom Metazoa; phylum Chordata; class Actinopteri; order Cypriniformes; family Gobionidae; genus Rhinogobio; species Rhinogobio ventralis. The sequence continues at coordinate 20,483,132 of CM077211.1, forward strand.
GACTGACTCATAAGATCCCTAATGCTCAATTAGAGATTTAAGGTTTTACTGTGCTCACATCAAAGAAATTAAGTCTTTACGAGAAGGATTTTAAATTAAAAATATATACCCGGATTCACACTCATCATACGAGCATTAGCTCTGCCTATGGCTGAAGAAACCATTCTTCTGAAGCAGTGAGACCGACCGCCATTTGAATTGATTAGTCGTTCTCCACTGATAAAGACGAGCAGAGTCTCCAAAGACCTCCAAAACCAGCTTGGCAGACTATTGTGGAGGTGGATATGATGCGATTTGGATTTAGTCTGAGCTTGGGGCCTACTGGTGTTTCATAAAAGGTCTACAAACATTGTCATACACTGCCAAACTGGCTCTGGAGAGTTTCTGAAGGTCACACAGAGAAAATGCTTTTTTTTATAAGGAGGAAGTTTAGAGACCGACTCTATGTGAGCAGTGGACATGTCCTCAGTAATGCTGACAGCTGTTAAATCGAATTGTAAAAAAGTCTCAAGGACAAGCAAGTTCCCACAATTATAGAAGCATGGCAGATATATATATGTACATTTGCAGTATACATTTCACAACCCTATCAGTTGAACTGGTGTAACAAATAGGTTTTTATGGTAGGGTAGAATGAGTATATGTTGAGGGATTTTCTGAAAACAGGAGGCTCCTAAAACGACTCTTCAAGACAACACTAGGTTCTGAAGAGTAATACAAGAAATTCAAAACTCAAAATTACAAGAGGGGGGGGGGGGGGGGGGGGGTCTTCTATCCTCTCCGGGGCCGGATTAGAATATCAACTGTGGGTACAGATGGCTCATCTAACCCTCTTGATCAAAACCAAAAAGACCAAAGTTAGCCCTAATTCCTACGTCTTTTTATGTTTCTTAACATAGACACTGTGAAAACACAATGAATCACAATCATTCATTCAATATTATTCTAGACGCAAGACTGATTCAAGCTCTTCACTTCTGAACAACCACAAAGAATCAGACTATTCTGGATTGTACATTCCAAACAGAACCAGAAGATGGTGAAGATGGTAAATGCTCCTTTTTTCTATAAAACTACTGTTCATGTTGACTTTGAAAACTTCAAAAGAGCAAAAAGTTCAAAGTCTTCAGAAGCCACACATGATTTGTGTGAGGAACAGACTAAAATGTACTGTAGGTCCTTTTTTTCTATAAAACCTCCCTCCCTTCAGTGAATAAAGGCTTATATTTCAGTCTAAATGCAAAGTAAAAAAAAAAAAAAAAAAAGTAAAATAAAAAATCTAATTTGGTGTTACACTAAAAATAATAGGAACATAAATGGAGTAAAAGCATTTTTTAAACATCCCTTTCCTTTCCCTTTAACTCTTTCCCTGCCAGCGTTTTTGAAAAAAGTTGCCAGCAATTTTCGATCATTTTCACAAAATTTTCATGGCCCCCAGAATATCTGAACATGCAATACATCAAAAGTTTTGCTTAAAAAAAAAAAAAAAAAATGCATTCTAATGCGTTCTTTTTTTTATCAACACTTGAATGTGGGCAAGTTTCATAAAAAAAATCAAAAGCTGAGAAAATATTGTTTTTATCAAAGACTACATCGAGATGATCAACAATGATCAAAACTACTTTAAAGTATGTACTTAATCACAGGATGAACCCGAAAGGGAGAGCGGGATAGCTGAGCGTGAGTAAAGAGTGCCAGAACTGGCAAGGGTTTAAACACACCTGACAAATATTCTGACGGAAACTCTTTGACTCTGCCTCTTTGGTATTCTCTGCCTTGTTATTTTTAATTTCTTATCCATTCCATTTTTATTCTTATGTATTTGTTTCCTTTTCATGTAAAGCACTTTGAATTACCATACTGTATGAAATGTGCTATATAAATAAACTTGCCTAAGTAAAAGAGTAGACACGCTTTGGGACATACTATCACGTCATACAATTGGACCTTTAACAGTTGTGCTGTGTCACATCCTGACACGCATCCTGTCACCGTAAACTGGCCTGTCAATCATCTTGTCACAGTTGAAATCCTCCACATTTCATTTCATTTCCTACCGTATCGGAGAGAAATGCATTAGCATGTTGATCTGCAGTCGCGGTCTTTCATGCGGAGAACTCTCCTCATATTAATGCATGATGATGCATTTAAAAGGTAATGGCCAAACGGATCTTTATAAAAGTCCACATTATTATTGCAGATGAAATATATCATGGATAACATTAAATACATTTTTTATCAGGTTAAACTTTGATTATTAGTCACTCAAACCTTTATCTAAACCTCTCACCATTGGTCGCGCATATTCGCCATATTTTGTTTTTAACATTTTTAGTTTGCAGTTTTGAACTGAATCCTCCTCCAAAGCACAATGGTCTGTGTGCAATATTAGCCTTTATAGTGTGCACGGATACACACTTTGAAAATCTACTGGAAATAGTAGACCATCCGGGGACTTTTGACATACTCTTTTCAACATACTATGAAATGAATTTCCGTCAATGGCGGAGAAGCATTGTCACATAAATTACGGAAATTTCCGTCAGCGGCAGGGAAAGATCATCAAGTCTAAATAGTTGAATCCATAGTTTACTGGAAATCACAAACCAGAAGCTTTTTCACTGAAGTTCATAGAAATCACACTAGCATAATATCCAATCACCTGACCACTAAGTTGGTCCTCCTGGCTTTTTTTATATGAAAGTATGATACAGAATATTGATAAAACATACATTTATAAAGAAACAAATTAGATTCCCTTGTTTATGTGCACTAACAGATTTCTAAACTCTTGCTTAACACAATCTTGCAAAGCCAAAAGTTGTTGAAAGGAGAACAATTTAGAAAGGAGCTTTCACATGCCTGAATGGCTCTATTCAACACAAGGCCGATGACCAACCATCATGTGAACAGCAAACATCTTCCTCCAAAGTCTTCAGCAGCTCTGCGATTCCTATACCATGGTAGCATCTAATTCCAATATCATAGCGATTCCAATATCACGGTCGCACCAGCGGCCCAGTGAAAATAATAGCCTGCTGTTTATTTTTCATATTCTCTTAAACAAATCCCTATTGATGTCTGAAGTGTTTCTGGGAATATGTCAGGCAGATTTATCATGGAAGGAGCGTTATTGACTGCATGCAGCCTGCACATTAAGCCAACGCTTTCTAATCCTCACCAGACCCCCCTCGCTCAATAAGCTATTAGAGGAAGTGAGGATATGCATGCCAACTCGCACTATAGCCAAGAGGTGCCATCTATCAGACCTCCCTCTGAGGGGCTTGTGCGAGACCCCTTCCAGATTCTCCTGGACCAATCGGTCATCAGCACGATCTGAAGAATATCTGTAGCACTTAGACTAGGGGCAAAAGCACAGCGACAATGACCCTTTTAACAGGATTCCTTCAGTATTGTTTTTTATCTACATTGAGATGTAGCCTTGCTCTTATTGAGCCGGCCTAGAAGGGGTACGGCTCCCCACGCGTGTTCAACCCATGTTGCATTGATTCCCTCCCTCATTATACGGCCATTCCTTCCACCCAACTACACATACAGTGGTTCAAATTCACACCGATCTTGTGGACAATCTCTACTATGGAAATCGATAGAAGACATGGAGCAAAGGTGATGCATGTCACTAACATTAGCATCATCCTGTGTTGTTCAAGTGTCATTGCTGCGTGCATGCATGTGGGTCGATGATGTGACAATATAGGGCTGCACAATTAATCGAATTGCCACGATTATGATTACGGATGCCACGATTACGTAATTGTTCAAAGCCTCCATTACAAAACAAAAAATCCCACTCATATTATTCTGCATGCTTAAGAGGTGTGTTTAGAGCATGTTACGTTGACTGGTCGAAAGCACAAGAAAGACCAGCACGGTAGGCCCCGCCATTTTTAAAAAGCAGTGTACACAGCTTATATATTAACTCCACAAACTAACTCTTGCCACCGTCGCCTCTGTTGTCTTTGGCTTGCTTAGTTGGGGACACTAAATATTCAACTACATTACTGATCTGCCTGCATTGACACTATATGATAATTGAACTTAGCTGGATGACGTCACCGTTTTCTCCAGAGCGGCTGTACAGCCGAATCAAATTCTGTTGCATTATTTTCCTGTTAACACGATGAAGCTGCTTTGAAACAATCGGCATTGTAAAAAGCGCTATATAAATAAAGGTGACTGGACTTGACTCTTTTAAGGGGAGCAAGTGAAACATGATTATGTATTTCTGCTCAGCTAGTCACATCGGACATCAACCACACCGCAAACGCTAACGTTAATACTTTTTCATATACTGTCTACTTTCTTTGTAAGTAAATAATAGTTCTACCTAATACCATATTAGACATGACTGTTAAACAGATCGTAAGCTAATGAAGACGGAAAATGTAAGCGCTGTGTGCTCAGTCTCTGGCGTTCTCATCACCGTCAAAATAAAAGTCACAACAATAAGCACGGCTTTGTTTCACTTCAGAGTTACTGGCGGTGCGAATACAATTAGGAAAATTACCCTAGGGGAGCATATAGTTCTCGGGGAACCACCCTGGAGATTAGTTACTATAACTAAGTTCCTAGAACTACCCAATGCAAAAGCCCCTATTATTGTACCATACATAAATTTTACTTTTATTTTTTAAAGAAGAAACCAAACAAATGTATAGATGACATGAGGCTTAATGCTATATAAAAGCAATGAAAGTTTTTCAGGAAGAAAATTTTTATTTTTTATTTTTATATAAAAATATGGCATGCAGTTGCATTAAACTATGGTATAAAGCTATTCAAAACATCATTCAATGTAAATTGTGATAATCGCAATTAATAAGTGCAATTACAATTTAAGGGAATAATAGACGATTATGATTTTTGTCATAATCGTGCAGCCCTATGACAATATACTTTTTTTTTTCAATTCTACATTAAAAACACAATCAGGTCCGTCCATAGGGCGGTGCAACTAGTGCGACCGGTGCTTGAGGGGGCCCCATGGCGAAAGGACCAAGGGCACCATGGAACAATTTCAATAGGATCCCCGCACCATCGCTAACAAGCATGATTTCTAAAGAATCATATGACAATGAAAATTGGAGTAATGCTTATTCAGCTTTGCCATCAATGGAATAAATACCATTTTAAAATATATTTAAATAGAAAACTTTTTGAATTGTAATAATAGTTCAGAATATTATGTACATCACGTGTATGTTTCGTCAAATAAATGCATCCTTGGGGAGCATGAGATTTCTTTCAAAAACATAAAAAATATGTACATAATACAGTATATTCATTATGTATATGAATTAATTCATATTAATATTTCACATAATTATATATTAAAGATGCATATATACACTCACCTAAAGGATTATTAGGAACACCATACTAATACTGTGTTTGACCCCCTTTTGCCTTCAGAACTGCCTTAATTCTACATGGCATTGATTCAACAAGGTGCTGAAAGCATTCTTTAGAAATGTTGGCCCATATTGATAGGATAGCATCTTGCAGTTGATGGAGATTTGTGGGATGCACATCCAGGGCACGAAGCTCCCGTTCCACCACATCCCAAAGATGCTCTATTGGGTTGAGATCTGGTGACTGTGGGGGCCATTTTAGTACAGTGAACTCATTGTCATGTTCAAGAAACCAATTTGAAATGATTCGAGCTTTGTGACATGGTGCATTATCCTGCTGGAAGTAGCCATCAGAGGATGGGTACATGGTGGTCATAAAGGGATGGACATGGTCAGAAACAATGCTCAGGTAGGCCGTGACATTTAAACGATGCCCAATTGGCACTAAGGGGCCTAAAGTGTGCCAAGAAAACATCCCCCACACCATTACACCACCACCACCAGCCTGCACAGTGGTAACAAGGCATGATGGATCCATGTTCTCATTCTGTTTACGCCAAATTCTGACTCTACCATCTGAATGTCTCAACAGAAATCGAGACTCATCAGACCAGGCAACATTTTTCCAGTCTTAAACTGTCCAATTTTGGTGAGCTCGTGCAAATTGTAGCCTCTTTTTCCTATTTGTAGTGGAGATGAGTGGTACCCGGTGGGGTCTTCTGCTGTTGTAGCCCATCCGCCTCAAGGTTGTGCGTGTTGTGGCTTCACAAATGCTTTGCTGCATACCTCGGTTGTAACGAGTGGTTATTTCAGTCAAAGTTGCTTTTCTATCAGCTTGAATCAGTCGGCCCATTCTCCTCTGACCTCTAGCATCAACAAGGCATTTTCGCCCACAGGACTGCCGCATACTGGATGTTTTTCCCTTTTCACACCATTCTTTGTAAACTCTAGAAATGGTTGTGCGTGAAAATCCCAGTAACTGAGCAGATTGTGAAATACTCAGACCGGCCCGTCTGGCACCAACAACCATGCCACGCTCAAAATTGCTTAAATCAACTGCCATGTGATTGGTTGATTAGATAATTGCATTAATGAGAAATTGAACAGGTGTTCCTAATAATCCTTTAGGTGAGTGTATATATATATATATATATATATATATATATATATATATATATATATATTACTTTATTATTAATTGATATGAATATACTATACAGTATGACTTCAGTCTTCGTCCATCTTCTACAGACGTTCTGAAGATTCTCTCATGCATGCAGCTATGATTCACTGGTGAGTGAATAAAAAACATGTGTCATGGTGCATCGAGACTGCAAGGTTTCACGACAGCTGTGTGTGTGTTCTCAGTCAGTTTCTGTGTTTGGAACAGCACCAGCGTTTCTCAGACTGGTGAAGAGCTGTCAGAGCTGGCACGTCACGTATCCTGACACGCCTGCCACTGGGGCAGCTGGGAGCAGTGGGGAGTTTAAGTTGCAAGGAGCCAGTGGGCCGCTACCAGTTAGCAGTAAGGGAGTGCTTCATCAGCCACCAGAAGGGAGCATGCGCCTCCCCCATCCACCTGAAGGTTTACTTTACAAATGACAACATATCCCATGGTTCCAAGCTCCCTGCTTCCCTAACCATATGTTTCACCACAAGGGTCTATGGAGCTACTCTGGCACACGTCTTTTTTTTCTTAATTTTTTGAGGAATGATTCATCCTGAACGTTTAAACTAGAAATTACAATTCTGCATGCATTGTGTGTAAAGATCTTTAAATATTTCAAAGATAAAAAGACCTTTTTTAAGACAAGGTAATGTAGTCAAATATATAATTACAGTCTTTTTCCTCCATCTCCCATTCATTCATTCTAAGCCACTTATTTCTTGTATTACTGTATATTTTTTGTCAAATGAAAATGAAAATTTTAGTTGATAATAATGTGGAAAATGACAAACATGTGTTACAGACCATACTCTACACTTAAAGGGTTAGTCATCATTTACTCACCCTCATGTCATTCCAAACCTGTAAGACTTTCGTTCATATTCGGATCACAAATGAAGATATTATAAAAGCCTAAATGAAATCTGTTCATCAGACAATTGGGACTAAACCGCTTAATTTATATGGATTAGTTTTACGATCACTTTATTAACTTTTTGAAGCGTCAAAGTGGTAGTTGCGTAGTAGTGGTAGTAGACTGTCAATGAAGGGACAGAAATCTCTCAGATTTTATTAAAAATATCTTCTTTTGCGTTCTGAAGATGAACGGAAGTCTTACGGGTTTGGAACGACATGAGAGTGAGTAAATAATGACAGAATTTTGAGTAAATTAACATTTTTTGTTGTAATTGTAATGTATTACAATTTATTAACTTAAATATGTCAATAATATAAAAGATTTAGCAACATAAAATATTATGTGAAAATCTGGGATCCTGAAATAATAGCATTTAATGAATACACTATAGTATTAGCTACTTTGTAGAGGCTACTACGTTGTGAATACTTTGTTCTGCTAGGATATTATACAGTAGCGTGTTATTATGGCAAAAACTAATTCAAAAACAACAATAAAGCATTCTAGTTAGACTTTATAATTGCATGGCTCATCATTTATAAAATTCTATGGATCCACTAATCGCTTGTGTGTTTATTAAAGGGGGTGGGGTCTAATGCTATTTCAAGCATTCAGACTTATTTACACTGTTAAAGTGTTGGATTCTCATGCTAAACATAGCTAAAATTTCAAAAAATGAGTTAGACGTAAGTTTTTCTGTGCCAAATACACAGAAAAAAAGTTTTTTTTCCCGAGTATGGCCCTGTATGACGTCATAAAGGGCGGAATTCCTTATATGGTCACTTCTCCTGAATGAGCATGTGCACACATCAACGAGACTGAGAGCCAGAGCGCGCCTGTTAACGAGCTTCCTTCGGGTTACAGAAGCCATCGGCAGCGCTGTCATTTTGTTTTTTTAGACCACAAAATCAACAATGTCACTAAAGAAGTGCGTTTTTGGTTGTGAGGGAAAGATAACCTTGTTCAGCTTTTCAAATAACCCAGCGTTAAGGAAACAGTGGATGCAGTTTGTTTTTCCGGAGAAGCAACGGAGCTCTGCAAGTGTGTTTGTTTGTTCCCGGTCTTGAGTCGAAACCGGGGAGTGAAACCGCATCAAATGTCTGTTTTGCTGGCATTCGGTGCATATAATGTAAACACCACGAACGTATAGTAAATTGAAAGTTATCCAGGATAAATGCCATGATGTATTGTGTGTGTGTGTGTGTGTGTGTGTGTGTGTGTGTGTCTTTAGCCCCGCCACTGCATGCCTCCACGAGTTTGGCTGTTTTCGGAAAGAATCGGTACAGCGTATTTGTCTTTTATAAATATGATAAAACGAAAGACTCTTCGGAGATATGAAGGATGCAGTACTACTCTATAGGTACTCAAGACTAACATGAGATTGGCAGAAACTGTGTGTGTTATGTACCCTTTAAATATTTGATCTAATTTGATTATACGGTCACTGACCAATAAGACCAATTTTACTGCAGATTTCTTCTGGACCACACAATCTTTCAGCTCTCAAATTGAACTGCGAGACCATCTTATTGTCCGCCAGTGTCCACAGTTTGCCAATATGCGCATGTGTGCATTCAATTCTGGCCTCATAGGCCACTAGGGGGAGTGCATTAATATGACAGCCTCCGCTTACTGCTCATTGTTAGCGATTGTGGATGCAAGTTATTCACAGAGCATTCTGTCAGGGCAAGAAATCACAGAAAAAAGGGAAAAAGAGGGGTAAAGAGAGAGCGAAAAGACAGAGTAGCAGCATCACCGCTTTCTTCTCTGAATGACTTCAAAGCAGGGATATGAAGAATTTAAACCTCTGAATCTTTAAAGAACTCCAGGGATTCACTCAAATCGGCGCTGGAGGGAAGAGAGCAAAACTCAAATCTCAATATAACCCAGGTCTCCTGGTGTACGTTCATCGCACCCCAAAATTCACTCTTAATGAACTTAGAGACCGGTGACTTGATGTGAACAGACCTCTGGAGCTCACTGAATGAATATGGATTACTCTGGGGTTACTTCAACCTTATGAGGTCCAGTCAAACAGAGGGGAGTCCTAATTAAGTCAGTTTGATGTCATTTATATTAGAGGTGAAAAGAGAGACCATCACTGAGCAACAGTGATTATTAGAACACTGACATCTTGTAAAACTTTGTAGTTATGAAGACTATTGTAGCTGTAAGATAACGTATAAAACCCTTGACTTGACCGGTAATGCTGTAACGGAACCTACCAGTACAGTGACAACCCGCAGGACGACCCCACGCATGTTGTTTTCCAGCTTTCGATCTGTCAGTGTCCCGTTCAGTCCGTGGATTGGGTCCCAAGTGGCAAGCTAAAAAATGCAGAAAGTTCACAGTAAGTTCAAGACATGCACAGAAAGAAGTATTGATTACACTAACAGCCTATAGATTTTTACAGTAACGTAAATTAGTTAATTTCAGAACACAAGCACAGGGAGTTTCTTTCTTCTTTCTTTTCCTTTTTCGCTTTCATCTACTCATAAGAAACAAACACCATAAATGAGAACTTGTTAATCTATCACTTGCTTCTCTTATAGATCAATAATTTTAAATGGAGATTGAATGGACATTGCTTGGACTTGCTCCCCAGATGCTTCTCCTGAAAAATGTACCCATTATCTCCCATGTATCTCCTACAGAATTTCATAAGAGACCTCAACAATGTCTCAAACTGTGCTCAGTTCTGTAAAGATAAAGTTTCCAATGAAAACTCGGAAATTTCAATATTAACTAAAACATGAGGTTACTGGGATCAGTAATATTTTATTTTTAATTATAATTAACACTTTTATTTAGCAAGGACACATTTAATTGATCAAAAGTGAAAGTAAAGACAATTATATTATTACACACACACACAAAAATGCTGTTCTTTTCACCTTTCAATTTATTAAAAAATCCTGGAAAAAAATGTATCACAGATTCACAGAAATATTAAGGAGTACAACCAGTTTGAACATTGTTAAGTTTCTTAAGCACCAAAACAGCCTATTAGAATGATTTCTGAAGGACCACATGACACTGAAGTCTGGAGTAATGAATGCTGAAAAGCTTTACCCCATTACAGGAATAAATTACATTTTAAAATATGTGACCCGTGCTGGCAAAATGAGTCGCAATAAGTACATTTTCAAAAATGAGTTCTCTGTCAAAAAACCTTGAAAATGATGTAGGGTTTGTTTGAATCGGAAATCGATATAGTCAGCAAAGTCAAGTTTTCTGAAGGTTCCAAAACAAAATCACCTAGCAACCATACCTTAAAATCCCTGGTAATAACACCAAATTTGGCACACACCAAGTCAAAACAAAATATTTACAGGAAAAAATATATATTCAACTTTTTTTCCTCCATGATACCACAATTGTTTGATTAACATTAATGAAACAGACAGCCTAGATATTAACCGCACGGATCTAAAATAATGTTACACATTATGTTTTTCGCCTACAGCTAACCAAACGTTCACTTAAGACAGAACAGATAATGGGTGCATGAATACTCACCAGGGGCCTATACCATGAAGCCGGTTTAGCTGGCTAGCCAGATATGTTTAAGCTTAGTTTGTGCCAATCCTGGGTTTTAGGTACCATTAAAGTGGTTTGGCTTTTAGCAGTGTTCATCTCCATAGTAACTTACCCTGGCTAACCTGCTCCAGGGCAGGTTATGTTCTGGATAAGAGATCTCAAACTGAAATTGGACCAATCAGCTGTGAGCACGCCTCTGATGCAATAAAGTCACTCCCCCTTTTTGTACTCCAAATTAAAGGTTACTACATAGCAAATGGTTTTTAAAGACTAAAGCGTCTGGCTTTTAACAATGCTTATTTATAATAATAATAACTTTGAATGATTTAGATATAATTTATGTAATTATTATACCCTTAATCAATTACACATGTATCATTTTAGTTAATCAATCATTAATAGGCACTTTGTTAAAATTAATATAAATAGCCTATATAAAGGTCATACAAATAAGCTTTAAAATCAATAAATAAAGCTATAAAAATGACTACATGTGAGCTTAAATGTTCAATTATCTCTATATAACAACTAAACTAACTTTATAACTTTTTCTTGCATTGACGTATAAGATTTTTCTTTAAGTTGTCCTCTTTCATAGAAAGCTCTTTTCTTCTTGCTGTGTAAATTTGTTAAAATTTTTTATATTTTTCAATCATGTAATATTCTGCAGAAGAGAGAAATGAATCTCGCTGCTTCTCTCGTGAGAAGTGAATCTCAGTTTCACTGATCCAAAGCATGTGATTGGCTGTTCACTACTGATGTCACAGCTAAACTCCTAAACTCAGGATCAAAGCCTGAGTTGACAGAGAAAGCTGATGGTCAGCATCATGGGACCAACAAAGCCTGAATAGATTGGTTTGGTTTTGTCAACTCGAAACTAATCCTGTAACCGTGAGTTTGTTAAACTACCATCATGGTACTGGCCCCAAGAAAGATATTTTGAAATACTATAATTCTGTTTATATGTGTATATCAGGATTGCGCGCTGTGAGAGGCGTCTTTGTGCGCACGCATTGGACCTGTCAGTCAGTGCAAGAAAGATCGTTTTTCATAGACAAAGGAAAGGTACTCCTCCCAGAAAACTTACAACTAAAGATACTTTTAGATGTTTAATTACTATCTGTATACATCTGAGCAATCAAATATTCCTCTGGGTATTACCAAATTGATCTTTGGTGTATCAAAATCAGGGTTTCACCGTCTTGCATTAAAAAAAAAGAAATCATTGTGAAAACTAGCCATTTGATTTTAACAGATGCAACATATTTATTTTTCCTTTCATGTGGCAAAGATCTATGATGTGTCTGGTTGGTGGAGCCCGACAGCTGGTTAAAAGGATAGTTCACCCAAAAATGAAAATTCTGTCATCATTTAGTTACGCTCAAATTGTCCCAAACCTGTATAAATTTCTTTGTTCTTCTGAACACAAAGGAAGATATTTGGAAGAATGTTTGTAACCAACAAGATATTTGGAATAATGTTTGTAACCAAGCAGATCTCGGCAGCCATTGACTACCATAGTATCCCCCCCCCCCCCCCCCCCCCCTCCGAGATTTGCTTGGTTACAAACATTATTCCAAATATCTTCCTAATGTCTAGAGAAACACAGATAAACCATATACTGTCACAATTGTATGTTTATTGTCTTCATGTTTCATCAGTCAAAATGTCTGTATCTGTGTTTTATTTTGCTGCAATATCTGGATGCCTTTGTTCATATAAGTGATTTACTGGAACGTCATAAGTTTTATGGCTTCTATGAATCTCACTTGCGGACTTTCTGCGTATCAGTATTAAAGAAACAGACATTACATGCGTGTACTCACTAATGCTCACAACACCCTATTTTGGGTAAAAATAGAAAAAATAATACTTCTCTCTAAAGAAATTTAAAGTAAACATATGCAAATCCATACGTTTTTCTCCAGTGTAGAGAAGTTTTTTTCTCTCTCAGTGGATGCATAAGATTTCTAGGGTTGGACCCGAATACTCAAATATTTGCTCGGTGGGTTGGTATTTGACTTTCAATTTTGGGATTTGAATATCAGTTATTTGTTTTTTCCCACACACCTGGTATCCCCCTCGAAACGGTTCTCATTCACGCTTGAATATGTTTACACTATAAAATCTGGCGAAATACAATACTCTTTTTTACAATTATCTTATAGCCTAGCCGTTTTTAATAGAATGGGCAGTTGAAGGAACCCAACCTCGTTATACTTAATAAATATATTTGCTTCTTCTCAGTATACTAAAGTGTTCCCTGCAACGGAGTATATTCTCTGTCTACAGCACACAACTGCATGAGCTTGTATGGAAGAAGCGCATGCCTGAGCTTGTATTTTGGGTTAAGCTGCGTTGGTTTGACATTGTGGAAAATAGAATAATAGAAAAAAAATGTATTAGCCTTTTTCCCTCACTGTCACATGACAGTGTGGCCGTGCGCATTTTACTTTCGGTTTAGAATTAGCACCAATTCGCGGGAGGGTTGCTTGAATGGTGGGTTCATTAGTCTATTATTCTTAATGAAAAACACAACAACAATAAATTACAATGACAAAGTCACTTAAATAGGCGCTTTAACATTTCGCTTTGAAACCACATCTTTCACGATCATCTTGTCAGTCAGCTCCTGGCTCTCATGATGAATGAAATCTGACTCCTGCTCCTGACGCTGTATTAAGCAGACACATTCAGCTTTTTATTTGTAGTGTCTGTTATCTAACTGAACTAAATTATTGTTTTACTATATATAAAAAAAAAATCAAAACACCAGTGGGGGCAGTGTTGCGGTGGGCAAGTGATGTAACCTGTGTTGCACCTGAACACCGGCAACACTGACTTTCAAAGCAAGCCTATTACCCGTATTATTATCAATCTAAATGAATCTACTGCGAAATATAGGAGCTTGTTACTGGGACGTAACAGACCTGTGTGTTTTGTATCACTAGTGCAGTGTCCGTTCTCGGGGCATATAAGCCCTGCCCGCGTGAGGCGCGCCGCTTCTCGAGATTCATGCCTTTATTAGAGAGAAGAATTTGTTCAGCCCCCTCCCTCCGAGGCTTCAAATATTTGATGTTGATTACTACCGAAGATTTGAAGCTCAAAAAATGGTATTCGGACCAGCCCTAAAGATTTCCTGACAAAAACAAAGAAATTACAGCCACAGATTTTTATCATAATTTAATATTTTATAATAATTCTTTATATATTTCTGATGATTTATAGGAAAATTAAGAGGTATTTTCAAGTGCTCAACCAAAACGGATGGATGTTTTTTGGATTGTGATTAGTGATATTGGGCTATTTAAACAAAACTGACTTGTGATGAACTGCACTACTTGTGGTTTTCAGAGATGGTAACACGTTGGACGTTTTATACTCGTGCTACAACTGTGTGGCCAGTGCTACAAAACTTTCAACTTCTGTAGCACCAGTGCTATGTGCAAAAAAAGTTAACGTTCAGCCCTGCCCATAGAACACAATTCCCTCTGGATTCAATGCAAAGATACAACCGTTTACTCATCCAATTGCATCTGAATTTAACAAAACAAGCCACCCCGAATGGAATATGGTTAGTGAGTCAATAGATTAATCCATTGGCCTTTCCATGTGGTGTTATTGTTAATATTTATTCTGAAAAGCCACAACACCTTATGGTCTAACAATGCTTGGCTTTTGCAACACAGCTCATGCCGTCCGACACACACACACACACAAATCCCACCAACCTATGGTTCTGGATATTTTTAAACCACAGTAAATTACAATCAGAATATGACTCACCAAATTTGCTGAATACCTCATATTTTAATGTTAAGTAATCATAAGTTAGTCCCACTTAAGAATAATGTGAAAATCAATTACTAATACAATGCAACAGGAACACGCACAAACAAGCGACAAAAAAACAAGCCTTCACATAGAAACACAGCAAGGAGCAAACAATCATGATTTAGACGAGTAATTTAGGGCTATGCTCTAATACCCAAGCACAAATCTGTTCACCAAACTCTAATTACACTTAGCTAATGTGTGCCGCATAAACAAACAATTTGTTGCCCTACTGTGCTCATTTTTCCTCTCGAGTTGGATAACAACAGAAAACAAGTATTGATTTATTTGCCCAATAAAACAACAGCATAGAGATAAAAGCAATACTTCCTGAAGTACGTCAAGCTACCTGTGAAAAAAATCTTCTCTATAGAAATCAAAATTTCCAGGTCCCCTGAAAGAGAGTGTTGGGAAAAGATTTTCCTGCTCAAACTAAATATGGTATGAAGGGGATCGGAGGGCAGGAATGTAAAAGACTTTGATGCTTTTGAAGTTTCCCATGAAAGTACTCTTATGACAGAATACAAACTGCACCAGAAATATATGCGGATTAATAAACTGGCATATATACTTCTATGTCTGGCTTTGTACCAGTACAAATGTCACGCTTTGTCCGTGCAATACAAATGTCACCCTTTATGCATTCATAAACATGGCACCAAAATAACCTTGCTAAAAAAAAAAACCCACAAAGGATCTGAGAGTTAATGCAGATCACCTTCATACACAAGAGGTTTGAAACACGTCAACTCGACATAACACTGCACACTATGAGTCGTATTATCGTGGGCTCTGGCTAGTCATTAGCATAATATTTAGACTGGGATTAGACAGGGTACACGCCATCCCATGGAGGCTAGGATGACAGAGCCTTTACATAACTATCCACTTCAGAGGCGCTGGGGGCTTTTTTTTTACCCAGGGCAGCCATTTTAAGTTCATCCTTATCAAATCTGTCTGAAGCACCAGCCTACTAACTAGCATTATGTAATCAAATCATCTGAAATATTAATGGGCTGGAAGGGGTACAAGCATGTGAATGTGTGTGTATTTTCTTTGATAAGAATTGATATTGTTGAATATCAAGCTGCATCAAAGATCCAGCAAAAAGCTGTGTAGAAAACTAACCTTTGAGACTGTTTATTCATTCTTTTCATAGGTACTCTGCCCTTAGTGGCTTATCCTCAATTTAGCCAGGTAGTCATGGGGCTGGGCCAGGCCCGGTTAGAGAATCAAATCATTGAGGGTGCTTCTGAAATGACTGAGGGTGCTCTAGTAAAGAGCAGATGTAGGCTAAGCAACGGCTCCACCATAGCGGTGTACAGTGAGAAATACAAGATTATTTACAAGTCATCACTTTTACCAATAAGTGGAATTTAAAAAATATTTTGCTACAAATGTTTGTCTATTAATCTATTAGTCTGCCTTTACATTGCTTTAATGCGTTACTAGTATTTTAACATGTCATCCTTCTGAGAAGCAGAAAAAAAGGTTTTGTGAATTTAGATTTTTTTTTAGGTCATTACATTGTTTGGAGCATAATCTGGTGTCCTCTACAGAGAATATAGCATATAACATATTATATATACACTCACCTAAAGGATTATTAGGAACACCATACTAATACTGTGTTTGACCCCCTTTCGCTTTCAGAACTGCCTTAATTCTACGTGGCATTGATTCAACAAGGTGCTGAAAGCATTCTTTAGAAATGTTGGCCCATATTGATAGGATAGCATCTTGCAGTTGATGGAGATTTGTGGGATGCACATCCAGGGCACGAAGCTCCCGTTCCACCACATCCCAAAGATGCTCTATTGGGTTGAGATCTGGTGACTGTGGGGGCCATTTTAGTACAGTGAACTCATTGTCATATTCAAGAAACCAATTTGAAATGATTCGAGCTTTGTGACATGGTGCATTATCCTGCTGGAAGTAGCCATCAGAGGATGGGTACATGGTGGTCATAAAGGGATGGACATGGTCAGAAACTATGCTCAGGTAGGCCGTGGCATTTAAACGATGCCCAATTGGCACTAAGGGGCCTAAAGTGTGCCAAGAAAACATCCCCCACACCATTACACCACCACCACCAGCCTGCACAGTGGTAACAAGGCATGATGGATCCATGTTCTCATTCTGTTTACGCCAAATTCTGACTCTACCATCTGAATGTCTCAACAGAAATCGAGACTCATCAGACCAGGCAACATTTTTCCAGTCTTCAACTGTCCAATTTTGTTGAGCTCGTGCAAATTGTAGCCTCTTTTTCCTATTTGTAGTGGAGATGAGTGGTACCCGGTGGGGTCTTCTGCTGTTGTAGCCCATCCGCCTCAAGGTTGTGCGTGTTGTGGCTTCACAAATGCTTTGCTGCATACCTCGGTTGTAACGAGTGGTTATTTCAGTCAAAGTTGCTCTTCTATCAGCTTGAATCAGTCGGCCCATTCTCCTCTGACCTCTAGCATCAACAAGGCATTTTCGCCCACAGGACTGCCGCATACTGGATGTTTTTCCCTTTTCACACCATTCTTTGTAAACTCTAGAAATGGTTGTGCGTGAAAATCCCAGTAACTGAGCAGATTGTGAAATACTCCGACCGGCCCGTCTGGCACCAACAACCATGCCACGCTCAAAATTGCTTAAATCACCTTTCTTTTCCATTCTGACATTCAGTTTGGAGTTCAGGAGATTGTCTTGACCAGGACCACACCCCTAAATGCATTGAAGCAACTGCCATGTGATTGGTTGATTAGATAATTGCATTAATGAGAAATTGAACAGGTGTTCCTAATAATCCTTCAGGTGAGTGTATATATATATATATATACATACACACATATACACACACACAGTATATAGAAAAATTTGTCAGCCATGGAGATTTTGGACCATCGTCTCTATTAGAGATGTTCCGATACCCTTTTTCCCTTCCCAATACCGATTCCGATACCTGGGCTCAGGGTATCGGCCGATACCGAGTACTGATCCGATACCTGGGTGTGTATCTGTATATACAGCTGTTTATACTACTAGCCCTGTATGAATTGCTAGAATTATTTTATGGTGTGCTTCTGACTTATCCCTTAATAAAATGTATTATTACATAGAGACGTAGCTAAATCTACTGTAGGCTACAACAGTACAACAGTAGCCTAATATATTCTTCACATTAAACCAAACTTTTATTTTGACGGGTTGCCATGAAGACCTTTGAGTGTTTTCTCAAATGAAACGGTAAATTATCATGAAGTGACGGTTTATATATATATCATATTACACACGGCAGAGACTACAAAGACAGCGAGCAAGTTTCACACGTGTGTGTGTGTGTGTGTGTGTGCGCGCCCGCACATCTGCGCCCGTCATCCACACAGAGATGCAGCATTTGCAGGAGTAATATTTAAATAGTATTTTGCAGTTTAATATTCACAGACACTAGTATATATTCGGCTACAGTCTGGAGCCCTGCGCTTAGATAAACACGGAAGCGACTGAACGCAGCTGCGGGTACCGAATATACTCGGGAGTCGGTACTACCGGTAGCTACTACAGAAATGCTGGTATCATCACATTTTTTTAATTTCAGTACCGACTTGGTACAGAAGTACCGGTACTTGTGACATCCCTAGTCGGCGTTTTACTGGCTGGTTGGTCCAGTCTGAAGAAGATCCGTGCAGCGGTTAGGCAAAGCTAGCGGTCATAATAACTATGGGTCTTGTTTAAGAAAATGGTATCGGATCGGTACATGGGTTCAAGTACTAATTTGTTGTGGTATCGGGGATATTTCCGGAATCGGAACAACTGGAGTCTCTATTACGGTTATGCTCATGTGACGTTGCTGTGCTGCGCGATCACGAAAGCTTATCGTTTGCATGCATTTTTAAGCAATGTGGTTTAAAAACAGGTGATTTAAAACCATGAAAGACCAATTATCAGCGAAAGAGAACTCATTTCAGTATATGAGCGTGCTCTCTGAGAGACTGTTTCTCAGCTCTATTTGAGAGACACGCGACATGAAGCTGCTGCACATAGTGCTTTTTGTAAACGTAAACAGTTAAGAGAGAAAACAAACGAGTATATTGGATCCGTGCAGTCTGTCTTAAAGTGACAGCATCAAAATTGACCAAATTTTTGCAGTTATTTGTGGAGTTATCATCTGTACGTGAGTTGTGCATCGGCGCGGCTCCTCAGTGCGGATGAATCTAATGTTTTGAGGAGTTTAAGCAGCTTGCTGTCAGTCACCGCACCAGTGTGGATACTGTACTTCAGAATCACAGATTCTACGTCTTGGAGTATAACCTAAATAAGAATTTTCACAGGAAAATGTCATCTGAACAAGCAAGTAACATGTCTGCCACTTTGTTCTCAAATTGTTAATGTTAACAGCATTAGCATTGCGTGACTATGTATATTTAGTGTGTTTTAGCGTTACGTGTAGATTGCAATTTCCGTACAGTCTATTCTTTTGCTTTTGACTATGGGCGAATCTCCAGTTGTCACTGATGATGTAATTTGGGCCTTTCTGGATTACAATCCGCCATCAAAATTATAAATTTAATTACTCCAGCTGTTGCGAGAAAAGGCTATAAATGATCCGCTGAAGAACACGCAGCCTGCTCCTCACTACTAGCCAGACTCTTTCTTTATGTTTTCCCTCGGAAATCCACCATACCACTCTATTTATAACACATTATTACAAGCTTACCGTTGTAAATGGGACTAAGGTAAGGAGATAGTTTTGAATACTGGCTTGTTGTGTACTTGCTCAAATTTTGATTTTGGATCATTTTTAACCCAAGAAAAGTTGCGGACTGCAGATTTAAATAACTACAACTCTTTAAAATACAATATCTTAGAAGGAGTGTTAACAAGTTGCTGTAATTTTGACCCAGCCTTCACCTATGATGTTGCTTTAAAAGGCTGCTTATACAGACATAGCTCAGGGTTTGCAACGGAGCTAGTGTTTTGTTTTCAAGCTAGCTGAACAGACAGACACTTTGCTTTCAACAGGTGATCAATATTAATGTGAACTTCCAACACAATTCAAAAAGATCTGTGCACGAAATTGAAGGTGAGTAAGGACAAGTCTGACTCATTATCATAAATTCAAGCTAAAGCCTTAGATACATTGATTCACTGGATTTCTATGCAGCTATAACATGACACTCTTGATCGAACAGAATGGCCGTTCAAAAAAGATCATCTGGTGCAAATAAAAAAAGAGAAAGAATGTTGGTCCTGTCTCTTTAACTCTATTGAATTATGCTGTTTTATAAATGCATCAGAAAATAAACCTTCAATTTCAGCCATTAAACATTTACTATCAGCCCATTTCCTTTCCTGCAGGAGCCGGTGGAATGTTTTTATGATGTATGATTGATTGATTCACAAAACTCCATTAATTAAAACGAATGTTTTTGTGGTTAAGGACACTGCTATGCTTTTAAGTGTCTCCACATTGATCTCAAGGAATAGACTTTTGAAGAGCGGCCCTGGAAAGCAGATCCAAAGCAAATGTGAGTCAAAAATCTGTAATTATGGTTTGATTGTGAAATAATGTAACATAAAACCCAGAGACTGTCCATGGAAGCCAAATCTGCAATATCCGATAAAGGTCTTCTTGAGCACGTCTACATAAACTCATAACAGCTATATTTACAGCAAGCGAGGCATGCTAAATGCCTGTGAGAAATTTCAAGCCTTGTCTAATCGATAAAATATTATCCACCGTGGGAATACATGTAGCCGTATTGCTGAATTGCTGCCGCTGATTGCGTCAGCATGAATCGACACATCCATCGACCTTTGGACTCATCATGTTGACTTCTGGGAACGGTGAGACACACAACAGGCCGACCTGGCGATGTTCAAATCAGAGCATTTTTTACTATTTACCAATCCTGTTTTAAAGTCTTTTATATATTTTACCCAAAAACATTTTTGATAATTTACTAACCCTCATGTTGTTACAAACCTGTATGACTTGCTTTGTGAAATACAAAAGAAGCAATTGAAACAATATGAGGGTTTTTTAGTTTTTTTTTTTGTTTTTTTAAGAAATTAATAAAATAATTAATTCATTCAATGGAGCATTAAACTGATCAAAAGTGAAAGTAAAGATTTCTATTTTAAATAAATGCTGTTCTTTTAAACTTTCTCTTCATCAAAGAATCCTGAAAAAAAAAGATCATGGTTTCCACAAAAATATTAAGTATTAAACTGTTTTCAACTTTTTAACATGCATCGACACATCCATCGATCTCTGGACTTGTTTCTCATCATGTTGACTTCTGGGAGTGGTGAGAATCACAACAGGCCGACATGGCGACATTCAAATAAAAATATTCTAGAAGCAACCATAATTGCTGAAGCAGAACAGCCATTTTTTGGTGGTTTAGTGTATAGTTTCAACAGTTTCAGCAGAGGTATTTCTGAGGCCATGGCGTGACAACTACCACCTCTGTCATCTAAAATTTGTTTTGCCTGCTGAAACTCAAATCAGCGGCAGAATGTTTGTCATCCTCTAACAGTTGGGGCGAGCTGCCTCGTCCCGAAAGACAGTACTGTAAATTTCAGGTCTGAAAAAAGAGAAGCAGAAAAGGGGCTGCCTCTTATCTTCAGAGGGACAGATAAGAGCTCATTTCTCACAGCGGAATAGAAACAAGCGGGCCTCTCCGGGCTTTCTGGCAAGAGAATGACACCATTAACATTCCATAATGCCTCACTGTATTCTGCACATTCACATTTTGTGTGTGGGCGTAACGCTGTCTGCTCTCGCCGTTTCTGCACTTCACGCATGGGTCAGTTTATCTTCATCACATGTGATTGCCGCCACTCTGCAGATAGTTTCAAAGGTGATGCGTGGATATGAGCGACCTCATGGCTGGTAATGCCAGGGTTTCGATAACCTCTCAGGATGATGATGTGACACTTTGCTATAGTGCAAGGTAGAGGAATGTCAAGGCAAAGATCACCACAAGCAAGGTGTCTTGATAAGCTTTACCAGCTTCCCCAGTCTTAAAGCAGTGTCTTATAGCAAATATTTTAGTACATATTTTACTAGTGACATATTTGTTTTTTAAAAAGCTCTTAAAGGGAAAGTGTGAAAATTATGTCATCATTTACTCACCCTCATGTCGTTCAAAACCTGTATGACTTTCTTGCTTCTGCGGAACACTAAAGAAGGAAGTCACACGGTTTTGGCAAACATGACGATGAGTAATTGATGAAAATTATGAAATCAAAATACCCTGAAATACAATGTAAAATATATATATAAATAATATAATATAATATAATATAATCTGATTGTCTTATCATCTGATCGTGGTTGTATCTCGCTATTAGTGTTACTCGATCTTAGTGCTGCATTCGATACTATCGACCACAACATTCTTTTGAATAGACTCGAAAATTATGTTGGCATTAGTGGAATTGCATTGGCATGGTTTAAATCATACTTATCTGACCGTTATCAGTTTGTAGCAGTAAATGAAGAGATGTCAAACCGATCACAAGTTCAGTATGGAGTACTGCAAGGCTCAGTGCTAGGACCGTTGCTTTTCACCCTGTACATGCTACCACTGGGAGCTATCATTAGGAAGCATGGAGTTAGTTTTGCTGTTATGCTGATGATACTCAGCTCTGTATTTCTTCACACCCTGACGAAACTTACCAATTCACAAGATTGAAAGAATGCATAACTGATATAAAAAAATTGGATGACTATTAATTTCTATTTTTAATTATTGGACAAAAAACCTCCACAAGTAGTAACCTAGAATACTGTCTAACACTTGATGGCTGTTCTGTCAAGTCCTCGTCGTCAATTAGGAACCTGGGTGTGCTCTTTGATACCAATCTTTCATTTAAAAGCCACATTTCTAGCATCTGTAAAACTGCATTCTACCATCTTAAAAATATATCTAAATTAAGGCACATGCTTTCAATGCAAAATGCTGAACAGTTAGTTAATGCGTTCATGACCTCAAGGCTTGATTATTGTAATGCTCTACTGGGTGGTTGCCCTGCTTGCTTAATAAATGAACTGCAGCTGGTCCAAAACGCAGCAGCTCGAGTTCTTACTAGAACCAGGAAGTATGACCATATTAGCCCGGTTCTGTCAACACTGCACTGGCTCCATATTAAACATCGTATAAATTTTAAAATCTTGCTTATTACTTACAAAGCACTAAATGGTTTAGCTCCCCAATATTTGAGCGAGCTCTTAACGCATTATACTCCATCACGTCTATTGCGGTCTCAAAATTCTGGCCAGTTGATAATACCTAGAATATCAAAATCAACTGCAGGCGGTCGATCCTTTTCCTATTTAGCACCTAAACTCTGGAACAGCTTTCCTAGCATTGTTCGGGAAGCAGACACACTCTGTCAGTTTAAATCTAGACTAAAAACACATCTCTTTACTATGGCATACACATAAAACATTATCAATTTCTATTATTCAAATCAGTTAAATGATTGTTTTAGGCTGCATTAACTAGGTCAGCCGGAACCAGGAACACTTCCCATAACACCTGATGTACTCGTTACATCATAAGAAGAATGGCATCTACGCTAATGTTAGTCCCGAGGTTTACTGCAGTAAAGGTTGCCTTTGTCTTTTGGCTTGCTCAGCTGGGGACACTAAAATTTCAACTACATTACTGATCTGCCCGCATTGACACTATATGATAATTGAAATGAGCTGGATGACATTACTGTTTTCTCCAGAGCGGCTGTACAGCCGAATCAAATTCTGTTGCAATTTTTTCCTGATAACACTGTGAAGCTGCTTTGAAACAATCAGCATTGTAAAAAGCGCTATATAAATAAAGGTGACTTGACTTGATAATATAATATAATATATATAAACATTTGGGGTCAGTATTCTTTTTTTGAAAGAATTGAATAATTTATTTAGCAATGAAGCATTAAATTGATCAAAAGAGAAAATAAAGACATTTATAATGTTACAAATTGATTTTAAATAAATGCTTTTCTTCTGACCTTTCTATTCATCGAGGAATCACAGTTTGAAAAATATATAAAGCAAAAATATTAAGCAGCACAAAAATAACAAGCAGCACAACTGTTTTCAACATTGACAATTGTAAGAAATGTTTCTTGAAGAAATTATTTCTGAAGGATCATGTGACTGGAGTAATGGCTGCTGAAAATTCACCTTTGCCTTCAAAGGAATAAATTACATTTTAAAATGTATTAAAATAAAAAATCATTATTTTAAATTGTAATAACATTTCACAATATTACTGTTTTTACCTTATCAAATAAATACAGCCTGGGTGAGCATAACAGAAGTTTCCAAAACATAAGATCTTACTGAGCTCAAACCTTTTTTTGTAAATATAAATATCTGTATTTCTGATACATATAAAATATGTTACTAATTCTTTACTATATATTTTGTAGTGGGGCCAATAAAAATACTGACAAAATCTGAACAACCAGTCTTATAGAGCTAGTAAGAAAAAAAATTTTTTTTTGAGGCCTGTTTTCTCTGTTTTCACTTAAACACACACCATCCAAGCAATTAACATATTGTCAATGCTGACCCGCACTTCTATTGAGTTCTCCACCTCACTGAATCCATGTTCACAGAATTAGCACATGTGTCTAGCAATTAATTTTAGCAGTTATGCCCTTCCTCGCTCCACTGGGACCTTATGGGATGTATCACTATACTAACATATATTGTAGGCAGGGTCATATCAATAGAGCTCTGCCTGAGGCAATTTGAAAACCGTACCTCAAGTAGTTTGTGGTTCAATCGACAGAAACGAAATGCTGATGATGCAAAACAGCACCTGTCATGCAAATGGCCAAGGCATGACTGCCCCTACAGGCTTATTTAACCACAAAAACAGCATCATCACAACAGTCGTCTTAAGTTAAAGTCATCCCGAGTCATCATCATGCATATTTCAAAAAGACCTCAATACGCTGGCTGACGTGTGGCTTTGCTGTCAAATATAGATGAGTGGACTTTAATTTTGCAGCAAACTTACAATTATGTTCAAAGTCCTCTAAGAGTCAAGTGAGGCAATATTATAGTAACATGCCATCCTCAACAAACACTGACATATAAATTTACCATCAGAGGCTTACCAAGGATTCCCATTTTTTTTATAATAAAAAATTTGCTGGAAAAAAAAGCAGTTGAAAGTGGGAGGACATTCCTTTTTTGCTGAATGTTGCTACTTATATTATATTATTATTATTATATTATAACATTTCTTTAAAATGTTGTTATACATTATAATGATATTCATAGATTGCATATTATTTATTATTATAGAATATTTGACAACACCAACCTAATGTATTAAGAACAAAATTACAAAATAAAAAAAAAAAAAAAAAAAAATTGCTGGAAAAATAGCAGTTAAAGGTGGGAAGGTGGTTTATTTTTTTGCTGAGTATATATATATATATAGTTTGCCAAAAGTATTGGGACTCCCCTAGGCTTGCAGACTGCTTCTACAAATATTTGTGAAAGAAAGGGTTGCTCTCAGGAGCTCAGTGAATTCAAGCGTGGTACCGTGATAGGTTGCCACCTGTGCAATAAGTCCATTCGTGAAATTTCCTCACTACTAAATATTCTATGGTCAACTGTTAGTGGTATTATAATGTTGGTGGAAGCAATTGGGAACAACAGCAACTCAGCCACAAAGTGGCAGGCCAAAATCACAGAGTGGGGTCAGCGCATGCTGAGGCGCACAGTGCGCAGAAGTCGCCAGCTTTCTGCAGAGTCAATAGCTACAGACCTCCAAACTTAATGTGGCCTTCAGATTAGCTCAAGAACAGTGCATAGAGAGTTTCATGGAATGGGTTTTCCAAGCAGCTGCATCCAAGCCTTCCATCACCAAGTACAATGCAAAGCGTCGGATGCAGTGGTGTAAAACACGCCGCCACTGGACTCTAGAGCAGTAGAGACGTGCTCTCTGGAGTGACGAATCACGCTTCTCTGTCTGGCAATCCGATGGACGAGTCTGGGTTTGGCAGTTGCCAGGAGAACGGTACTTGCCTAACTGCATTGTGCCAAGAGTAAAATTTGGTGGAGGGGGGATTGGATGGTGTGGGGTTGTTTTTCGGGGGTTGGGCTTGGCCCCTTAGTTCCAGTGAAAGGAACTCTTAAAGATTCAGCATACCAAGACATTTTGGACAATTTCATACTCCAACTTTTCATAGTGCACAAAGCAAGGTCCATAAAGACATGGACGAGTGAGTTTGGTGTGGAGGAACTTGACTGGCCTGCACAGAGTCCTGACCTCAACCCAATAGAACACCTGATTGAGATGAATTAGAGCAGAGACTGCAAACCATGCCTTCCCGTCCAACATCATTACCTGACCTCAGAAATGAGCTTCTAGAAGAATGGTCAAAAATGTGTATAAACACACTCCTAAACCTTGTGGAAAGCCTTCCTAGAAGAGATGAAGCTGTTAACGCTGCGAAGGGTGGGCCAACTACAATTTTAACCCTACGGATTAAGAATGAGATATAATTAAAATTTCATGTGCATGTAAAGGCAGGCGTCCCAAAACTTTTGGCAATATAGTGTATATGTGTGTAGTGATAAACGAGTTCCTTTTCAAACTCTCCCATGATGAAAAGGACAGGACTCTAAAACTCACACCTCCAAAAGAAGTTCCACTATCAAGGAAGTGGTGGGCTAGGAGATAAGCCTGCAAAAACAATTGTCAGGTACCACTTGTGGAAGGGAAAGATGATGACATTAGTATGTCATTGATCACAGACTGATCGCATCACCATTTGCCCATTGTTCACCTCAGTCCTGAGACTAAGGTGCGAATGACCACAGACTCAGACAAACTGGTTGAAGCCACAACGCATGGATTTTCTACACACAAATGGACAAAATGTAGCAAATCTTCTTCATATCTATTTAAAGAACTGTATATACTTAATGAGTGTTGTTTGTGTACATGCAACATATACAAACGTACCCATTAAGGTATACATAAATGCATACTAGCAAATAAACAAAAAGTTACCCAATATTATCCAATGATGTTTGGTCTATGTTTTCAGCACAATGTCTAGGTTAATCTGAAATTGGTTTGGAAATTGAATTATGCATAGGAAAAACCTTAGAGACATTTTTCTAAACATGAACTTTAAGTTATGCAAATAAACCATGTCAGAGAGGGGCCATACGGTGACCACCTTTGACAGCATCAGCCAGTCAAAACGCTGGATCTGAAAGGTGCCAATTTGCAATTCCCTCCTTCTCAGGAGAGATTAAAAGGTTCTCTCTGAGACTGAGAGTTGTTCCAGTTCTAGGTTCCAGGAATGGTTGAAGTTCTAGTTCCCTTTCAGTCAGTACACTACGAGTTACGTCAGTTACTGACGGAATGGGGGTTTCGCTTAGAAGCCAATCGCCTTTGAGCTCTACAAAACGAGCCAATGGCATGAAAATGCCATGGGTCTGCGGAATTTGCATGCCGCAACCCCGCCCCACGGCGTGGGTATAAAGGGCGTTGCGTGGCAATCTCGCATTATGTTTTTGCTTCAGAGCCGAGTTTACTGCCTGAGCGCTTCCTCTTCAAGACGAGTTTCTCTCCAGAGTGTTGGTGTTACGGCACGTTCCAGCGAGTTCCGCATTTCCTGTCTGATCTGTGCAGTGATCGAGCACAGCGTGCGCGTTCTCCCTGGGTGCTTCGGCATTCTGCAGAGCTTTTCACTCCTCTCTAAAAGAGCTGCACGTGGCACGTCTTTTTAAAGATGGCTCGCCCGTGCTCCGTTTCTGGGTGCGGTCGACTGGTACCTCCGTTTGATGGTCATGATCGCTGTTTGGCGTGCTTGGGCCTCGTGCACGCTGAACGCGCGTTCATGGATGAGTCATGTTCTCACTGCGGGAACATGACCATCTCAGTGTTGCGATCGAGACTCCATGATCTCCGTAATGGGGGGAGAGTCCCCTCTACCACACCCCAATCTACTTCCTCCACTGGAGGGGGTACTTTGGCTGGTGGTCAGGGTGATCTGAGGGTTACGGTGTGGAACAACTCGACGAATCCTCCTCGGGCCACACCCCCCTCCTGCACACTGCAACCCGTGGTGTTGCCTGATGAGGGCGCCGGGGCTTCCCGTTCGGGGCCCTGCGTTTCATTTGGCGCACCCGCGGAGGATGCTATGTCGATCGCCGCATCACAAGGTGGGCTGGACTCCTCCGGAGATGACGATTCGGCTGTGTTGCCTCCTTCGGGAGTCCCAGCATTGCCCGAGTCCGATCCGGAACTCACAGCCATGCTTGCCCGGGCGGCCGAGGCGATTGGGCTTGTGTGGAACCCTCCGCCATGTCCCGAGCGTTCCCGGCTAGATGATTGGTATCTGGGGGCGGCCCGTGCCGAAGGCGCCCGTCAGCCCCCAGTGCCTTTCTTCCCGGAAGTGCATGAAGAGGTGTCGAAATCGTGGAAGTCTCCCCTGACTTTTCGCGATCGCTCGGCAACCACTTCCGCCTTCACTGCCCTCGATGGCGGCGCGGTGAAAGGGTACACTGGGGTTCCCCCTGTTGAGCGCTCTGTTGCGATGCAACTGTGTCCTCAGAGTGCTTCGACATGGCGCGGTGACCCAAAGCACCCGTCCAAAGCCTGTAGATTCACGTCCACGTTGACGGCGAAGACCTACAGAGCTGCGGGCCATGCCGCGTCCGCCCTGCATGCCATGGCCACCCTACAGGTCTATCAGGCCAAGGTGCTCATGGACATGCACGAGGGCAATGCTGACCCTGCGTTAATGCAGGAGTTGCGGACGGCCACCGACCTCGCTCTACGAGCGACGAAGGTGACCGCTCGCTCTCTTGGTCAGGTGATGTCCACTTCGGTGGTCCAGGAGCGACATCTATGGCTCAACCTGGCTGATATGAGAGAATCTGAGCGGACACGTTTCCTCAATTCTCCCATTTCCCAGGATGGGCTATTCGGCGGGGCGGTCGAGGACTTCGCCCAACAGTTCTCGACCGCTCAGAAACAGACTGAGGCAATTAAACATATTCTGCCCCGGCGCCCAGCTGCTGCCTCCACCCAGCCGCCGGCTCAGATGCCTCAGTCTGCTCCCCGCCGAGGCCGCCCCCCTGCGACTCCCGCCCCTCCTGCCCGGCCCCAGCAGCAGCCTTCACCCGGGCCGAGGCGTGGAGGACGTCGCAGAAAGGCGGCCCCGCCCGTCCCAGCCCCCCAGCCTGCCAAACGGCAGTCTAAGCGGCGGTCCTGAGACGGGCGGCTCGGAGGTGACCTCGGTTCTTTCCCAGGAGATGGTAGCAGGACCACTCCTTCCCCCGGTGGAGGGCCGGGGGAGAATCTTTTGTTTTTCCCTTCCGCCTATCAATGGTTAAAGAAAGAACTGACATTCTCACCTCCGAGCCTCAAGAGGGCGCGGCGGGCAGTGCGCGACGCCCCATGGCCTCGCCGCTCTCGGCCCCCTCTGTCGCCACCCCCCTGGCAGACGAGACCCCCGTGGAACGCTGGTCCTTCCCTGGTCTCCTCTGTCAGGGCGCGGAATTCGACCCCGCCCACACCCCGGGACGCTCCCATGCCTCCCTTGTCTGGGCCGGTCATTCCGCCTCGCTGCCCCATCGGGGGTACGCCGGTGGTTCGCATGACCCCGCTGGTTCAGTTCTTGGGAGCCTGGCTAGCGCTTCCCAACCTGTCCAGTTGGCTCGCTCGCACCATCCGGCTCGGCTATGCGATTCAGTTCGCTCGGTCTCCTCCCCGCTTTCGGGGAGTCCGCTACACCGTGGTGGGTGGCAATGCCCCTGTCATGCGTGCGGAGGTCGACACCCTACTGGCGAAGGGTGCGATCGAGATCGTCCCTCCAGCCGAGATGAAGTCCGGCTTCTACAGCCCTTACTTCATTGTACCCAAGAAAACCGGTGGGTTACGGCCAATCCTGGACCTGCGCGTCTTGAACCGAACCCTGCACAGGCTTCCATTCAAGATGTTGACAGCCAAACGTATTTTCGAGTGCGTTCGTCCCTCGGATTGGTTTGCAGCGATCGACCTGAAGGACGCGTACTTTCATGTCTCCATTCTTCCTCGACACAGACCGTTTCTACGGTTTGCCTTCGAGGGGCAGGCATATCAGTACACGGTTCTCCCCTTCGGGCTAGCCCTGTCCCCTCGCGTCTTTACAAAGACTGTCGAGGCAGCCCTTGTGCCGCTCAGGCAACACGGGGTTCGCATCCTGAACTATCTCGACGACTGGCTGATTCTAGGCCACTCTCGGGATCAGGTCTGCGAACACAGGGATCTGGTGCTTCAGCACCTCGCCCGTCTGGGCCTTCGGGTCAACTGGGAAAAGAGCAAACTCTCCCCAGCGCAGAGGATCTCTTTTCTCGGTATGGAAATCGACTCGGTCGCCATGTTCGCGCAGCTTACGAGCGAGCGCGCGCAGTCTCTGCTGACTTGTCTTCGCCAGTTCGAGGGCAAGAGTGCGGTTCCACTGAAACTTTTTCAGAGGCTCCTGGGGCATATGGCGTCAGCAGCCGCGGTGACCCCGCTTGGTCTGCTCCATATGAGACCGCTTCAGCACTGGCTTTGCGATCGAGTCCCGAGATGGGCATGGCAACACGGCACCCTCCAGGTCCCAGTGACCCGAGCCTGCCGTCAGACCTTCACCCCGTGGTTGAACCTCAGTTTTCTACGGGCAGGTGTTCCCCTAGAACGAGTTTCCAGGCATGTTGTTGTCACAACAGATGCCTCTTCCACGGGCTGGGGCGCCATGTGCAAGGGACATGCTGCCGCGGGCTCCTGGATAGGACCCCAGCGCCTATGGCATGTCAATTGCCTCGAGTTGCTGGCCGTACGTCTTGCCCTGCACCGCTTTCGAGCCCTGCTCAAGGACAAACACGTTCTGGTCCGTTCAGACAGCACGGCAACAGTAGCGTACATCAACCGACAAGGTGGTCTACGCTCCCGCCGGATGTCGCAACTCGCCCGCCATCTCCTCCTATGGAGTCAGAAGCATCTGAGGTCGCTTCGTGCCGTTCACATCCCGGGAGACCTGAACTGCGCAGCCGACGAGCTGTCGCGGTTCCAGCCGCTCCCGGGGGAATGGAGACTCCATCCCCAGACGGTTCAGCTGATTTGGGAGCAGTTTGGCGACGCACAGATAGATCTGTTTGCCTCCCGCGACTCTTCCCATTGCCGCTGGTACTATTCCCTGACCGAGGGGACCCTCGGCACGGATGCACTAGCGCACAGCTGGCCGCGGGGCCCACGCAAATATGCGTTTCCCCCAGTGAGCCTTCTCGCACAGGTTCTGTGCAAGATCAGGGAGGACAGGGAGCAGGTCCTTTTGGTCGCCCCATATTGGAACGGCCGGACCTGGTTCTCAGAACTTGTACTCCTTGCGACAGCACCTCCCTGGTCGATCCCTCTGAGACAGGACCTCCTGTCTCAGAGACGGGGCACCATATGGCACCCGCGTCCCGACCTGTGGAACCTCCACGTGTGGAACCTGGACAGGACGCGGCAGGTTTGAGTACCCTGCCACCTCAGGTGGCGGCTACCATCACTTCCGCTAGAGCCCTGTCTACCAGACAGGCCTATGCGTTGAAGTGGAACCTCTTCGTCACCTGGTGCTCCTCTCGGCGAGAGGACCCCAGAAGATGCTCGATCGGGTCCGTGCTCTCCTTCCTCCAGGAAGGGTTGGAGCGAAGGCTGTCTCCCTCCACCCTGAAGGTCTATGTGGCTGCTATTTCAGCTCATCATGACCTGGTGGACTCTAAAACGGTTGGACAGCACGACCTGGTCAGTAGGTTCCTCAGAGGTGCGAGGAGGTTAAATCCTCCTCGCCCACCTCAGGTACCCTCTTGGGACCTAGCAGTGGTCTTAGCTGCCCTGCAAAAGGCTCCCTTTGAGCCATTGCAGTCAGTCGAGCTGAAGTTCCTTTCATTGAAAGTGGCGCTCCTGACTGCTTTGGCCTCCATCAAGAGGGTAGGGGACCTGCAGGCATTTTCGGTTGACGAAGCGTGCCTGGAATTCGGGCCGGCCAATTCTCACGTCATCCTGAGACCCCGGCCTGGATACGTGCCCAAGGTTCCCACCACTCCCTTCAGGGACCAGGTGGTGAACCTGCAAGCGCTGCCCTTGGAGGAGGCAGACCAAGCCTTGGCACTGCTCTGTCCAGTACGCGCCCTTCGCGCTTACGTAGACCGGACGCAGTGTTTCAGGACCTCAGACCAGCTCTTTGTCTGTTACGGAGGGCAGCAGAAAGGGAAGGCTCTCTCCAAGCAGAGGTTGTCCCACTGGATAGTGGACGCCATTGTCCTGGCATATCAAGTCCAGGGCATGCCATGCCCCCTCGGGGTAAGAGCACACTCCACCAGGAGTGTTGCCTCCTCTTGGGCTCTAGCGCATGGCGCCTCGCTAACAGACGTTTGTAGAGCTGCAGGCTGGGCGACACCCAACACATTCGCAAGATTTTATAATCTCAGAGTGGAGCCTGTATCCTCTCGTGTACTCGCCCCTACTGGCCAGTAACCGGACAGGCTCAGGTGTCTTCGCTTGCTGCGCCATTCCACTCCGCGGACTGGATGCGTGCGCTATTCCCCTCAGGTGAGCTTTCCAGTAAGCCCTGAGCTCCTCCAGCACTGTCGATGTCGTCACCAGAGCGAGTGCCCTTTCAGGCCACCCCTCGTGTTCGGCTAGGTGCCTCCGTGTGCATGGTTCCCCCGCTGGGTAACCCCCACATGTGTATTTCCACGGTAAGTCTCTTGTAGCTCGTGTCTTCCCTTGGCAAGACACCTTGCCACGCCTGGGGTTGAAAATTTCCACCTTCGGCTGGATACCCCAGAGTGTTCCCTATGCAGCTCCTTCGGGTCATAGGTGTATTCTTCAAGTCCCCCCCTTTGGGTTGGCATTGTGTTGCATTCTCCACGTGGGATATGCTTCCCAGTGTACCTTGGTAGCGTTGAGCCTAGCCCCTCGTTCGTGCCACACTCACGGCAGGGAGCCCGGGTCAGCGCAGGACGCTGGAAGACAGCCGTCATGGCGAGATTGTATTGGACCCCCATTCCGTCAGTAACTGACGTAACTCGTAGTGTACTGACTGAAAGGGAACGTCTCGGTTACGTATGTAACCCTCGTTCCCTGAAGGAAGGGAACGGAGACGTTACGTCCCCCTGCCATGACCGCTGTACCGCTGGAACTGGCCGGGCGCTCATGCCTCGGCTCTTCAGCAGGTAAACATAATGCGAGATTGCCACGCAACGCCCTTTATACCCACGCCGTGGGGCGGGGTTGCGGCATGCAAATTCCGCAGACCCATGGCATTTTCATGCCATTGGCTCGTTTTGTAGAGCTCAAAGGCGATTGGCTTCTAAGCGAAACCCCCATTCCGTCAGTAACTGACGTAACGTCTCCGTTCCCTTCCTTCAGGGAACGAGGGTTACATACGTAACCGAGACGTTTTCTGTATTGTTCCAGGATTCTGGTTTCAGGGTTCCAGTTTCTGGGTTGTTCCAGCTTCAGTTTTTGGTTCCAGTCCCAAGAGTTTCCAGTTCGAAGATGCACTAAGTTGAAGTAACAAGCTGTTTCTCTCTCCCTCTTGAAAGAGAGAAACAAAGAAGTTCTGCAAGTGAATTTGGGGAGTTTGGAAATAGCAACAGGATTAACGACCATAAGCTCAACAACCATTTTCAAGATCTTCAGAGATCCTCCAGATCTGCGTGTTCCAGATTGCCCGTATCTTCTGTACGGACTTCAGAATCTTCTTATCAGCGATCCTCCAGATCTGCGTGTTCCAGACTGCCCGGATTTGCACTAAATCTAAAGAATCTAAAGATCCTTCTGTCTGCGTGTTCCAGAGGATAAGGATCGTCTGCACAGACGTTAGAACCTTCAACTTCAAGGTTCCCCATCTGCGTGTTCCAGAATAAGGACCTTCTCTGTGCTCCAGGAGTTCAACGTTCAAGTACTTCATGTTCAAGGCTGTGAAACGGAATCCAACTCCTTTCATCCCACTGCAATGTGGCCCAGCTCAGCATATGGAAGACGTCGCCACTCTGACTTAGCACGTCACCAGGTGGAACGTAAATATCACTTCACCAAACCTCTTTCCAGAGACCTTGGCATTAGTGTATATTGTCAGTATATGATAATCTAATTTGCATTAGATTTTGCATAGCTGATGTCGGCTGATAACAAATAATCTCTTGATTTATTTGTTGAATTCAGAATAAGGTTTATCTTATTGCTGTTTATCTTTCCATAAGATAACTTGTAACTGCCATAGTAACATCCAACTCAGTCACTTGCATTCATCAGTCCCTTTGCACTTCATCCATTCACTAGTTGTTAGTTACTCTTGTCTATCCTTTTGTTAATAAAATCATTTTATTACACTTGTGTCTTCCTTGTGTTGATAATACAGTAAGAGGCTCTTCAAATTACGATATCTCAAAAATTCCTTCAGATTGGTCAGATGACAAACTTCCTACAATTTATAATTCTAATTCAGTCAACAATCTTTCATGATTGTTATTTATTGTCAAGGTGAAATTCCTTGGATGGTACCCCATAATATAGGAAGGAGTCATCTGACACTCTTACACTCACTCTAGGTGATGTGTGACCCAAAACTCAATATTAATACTAAATATTAATATTAATATTAATATTTAAGACCATAAATCACTATGTGTGTGTGTGTGTGTTAAGCTAAAGCAGATGCCTCCACTTTAGCTCTGACACAGCTGACATCTGAACTACCAGGTCTGTTGGTTCCTATCAATTGTATTCAATTGATTTTACTCACAAACACACATCAATATCTGATAATGAAGCTGTCTAATAAGAGAAAAAGTTTCTTCTAAGGCATACTTCCTTCAGGGTTTCCAGTCTATTCTGTTTTGTTCAAGAGAGACCACACTGAGGTGTACCACAACCGCCCCCATGGAAATGAAGTACAAGACATGTACAAACAAACAATAAAGTAACATTTTCTCTCTGTGTGTGCTAAACTAAAGCAGAATTAAGGCTGGGAGACTGCAAGGTTGTGACACAGCACAATGGGGATTGTTGAAAGGAGCGAGGAGCTCCAGGCCGTACATCAAAGATCAGTCTGTACTCTTAGCTGGGCAGATCCTGTGTGAATGGAATAAAATCACACCTAAATGGATCGAAACTATTGAGCTCAGTCCCTCTGTACAACCCACCTAATGACACTTGCACATATTCTGCACCCTTATGCAGAACAACAATACAATGCAAAATGTGTTCTCCATTAAAAATATTTAAAGACCATTAAATTAAGATACTTGAGAAGCAAAATTGTGTAAGATAATATCAGTTATTATATCTTTAGTCGGAAATAAAAATTGTGTATTACTAGGTCACCATACAGGTCTCCTAATAACTCCCCTCTGTAATTTTTCTGATTTATTTACCAACAACTCATAGTTGTAATTTCCTGTGGGAAAGCATAAATCTAACATGTCTAACTGTGTGTGTATAATTTGGGTAAACCAAATGATTATATCTGTCTGTAGCTGTTTTCCAACAGACGAACAGACTTCCTTTTGTTAATTGAAGTAGGATATGGTTATGTCAGCGTTTATTCTGCTTTACCTGAGATAAATATAATTAATCCATACAGAGTAAAAGTGCTAAAAAAAGTGTTATTGATGCATGCAAACACATTTGTAAAATAATTACAAAGTAAAAAAAGTTAATGAAAATATGTTAATGATTAAAAGAGTTTTGTAAACACAATTATCAGTTAAAATGAAATATTCATTTGAACTAAATGATTGGAAAAACAATAATGAATTTGACTGTAATGCTGGACTAAAGCCAATCTATTTAAAATTGAAACTTCAGACAGAGCACAGGGCTTCATAGAGGTGAACGTGTGTGCTATTTTAATAAAGCTTTGTGAACATAGTCAATTAGTTTATATAAAAAAAATAAAAAAAGATTAAAAACAATTATAAATTGAGATTGAAAAATTGTGAGTATAACCGCAGCAAAGTAAAATATTCATCACTTAAAAGTATTCACTGTGTTCACGAATTAGTTTTTGAAGATCCCAGAAAGACCATGTTTGAGCTTTATGCAAGCATTACCACTATTTATAATAATAATCTGGGGGAAAAAAAGTTATTATTATTATTTATATAGAATAAAGACTAGACTAGAATAAAGTCTGTATTCACTGCCTTGCTGTTTGTATTAGGCCAGATTCAAATCATGTTGTATAATGTTTACGAGACACAAAAAACTGTAACTTTACTTTATTTGAACTATTTAATAATAATATATATTTTAATATATTTTTATTATTAAATT
Source organism: Rhinogobio ventralis (assembly GCA_039654625.1). Classification (NCBI taxonomy): domain Eukaryota; kingdom Metazoa; phylum Chordata; class Actinopteri; order Cypriniformes; family Gobionidae; genus Rhinogobio; species Rhinogobio ventralis. The sequence goes on from CM077211.1 coordinate 20,519,294, forward strand.
AAATGAATGTATTATTTAACATTTTGGTTTATTTAAATGTTTTTGCTTGAAGCAAGTAATGAATGTTTGATGTAGAAAAATAAAGATATCAAAAAGTAATACCAATTAATAATTTATAAAAATCTTATTTCAAAACAAAATTAATTAATTCTGGTTATAAAGATTATAAAGAAAATGATGCAAAAATGAACAGAGCAAAATGAAGGGGAAAAAGTGCCTAGTTGAAATTTAGATATTGTTCTGATCTAATTCTGCCTGTTCACACACATTTGCGTTTGTACTGAAAAAAAATGTGCTCGCATCCATATGATGTTTAAATCAGTAAAGATCTGAAAATGACACTTAAAATCCCTGTAAAGTCAAAATTAAATATGTTTTCTGAGTTTGTCACACCACAGACAAATGTGCTATTAACCACCCAGCCAAATTTGAATCATAAAAAAATCCGGTAAGTAAATAAAATAGCTTATCAAAATCTTAAGATAAGATCTTAAGATCTTAAGAATAAGCAGTATTCTATGCTCTCAAACGCTGGGGGCGTGTCCGCTCTTGGCGCTGAAACCACACCCACTTGCAGGAAACCTGCCGTATGCACTCAAGACAACACTCACGTACAGTTCACGACGGCACCAGATGTCGGCGGGACGGGAGGGTGAAAGCCAGGGCGGGAGATAGTCAGTTCGGACCCATTCTGCAGCGGATTATCAGTGAATCCCAGTTGTCTCCGATGAAAGTTTGTAAAACTATCCGGTGTAAAGTCACTGCAGAGGCAGGTGTTGGTGGTAATCCTCAGCTCTCCATTAAGGTAGCTGTTCATAAAATTAATCCACCTCTTCTTGATATCATCATTTTTGTTTTTGTAAGCTGTTTTGTAAGTTGTAGGCTGTACTAGTAACGTAACTAACGGTACTGACAGTAACTCGCGATCGAACTGATGCGAATGGCCTCTAGTTATGATCGTGTTAGGGGAGAGGCCATATGCACAGTGGCTCCAGTGCGTCATCGAACCACCGTTTTAGCCCCACCCAAAAAATCCTGAACACAGCAGCTCCAGTACTAAACAGTTCACAGTTTTTGTAACATGTTTCAGCAATATATTTCTAACATTTATAATGTGTTTAGAAACAAATCTTTTATGCTTTAATGGAGTATACTTCCTTCCTTACTAGCGTGTTAAAATTAGAGCTCAGTACAGACTATCATCCCCTTCAGCAATATCTAGGGCAACTGAGAAATACTTCCTCCTCATCCTATTAAGACATTGACAGAGTGTGGATTGACTCAACCTTCTCCAACAACATGCCTCCCAGGGAGAGCGATGGAGCGAGCAAGTGAGAGACCAACAAGAAGAGGAGGAGGAGAAAGGAATGACTGCGAATGCCTTGCTCCTTTATATTTAAAGCAGTTCTCCTTTATATTTAAAGCAGTTTTGAAGTTGATGCAGCCCTTAAGTCTTGCTCCAAAACAGTATTATGAGCCGTCCGAACGGGAAAGTCCAAAAGACTTGAGGGATCCTGACCCCGGATCCCTGGATGCTCTCTTTATCTGCTGCATGAGGCCGGAGGCGGTGGGCTTATAGGGACACACTGATTCAGTCACGAGAAAAATGTTCTGTATATGGGATTAGCCCACATCATAAAGCCTGTATGATGTAGCTCTCACTTCCTGCCAGCAGATAATGTGGCGGCCCTGTTGAATATTTTAGGCTGTGGTTTGTGAAGTGCTTTTTCTCAGGGGAACGCTGTTGTGCACTTTTGCTGTCTAACTGTGGCGTCATGCTCTATCTCTCCCCGGAGGGAGCACCTGGAAAAACCACTGACCATGATGCCAAGATGCAGTTTAATTAACCTTACTACAGGGATGGACGTGGGAGGGTCATTAATGGTGGAACATATGATTGTGAACGTTTTTATTTCTCATGAATAACCGAGCACAAGTACGATGAGTATTGAGAATGTAATGATTAAAGATGTATGTGGTATGAAGGTATAGTTCAGCAAAATCTCTTCCAAACCCTTTTATGATGAATTTTCTTCCTTTTTTAAGCTTTACTAATTCGGGGAGGGGGGGCTGGGGGCTAAATGCCACAAAGCCAGTTCTGAAGGCAAAAGGAGGTCAAACCGGCTACTAGCAAAGCAGGGGTGTAACCATCATTTACCAATACCAGTTTTTATCTGACCTTAGTCTAATTGACAGATTTTATTTTTTTATCTCATCTCTTGCTTTTAATTATGTAAGATATCAAATACACTGCTGAACAATAACCACTAATATCTATAATATTTTTTCCCTTTTATGAGAATTTTTGATTGGTTTATATACTACAAACACCTACATTAAGTCCTCATGTGTTTTATACAATGTAAAAAATTGTTTATTGTTTTTGCTCACCAAGGCTGCATTTATTTAATCAAAACAGTAAAACAGTGAAATATTATTACAATTTAAAATAGCTGTTTTTTTATGTAAATATATATAGTAATATGTAATTAATTCCTGTGATCAAAGCTGAATTTTCAGCATCATTACTCCAGTCTTCAGTGTCACATGATCCTTCAGAAATCATTCTGATTTGCTGCTCAAGAAACATTTCTGATAATTATCAGTGTTGAAAATAGCTGTGCTGCTTCATATTTTATAGAAACCATGATACCATTTAAAGATTAAAAAAGAGAGAATTGAATACTTTTAGCTTTATTCATCAAGCATGCATTAAACTGATCAAAAGTGACAGTGAAGACATTTATAATATTACAAAAGATGTATATTTAATACATGTTTTGATAAATGTAATAAATGCAAATAAATGCAAGTGGGTATAGCTGCAGACCAGAGATCTCCGAAATGGGGCGTGAACTCCAAACGTGGACAGAACCTCCAAAAGGGGACGGGGGGGTCCAAGCTCAAAGACTTTCGCCATTGGCTTTGTCATTGACTTACATTGAAAAATAAAAGTTTGAAAATTAAACATGGTTTCTCTGATCTAAAATAAAAAGTTATAAAATATGCTATAAAAATAAATATGCCTATATAAATAAGTATGCTCTGTGAGAGAGGAGCCTGGAGCTTGTGGCCAGTGGAGTTCGGACCAGAGTTTGAACCTCCGGTCAACGATATAAGCGGTTTTTACTGTATCGCTTTGTTCTAAGCGACAGGGGCATCCAGATTCGCAGAGTAGGAGAGGGGAAGTGACGCTTGGTGCAACTAAAAATGTTATGGACAGGCCGGCACTTATGAACTTATTGGACCCACTTTATATTAGGTGGCCTTAACTACTATGTACTAACATTTAAATTAATAATTTGATAAAATGCACTTATTATGTGCATACATGTTTTTACATTGTATTTACATTTTTTAAAATACCTCCATGTAATTACATATGTAATTAATTTCTGTAATTACATTTATAATTACACTGTTGACACTTCCCTTACACCTAATCCTACCCTTAAACTTACCCATACCACCACACCTGTCCCTAACTTTACCTGGATCCCACCTCAATATCAGCAAAAGTGTTTTACAATACAATATGAACATAATAAGTACATTGTACTTATTTGTTTATTTAAGCACATAGTAGTTAAGGCCACCTAATATAAATTGGGACCAACTTATTAACTGCTTATCTCCCGAACTGCCATTTTCTTTAGCACGCTATTCAACACAAATCTTGCCCTGCAGTCAATTTCATTGGTTAAGGTTAGGGTGTAGGGTAGGGTTAGGGGATAGCATTTTGAAGGAAAACAACAGTGTGATTTACACTCACCTAAAGGATTATTAGGAACACCTGTTAAATTTCTCATTAATGCAATTATCTAATCAACCAATCACATGGCAGTTGCTTCAATGCATTTAGGGGTGTGGTCCTGGTCAAGACAATCTCCTGAACTCCAAACTGAATGTCAGAATGGGAAAGAAAGGTGATTTAGGCAATTTTGAGCGTGGCATGGTTGTTGGTGCCAGACGGGCCGGTCTGAGTATTTCACAATCTGCTCAGTTACTGGGATTTTCACGCACAACCATTTCTAGAGTTTACAAAGAATGGTGTGAAAAGAGAAAAACATCCAGTATGCGGCAGTCCTGTGGGCGAAAATGCCTTGTTGATGCTAGAGGTCAGAGGAGAATGGGCCGACTGATTCAAGCTGACAGAAGAGTAACTTTGACTGAAATAACCACTCGTTACAACCGAGGTATGCAGCAAAGCATTTGTGAAGCCACAACACGCACAACCTTGAGGCGGATGGGCTACAACAGCAGAAGACCCCACCGGGTACCACTCATCTCCACTACAAATAGGAAAAAGAGGCTACAATTTGCACAAGCTCACCAAAATTGGACAGTTGAAGACTGGAAAAATGTTGCCTGGTCTGATGAGTCTCGATTTCTGTTGAGACATTCAGATGGTAGAGTCAGAATTTGGTGTAAACAGAATGAGAACATGGATCCATCATGCCTTGTTACCACTGTGCAGGCTGGTGGTGGTAGTGTAATGGTGTGGGGGATGTTTTCTTGGCACACTTTAGGCCCCTTAGTGCCAATTGGGCATCGTTTAAATGCCACGGCCTACCTGAGCATTGTTTCTGACCATGTCCATCCCTTTATGACCACCATGTACCCATCCTCTGATGGCTACTTCCAGCAGGATAATGCACCATGTCACAAAGCTCGAATCATTTCAAATTGGTTTCTTGAACATGACAATGAGTTCACTGTACTAAAATGGCCCCCACAGTCACCAGATCTCAACCCAATAGAGCATCTTTGGGATGTGGTGGAACGGGAGCTTCGTGCCCTGGATGTGCATCCCACAAATCTCCATCAACTGCAAGATGCTATCCTATCAATATGGGCCAACATTTCTAAAGAATGCTTTCAGCACCTTGTTGAATCAATGCCACGTAGAATTAAGGCAGTTCTGAAGCGAAAGGGGGTCAAACACAGTATTAGTATGGTGTTCTTAATAATCCTTTAGGTGAGTGTACATGACCAATGAAATGTTTAGAATTGGCTGCGGGACGGAGTTTGCGCTGAACTGGTTGGGGGAAAAAATTAAATAAATCACACATGCATGTCATGTGTCTGTCTGTTAATGGGAGGGGGCCATGCACTATTTTGGAGCTCCCACCCCATTTGGAGAATTCCCACCCCCCATCCAGGCTGCAGCTATACCCTTCTCAATATTACTGTTTTTACTGTATTTTTGATTAAATAATGCAGCCTTGGTGAGCATAAGAGACTTTGTTCAAAAGCCTTAAAAAGGCTATAAATTAGCACTTCATTATTCATATACTTTGTCAATAAATACCTTAAGATGGTTTGAAAAACGCACATAACTGATTGGATCGAACTGTTGTATAAACACAATATCACACTCAGCATTCGGCCTAGAGAGATATTGCACGGCTACTTGTGTGATATTGCTTGTGTGTGTGTGTGTGTATGTATGTATATGTATATATATATATATATGTATGTGCATCAATGGCACAAGCTGCATTTGTATGAAACAAGAAAGAGAAAGAGTCTGCGATACCGGATTATATTAAATATAACTGCATAAAAAATATAGTTTTGAGTTTTAATATTTTATTAGCTCACCAAACGCAAAACTTACATGAGGAAAAAACGTTCCTAGCAAGCGTAAAGCGCCAACTTCAGAGACAGTTACTTGGATGAGCCTGTGTTATCAGTTTTTACTGGTTGTTATGGGGGGATAACATGCCACAGGATGGTGCGATTGACCAATCAGAATCAAGTATTCCACAAAGTCGCGCAATCATAGGTTTCTAAAAATATTTTTGGGGAGTTGCACCACCAGTCTGTCTTCATGACAGTGAATTGACAGACAAAAGCTTTTCAAATATTAATAATAAAATATAATTTTAACAAAACTGCTTCCTAAAAATAATTAAATTAAAACTTATCACAAAAAATGTGCATTCAAATCACTCAAGGGCTTGAAGGACGCATGATTCCTGCCTTTTTGTCCAGCACAGACAATAGCCTTGGGCATTACATTGAAGAATGGGGAAGCGAACAGCCATGTTTCTCTTTTATGAATCTTTCTGACATATGACACCTTTCACGAGTTTCAGAGTCCGCACTGAATCAACAGTATTCTTGGCTTTTTTTGATGAAAACACTTGTCGCTTTCACACCTTTGCTTGACCTTTAGAAAAGTAGACACAGCACTTGTGGCACACACTAGCTTTTTTCTGACGGCTTCATCAGCACCTGGTAATTACCAGCAGGCAGCAGAGGAGCCTGCAGTGATCAAAGCCTCAGACACAGAAGAAAGGGGAGAAAAAAGGAGAGAGAGCGAGAGAAAAAGAGTGAGAGAAACAACTGGCAAGTCCAGGCGCTGAGGTATGGAGATGTGAGAACACTATGGACTGGTTGTGTTAATCCGGCTGGAGCGGGAACATGGGAATGTGCTGATCCGCAGAGGCATGGAGAGTCTAAACGGCACTGTCTGCAGTAATCCTCTGGTTTACATGCTGTAATTCTACTAGAAGACTGCAGGAGGGCAAACTGGGGGTTTGATCTAGAACCTGCGACCACAGCCTTCAATACACCCTCTCTGCGAATGCATTTGTCACATAAAACATGTATATCTACATTTTTAATTGCATTATGTGAGATATGCAACATTACTATAACAATCAGACTAAATGAAGATCTTTTAACATGAAATCAACATGCTGGTGCTTAAGAAGCATTTCTTGTTATTATCAAAGTTAAAAACAGTTGTGTTGCCTATGGCCTAATTACAGCCATGATTACATAGAGCCATATCGCACTCCTACTTGTTTGATGTTGCTCATATATACACATGTGTTTCTATCATCCCTCTGTAGACCAAAAAATTATGTTTATCCCTGTATTTTCTATCAAAGTGTCTTGTTCTTGGAAAAACAGTATCATAAATAAATAACTATCACAGGGGTTCTCTGTACTTCGTAATTCCTTTTCAAAATCACCCCAAATGGATGTTTTGCTCAGTTCAGGTTTAAGATGTTTCCCTGTGCCAGAACAGATATTTGTTTCAGTGAAGTCGAGGCAGTGACAGGAAGCTCTGCTTTGAGGACTACACTTCTCTATACTGAGGGACATTCATGCTGTGGGAGAGCAAGAGATGTTTATCTCTACAACTATTCACAGCGTGCAGCCACAATACAAACACTAAATACACAGCCATAAATAAATAATAAACTAAAAGGAATTTCTCCTTTAAACACTGCACAAGAATATGCAAAGAGTATGAGATCACATTACAGAGAAAGACAGCGCAATCACAGTCTGGAGAAACGCGTTATGGAAAACTTGGATTTCCGTGCACATCTAAGTTACATTTTGTACTTTTTGTATTTGAAAATGATGCAAAATATAAAATATAAAAAAATTCTGTATGACATTTTGGTGGAATTGTATTCGCTTTTGAAAACCTTAATTCATACTGTAGTGGTATTCGCAAAAAAGAACCACAAAGCCTTACGATGCGGACACATTTTTTCACAATCACACACATTTCCCATATGGATTCTAGGGATGGGCGATATGGACTTAAAAATATATCACAATATTTTCTGGTATTTATTGCGATAACGATATCAATGACAATATACATTTAGTAGCATTCCCCATGTTTTTGGCTAGAAGTGAGAGCTGAATGCATTCTTGAGAGCCTCAACAAACAATGGTCTAAAGTAAAACGTACCCATCATCAAATGGGCTCCTATAATAAACAAATTACATCAAAGAATAAAAAAATATAAAACAAACAGTAAAAATCCAAACACCAGCCTTTTCAGAAATAGAAAAGTTGCATATACTTTTCTTCTGTAAAAGTGCAGGTAATGTTTAAATATTACAACTGTGCTGAAAAACATCACACAATGCAAACAATAATAATTCAAATCAATGACAAGTTTGAAATGTAAACACAGATTCTGTATTTATTCATATTCTCATGGCAATATGAAAAAAAAAAACTTGCATAATTGCAAATAATGATTTAATGGTAGAACTTGAGTAATTTGAACTAAAACTTGGTAATCCTGTGCAAATGAAAATGAATGCATATTTATGGACTGGTGGTGGTGCTTAAGACATTGTTGGTCATTCAGTGTTTCTGTAAAAAAACAAAAACAAAAAAAAAGAACAATAATACTGATAAGATAATATGAATTATACTACTAATAACAATATAAACCGCACTAAGGATTGATGAGCTGCTGGGTTCATGAATATTAAATCACGTTGTCTGCGTTTGCTCGAACTGATTTGTTGAAATCAAAACAGGCACAGTAATAGGTGAGCGCCAGCCAATGAGATTGCCGTTTGCACATTAGTTTATGCTTATTCATAAAGGCTGAATAATTCCAAATTAACGGCATTATTTTACAGGAAAATACAACAAAGAATATTGTTTACATGTAGCACGTCAATTCTGTGTGGTGAGACTTTCTCACTCTCACTTCGAGTGTGTGAGAAACACAGAGAGCTCTCAGTCGGGCACCTCACACTAGTGCTTAATGTGCGTCAAATACACTGTGCATTCAAAAAAAAGAGTGAATCTCTCCGTGTACAGGTTCCAGATTGTAGAGGTAGCTCCTTATTTAGCGATAAACTCTTCCGAAGTTTCCGCCATAGTTGTTTTCGCTCTGCACATGGGCTGCAAATGGGTCGCGTCATCAACTAGGCTTTATTGTTATTATCGCGGGAAGACTTAATTCTTATCGTGGGGAGAATGTTTACCGGTATATCGCAAATGATAAGATATCACCCATCCCTAATGGATTCTAATTTAAATAACTTTTTTCATCTGCAGGAATTTTCACAACAACCGTAAACGTGACAACACTCTTAGATACAAGAAAAGATGGGTAAAAGACATTCTGATGTAAGTAAACCATGACCTCATTAGATATGCAATAATCGAGAGCTTCACGAAAAAAGATTATGCTGGCAGCTCAAGTAAAAGTGTCTTTTTTTCGCCTTTTATTTTTATTTTATTTTTTACCTCAAAATAGGTTTAAACTGACATTGTATTCATATCATACCATACTTATTAATACAACTAGGGGATCGTGATCTGAAAGTTCAAAAACTCTTCAAGCCAAATTCTACATCTGGACAAGAGAAACTTTATTTTAATAGAATAAGTACATATTCGCCTTTGGACAAAAAGTATTAGATCTCTGTAAAAGTCTACAGTGGAAGTGAAGACTGGTGTGGAAATAAATATGGGACTTCCGCGAACAAAAGCACTGCTATGCCCAGCTCTTTTCCCATATCTATTCAATCACTTCATCCTTTAACAATATGATAATACAATCCGTGTCACACATGCGGAGGAAAATATCTTTTCTACTCTTGGAAAATTGAAGAGGGGCTGTGGATGAAAAGAGAAAACCAGGACATTTAACACATTGGCAATCTACAGGGAGATGTCTAGACAAAATGTGCCAAAAAAAGCATGTCTCTAAAGCAGCACAAATCAATGATAGCCTTGCTTGTTCGCTCTCTCTCTACCTCCAGTTCTACGGGATGAGACAGCTCCTCTCAAAGAACATCTGAATCTACCTAATGGAATGGAAAATTGGGGGAAATGGGGAGTCAGACCCGAGGGGATTTCTTTCCCCACTGTACAGTTCTCACATATTTAACACAGGCGCTTCTACAACCTTTCCCTACGCGTCGACGAACACATTAATGCACATCACCCAGTCGAAAAAGGTGCCAGGGTCATTTCCGAATATTAATATAACACACTCAAAGTCATGCTGTACAACTCTGGCTGTGCCCTGAGGGCTGCCTTTACCTAGTCACATAACAGATCGTTCTCAACAGTGAGCTAAAAAGCATTTAAGACCTAAAGCAAACTCTAAGTATGTGAATACGTGCGCTTCTAACTACACAAGCTCGGTTTTGTGACTGTGAAATGTGTCAATCCACAATTTATATGCAAGTATGCGTTGCTGTCTCCATCTAAGGTCCGTTTTATCTTTCAGGGAATGAAGGAAAAAAATCATATTAAATGAAAAAGCTCACACGGTTTGGATCAGGGGTTTTCAAACCTGTCCATTTAGTATGCCTCCCTCATCTAACACACCCGATTCTGCAAGACCAGAAATGGGTGTGTTGGTTAAGGGAGACATACATAATGTGCTTCCGGAAGGTTTGTCTTCTAAATAACATCAGAACTAAATGGCACACACATTTGAAGGTAACCTCAATCCATCAGATCAATCTGCTCAGAAAAACTGACAAAGAACTAAAAATAAAGTAAATTCAAACACAGATGGCGATAGAGAACCCAAAATTCTGTGGTGTACATGTAAATAAGTACAACATTTGCATACTTGTGCAAACACTACCGTTTAAAAGTTTAGGTCAGTACGTTTTTTTTTTACCAAAAAAGACAGTAAAGACATTAATAGTGTTAAAAAAAAATCTATTTCAAATAAATGTATTCTTTGTTCTATGTTATCACGGTTTCCACAAAAAAATATTAAGCAGCATAATTGGTTTCAACATTGATAATAAGAAATGTTACTTGAGCACCAAATCAGCATATTAGAATTATTTCTGAAGGAGTAATGGCTGCTGAAAATTCAGCTTTGCCTTGACAGAAATAAATTAAGTTACATTTTAAAATATATTTGTATACATTATAAATTTTTTGATCAAATAAATGCAGTCTTGGTGAGACCGTCTTTCAAAAATATTAACAAAAATCTTACTGACCCCAAACTTCCAGTAACGTATGTTTCTATGCTAATGATGTAGCAGATGTTAGAAACCACATATGCAAGCTTTAACTACCTTGGTGCTTGCTGATGGTCATACATAGTTGATGAGTGTCTGATGCTGATGGGATGTTAAGCTGGCTGGTAATAGACTTTCCTACCTCTTTAATCCCAGTGACGTCTATCTAGCCTCTGCTTTTTCTCTGCACATTTTTCCACCTCTTCCGGCTCAGTGGACTCTCACATTAGCGCAAACTCCGTTGCATATTCCCTATTGACTGCCCGACCTGTGCTCTAATATGTTTTCAATGAAGGGAAAAACAAAATAATATTTTGTATCCCATCAGGGATGATTAGCCAAAATGGCTAATCGAGCAATTACGCCACAGTAAAGCTTTTAGATGTTTTGATATATAGAGAGGTGAGCCGAATGTAGCCAATGGATTTAATGATGTGGAAAACTAATTCTTGCATGGTGGTAAAACTTGTTATGACAGATTGCTTTGAACCATTATAATGGAGATATAGACACAGAACATCTACAGTGGTGGCCAAAATTATTAGAATTATTAGATCTAAAAATATTGACTTACTTTTTTGCCTCCAAAACATGATTTCATTTTATAATGTTCATGAAAATGCAGATGGTTGCTCGGAGCCCAACAATTATCAGATTAAATGAGTCATACTGTTTTTATCCACTTTTAATATTGGGTATATGTCCACCTTTTGCAGAAAATTACAGCAGCACATCTCTCTGGCATAGTGTCAATATATTTCATGAGAACTTCAACACTAATGTTATCCCATGACTTCTGCAACTGTAGCCAAAGGCTTTCCTTTGAATGTACAATAGATCTGTTCAGTTTATTTCCAAACTTGCACCAAATGTGCTCGATGGAGTTGAGGTCCGGACTTTGAGGGGGTCAGTGTATCATTTTCAATATTCCAGCAGATTCCTGTCTCTAAATCTGTAGATATTTAATTCGTTTTATGGGTTTTGTAATGGCCAATTCAACAAAAACAACTGAAACCAAGTGTTCTAATCATTTTGGCCACGACTGTACATATTGGTGTATACATTGTAGGGTCTAAAAAATTGTGAGAACATACACTCAAAAAGAATATAACGAGTTTACTTCTGTTAAATTATTCATTCTTGTTATTTGTAACTAAATTAAGAAATAATTCAATGAATTAGATCAGCACTTGTTGATTCAATGAGACTGAGGCGCTTCATATCAACAACTCAATCTGGTGAGTCACTGCGCATGCTCAGAACTGTGGCGGGAAGTTTGGGAACACACGGGTCCAGGCGGCTGGAAGTAGGGCTGTTCGATTCCGAAATTTTTGATTCTGATTCCTGGTTCCGGAATCGATGGAGTCGATTCCAAGAATCGATTCTTTTGCGATTGTTTTTTTTTTTAATGAAAGATTGGAGGAACCTACTCCCGGAGTGACCGCAGGATATAAGGATGTAGAAAGTATCCTTCTCTAAAGCTTTATTTGTAAAATGAAGATGCATTCCAATAACTGATCGATTTTAACTTGTAATTATGGATGCTCCTGAAATGGCCCATAGCCCAGCAGTAAATGTGATTTAATAAATAAATAGGATAGCACATTATTTCAAGAATGTGCATTTATTGCATGGTTAAAACTACGTGACATGTCTAAAATGCATGAGCAGTTCAGTTAAATGACAAAGTTTACTTAAGTGCCTTTGCACAGAATGTGCGAGGCAAAATAACCACAATATTAACAACAACGATATAAGAGTGCGCAGTTTATTTGTCAATCAGATACGCGAGGAAGTTGCGTTTGTTACTATAGAAACAGTAGGCTCTCGGCCATTAATCTGTGCTCTAGGTGCATTTTCTTTCAGAAAGCAACCGCTGAACTGGTTCATTGAAACTAACTGTCCGAAAGCACCTTTTGCAGAAATTAAATGGACTTCTAATCATTATTAGTGAGCGAGAGACAAATGAAAAGAGGATTCGATTCCCCTCGATGGAATCGATTTCAAACTTTGGAATCGACTCTCGATTCCCAACGCCTTGGAATCGAGGAATCAATTATTTTTGGAATCAATTCCCAGCCCTAGCTGGAAGTGGAGTTTTGTAAGCGGTTTGACTTTGAACTGTCCTGCATCCTTGATATTGAGGGGGTAAGTACTTGATATGTACCTGTTTGTAATTAGTACTGTGGGATTATAGATTAAAAATAAGTAATTAGACACTGTGGTGATGTTTCTTAGTGACTGTGGCTTATTTTCCTATACTTGAAGCATATGTGTTGGGTTCAATTCTGTGCTTTCGTCAAAATGAATTTCACCTTAACGTTTATATATCCGCTACAACTGCAAATCGGTACATTTCTGTCACAATTCAATGCTACCTACGCCTAACTATTAACTACATAACCTACGTTAAACTGGGGAAAACTTTTGCAGGTTAACTTTTATACACTTTTTTTTCACAGTAGAAATGTTCCTTTTCTTCATAAAAATAAAGAAATGCATCACAATATAAAGCTGTGCCCATTCTCTTCTGGTGTGAACCTCACCTTTATTACATAGTAAGTAGTTTTTCTTAACACTCACATACAGTAATGTATAACTAACTATTCTTGATTACTGAACCTTCCTTTTCATTCTCTTTCAGTGATGTGTATACATACCCGAAGACCCTTTGTTATCAAGTCTCTGTGCACCTACTTGAATGAAGACCCTGAAAAACTAGTGAAGACATATTTGGTGAGTTGACGAGGTTTCAAAAGCCCATTGAATCTGAACTTGGGCCGTGTTTTTCCCTATTTGCTACAACAAACATGTGACATGAGAGAACACATGACTTTGTCAAATAACTGAGCTGGACAAATTGTTAATTTATAGGAAACGGATGGCACACCATGACAAAGTTCTTATGTGAATTGGTTGATGCACCAGTGTTTCCCAACCATGATCCTGGAGGCCCCCCAACACTGCACATTTTGCATGTCTCCCTAATCAAACACACCTGATTCAAATGATCATCTTATTAGTGGAGACTCCAAGACCTGAAATATGCGTGTCAGATAAAGGAGACATGCAAAATGTGCAGTGTTGGGGGGCCTCCAGGAACATGGTTGGGAAACCAATTAATGTTATATTCATATCGGTTGAGCTTTCTTGGGGCCTAATTTACAAAACTATGTGTAAACCCATACTAAAGATTTAAATTGAACTAAAAGGCAGAAGAGGCATGCCACAAAAAAAATAAAATAAACGGCATCAGAAAACTGTACGTTTTTGTTTTATTGCAGCGCATTATAATCTAAGATGGTTCTAATGTTTTAGCCAACTCATTCATTTTAAATATGGTGGCCAAATAAATTATAACAATCTTATAATATAATGCACTGCAATAACACTCCAGCACCCACTGTGACCTCAATAATAAACATATAGAAGAATTATTACCTTTCTGGCGGTTTCAACTTAAAAACCGAAAAAATTATAACCTTGTAAATGTAGAATTCACAGCAGAACTCCTGTATTAGATTGAAGTTTACTTTACAGGTATACCTAATAAAGTGGCCAGTGAGCGTATAAGTTTGCGATTCTTGTAGTTAGGGCTGCAACAATTAATCGGATAATAATCGATAATGAAAATCATCAACAACAATCGATTAGTCGGGTCTGCCCTCTGTGCACGCAAAACTTACAACAGTTGTGCTAAATTACAGCACTGAATAACGCAATTCTATGGACAAAATGCATCGAAAAATAGTGTGATGGAAACAGAGCGAGCTGCTGCTGGAAAGGTACATGATTCAAGCGCCCAAAACATGAGAATTCGTTATTTTAAGCTCCAAGCTAAGTTTAACATAACCTGTCATGCGCTTTGACAGATGCTTGTGCGTTCTCAGCACAAAACAGTCATTTTACAGGTTATATCCTTATCTGTAAATGTTACTAATTCACGGGAGTATTTCCATTTTGCATAAAAATGCGTCCTGACAGCTTCAAACTTCACTGAACGAGCACAGGCGCATGCATGTACGTCAAACAGACAGAACGCAGATGAGAGGGATACAATTAATATTCAGTGCAAAAACATTAATTTAGCTGAAATGTCTGCTTTTAGATGCTAAATTTAGGTTTAAAAGTCAACATGTAATTCAAGTATTTTAGGAGAATAGTAACTAAAGGGATAACAGTGTGTAACTTAATATAAATGTAAGACGTTTCTTACAGCCTATTTACAAGATAAACAAATGACAGTAACAGGTTTGTCCATAGCGAATGGTTAATCATGGTTAATTTGTTGTTACCATGGAATAACTACAATAACCCTGTTTTATTTATTTATTATTATTTTGGTTTTATTCGTTGTAAAACCATGGTTAATTTTTGTAAGGGTAGATATATTCACTATGTGTGATTTCATAGCACTCAGTTGACACGTTTGTTTGAAGGACAGCATTGGGCAGGATCTGGAATAGTGTGTTTTGTCAATAAAATAAAAAAAATGGGCTTTTAATCTGATTAATTAAATCGAAAAAATAATCAGCCAATACATATTTGAGCAAATTTTTGTTTGTGATCTTTCATGTATTTCGTCCCACAGGATTCAGACGTTGAGTCACAAAGTACCATGAAGCAAACTGTAATGGGAGTGTATGTCATACTGAAGAAGGGAGCGCTTCCTGACTTAAAGTGAAGAAAGCGGTTTAAACTTAATTGGTGCATGTTAAAGTCCAATTAAAAAATAAAATGTTTTAATTGTTTGAATGTTTTCTGTGCTTTTTTTGTAGATTACTGAAGTTTTGGTAATGTCATGCTGCTTAGTGCTGTCATCTAAAACAAATCTAATTAAAACAACAAGATAGATATTCATTAAACTACCAAAACCATACATGAACAAGACATTAACTAGTTGATGTAACAAGGAATTTAAGTGCTTTACCGACATTGAGAGAATAAGAATCAATTTGATTAGACTAACACAATACAAACATTTTGATTCAATTAGTTGCAAATAAGTTACATTGAAATATTAAAAACATGTTTAATCTACAAATGTATATTGTGTTCATATAAAATATTTCAAAGCAGTCCAAGTTTACTTGATTTGATTAGATGCATAATTATTTTTTTTTAGTGTATAAATCTAATTTATAGAAACAGTTTATGATTTTGAAGAATTATGAAGAATAATATAATTTGTATCAAATCAAAAGCATTTTCACTATCGGCCATGTGAATCTCTGAATAGAAGACGGCGTCACTGAAAGGATATAAAACAGGATGTTGAAATACAGACATCATTCGTTACCCTGGAGTCACCTTCACACCAATTACCCCAGCAACAAGTCTATGTAAGGAACAAAAGCCATTAAAAGCCTTTTCAAAAGGGACTAATAATGTTCTGGACAATTGACCATATGAAAAGAAAGCAAGGGTTGTGCAATCCCTTGTGACACTGTAAAACTCTGGAGTAAAGAAACTACAAAGTTCTTTTTAGAAGGACGCTCAAGTGTGTTTGCTGAGATTTTCAACAGGCCTGAAAAGCATCCGCCTCACAGGAGGTAGCTAAGATAACTTCTGCTAATGTGTTAGCAGGCAGTCACATTAAACAGGTTTTGTTTTCTGGTCAATGTCAACAAATGTGTAAGCACATATTGTGCGTGTCTGGAAACACACCAGTTAATTGGAGAGATGTTTAAAACACAAGTGGCTTAAACATATGTACAGTACAGTACTTGTGAAAAACTGGCCTTCTGTTTATCTATACTATTTGTTTGAATATTATCAAGCCAGTGTAAATACAGATTGTTCACTGCAGAAGAAATGCACAAGAGTCTTTATAAAGAGGGGCTAACATGGCACAGATCAGTTCTTAAACAGTACATGAAATATTTAAACATCTTTAAAACAAGATAACTTTACTTAATCCTAATTGAGATTTTCAGAGTTTATAAATTTTGAATTAGGTTATTCCGGTGGTGTAGTCGGGGCCATACGCACGTATATGCCGTATACTTACTTTTTGCCCAGGGCTGTTTGCGTATTACGACTTCTAAGGAACAATATTTGCATATACCCACTTGTTTTGTTGCTTCGAAAGTCCATAATCTACTGTTAGCTTCCCCTTTAACTGTGTGTCCAATGCTGTTGTGTAAACTCGTGATTCTTTGTTGTAATTAATGCATTAGCACGTCTATCATTCTACCTTTTCCCGCCCATCATCGACGGTGCCGCTCTTTGTTTTGAGTTGTGTATTGAGCGCAGTTCTCTCACTGCAGCGGACACAGTGTAAGAAATAATGGTGGTGAGTGAATTAGGCTATTAATTAATTATATGCATCATGTGTTCAGAGCTTTTATAAGCGCTAAATTCCCGTACAAAAATTTCGCTCCAATGCGCTCCAAAAGTGTGATAAGAAGCCATTTCTACAAGCCATTCCTATCGTGACCGATGATAAAATGTGTGACCCATTTGATCTAGAACAGCCACATGAACTAAAAAGACAAATGAAAAGAGGAGAAACCTCCTTGCATTTATTAGAAAGCTTTTTTAACTATTCGTGACACCCTTACTAGAATTTCAGGATGGGTGCTACTCGGTAATAGTACACCACTTATTTTTTTAAGACTACACCACAAAAAAAAAATGACTTGTTGAATTTACTTAAAAAAGCAGCGTCAAGTGGTTCCACGCAACTATATTGAGTAATTTTTACAAATAACAATTTAGTTATATGAACAAAAGAAATTAATGTAAAGCTGACAAAATTTCTTTGAGCAAATACAAACCATTTGAATTTGTCACTGTTACATAATATTTATATGTGCAGTTTACTTAATAATGTTATGTTACATATATAAAAGTTTATTATGTAAGGTGAACACATTTATCGATTTAATTTACCTTATTAAATGAACTATTTGCTCTACAAGTGTGAGTGGAAACTATTAAATAACAACAAGCAGAAACAAAATGCAAAAATAACTCATTGGACAAGCTCGATTTAATTGAGGGCAGGAATTTCATCCAATAAATATGTTTATATGAGTGCCCACAGCCTAAACACAGGCACCACTCTTCTGCATAATGGTAACCAGAAACTCCTCTAAATGTCCAACATAAATGAACATTAGACACTAACATAAACTTACAACAGCTTTCCCTTTACTGAAAAACATATAAAATAACACTTTAATCCCTAAATTTACTCTCCTAATGCAGTCCCTTTCAAAGCATGCTGGGAACTACAGATCCACTGCCCAGTTTTTCCGTTTCACTCAGCAATGTTAAGTTGACCGAACAAAATTTTTTTTTAAGCTGCAGTCCGTAACTTTTTGCGCTCTAGCGGTTAATAAACAGAATTACATGTGTCTTGTGGAAGAACATTGCAACCGGAGCTACTTCTCTCTGTTTATGTCTATGGCGAGTCACGCAGGGACTGTGCTCCTCCACAGCAGTTCCTACCAGACCAGTCTGAAATAGTCCCAATATAAACACTTATTATAAGTGTACCATAATGATTCAGGGTAAGACAAAAACACGGTTTGGAAAATGGATTCATGTTGTACATTCTCACTATATAATTTCACTATCACAATTGTGCTTCAGGTTAACAAAGTAAAATCTTTCTTATAAACATCTAAAAGTCTTTATCAATTCACAATAATCTAAACATAATATATATATATATATATATATATATATATATATATATATATATATATTTACAGACATGGATGGATGGATGAATGGATGGATGGATGGATATATTGTTTCTTCATGTGCTTTTCCCAGCAGTAGTGTGCATAACCTAGTATAAAAAGCATTGCTTCTGAAGCAATTATCCACTCTGATAAAAGAAACTTGCTTAATGTAATTACTCATTTCATCTTTTGGAAGTGCAGCACAGATCTTGTTTGTGTCAGAGACCATTATCTGTAATGAAATCTGACAACTTCATTTGTGCATGATGGCAGTAAGGCTGCAGTGAGGTTCCAGTGGTTAAGAGGAAGTGGCATCATTAAAGGACTCTAGCCTGTTGTCTGATGGTTGTCTGTGGAGCACACTGGAGTCCTCAAAGACAATCACTGACCCTCTGATTAACATCTCACTCTATCAGATCCAAGCCACTTCAGACACACAATCTACACTATGACAACAAGTTTTGCTGTCTGATCTATATAATTCTTTAGTGCACGTTAAAAACTTTGGACTTGTGATTTCAAAAGCATCAACTGGAAAGAGACGAATACATCAGCCAACAACATTCACTTGCTGTAGTTTAAACCAAAATAAAACCAAAAAGGGTCCAAAATAAAACAGTGCTACACAAAAATGGATAAACTGAGAAAATATTTCAATGTAAATATTTATTACTAGTCATAAGACGGTATTTTGGTGCTTTTTTTTGGTTCCTATACCATTTGAAACGCTCAGCTATTCTTCCCTTACCATATGCAAACATACAAACTTCTGATGAGAAATGTTCCACTTCATTAGAAGATGCTCGAGTTGGAAGTTGTCTTTAGTAGATGGTGTGCACCTACTATGGCATGGGTTAAGATAATTAAATATATATAATTAAATTTATAATAATGTTGCAGTTCATAATAAAGTGACTGACCATGTGCAAAAAATAAATAAAAAATAAATATTCACTAACCAAACATGCTCATTTATTTTTTTTAGATTGCTACTTTTGGGCCCTGTTTACACCAATTGCAGTGGCCATGATCATACTGGTTGCTGTTCTGATGCTCTTGCAAATTATATTATAAATGCACTCTAAAACAATAGTGCACCAGAAAGTGGCTTTCAATTAATTTTTTTTTTTTTTGTTTGCACCATAAATACTAAAAAGTGCTTATTTGCCACAGAGTGCTTTTGTGTAGCCATGAGGAATGTATAAATGATTTGCTGATCAGCAACTGACACAAATCAATTATTTAATTTATTTCAGCTAAATAAACAAGTCCAACTTATTTCTCCAGACGGGAGGAGATTGGGGTATCCCCATCCGGGAGCATAGCCTGATCTGAACATTATTCAGCTCTAAAGCTGCTGTTCTGTCATGAGCAATTGATCTACATTCCGTGGGGAAAACAGAGACAGATTAGGACCAATATTTGAATGAGCAAATACACATAAATATGACTAAAGTAATTAACGACAAACGAATGGAAAGAACAGATTAATTATCTTGCGGATCACTGGGGGATGTTACTGCTGCTTAACTACCTCCTCACTCCACCAAAGCCGAGATGAACAGACGAGCAAACAACAGAAAAACTGATAAACAAAGTGTGCTGATGCACTGCTCCTCTCTGAGGGAGGCTGATGGAATTCATTAGGCTTCTGTGATAATCAATTAAAATCCAAAAGCTCTTTGAATTAAGACAATTGTGTTTCTGGAAACGATATTGTGGGTCTGAGTGTGATGTCTCTTACCCGGCTTACTCCACGGCCGCGGTCCTCTCCGTAGTTGGTGCCCAGGATCTCGAAGTGGATGTTGGGGTTGGTGCCATTGTCATTAAACTCCAGCAGGCTGGTCAGACCACTTACACCTCCCTGTAAAAAACAAAAAACTAAGTGATATATTATATAAACATGTTCAGTTTGACATGGCTTTGTCAACTAATGAAAAGTGGATAAAATGTCTTGTTAAATGCTATCACAAGTATATAAGTATACGTATATATATACGTTTTCAACATTGATAATAATAGGATTTCTTAAGCACCAAATCAGCATATTAGAATGATTTCTGAAGAATCATATGAAACTAAAGACCCAAGTGATGGCTACAGAAAATTCCATTTAAAAAAATATATATTTTCAAGTAGAAAACTGTTGCAATACTGTTGAAAATATTTCGCAATATTTGTTTTTTTTTTCTGTATTTTTCGAAAATAAATATTCAAATAAAAATTTTTTTTTTACTGATCATGCAATTTCCTCCCGTTTCAACTATCTCTGAATAAAAATGGCAAAAGGGCACGCTCTTATCCTCCCCCATTTTCCATTCTCTCTCCATTAGCACCAATCATTTGAACTCCACAGCAACATTCCAGCAAAAATCCGCAGCCCTTCCTAAACTGCATCCATAATGTCCTGCCCAGCGAAAACCCAAATGAACAGACAGATAATTGTTGAACATTCACTCTACCAATACCAGTGCTGAGAGAAAGAATTAGAGAGCCAATTAAAAAAGCTGATGAGCGCTTTCCAACTGATGCTTTGTAACGCAGATACACACAAACTTCCCCTAATTAAGCTGTAAAGCAACGTTCCAGTCCAAACAGTCTCCCAGGAATTGAATACAAGGCCATTATGCAGCTGATGTACAGTAAAATAAGTGTGTAACACTCCGTACCATTTCTTTCTTTCTATCTATCTATCTATCTATCTATCTATCTATCTATCTATCTATCTATCTATCTATCTATCTATCTATCTATCTATATATACACTCACCTAAAGGATTATTAGGAACACCTGTTCAATTTCTCATTAATGCAATTATCTAATCAACCAATCACATGGCAGTTGCTTCAATGCATTTAGGGGTGTGGTCCTGGTCAAGACAATCTCCTGAACTCCAAACTGAATGTCAGAATGGGAAAGAAAGGTGATTTAAGTGATTTTGAGCGTGGCATGGTTGTTGGTGCCAGACGGGCCGGTCTGAGTATTTCACAATCTGCTCAGTTACTGGGATTTTCACGCACAACCATTTCTAGAGTTTACAAAGAATGGTGTGAAAAGGGAAAAACATCCAGTATGCGGCAGTCCTGTGGGAGAAAATGCCTTGTTGATGCTAGAGGTCAGAGGAGAATGGGCCGACTGATTCAAGCTGATAGAAGAGCAACTTTGACTGAAATAACCACTCGTTACAACCGAGGTATGCAGCAAAGCATTTGTGAAGCCACAACACGCACAACCTTGAGGCGGATGGGCTACAACAGCAGAAGACCCCACCGGGTACCACTCATCTCCACTACAAATAGGAAAAAGAGGCTACAATTTGCACGAGCTCACCAAAATTGGACAGTTGAAGACTGGAAAAATGTTGCCTGGTCTGATGAGTCTCGATTTCTGTTGAGACATTCAGATGGTAGAGTCAGAATTTGGCGTAAACAGAATGAGAACATGGATCCATCATGCCTTGTTACCACTGTGCAGGCTGGTGGTGGTGGTGTAATGGTGTGGGGGATGTTTTCTTGGCACACTTTAGGCCCCTTAGTGCCAATTGGGCATTGTTTAAATGCCACGGCCTACCTGAGCATTGTTTCTGACCATGTCCATCCCTTTATGACCACCATGTACCCATCCTCTGATGGCTACTTCCAGCAGGATAATGCATTGTATGTCACAAAGCTCAAATCATTTCAAATTGGTTTCTTGAACATGACAGAGTTCACTGTACTAAAATGGCCCCCACAGTCACCAGATCTCAACCCAATAGAGCATCTTTGGGATGTGGTGGAACGGGAGCTTCGTGCCCTGGATGTGCATCCCACAAATCTCCATCAACTGCAAGATGCTATCCTATCAATATGGGCCAACATTTCTAAAGAATGCTTTCAGCACCTTGTTGAATCAATGCCACGTAGAATTAAGGCAGTTCTGAAGGCGAAAGGGGGTCAAACACAGTATTAGTATGGTGTTCCTAATAATCCTTTAGGTGAGTGTATATCTATATATATATATATAAAATGTTGGAAATTAGGTCAGTATAATCTAGGCAGATTTAAAGACGGCACGAGCCAGTGTGTTCTAACGGTCATCCAGTCTGAATAAATCACCCTATCTGCTTTAATACGACTGTCACACAAGCAGCAGTGTGGAGGTGAGAGCCAGTCGAGAGGTGATATCTCTACTGCGGTATGGCAGGGAGGATCAGATACATGTGGATACAGGAGGAACAGTACATCCCTCAGGGGGTAAAGCCGTTCCCCACCAAGCACGGTGTTAAACCAGCACTCAGTCACTATCCCTGTAACATAGACTGTCATCTCACCCAAGGCAGTGTGCCATTTCTGTAGCCCTGCAGAAGGCAGGGAGGAGAGTTTCACTGTATCACAACATCCCCCCTCTCCTCATCCGGAACAGAGACAGAGACTCATTACGGTCCTCAAAACCAAATAGTCATTTGGTTTCTAATGCAAATGCATCCAAGGTCAAACTCCCACTCAATCACATCTCTTTAAATCACAGCAGGGCTCACAGTAGGACTTTTTCTGTTGGCCTGGTCAGATTTTACTTTGTACTGCCAGCATTTTCACAGGTCTTTTGAGTTTTAACAATGCATTTATGTGCTTGAATGCCATCCCATTAAATGCTAAAAAGATAGTTCACACACAAATTCACGTCATTCCAAACCCATATGACATACTTTCTTCAGTGGAACACAAGAAGGTGCATTTTAAAGAATATTCTCGGAACTCAATGAAACTGATTGGGAGTGGGACTGTAAAGCTAGTGAGGCCAATATAATAATTGTGTGACAAACAGACCAAAATTGAAGTTATTCGCTTTGTCCCGTCCTGCTTCCTGCTTAGCTACTGTTCAGACGTTCTTGCTTACTGCTTATCGCTTTTTATATTTTATCTCTAGCAATGTAATTTTAACTACAGCAAATCAGCACAGTGCTCAAACGATAAAGCTTGACATCAATGCTGAAACTAGAAACTTTTGTGACTGGACAACTATAAAAAAGGGGAATTTTTATCCGACCAGCCTCCCACCGACAGCAGCCATCAGCTTACATTCCGGAGAAGGGAAAACACAGCTGCCTACATTCAAAAGGATAAGAAAGAAAATGCCTCTTCTGTTGGAAGAATCTACCTGCTGCACAAACTGCCACAGACTTCTACAAAAGATTGCAGTTCTTGAAACAAAGTTACTTGCGGGACTACCAATGGATTGATCCACTTCACTAAAATTGCCTAATGATTAATTAAAAAGTGTAAAACAGAATTTACAACAGCAATATATTTAGTACATTAAATAACAAAAGAACCAAAAGTTTAAGTCTGCAAGTCCAGCGGGTCATCCAGGGGTGATTCTAGGATTTTCATTTTAGTAGGATTCAGCCTCCAGTGAGGGTATGAAAAAAAATGGTAACACTTTAGTTTAGGGTCCAATTCTCACTATTAACTAGTAGCTTATTAGCATGCATATTAGGATATTAAGATTTATTATTACTTATACTTATAAAGCAAATATGAATGCCTATTAATGCCATGACCATATTGTAAATCCCATAATAATACCCAGGAATGTAGGCAGGTTTCTAATCACTGAGATCCCAAATGTGAGGTAGTTAGGGGGGTTGGGGGGCATGCTCCCACGAAAAAATTTAGATTTCTATGATCTACATATGTGCATTTTAAGATGTTCTGAAGGCCAAAAAATTTGATAACAACAGCTTGAAAACCATGTCAGATATAGTTTTTCCATTTTCGTCAGTGAAGAAAGTAAACATATGGTTAATATTTATGTTTTATTAATCATTTTCGTAGACACGTTAATTTACTGAAGGCTACCAGGAAAGCTTATTAAATTAATTCACAATATGCACACATTCATTACTAATCTTATGCCCAATACAGGCTGAAAAAAGCAGATTTTTTTTTAATTTACTGAAGACTACAAATGGAATTATATTAATTTACAATATGTAGCCTACACATTCATTATTAATCTTAGGCTATGCCTAATCTGAAGAAAACAGCTTTGTTAATATTTCTTGTTTGTTAATTACAATTAGGCCTATTTTCAATTCAAAATGGCGAAATTAGACAACATTTTATTAATTTGCCTAAATATTTTTGTCATTTGTTTAACATTTCTGACTTAAAGAAGCAGCTGTCAAATATGAAATGTTTAGTTTAGCTACTTGCATATCTCACACTTGACGTCGAGTCGCACTGCTAAAATTTTCGCTCAGCCTCAGCAGCTTCTGAGTGAACATAAAGCCCGCCTACTCTGATTTGATTGGTTTTCTCAAATATTTTGTCATTGACGAGCGGTGACAGACCAATGAGGCTCAGATGAATGCACACACCTCTGCTTCTGACGTGCACTCTGCTCGGCGCCGCTGCGGATTGAAGAACACGCTGATTAAAGCAGACTAAAAGACGGGACGAAGCCGAACGCCAGTTTCATGTTTTAAAGGTTAATCACATCTTTTTTAATTGAAGCCCCTCTAAAAAGGGCCTAGTGACGCCCATGGGGTCATCTTTAACGTTTAACCCTGTAGAGTACTGTACCTTCTTCACAGTATCCAGCATAGACTTGCCACCCTGCCAGGGTTTGGTGCCCTTGCGGATGCACGAAAGACTCGCCATGCTGTGCCATTTCCTGTCCTCCAGCTTCCTGTGGAAGGTGTTGGCCAGCAGCAGCACTGTGTCGTAGATGTAGCGGTTGGTGATCTGACAAGATAACAAAAAACAGCAGGGAAACAAAGAAGAAGAAGAAAAAAGAGAGAAAAAGAAACAGACAACGTGAGCATAGAGAGCCAGAGACACCAGATTAATATTCTCTTACAAGAAAAAGATTTATGTCTGAGTGGATACAGCTGGGATGAAAGGTCTCTACAGTGGAAATGACAACAGGCTGCTCACATTGAACAAGCCCTGGAAGACAGTGGAGTTTAATAAGCAATAGAAAAGACACACTTAACACCTGCTATCTGTAGCATTATTTCTGTCCATACATATAGGCTTCAGTGTTCATGAATGACAACAAATGTAACGGTACAATGGAACCAAGTAAAACAACCAAGGGGGGTGCAATGTTTCCCCCTTCCATGTAACGTGCTTTGAAAAGCTCTATATAAATGTAACAAATGTATATATATACACACACACACACACACACACACCCCGATCAGGCATAACATTATAACCACCTTCCTAATATTGTGTTGATCCCCCTTTTGCTGCCAAAACTGCCCTGACCCATCAAGGCATGGACTCCACTAGACCCCTGAAGGTGTGCTGTGGTATCTGGCACCATGATGTTAGCAGCAAATCCTTTAAGTCCTTTAAGTTGCAAAGTGGGGCCTCCATGGATCGGACTTGTTTGTTCAGCCCATCCCACAGATGCTGCCCACTATTGGCACTTTCGGCGGTGGACAAGGGTCAGCATGGGCACTGGTCTGAGGTTATGCAGCCCCAGACGCAACAAACTGCAAACTGTGTATTCTGACACCTTTCTATCAGAACCAGCACTTCTTGAGCAATTTGAGCTACAGTAACTCGTCTGTTTGATCGGACCACACGGGCCAGCCTTTGCTGCCCACGTGCATCAATGAGCCTTGGCCAGCCATGACCCTGTTGCCGGTTCACCACTGTTCCTTCCTTGGACACTTTTGATAGATACTGACAACTGCAGACTGGGAACACCTCACAAGAGCTGCTGTTTTGGAGATGCTCTGACCCAGTTGTCTAGCCATCACAATTTGGCCCTTATCAAACTCGGTCATAATGTTATGCCTGATCGGTGTGTATATGTATGTATATATATGTGTGTGTGTGTGTGTGTGTGTAAGAGAGAGAGAGACACTTGTGCTGGCAAAATGGAGTCACAATGAGCAAATTTTGAACAAAATTATAAACGCAACACTTTTGTTTTTGCCCCCATTTTTCATGAGCTGAACTTAAAGATCTAAGACTTTTTCTATGTACACAAAAGGCCTATTTCTCTCAAATATTGTTTACAACTCTGTCTAAATCCGTGTTAGCGAGCACTTCTCATTTGCCGAGATAATCCATCCACCTCATAGGTGTGGCATATCAAGATGCTGATTAGACAGCATGATTATTGCACAGGTGTGCCTTAGGCTGGCCACAATAATCTGTCAGTTAGCGCGAGTAAGATCATTTTCATGGACAAAGGAAAGGTACTCCTCTCAGAAAACTTACAAAATGAACTACATTTTTCACTTGTTTTACCTGTAGCTCGAAATTATCCTGTGCACATTCTGACTCATTTTGCCAGCACGGGTCACATACAAACATATATATACACACACACACACATACATACATACATACATACATACATACATATATATATAAACTTCACTCATAAACAAATTTTAACACAACACCATGTGTTGTCAGCACAAATTAGGGAGTTAATTCCACTCTGATCGATTGCACGGCTCTGATCTAGCCCATGTGTTGTCTCCATTTTAATGAGAAGGTAATAAATAGAGTGAAGCGGTCATTAGGTTTCCAGTGTTGTTTATTAACCTGCACTGCACTGCATACTTGACACTGTATAGAGTGTCTGAGTAATTCCAAACCATGTTGAAAAATAGCTGAGAAAAACCTCACGCCATCAGCTTTGCTTTGCCATAATTCTAAAGAACGCAATCTGTCAGGTAAGCTATTCACATACTCGCTTTGAAAAAATAAGTTCACCAGTAATCAGAGAAGCACAAAGAAAAGGCTATTCTAATTATGTTGGGAGTCACACTCTGTTGGCTCTATCAACAGGCATTTGCAGGTACGCTCCACTATGAGGCTGTAATGGCTTTGAGAGCCACCAAACTAACTGCCAATTACGGAGTATATGTGTACATCGGCTTCAAAGCAGACTGGAGAATAAAACGACAATGTTGACAGGGATGGTGGTCATCTAATGTTCCTCATGCACACAGTGGAGTTAAGACAAGATCCTTCTCCATTTTTCAAGGGAATGTGGTTTCGACATCCCAACACAGAGCAGAATCACTAGTGGTGCTTGTATTTACACTTCCTGACTCCCACAAAACATGGCGAATGGGCGAATAAAAGGACCAATGACCCAAAGAAGCAGACTTGACAAGGAATCCACAAGACTACCAAGGAACAGCGTTTTTATTTGTTGAGCACTGTGGCTTTTCCCTGTTCGCTGTATTTTTTTCAGCTCCAAGAGAAAAAGCAGAAAGGGCTTCCTTATTGATTTATGTTTCATGTCTTGGACACAAAGTGAAATGGCATAAGATGCTACAGTTTTGGGGTGGGCTGTTTTCTGGGAAGGCCATTTCATGATATAGCATTTGCAGAAGGAGTTGAGACCACTGAAGCAACACAGCTGCCAGTGCCAAGGGGGTAAACAGACAAAGACGGGGTTAAATTCAGGGGGGAGAAGATCGGCTGACCAGGGAAATCCATTAAGTCTGTTTGAAGTGCAGGAGTTAGTGGGTCTCTCCAGGGAAGGTCTCACCAGGGAAGGTCTTTGGTGGTTTTATGGGAATGGGAGGTACAAAGGGGTATTCCAAAGGGAAGGTGGGATATATGTTGAGAAAGAGGGATGTGATACGCTTCAGAGAAGGGCAAAATTGGGCTGGGTTGGACTCCTGACCACTGTGCAGAACTGAATTCTTAATGTCAAACACGACCTGCTTATACAGTAGGCATTCAACACTACACAGAGAAGAGTCCCTGTCCTGAATTATATTATATTATATCTCAACATCTTTCTGCCTTTCGATGAAATTCAATAAATATAGCTGCCTCAAAATGTATGTGGACACTAAGAATTAAACAAACAATTAAATAAATAAATAAATACACCAAAATATCCTTTTCAAATGACCAGGTTCAAAATAATAACTTTTCTTCACTTACAAAAAAGAAAAGTGAGATTTATTTTGAGTCTAGTATAATTGGTTTCCAATTTGGCTTGCCACTTGGATTCATAACTTTATGAAATATCAATAATTTATGTACACCAATATACAAAGCAATATGATGACCTCTGATGCCATTTTTACAACTGAATTTTAAATGATAGACAAACATCTATTTTAAACACTCTCACACACGAGTCACAGGACAAGGAACAATAATAATAATTATAATAATAATAATAATAATAATAAAATTAGAATCATTGTGATACATAATGAATATCTGAAATATTGCCTGGCTTTGCTGAAAATATATTTCATATATATTTGCCTTGTTGATACAAACACACACTAGACTTGCTGCGATAGTCAGTGTTGCCGATGTAACCGGTGTTAAGGCAAAACACCGGTTACATCACTTGCCCACCACGGCACCGCCCCCACCATTGTTTTGATTTTTTATAGTAATAAAATAATTTAGTTCAGTTAGAGAACAGACACTACAACTAAAAACTGAATGTGCAGCGTGAGCCGAACGAGTCGCAGCACAGACCAGCAGCAGGAGTCAGATTTCATTCATCACGAGAGTGAGCTGAGTGACAAGATGATCACGGAAGATTTGGTTTCAAAGCGAAATGTAAAAGCGCCTATTTAAGGGAGTTTATCATTGTACTGTTCTGTTGTGTTTTTCATTAAGAATAATAGGCTAATGAACCCACCAATCAAGCAACCCGCCCAGAATTGGCGCTAATTTCAAACCAAAAGTAAAATGAGCATGGCCGCACTGTCATTCATTCACCGTGCATGTCCACTGGCGCGTTATTCTGTACATTCCTATGAAAGCTTCATTGAATTCATTGAAAAAATTCATTGAAAACACTCGCTTTGCTCCGCACTGTTATGAATGCCAGTGCGGCCGTTCAAATTTTACTTTTGGTTTGAAATTTGCATTTTAAAAGCCCCCGCCGGTGATACCGGTATTACCGGTGTTGTCACACGTCAATTAATCGGTGGGAAAATTTCCTCACCATCACATCCCTAACACACACCCACGCAACTATGAATTAATATTGAGTAGGGGCTTTGAAAATGTGTATTGATATACTGTGCAATGTTTACCAGTATTTAATGCAGCTCAATACACATCACATCTGTTAATTTCTGTTGTTATTTGTGTAAATTTACATGCATTAAAATGCATTCAGTTGGATAAATAGTAGAAAACAGGAATGGCACCCACAGGCACAATGAAAAGAACTAAAAACCCAGCAAAACAAGATTGCTAATTTTCACATTGACATTTTCTAGTTTTCTAAGGAAGTTAGCTCAAAGGCTAATGATGACAGTTAATGGACACAATCAAAAAAGGAAATGAAGGCATTCAAGGCAAATAAATTATGATTAACTTGAATGAATATGAAAAATGTGAGTATGGGGGAATGAATCGCACCTCTAACATCTGTGCCTTCGGGTCTTTGGGGTCGCAGAGGGACGTGTTGATGCGGTGGTTATGCCTGACACAGCGCTGGCTGGTGTTCTGCGAGAAAGGAAAGGTCTGTCTCACCAGGGTCAGGCGACCTATAGACTTCATCACCAGCTCCTGCACATCCATGTCTGAAATCTCCTACAGAACATGAGGGGAAAAGTGCAGAGAAAGAAAAAATAATGTCAAAAGAAAAGAGATTTTCCATGTGCAGTGTAAATAGGCTACAACGATAAAAAGTATCTTGCTGAGAAGAGCTTCTGTTTCACACTTGAATGGAAAAGAAAAAGAAAAAGCAGAAGTAGGTCCTGTGAAAATATTACAATCATGATTTTCACTTCAATAAATAAACTTTTGGTTGAGAGAAAGAAAAAAGGGTTGAGATTAAATATGAATGAAAATGTAGCAACCAAAATATTACTACCAGTTCTCTTACACTTTATTTTTGTTACTGTATGTAGATATCCTCAATCTCAAACAACATTTATATTAAACAATAAACAATATTTAATTTATTTTTTAATGATTCAATTATTAATCATAATTAGATATCTTTGCAGCAAACACAGAGACGACAAGCATTATTTATGGCATTTTATCCCCAATATCATTGCATATCCTTTGCTTTGTAATAAAGTTTACAGCTGCATTAGGATTATTAGACAATGTCGAACTAGGTGAACTAGGGCTGCAACTAACAAATATTTTGATAATCGATTAGTTGGCCGATTATTTTTCCGATTAATCATTTAATCGGATAAAAGGCCCCTTTTTAATTTTATTGACAAAACACACTATTCCACATCCTGCCCAATGCTGTCCTTCAAACAAATGTGTCAGCTGAGTGCTATGAAAACACACATAGTGAATATATCTACCATTACAAAAATTAACCATGGTTTTACATTGACTAAAACAAACAAAAATAATATTAATTAATAAATAACAGTTGTTATTGTAGTTATAATTATTATAGTTATTCAATGGTAATCACAAATTAACCATAGTTTTGCTTCAAATCCATAGTTTATATGGTATTTGTGTGGTTATACAAATGGTAATCAATACGGCAAAAACATGTTTTTATTATAATAAAAACACTTTTAAAAAACACTTTTAGTGTAGAAGGGGTCAACCCAGAAGAGAAACGATCTTGCAGAAAATCTAGCACTGAACCAATAGGGCAGTTAACTGAATCTAGCTGTCGTTCTTGACACCAAGAAGTGAACAATCTCCACTTCAGGGCATATAGTTTCCTCGTGGACGGAGCTCTGGAGCTAAGGATGGTCTCTACAACCTCAGTTGAGAGACCAGATTCTATGAGCTTGGCCCCCTCAGAGGCCAAACCCACAGGTTCCACATTTCTGGGCGGGGGTGAAATATCGAGCCCTCCGTCTAAGATAGAAGATCCCTCCTGATCGGAATCTTCCAAGGCGAGCCATCGAGCAGAGCTACAAGGTCCGAGACCTAAATCCGGCCAGTAGGGTGCTACTAACAGTAGACTTATCCCCTCCCGGCGAATCTTTTCTAGAACTCCATGGAGCAAAACAACTGGAGGAAACGCGTACTCTGCCACGTCTGTACCATGGCATCCAGTCCCAGAGGAGCTGGATGCATCAGAGAGAACCAGGAGCAGACAGTGCGTCGTATCCTGAGACGCAAACAGATCCACCTCTGCCTGGCCATACATCTCTTCACCTCGGGGTGAAGTCCATTCCCCTGGCCTCAGCCCGTCTCGACAGGATGTCTGCTCCTATATTCTGGGTCCCCGGGATAAAGATTGCTCTCAAGGAGAGTAACTTCCCCAGAAACCACAGGAGGATCTGGTGCGCCAGTTTGCACAGTGAGCGCAAACACAGACCCCCCTGACGATTTATATAAGAGACCACCGATGTGTTGTCTGTCCGGACCAACACATGATGGCCCCTCAGGTCTGGGAGGAAGAACTTCAATGCATTGAAGACTGCCATCATCTCCAGGTAATTTATGTGCCACGAAAGATGATGGTCCTTCCACAGACCCTGAGCTGAGCGGCCTTCCATTACCGCTCCCCAGCCCGTGAGAGAGGCATCTGTCGCAAGAGTGACTCGACGACACTGGGCTCCCAACCCAGGACCCTGGGACAGGAACCAATTTTTCTTCCATATAACCAAGGCACGGACGCACCGCCGCGTGATCTTTATCATACGAAAAGGGTTCCCCCTTGAGGAAAACCCTTTGGTCCTGAGCCACCACTGTAAGGGTCTCATGTACAGCAGGCCAAAAGGTATCATGCTGCTGCCATCAACCCCAACAATTTTTGAAACTGTTTCACAGTGAGTGACTGGCCTAGCTTTACTCTTTTCACAACTGATAGAATAGCAGTGATGCGAGCGAATCGCTACTGAATCGCAAACCACGCCCAGAAAAGTGGTCCTCTGTACTGGAGAAAGCACACTCTTCTTTGCGTTCAGTCTCAACCCCAACTTTCGAATATGAGCGAGGACGACATCTCGATGCCGATCCGCCATCTCCTCCGGCTGTGCTAGTATCAGTCGTCTATATAGTTCAGAATGCGCATGCCCTGCAGCCACTCTGCCAGAAAATCTACTAAGGGAACCAGCCTCTCTGATGTATTTACTCCAACCATCTCGGTAGCCTGAAACATACTGTCAGGACCTGACCGATTTGGCTGTGTTTTTAACCTCCTCGGAGGCCGCGAGTGTGACACATTGTCCTGTGGACGCTGAGTCACGAGCTCGCTGGAAACCGCTGCGCCCCGAAGCACCGAGGGTGGCGGGGTTGGCAGAACGGTCCCCTGAGGGCAACGAAGTGGAGTGGGCACCGTATAATATAATATAATAATGCCGACCGTCCCACCTGAATCTCTGAGGTGGAGCACAAGATGTGACACTCTCCTTTTGCTGCTGCCTATATAAAGAGTTAGATGGCTGGGGCTGCTCACGGCCAGCAGCCCCAGAGGGTTGGTGGCGGCGCGGAAGATATTTTTTAAATGCCTCCGCCTGCTTCCTAGTCTCCTGGAACCTGTCAAAGACTGTATTTACAATGCCGCCAAACAGACCAGAAGGCTCAATTGGAGCCTCAAGGAGAAAACCCTGTCTTTATCCCTTAATCTCAGACCGATTGAGCCACAAAAGTCTCTCTGTCGCCACCAAGGCTGCCATGGACCACCCAATCTAGCGGTCTCCTTGGTGGCTCTCAGAGATAAATCTGTGGCTCGACGCAGTTCGCAAACTGCGTCAGGGCCCATTCCCTCACTGCCATCCAAATCCCTCAGCAGTTCGGCTTGGTATGCTTGCAAAATGCTTATCGTATGTAAACAAGCACCAGCCTGCCCTGCTGCCGTATACGCTTTCCCCACCAGCCATGATGTCGTTTTTAGTGGCTTAGTGGGGAGCGTGGGGGCCTTCAGGGACGATGCTGAAGCAGGGGACAGATCCACCTTAGTCATCACCCCATAACCATATTCCTTCAGCCCTCTTATGTTACTGTATGTTTTTACTTGAGGGCTGAAGAGTCGTGAGAAAGCGCTCATCTTATTTGCTTTTGGGACGAGCGCCTTGTTTCTCGGATGGCCATTCAATATTTAACTTGGCAACAGCGCGAGTTATCACCTCCACCAGCTCTTCATGTGCTGGGGAAAGAGATGGCGAATCACCTTCCCCTATTAAGACGCTCAACACATCCACCTCCTCAGAACTGGAGCGTTGAAGCGATGGGCTCTCACCCTGGGCGGAAGAAGCCACAGCGACAGATCTCCCGGGTGATGGCAGAGAAAGAGCGCTCACGCCCGTCTCAAACCCCTCTGTGAGATCCATTTGCGATCCCCATGATGTCCTTCTCCGCTGTGCCTCGGCAGCAGTGGGTCCAGAACCAGAGGGAACGCTAGCCTGATCACTCTTCTCAAGGAGTGACAGGTGGGAGCGGAGCGTGCGAAGCGGCAGCCTCTCGCAATGCTCGCAATCAGCCCCCTCGAAGGCTGATAGAGCATGCTCCACTCTTAAACACATCACACACAAATCATGTGTATCTCCACCCGTCAGGAAATGGGGACATGGAGGAGTACACTGTTTAAATGCAGATGTGTTCGCCATGACTGTGAATGCTTCTGATACGTTACTGACAGACAACAATAAATATGACACACAGTTTGACACACAGCGCTTTGTGACACCCACCTGTGCCGTTCGGATTCGCCATTGGCTAAGTTGACATACGTGCATCAGATGCAATCATGCTGAGGGCGTTCCCAAAGCAGTCGTAGTGGACGCAGTATGAAGTTCCCTCGAAAGGGAACTGGTAATGTCATACTTTGTAGATGTGGTAATGTGGCATAATAATCTGTTTGGTTGTAAAATGTATTACTTGAATGAATTGAAATCAAAACATTTTTTTCTAATGCATGTTTATAAAAGCTATATAAATGCCCTAATTGAACTAAAGCCTAATCCTGGCTTAATCTAAGCCCTGTCTGTGAAACCAGGCCTAAATCAAACACTTGTTGGTGGTCCTGTGTTGACAAATTACACAAATTATATACTGCATGTCATCTAAAAAAAATTTTATATTTTAAAATATCAAAAATTAACTGTACCAACCAGGGTCAGAGAATAATCCTGCTATCAGGGGCAAAATTCCACCAAAAGCAAGAAAAACTACACTGATATTAAAAATGTGAATGTAACGATCTAGTAGTGGGTTTAACATATATTAGATTATACAGTACTTGTTTCCCCCCCCAATTAATTCTAGCAGAGTGTTTGCTCAGACTCTGAATTAATTTCAATGAAGTGACTGAAATAAAGTTAAATGGACAACACTGAGTTATATGGTTAAAAAAGCCCTAACCAAGGGGAAAATTTGTTCCAGTTAAACAAATCTTACCCCTTCATTAAAAATGTGAATTCCTGACACTGGTACTGACACACAAACTAAACTTTCTTCACACATGGTTAAGTTGTCCTCTCTCATCAAGTCAAGGTCACATTATCCGGTCTCCAGTTAGCTAAAAAGTGGGTCCAATTTAAATACAAGAAACATAACTACATAAAAATCATCATTAGTATTACAATTATTCTCACGAATGGGTATTCAGGGTGCAGCCAAAAGCCAGAAAGACATGACTGTGTGTGCTCGCGTGTCCTTGCGCAGCCTTGGGAGGAATGATTGCTAATTTTAGCCCGAAGCCATCTTTTCCACAGACGGGCAGAGTGAAGTGAGCGAGCTGGGAATGATGAGATGAGAATGGACAGGGAACGTCCCCCAGTGAAGGTAGACTTCAGAGCGGCCAAGCTGTTCCCTCTGACAGCCTTCACTTTTGAGTTTCATTCTCACCTGCAAAGCTGTGATTGCTGGTGACTGGCTCTCACGAAGTACGTCATTAAATCTGAACTTGTGGCATACCGGCGAGGTACTTACTTGGAATGTCGAAGCCGTTCAGCCTTCAATAAGATTAAGATTAAAGTTG
The DNA here is from genome assembly GCA_039654625.1 of Rhinogobio ventralis. Taxonomy (NCBI): domain Eukaryota; kingdom Metazoa; phylum Chordata; class Actinopteri; order Cypriniformes; family Gobionidae; genus Rhinogobio; species Rhinogobio ventralis. Next base: position 20,554,634 of record CM077211.1, read on the forward strand.
TCTACAATGCAACCTGTTATCTGAAAGGTAATTTTTTAGGTTTCTGATCGGATGAATCAAAATCTCGCCTGGCGCGCAGTTGAACGCTGTCAAACGATGTTCGTGCTGCTGTTAATTAATGTGGTAAGAATGACGGCAGATAATGTAGGAGGCATCACGAGAGGGCATGTAAGGCCTTTACAGTCTGCTGCCCAACTTTCAAGAGCACAAGGACATCACGCTTTGACAGACCTGAAAATACCGACTGTGAGCGGCTTATTCTACCCCCGGATGACAAACGCAAAGGCCCTTGATGCTTAATTAGGGGCGCTAAATTAGAATGACACAAATATGAGCCTACAGGGTTATGGCCCAATTTTAGGGTTCAGGTTTTGGCAGCTGCTTGTTTTGTCCCCTATGAGTGCTGTCAAGTAAGGCCAACCATGAGCAATGCGTGTCTATACAGGGACATGTCAAGGTAACGTCATGTGCCTTTGTGTTTTATTCACGAGGACATAACATTTTCCTCAGATGCACTAAACACTCCACCTGCCTAAACTGGTGAGTCCTAGTAAGTTGACGGCATTAAAAGGTTATCCGAAAGGTTATTCTAAAAAGTCTGAAATACTCTATCAAATTTATATGATCAGAAGAAATGGAGTTACACTTTTTTGAGCAGCTGAAAGATCATTTGATCTTGTACTAATTTTCTTATAGGGGTCAAATCTGACTTTTACTGTCATTTATTTTTGTAATATTTCATGCCCATTTCTCTGTCTCTTGGAATGAAATGAGTCTTTTTCTTTTCCTTTTTTTTGCTGTTGTGCCTTTAAGACTCGAGTAGCAGCTGTCAATGCCCTGTTTGCATGTTAAATGAGATACAGTGCTCTTCTGCATGAACTGTCAGGTCCAGTATAGTTGGCATTGCTCCATCCTGAAACAGCTGCTTTGGACCTTAAAACATATCTAAAAGAAAATTAAGCGACATTTTCCTAACTTCGTAAAAAGAGCTGCTGGTGCTACACACATCCAGGAACAGCAACTGTTTGGTGGACTTTCCTTTATTTTACACTAAGTTAGTTCTTCTGGTCTCAGGAATAACATAATCAATACAAATGCGTCCTTACTACCACAACATTACTGGTTGAGCCTAGTTTCTGAACAATCTAGCCGGCTTCAAACTGTTGTAATTCAGAACAAGGTGTTTTGGCCTGGGGAGTGAATTTGTCTCAGTACGGTTTCATAGTGCACTGAAGTCTATTATTTAAAAAGACCAATAAAAACTGATTTATATGGCCTTTTTAAATAAAACCAGAGAGATTAATAGAGGTTACCATAGAGAGTGACTTTTAAGTTATTGAAATAGCTATAATTCAGGCAGATGAGCTCAAGGTCTATATCTTCATTGTCTTCTCCTTGTCACAGGATCATTTTGGGATAAATGCTTTATTCGTTAAGGAAAGTGCTGAATTATTTTGGAGCACTACTAACTGCTTGCCAAATCTAATTTAAATCATTGAGCTGTAATTTGTCCTTATCTGGCCACCTTCATCAGGCCCCAAATGCGCCCTTGTCTGCTTCTCACTTAGACAAATCGGTATGTAAAGATGTAAATATATTCAAATGTGCTTACAGAAAGGAATAAACTGGATTTATCACAAAATTGTTAGGAGGAACCCACCTCATTTATGATGATCCAGTGACAGTCGAAAGCCACAAGATTGGTTTCCACCACCTAGAGAGAAAGAAAGAAACGTAGCCAATTAGAAACTGAATTATTTGGAAGGGAGTGATCTGTCCCCTCCAATCATGTGATTCATTTATTATAAAAAACATTGACAGCTACAGGGTTTCTGCTGAACTTTTAATGATTCCTCTTCAAAGGTTTAATAGAGGAAAGGCAACGGTTCATGAAATTAACAAAATTGACATCCATAACAGAGGCACAGTACTACAGCCTGTAAATATATCATAATAGATTAGGGTCCAAATCTTACTATTAACTGACTATTAATTACGACTTTTTCCTCAATAAACTCCTAATTACTACTTATTAATAGTTAGTAAGGTAGTTGTTTAAGTTTAGGTATTGGGTAGAATTAAAGGATGTAGAATATGGCCATGCAGAATAAGGCATTAATATGTGCTTTAGTACTAATAAACAGCTAATATACTTGAAATATGCATGCTAATAAGCAACTATTTAATAGTGAGAATTGGACCCTAAACTAAAGTGTTGCCCAGTGTTATATTCTCTGTCTGCCTCTATATGCATCTTAAACTACACGCTGTTCTTCCCATTGTGTCTCATATTTGCTTCTCTCTCCCCACACCAACATGACACAACAACAAAGTACCCTTCACCAATGTTTCTCCTGCCCACTGTACCAGCACCGCATTTCATTAACCATAATTGTTTAGGTGACTAAATGTGGGTGTCATAAAACATTTTGGTCATAAACAAAAGGAACAGCTGGAGAATCTGACAGCTGGAGCAGCGCTAATAGTGTTTTAATCTTCCACAAACACCTAATAAAACTTTATAATTACAAAAGAGACAAGAGGCATACAAAATTTTCATCAATTGTTACAAGATGGCTGTACTTGACAGACAGAGCTCTGTGGGCTTTATGCTTCATCATTGATCGTTAGAAAGGAGAGACTGGGGAGTGTGGGAACACATTTGGCTTGTAACTCAGGGTTTTTAAACCATGTGACTCAAACCGATATAAAATTCCCATATTTATCTGCAACAAATTAATTCAGAATAAAACCGTTTATCACTAAACCATGTTAATTAGTGTCAAGTGCAACAAAGGTGGGTGGTAACACTAATAAAAAAAAAAAACATGCCATTCCTCGCCACCACACTTCACCCTACTTTACTTCATTAACATTTTAATTAAAAAAAAAATACTAATACTAACATACATTTTTATTATTTTTTTTAATTAAAATGTTTAGTTTTTTCCTCCAGTCTTATCAATACTAAGTGTCATGTGTAATCATTATACATTAGCTCAGTAAGTGATGTTTAAATTACCTAATATGTTAACAAGAAGCCTTCATTGAGGAAAAAAGTACATCACCACCTCTTGACATGGCCCAATCTTTTTTTGGTGTCTACAGAGGCCCTAAATGGACATGGTGGTGGAAAAAATGTAGGATGGAAATCTTTTGCGCTCCCTCACAAAACGTTTGCGTTCCCCCGAAAAACATGTTCCCTTGCAAAGAATTGCGTTCTCTCACAAAACCTGCTGTGAGTTCGGAGTGTGAACACTTCCTGTTTAATGTCCCGCTGGCAGTGTTTCAAACAGCTTAGTACATTAACAATGGAGCGGTTCATAGAGTTTAATTTTAAACTTGGAGTATAAAAAAATACAGTGCTTAGTACAAGGAGTACAGTAAAGTTGGCTAATATTCACAGATTCGAACTTCGAAAAGCATTACTACAAAGTCATTAACTTCAATGCTACACACTGTTGTGTCTCCAAATTTTAGTTTACACTTCAATGGTCTCCTACTGGTCATACCAAAACACTTAGTTTGATAAAAATGTGCTTTTGCATCATTTTTATGAATTTTTTATTAGACCTATGAATAGCACTATATGCTACTGTCACCAAATTCAGTTCACACATCACTGCTCTCCTGCTATTGATGTGTAAACTGGATAAGGTGGCACTACAGTGTATAATATTGAAGTTGACTATTTTTGTAATAACACTTTTCAGGTTTTGCACTTTGCAGACGGTCCCTTCGGACTTGTCTCTCAGCCGCCTGCTCATAGAGATCTATTCCTATTATAAGGCTTGTTTTGAGGAAAATTTGGTTGTAGCTCATTGTCTATGTTAAAGATGTGTAATTTGTGTTTTAACAATGCTTAGTGCACACAAGTTATTGATCCGGGGAGTTTGAATCTGTGTATATGCCAACTTTACTGAACTCCTTGTCCTAAGCACTGACTGTATTTCTTTATACTTAAGTCCAAGTTCAAAATAAAACTCTATGAACCACTCCATTGTTAACGTACTGAGCTGTTTGAAACACTGCCAGCTGGACATTAAACAGGAAGTGTAGCCTACTCACAGCAGGTTTTGCGAGAGAACGTAATTCTTTGCGAGGGAATGTAAACGTTTTGCAAGGGAATGCAAATATCTTTGTGAGGGAATGCAAAAGTTTTGCGAGGGAAGGCAAAGTTTCTCGGGGGAATCGCAAAAGTTTTGCGAGGGAACCATCCTAAATTTTTTCATCCACCATGTCCCTTTAGGGGCTCTGTAGATGCCTGAGGCTTTGTGAGGTCACTCTAGTGGCTCACAAAAAGTGTATGAGACTGTGTATATACAGTGAAATGTTTGACTCTGAGGCAGATGGTTCAGCTTAATTAAAGCATTTGGCTTAACTTCTACTAGACCAAGATGAACCTCTAAGGCTTGTCCTAATGACAAGAAAAAGTTCAAGGTTGTGCTTGACCTGATCAAATATCTCTCTATTTTAGACGGTAAAAGGCTAAATATTTGAGTGGCTGCATCCATGCTGAATTTATTTTTGTTTTTTTTTGAATATGCAATTAAAGTTGATGAAGAGAGTTGTGCCATACATTTCCAAGGAGGAAGGTATTGATTCTGGAAGCAAGCTAAGAGTTTGCACAGACGAGATTGAGATGCTCACACAGAAATCTAGGAAAATCCTCAAGCAAAAGATCTGTCCAAGTTAAACAGAGTCGTCCCCTGGGCAGAATCAAAATTAGCAAATAGACCTACATCTCTGATGTTCCTTAAAGTGATAGTTCACCATTTTCACCACTTTCTTTCTTCCATCAAACACAAAACGAAAAATGTTAAAGAATGTACTGTGAATGGGAAATGTGGTCTGAAATGATTATAGAAATAGCATAAAAGTAGTCCATTTAACTCAAGCGCATAAGTCTTGTAAAGCCATTTTACAGCTTATTGTGAGGAACTGGCCCAAAGTGCAGTCTTTATTCAAACCAAATATGGCAGCATTAGACTACTGATGGCATCAAATTATGTTTTGTGCCTATACAACTTCTACAGCTTTAAATGAGCAGATTATCACTGAATAACAACTTACATTTCTCAAGGTGCGGTCACGTTGTTCTGTGAAAATTTCTCGGGCGGAATCAAGTAATTTCAATAGGAATCTAAGTGTTTGTGAATTGTGCGTGAGGGTGAAAAAGTTCCCCATGCAGATTTCACTTACTGCATGCTCAAGTTGGTCACGCAAATTCACTGCATTCACCAACAGAAAGCTGCTTGGTTTAAAAGTTAATTAATATATACTTCATATATCGCTACATTGATACACTATTGACAATAAAGGACCGATAATGGACCTTTTTTGCCTGAGAAATTTCCCTAATGTGACCGTACCGTCACACAAAGCTGTCATATGGCTTCAGAAGACTTGGAATATAGCACTTATATGAGATTTTTTTCCCTTTTTTGGAAAGTTTGACAGACACTTTCACAGAAACCCCATTCACTTTTATTATATGATAAAATAAGGACAAAACTAGGGTTGTGTGATTAATCGTATTTTAATATCGATTTTGGTTTCCAACAATTATGAAAACAAGATAATCGAGGTAAAACAGTCAGGGAAAGCGGTGCGCTTTCGTTTCTTCCTAAGCCAAACTTAACATTCAAATCAGACGAATAAGTGAGTGATGTAAAATGCAGTCTACTGTTGCTAAACTGCGAGACGTGCTTGATATTAAAGTGTTATTAAAAGCGCATTAAGTCGCAAAAGAGAAGCTAGGCGGCCACCTGTGCACGTGCTCCTGCGACGGGGCGGGGCGGAACACACATAAGCGAAGTTGGCTATACTGTTGGCTTCAGATACGTGCCTAAACGATCAAATAGCCTACACACAATATGTCGAAATGCCGTTTGGTAGGTATCCTAGTAAACACAGTTATGGCTTAAGTGAATGTAAACACTGAGAAAGAGCGTGTGTGTAACAGTATATTGGGTCCGTGGCGCTCTTAGAAGCCTAATAAACCTGCTGCAGCCATTATTGTTAATCAAACAAAAGACAAAGATAAAATCACTCTTCTCTTGAATGAATAACTTTTGTAGTTTTAAATAAGGATGAATCTATATTTAATGTATACAACAGTGTACATTATTTTACATTGGATTACTTTATTCAATTTCTGTTGTAGGCTATTATCTGAATACCACTGTTAGTACATCTTCCTGAAAAACCTAAAGCACTGATTATTTAATTTATATTTTTGTTCTGTTGTATTTTTTGTCGATTTTGTTTGTATTTAATTTCTTTGTTCTTATTTTATTGCTGTTTACTTGTCTTCTGAAACAGTTTTGAGGACTTTTTACTTACATTAATGAACATAAGTATTCTTTGCTGAAGTATCGATAATTGTGAAATTTCACTGACATTTAAAATGACTTGTATCATGAAATAAGACTTTGATCATATCACCCACCAATAATCGTGTTAAATAATCGTGATTATGATTTTTGCCATAATCGAGCAACCCTAGACAAAACATAAATTTTTGAGTTAAGAACCACAGAGGAGGATAATTAGTCATCGCATTTCAATGATCAAAACTTGAACTTGCAAAATGACAGTCTGAATATAAATATCTGGGAATGTGGTCTGACTTGCTGTCGAGCTGCAACGACACCCCTTAAAAGCCCCCTGAAATCAAAATTGAAGTTTTTTAGCTTTTAGTATGACTATGTTAGCCTTAAGGTTAAGAAAAAGCTGGTGTGTTCCGAAACAAATGACAAAATTCGCATTTAGGAGATATAAGCATTCAAAACTTACAGTCTCTCACTTCCGTTAAAATGAATCACAGATTTTGATGACATCATTGCAGACTTCATCTTCTCATCACATCTTCTGTCCAATCAAATGCTCTCTAGAATCTGATGCATCCCGCCCCCTACATTATAAATAGACCATTGAAGCTGAGGCTGAAATCGGTCAGCTGTTCACACATTTACTATTTCCTACATGGTTAATGGCACATAGCGCACTATACATGCGATAGGAAACGATTCAGACAGTGTAAATATGCTTTCAGTTGAGACGAATGAAGTCTGGTTTCACGTTAGTTTCACGTGCACCACCGCAGCACACACACATAGTCTAGACCAGAGCCGTTGACTAGAAACACGAGAGCGCAGAGCGGATCATATGCGCTAGTAGGCGCATACAATAGAACATATCGGACCCATTTAAATTCTGCACAGAATGCTGTATTTCAAAGCGATATGGAGGAGATTATGATGATGAACGGTTAGAGATTAGGAGGAAACTGTGGCTTTACCAAAGAGTAAGGCTCTAGTCAAACTGTGGTATTAACAAAACGCTATTGGCCGTTTCAAAAAAGGGGAGGAGCTGCTAACAGCTGGAGCAGTTTCAGAGAAAATTAGGTCAACACACTGAATAATGCTGCACCTTTCAAGGCTCTTCAGTGGGCCTTTAATGACAGTGGGTTGAAGCCTTACATCTACGAGATAAAATCCCATAAATCACTTGGTGACTCCCACTCTTTGGCTTTGCTGTCACCTGTAAATCTACCCTGAGAATTACAGGGAGGTCATTCGAATTCACATCCAGATTGTGGTCCCGGAGTTCCTCATTCAGAGAGCTGTCACCTCAGTGCTAGAGGTCTCCACCTGTACTAATGTGAAAACCCACTGAACAATTAGCAGCTACTGTTAACTACAATCAAACATCTCTTTAATTTCCTTCCTTTTATTACTTTTCCTTGCTTTCTAATGAGCCTGAGTGGTTGAGGCCTGCCTTTAACAATTCACACATTAGAAAGAAAAAAAAAATCTCTTCAAGGAGAAACATTCAAGCTCTATCCATTTTCAAATACAAGCAGTTGTTTAAATTATACAGTGAAAGCAATGTCCTTCAACCAGGTGCTTTCACAGAATGATGATTATTGTTATTATCTCATATTTTCCACCTGCCTGAGCCCTGGAAGTGGAAGGTGAGATGGCGTGTATTCATTAGAGAGAGCCAGAGGGAGAGATGACCAGAATTAGACGTGAACTTTGACATCTACAAACTGCACAAAGAACTTAAAACTTTGCCAAAAATATTTAGTTTCTATGTTGAGACATACTTTCATATTTCATCTTGTGAATGTATTTGCAGGGTGAATTGTTCCAAATGTAAACGTTAGGATAAAAATGACCTCTAATATAATGCTAGATGAAATCTAGATACAAACTATTTCCTGTATGGAACAAATTATGCTTAAAACAAGTTATAGTTTGTATAGTTGGTTATATTACCATTAAAAAGTTTAGGAAGATTTTTTTTATTATTATTTTTCCGAAATAATTTAAATCAGCATATTAGAATGATTTCTGAAGGACCATGTGATGCTGAAGACTAGAGTAGAGTAATGATGCTGAAAAAATTTACCATAACTGATAATACAATTATCATAAAACATTATAATAGAAAACTTTTTTAAAATTCTAATAATATGTCACAATATTATTGTTTTAGTGTATTTTTGCAACCTTGAGGAGTATGAGACTTCTTTCAAAAACATTAATCTTACCGACCTCAGCGCTTTTGAAGGGTATTTTCTGAAAACTTGTGATAGTTGTGATATCCTACACAATTGTTCTTCTCAAACTAAGTTATCTTGTTTTAAGAATATTTCTTTGTTTTTTGTTTTTTTTACTCTGCAACAAGACACAAATACTTTTTTTTTTTCATTCAAATGACCCTTTTAAACTTTAGAATATAATTTAAAACTAGTTCTTCCTCACTGTAGTGACCTTATAACTTCTAAACAAATATTTCCTTTCTATGCATTATTTATCATATTATTATTGATAATGAGATTACTATGCACAGAAAAAAAAGCTATTTTTGCTCTTGGCAAAGTTGATAACACAAGATACCATAGAAAAACAGTCTGTGCCACTAACCACAAATGCCATATGTGACAGGAAAAAAAAACTCTGGTAGTTTTCTGTGCTGATTAATTCCTCAAATGGCACATTATTCTTCAGAGTGAATTCCAGCATGTTATGTACTTAGCTCACACTTGCTCGAGCATGAGCGCTTTAAATACATCAAAACTGTTATGTGTCACAATTGCCATTTTGCTTTAATGTCAGCCAGCCTCGCTGTGAGCTGTGGCTTTTGTCATGTATAATTCATCCACTGTGTGGAGTCTGTCAGGAGGGTGGCCCATCTCATTGCTGTAGTGTGACTTTCCACAGCACACACTGCCACTGACACACACTTATCATGCCATCATCTCTGAGGGTGCAGCACAGAGTCTCCTGTAACACAGGTTCGGATGATGAATGCACACAGCAACACACAAATAGACAAATACAGAAACACTCCAACTTGTTTGCGCTTCATAATTGTGCCACTTGTGTTTCTGATAACACAGGGACAGTTTAAATTGGATGTGGGTATGCTGTGAAATCATAATCATAGGAAAAATTTCAACTAATAAAAAACGAAATACAAAGCAAGCCAAGCTTTCAACGGCTAGTCATGACAAGAGGTTTCAAAACTCACTCTGGAATCTCATATGACATCATCAGGATCACATTAAAGTCCTATAATAGTCAACACAAAATCAAAATTGACCCCATTTACCCCATCAAGGCCTTAATGTGAACTATTCATTGGTGCATGTTATTCTAAAGATTTTTATAATATGTAACTTGCTCTTCTTCTTCTAAATAATGTTAACCAATAGCCAAATAGACACACGTTGCAGAAAAATAACTTGCATTGCAATAAAATAAAATAAATCTATATATAAAAAACTAAAGTTTGGTACTACTAACGCAACAATTTACACTGCACCTTTAAGTGATATTTTCGTATCAGGAAATTTTTTTTTATATACTAAACATGGAGCACAGCATGATCCTATAAGAAACAGGTCAGAAGCCTCTCGTTTCTGAGGACAATGGCTTTATCCTTCTCACATCCCCCTTTAGCTTAATTACCCTGAACTGCTTGTATAATTTGGTCCTGATCTCACTGTAAACATGCTTCTGATTTACTGTGGCTATAAATTGGGGCTCTGGCCTCAAGGACGAGCTAGAGCAAACACAACAAGCTTCAGGGTGTCATGACAAAGAGCAACTATCAGAGCTATTGATCACCTGTGTTTTAATAGATTATATGTATAATCAAGCTTCTGCATTCTTGACAGATCAGCTGAAACAGCAAGCCTTTGTCTTTGCTGAGTCTTGCTTAGTTGAAGTGACAGGATTTCCCATGTTTCTTTAACCCCAACCAGTCATCTTTGCAGTTCCTAACATAAAATAATTATAATGTAGTCAAATAATTGCCTCGCAGGCTCATGTGTTGACAGCAGAGGCAAGAAGCTGTAGTGGGCAACATGGAAGTAATTTCTCCATTACCATGTTTGATCCACACTGAGCAAAGTGTGGAACAAGTGCGAAGGCAGTAGATAAATATTAATTTTTCTTTTTCTTTTTACTCTGCACACCCACATGGAATTTACAAAAAGGTCAGAGCTGGTTACATTTTTATTTAAAAAAAAATTAATCAGGGTATGCCCTGATATAAATAAATTACATTATAAATTACATACACAAATACATACACACATAAGCCCTATTCGGATGGGATTAGTTTTACAAGGGTAGATCAGTAATATTAATGGCCAATTCACACAGGATAATAAATCTCAGTAAAACTATCAGAAGTGGGAGGGGTAACCCGATTTACGCACTGCCGTCACCTCTCTGCCGGCATGTGCGTATTATGTTGCTTCCTGATATCACACACACACACACACACGTAAGGATTGCCACAGACTTGTCCCACCGCCTAGAATGCAACTGAATGCTTCAAGCGCCTTTATATACTTGAAAAACTGCGGAAAACTACTTTTAAACAGGGATTGACTGAATATTTATATATTTATTTGCACAGGATTAGCATTACCTGAGGTAATTTTTCCGAACCTTTTTACAGATGGTAAAAGTATTGTCAAAATAAGTTATTCTCAAAATATTACTACTTTAATGTTATGACGAATTTCTCTTAAAATATCTATTATGGGACTTTTCTCATTATGGTTTTCATTAGGGATGTGATGGTGAGGAAATTTTCCCACCGGTTAATCGACGTGTGACAACACCGATAAAACCGGTATCACCGGAGGGGGCTTTTCAAATCGCTAATTTTAAACGTAAAATGCGCACGGCCGCTCGGGCATACATAACGAAGCGGTGTGGAGCAAAGCGAGTGTTTTCAATGAATTCCTATAAAGCTTCCATAAGCTTCCATAGGCATGAACTGAAAACGCGCCAGACTGGACACGCACCGTGAATGACTGTGCGGCCGTGAATGAATGACAGTGCAGCCGTGAATAAATGTCTGTGCGGCCGTGCTCATTTTAGTTTCGGTTCAGAATTCGGGGGCGGGTTGCTTGAATTGTGGGTTCTTTAGCCTATTATTCTTAAATGAAAAACACAACAACAAAACGGTACAATGACAAACTCACTTAAAAGGGAGCTTTTACATTTTGCTTTGAAACCAAATCTTCCGCGATCATCTTGTCTGTCAGCTCTTCGCTCTCGTGATGAATGAAATCTGACTCCTTCTGCGTTTGTGCTGTGACTCTCGTTCAGCTCACACTGTATTGAGCAGACACGTTCAGTTTTTAATTGTAGTGTCTGTTCTCTAACTAAATGATTTTATTACTATACAAATGAAAACGACGGTGGGGGAGGTGCCGCGGTGGGCAAGTGATGTAACCGGTGTTTCACCTGAACACCGGTAAAACCAGCAACACAGACTATCGCAGCAAGTCTAGTTTTCATTAAAAATGTATACATTTATTCAATTATTTTTATTTTAACATGGCACTAAGATGCTGTTGTAAACAAAAATGTTGTTGACTTACAAGTAACCTTTTCTGTTCCTCTACACAAGATCTATGCAGCAGAGCCCAGATAGAGGTGCTAAGGTTGTAATTTCACTCTTGGTGGGAAGAGAACACAAGTTTAGTGAAATATCTAAACATTGTCTCAACTCCCCTCTATCAGCACCCTTGTCAGTATTGTGCATGAATAATACAGTACTTCAAGTTTTATGAGCCTGAATGTTGCTATCATGGATGTTAGTTCTTAAAGAACAGGCATTTATGAGGGGGAGGGGAAATAATCTGCAACTCTGCAATATGTGTGGAAATGTTCATAACCCCATTCATTCAAGGCTCAGTTTCTCATTAGGTGCTCAAAAGTGGTTGACTCTCAGTTATCCCACATCCCAAGATGCCAACATGTGTTCAACTCCATAAAATCAGATGCTGGTTCGGTCTCATTATTCCCTGTACAACATCCAAGCACACTTGCACCGCTCAAAAAAACAGCACTTTGAATAATCAAGAGCCCCCTTTATAAATGCAATAGTTCAGTCCGGTCCCCGCGGGCTCACACCAGAGCACTTGCTGCCAGCATGTCGTCTCTCTCCTCCTGACAAAACCGCATTAATCTAACATTCAGCAATCTGCCACAAGAGGGAGGTCCCCAGATATCATCTAACACTCCAACAAAGTGCTATTTGCACCTGACCAATGGTGACACAAGCAAAGTATGATGGGTGGTGACAATGCAATCGTGACCTGGTGTGTGACCCCTGCAGTCTTTGTGCAGTGGGTAATGGGACCACGAGCTGGAAGAGGATTATGGGAGTAATCCAGCCACTGTAAGCTTATCAGCACATGCCATGTTTGTGTCACTATTCATCAAATTCCTCTTTGGGAGACTTGCAGCATTAATAGCAAAAAAATAAATGAAAATACATGGCATTGAAATAAGAAGGTCCCAAGGCACAACAGGCACAAAACTACAAGTAAATCCAATGCAAATTCTAAAACGAGGCAGGACATTTTTTGGTTTGAAGGAGCACAGGCTCTCCGCCTGTGAACTGAAATTTGCTGATGGCAGTAATAATCGTTAGAATTCCATTAATCCATAACATCCCTGTGAAATCAATAACAATCAATGACATACTAGATGCTGTTGCCCATGCAAAAATAAATATGTACACAAATAAATGTAAATACATCTTTCGTCATTCTGTCAGAAAAAGGTCTGCAGCGGTTCCATCTAAGTCAACGAAAAATTTATGAATTTACAATGCACTTCTCCTCTCGCCACCACAGACGTCTTAGTAGCGAGCTTCCCATTTAAGTAAAGTGCATGAATTAAGGAGAAATACTAGCGCGAGTAATTTCATTCTTCATCCTTCATTCCACTTTAATCGAAAAAGCCAGCACTAGCTGTGTTATCTATTTTCCAAAGACTGCTTTATGGCAGCCTGTTTGCCCATTCAACAGGACTCCCAGGGTGATATATTGTTTCCACAGACCCATGTAAAAACGGCTGAGCTCTTTGCGACTGAAATTAAACACAATGTAGAGATAATTTGATTGAGATGAGAAAATGGCCAGTGTGGCTTAATTGGCCATGTAATGTACGGGAGCGGCTCGGAGGATGTGGCGAGCGACAGCAGCGCAAGAGTTGTAAATCCATCATGCAGGCTGAAATGCTTGCCAGCTGACAGCCGTGGCCATCCACCCTGGTAAAAAAGCTGACACGTCAATCAGTGCCTCCCTCCACCCCATCTCCAAGAATCATCTCCGCTCGTAACGTCCCGATCAGCCACCGCCGTGGCCCGGTGATCACGCAAAGGATGGCCCTTGCGCTATAAATACAAGCCTTTGCTCACACAGCACTGGAAGGTTTACTGATGTTTCAGCATTATGCAAAGGAAGTCCTTTTTCTGCCACAACAACAAAGTATTGAGTTAAATAAATGACTATGATAGACATTTATCACATGATGATGATGAAAATTTTAGTACTCGTTGATTGCTCTTTCAAGGCTTAGGAGATTTAATGGAGTTCTAAATTACGTTTCAATTAAGCTAAAGTGTGTAATTTTTCTCAATATTAAAAAAATCTTTCTCCTCTACTACCATTTATAGGGTGATTTCACCGCAACGCGTGCACACTATACTATCAAACATTGCTCTTTTTGAGCATCCAGACCAGTAAAATCAACTTTGTTTTGGATGTTTCTCCTACAATTCATTAGGAAATACAAAAGCCAATTGTTGATATATAAATATAAAGCCTTTAAATGACAGAAGAAAATTGAATGAAGATGTGGAATTGAATCACAAATGACAGGAAAACAATTTTTTTTTATTTTTGCACTTCCGGTTTCATCATAGTGAACCCATACTGTTTTTTTTTTTTTAATGGGCTTTTGGTTAAATGCCTGAAATAAGGTCTGGTTTTCACGTTTTATTCCTCAACAAGCTTTTTTTTTTCTAACACAAGGCTAAAATGTTTGCAAAGGTTGTCAGGGACATTAAAATCTAAAAATCCTATTGGCTTTTTGTCGAGGGAACGAGGCACTGAAGCACTCCATTTAAAAAAAAAGAATAATAATGCATTTTGGGAAATTAAGTAATTTTATTCTGAGCCACAAAAATGATTTTATTAAATATGATTTTTCTGAACATTCAAACATATATACACTATATTGCCAAAAGTATTGGGAAACCCTTCCAAATCATTGAATTCAGGTGTTCCAATCACTTCCATGGCCACAGGTGTATAAAATCAAGCACCTAGGCACGCAGACTGTTTCTACAACCATTTGTGAAAGAATGGGTCGCTGTCAGGAGCTCAGTGAATTCAAGTGTGGTACCGTGATAGGTTGCCAGCTGTGCAATAAGTCCATTCATGAAATTTCTTCACTACTAAATATTCCACGGTCAACTGTTAGTGGTATTATAACAAAGTGGACGCAATTAAGAACAACAGCAACTCAGCTACTAAGTGGTAGGTCACGTAAAATCATAGAGCGGGGTCAGCGCATGCTGAGGCGCACAGTGCGCAGAAGTCACCAACTTTCTGCAGAGTCAATAGCTACAGACTTTCAAACTTCGTGTGGCCTTCAGATTAGCTCAAGAAAAGTGCATAGAGAGCTTCATGGAATGGGTTTCCATGGCCGAGCAGCTGCATCCAAGCCTTACATCACCAAGTGCAATGCAAAGCGTCGGATGCAGTGGTGTAAAACACGCCGGCACTGGACTCTAGAACAGTGGAGACGTGTTCTCTGGAGTGACGAATCACGCTTCTCTGTCTGGCAATCCGATGGAAGAGTCTCACAAATGTGCTTTTAGAAGAATGGTCAAAAATTCCCATAAACACACTCCTAAACCTTGTGGAAAGCCTTCCTAGAAGAGTTGAAGCTGTTATAGCTGCAAAGGGTGGGCCAACTCCATATTAAACCCTATACAGATAAGAATGGGATCTCATTAAAGTTCATGTGCATGTAAAGGCAGGTGTCCCAAAACTTTTGGCAATATAGTGTATATTTTTAGATGAAACTATAAAACAATGCAAACTTTGTCAAGACAAAAAAAAAAAAAGAATTGAATTAGAACTTAAGTCATTCTCAATCCTATTTGACATGGCACACGACCCTGATTACTTACTGAGAAAGAGAAAAAAAGAGAGGGAAACTTCAAAATTCTTGCTGTCTAGGTTAAACAACTAAGATATTAAAGAGATTTTCCTTTCCTATGGGGATTCTCATAATTATATTGTCACATAGGAATTTATGGATTTAGAAAACCATGCTGTCACACGCATTAAATCTTTATTCATTTCTATGGCAAAAGGGCAGCACTGCTCATTACGATTCATCACAAAGGCTCTTTGTACCTGGTAAGTCTCCCCTTGTCTGTCACCAAGGCACAGGCACCAATGATGTCAGGTCGGCTATAAAACATACAATGAATCGGAGCAGTCATCATCTCCTGTCCTCCATTTTAAATAATGTATTTGAAAAGGCCTCTCTGTTTCCTGCTTCTGTGGAAAGGATTTGTCTGAGCAGCAGAAAAGTTTCTCATACGTCAATCAACATAAGTGTGTCTACATCCAAATTGTCACCTTGAATGAACACCTCAAATATAAACTCTCATGTAAATGAAAAAAGAAGCTTGCCGACTCTATCAGGAGGCATTTTAATGACATAACTTTATCATAAGCGACTCTGTTGAAGAGGAAGCAATCATTGCCTCTTGTCTGTTTAACCTTCAAAGATATGAACCGTCACCCTTTTAGTCATGTGTTATCTTGCCACGCTTCTGTAATGTCTTTCTTTATTTTGTGACTTTTTTCTGGTGCGGCTCACGCAGATGCTCCAATTTCCCATTTGTCGGTGTTTACCTCTTATTCAATCAGAGCTCTTAAGGTCACAGCGAGTGCCTACGGGGGTTCACCCGCTGTGTTTGTCTGCCTCTGTGAGCGTGACCTTGGGTGGTGGTTAGAGAGAATTTTCTAAACACGCCTGCATGTGTGTTTGCCTGTGCCCGTGCATGTGTTTGTGTGTGTGTGTGAGGACAGGGCCATCACTCACCACTGTAACCTTGAGCCGAAGTGACCACAGACGTTAACGAGTTACTGAGGCTTGTGAATCATGCATAGACCACGGGGCTGATAGGAAACAGCAGCTGCCTCGTCCTGACAGCTTTCGAATGTAAATAAATGAATAAATATTTTGCTGTGGTAGCGAAAGGAAGGATTCTGGAACTAATGTGCTGATTTTTGTCAGAGCTACACGGCACAACAGGACTGCAATATTTATTTATAAAAAAACTTGAAATGATCTGGCAAAGCTGGTTATGCTGAAATCTTGCACACGTCAGACTAGTGTCTGTATGCAAGACCATTTTCTGGAGGCTGATTTTGACAATATTTGCAAATGACAATGAAGTAGCATTTCTTTGCTATGGAATTGACAGTAAGATTTTGAAAAACTACATTATAAAAACTTGACTTAAAGAGGGTTGTACCATGAAATATGATAGACAAGACAATCATGTTTCATCAAAACAATATACCTTAATTGTCTATTGGAGTGGACGGTTTCCCCCCAGACTCTGACAGCTTGTCAGCACAAGTGTGATGGACATCTGTCTCTCTCTCTCTGACTGTTCACCATACACATATCACACAGACAGGCAGGCTGGTCGAGCCATGTCCTCACCTCTCGCCTTACTGACATCCTCTATCATGTCTTCTGTCTGTCCACTGTGAGGCTGATCTCTTCCTGTTAAATGCCTGGCCTGGAACCCTTCACCCAAGAAACACCATTTGCAATCTGACTTCTTCACTTCGCTCCCAGACTTCCTCTGACAGGCAGTACACACGCTATTGGACACATTTGAGCCTTCTCTTTGTCAGTGTTAGACAGGATCCAGAAATTATTTACTACATTTGCTAGCAAGTTAAGAGTGGCATTGCCAAATTGTTAAATATATGCAAAAACGTTGAAGGTACAGGCAGTAACTTACAAAAGTACATTATTACCCGTACAATTATCAAATGTCCCAATGTCAAATAAACAATAAATTTTTCCCCACCAAAATGCAAATAGAGCTCATAATGCTCTCATAGAGTGTCTGGGCAGGACCCAAAATTGCATGTTTAGAGTCTCTTGTTCAATGAACATCAATCTTGGCAAATGTATCTGCCATAGACTATTTAATGGGGCTCTGTGGGCAGCGCACAGAATTCACCCAGTGCAAAGATTCACACACATTAAAGTCTCTGCTTGTAAAAGACTTCTACAATAAGAATAGGAGAGCATCATTTATTTCAATAATGTGACTCATCAAACTACAGTATTGCACACTGAAGACTTGCACGGACAAAATTTGAGAAACTTCTGAAGGTTGTTTTAAATGAACTGCGTGTGGCAAAGCACATTCCCGCTGCTCTGCAACTATCGCAATTCTTTATTTTGTCATTATTAAATACCAGCGCTAGTAAAATATGTTCACAATTGACCATAAAACACCTGAGAAGCAGCTGCATGCTGAAACATGACTTCTAATAGGAGCAATTTGTCTCTAACTATACACAGAATGTCTCTTGAACAATGAACTGGCATTTAAATCAGCTTTATAGGGCAGACAAAAGGCTTAGATAAGCCAGATACGCTGCCTTTATGTGACAGTTCCTGAACAAACCAGAACACTGCAGCCTCAGTTTCAAGACCTGGTAATGAACGCTCACAACAGATGTTTAATTCCCTGTTGTGGTGCTTGAAGACCTGAACACACTCACTGCATGTAATCAAAGCCCAAATTAAATACAATGGTAAACTACATTTAACAGTAACGTAATAAAACTGCAAAAAATATACTTTTTTCCATATATTATAAGCATATGCAATAAGGTGCTTTCCAATGTATTCCTGCAAAATACTTTGTCCCATCAAGGTAGCCAAGCGCACTCTGTGAGAATAACATTTTTCCAGTCAAATCCAATAACAAAAACAATAAGCCGTTTTAAATTTCCTGTGATGATTCCCTAGCTGAAGTGCGTATCTTTAAGACTCTGAGCTCTCCTGATCAACTTATCATCCCCAGACCCAAGAGTCATTACAGCTGCCTGCAGTCTCAACCACTACTGATGGTTCCTGTCCTATTCCACGTTCAGCCAAAATTGGATTTTGATTGCTTTTCACAGGATATTTTTAATTAAAGGCGAATGAGAATAGCATGTGAGATTAAGCAATACTTCATGGTTTAATTCCCAAAGAGAGTTATCAGAGAGAGAGCAAAGCCATTTAATGGCTTCCTTACAAATATTGCCAATTTAAACAAGTGACATTTTTCAATCAGAAAGAATTACTATGACCCATAGGAAGAAATGGACTCAGGCCAAAATGGAAAACGCTAAAGCTTTGCATAATAGTAAAAAAATAAAATAAATGTGGCACAGTGAATATATTAACACATACTGTATTTTATCTGCCGTAAAAGCACTGAAAATATTCAATTTTCTATGACATCATATCCTGCCTGGAGCTGTGAGCCTCACAGATCAACATAATGTGAACTAGTTAAATGCCAGTTGGACTGAAAGATTAAAGGCCTTGCGTTAAATGCCTGCTGGCTGGATTTGAGGGCCACTACTTGCATCTGTGCAGTGCAAAGAAATCTATTAGTGTAAAGGGAACCATTTGTATGAAATGTAAGTGTGAACATTTTGTGCTGGTGTGCGATATGTATTCATACTGGCTTGTGCGTGTGTGTGTGTGTGTGTATGTGTGTGTGTGTGTGTGTGAATGTACCTCAGTAATGAAGGCCTTGGCAGTGGCGGGGCTCATGAACAGCACAGCACGCCTCAGTGTGTCCCTGTAGCGATGCAGCTCTTCCACCCTCATGGTGCGGAACATTCCAGTGATCATCATGTTAATATTGGATTCCACCTTCTGTAGAGACACATCCATCCCCTGCTGAGACGTCTGGTCCAGGAAGTTCTCTATGCCCCGGATATCTAAACAACAACAGACAATATCATTCAAACTATATTCATTTTCTATGAGTCCCTGATGCAGTCTGTTTCAGAGCCAGTCTGCATTCAAACAAATATGTGTTTCCCATTTTGTAATTGTTTTGGATTTATACTCACACCTAGAAAATGTTTTAGTTACTGATGCAATTGTAGAAATGCAATCAATCATCTGCAGGTTATGTAATAAAGCAAGCAGTAATCCCTGGTCATGTGATCTCAAAATGGCTGCCCCCATGAGGGGACCTGCTCCATGTGAAAATGTTTTGGATACTGATATGACTAGAGTTGACTGAAGATAACTTTCTATTCAACAAAGAATCCTGAAAAATGTATATAAAAAATGTATATAGGAAATATTAAGCAGGAAAACACTTGATAATATTGATAATAGTAAGAAAAGTTACTTAAGCACCAAATTAGAATATTACAATGGGCGTTTCTCAAACGGAAGGCTGCATCCTTCCCAGTCCAGTCCTTCTGAGGCTTGTAGTGTCCTCCTCAGCAATTAAACACGAGAATGAGACGGTCTAATAAGTGCTCATGGCTACCTCACGCACGTTCCCGTCCCCATGTTTACGGCACGAAAATACTATTAAAACTTAATTTTGGAAAATACTTTGTATTACAAATCTTTATATTAATTAATGGGCTTTCTATTAATGCAATACAGTGAATGACAGCTGTCTGCATCCTCCCAACAGCTTACATTATTGTCAGTTTAGTATGCTTTCATGTCCAAAAACATTATTTTCGTCTTACATTTCATAATAAACTCAGTACTGACTCGTTTTCCATCAGTTTATTTTTGTGAATTTAAATGTGTGCAAAGGATTGTGGGTGATTTAAAGCCACAAAGGATACATCCAATGCGTTCTTTAAAACAGGCCGAATGAAGGACGCGAAATGAAGGCTGCCTTACAAGGATCCTTCAAATTGAGATGGCCTTCAGCGACTTTTGATGACGTGGCAGCCAATATATGCAGCCTTCGTAGGATGCAGCCTTCCATTTGAGAAACACCCAATGACTTCTGAAGGATCATGACACTAAAGACTGTAGTAATGGTTACTGAAAATTCAGCTTTGCACCACAGAATTGTTCCCATTTATGTAGCATAATTAATTTAATGTATATTAAAATGTAAAATAAATCAATAAAAAGTGATTTATTATTTATTTATTACAAAAAATGTACATAACCTCCATAGCGAACAAACTTTGTTAGGAAATAGTAATGTAGGATATTAACTATTTCTCCTTCAGCTCAACTGAACGTGAGAAGAAATGCTGAATTGTCACAGTTGCAGTGCTCATTCAAACAGAGAGTGGTACTTGCCAGAGGTCATGACACAATAAACAATGATCAAGCTAACTGACATTTATTAAATTATATGTTTGACACTTGTTATACATGTTCCATAATTGTTGCTGTTATGAAAAAAAAAATTATAAGTTTTATCATTTGAAGGTCTATTAAATGTTTAAAATGATGACTTTCAAATATAATTGTTACCTATACAATAATTACCTATATTTTCCTTTAGAAACCACAAAATCTTTCTATTTAATAAAAAATATCAGAATTGATATCAGTGATAGTACTTGGTATAAGACCGAAAATAAACTCCCTAACGCCTGGCAATATCAACCATTTTGTTTTCACCTTCTACATTACTGTGATGACCGTGTACTAGCACAGGAATTCATTAGCATGTGTGCTAACAGAGCTCAGGAGTGGGTGGCAGCAGTAACCTGTGTAGAACATTTATCACTGCGGTTTGTCGAGGCAGAAGTGCTGTCTCAGGGCTGTGCTAAATAAAAGATGTATTTCACAGAGGAAGAGTTGCTGCACACTCATCCCTCTGTGCAGGCGGCCTTTCCCTACATCAAACCATTTCCACCGGAGCGGGGAGGCGTTGAGAACGCAGGATCAAAGCGTCCCTGAAAGATGGGACTGAGGCTAGGGAACCGGGAGGAATTAAGGTGGGGGGTTTTGAAGGTGATACTCTCTGTGTGACAGAGATTTGAGAAGGAAAAAAAAGGAAACTTCCAGGAAAAGCATCACATGAAAGAGTCTTTACTGTAGGTAGCCCTTCAGTCACAAGGCGCTAAAAAGAAGACTTAATATCATGCTTATGTTTTAGATATGTAACTGCATTTGCATGCCACAGCCATATCACTCTGTAGCCCAAGCCTGGTTGCCCACTGAAGCTAAGCAGGTTTGAGCCTGCTCAGTACCTGGATGGAGAACTAGGTTGCTGCTGTAAGAGGTGTTAGTGAGGCAAGCAGGAGGTGCTCACCCCGTGGTCTGTGTGGGTCCTAATGCCCCAGTATAGTGATGGGGACACTATACTATAACAAGCACTGTCCTTCGGATGAGACGTTAAACCGAGGTCCTGACTCTGTGTGGTCATTAAAAATCCCATGGCACTTCTCATAAAAGAGTAGGGGTGTAACTCCGGTGTCCTGGCCGAATTCCCTCTATTGGCTCTTATCAATCATGGCTTCCAAATAATCCTCATCCACTCAATTGGCTCTATCACTCTCTCTCCTCTCCACCTATACTGCGCCGTTGTACTGTGGCTGCCGTCACATCATCCAAGTGGATGCTGCATGCTGGTGGTGGTTGAGGAGACCCCCTGATATGATTATAAAGCCCTTTGGTGTGCATTAGTACATAGTAAAGAACTATATAAATGTTTGCATCCTTCATTCATTCATTAATTCATCTGAAACATAAAAAGAAAACCGTGAAATGACTGGAAAATTTATCTTAAGCTAATGGCATTGCCTAGTCCAAGCTAGTCATTAGCCATAATAGACAATCTTACAACAACAAAAAACAGATACCAGCTGGTCAAGCATATTTTTGGAACATGGTCATAGGTCAATAACCAGCTTGGACCAGCTAACTAGCTAGAAAACAACTAAAATGTTTGCTATCAACTTAACTTAAAGGGTATTGAACAATTACATATTTGTTGATTTAACTCTCAGGCTACAGAACTTATATTATATTAATTGCCATTTAGATTTATTTACGTAACTATACAGTGTTGGGAAAGCTACAAACCAGTCATAATATGAAGTAATTAAACTACAGTGAAGCTACAAGCGACATTACAAGCTACTAACAGCTCTTTAACACTTAAAGTTATTAAGATGGGGCATGTTATGTAAATAAAAAATTAAAACCATCCTATATATATTATAATTTAAATCAGAGTGACAGAGCAAAACTCGAACAGTTCAAGGTGCACTGTGTAAATTGTAGCGGCATCTAACGGTGAGGTTGCGAATTGCAACAGCCCACCGCTCGCCCCTCCCTTTCGAAGCACAGAGAAGCTACGGTGGCCGACACAGGACAAAGATGTCGTCGTCTGAGACAGCAGAGAGTGACTAGCTCTCTGTAGAGCAGTTTGTCCGTTTAGGGCTACTGTAGAAACATGGTTGCGCAAAATGGTGACTTCACTGTAAGGGGATCCGCGGTGTATGGAGATAGAAATGGCTCATTAAGGTAATAAAAACATAACGGTTCATTATGGAAGGTCTTTATACACCACTGAAAACATAGTTATGTATATTATATTGCATTTCTGTCAATAGATCCTCATAAATACTACACACTGCACCTTTAAATTTATACTAAATATAACACCTAATTTACATAACTGAAAACATAATACATAGTATAGAGACCGTTTTATTATTTCATCAGCTTGGACATTAAAAACAGCAATGTACAATGCTATTAGTTAGATAAAGTACCTTGCTATTAGAAAAGCTACACTATTAAGAAAATAACTGAACTGCTGTCACACAGCTGAAAAATGTGGTCAAGTTAACTATTCCTCAACACTGCTATAAAGTTCTCTTTTGAAGTACCATTTAAAAAATAAATCCATTGTTTTTAACTTTCAAAACACCAGAAAACCTGAATCGAGTCGTTTGGCTCTTGGCTTAATTAGCAGGGTCATTGCCGCCTGCACCTCCACTGAAACACTGTCACCCAATGCAGCTAAAAAGGGAAGACGAGGACAACATCCACAGCATTCCGGAGGAGGGTCAAAAGCACCAGTGCCTCCATCTGTGCACTGGATCCAATTTAAAGCAAATCTACGGCTGCAGTTCTGCTGGAAATCTCTTATTGGGTTCCCCTGCTTGTGCGGAGGGCAGGGCTCCAGCAGATAGCAGCTTGTGTTTATAGTGGAGGACACATAGGGGGACGCGATACAGTCCCTGTGCTGGAGTGGCATCTGGGTAGGAACTGTTTACGAAGACGTTGCACAGCTACGTTATTGCAGGATGGGGTTGTGGAAGGCAATGGTCTGTTAATGTACACTGCTTGTTATTTCTCAGTTACAACTCTGCTTGGATTTATTAGTTCTGTCTTAACAGGAGAGGTTATATCGAAGGAGATTAATACAAACAGACACAGAGCACAGCGGTAACAAGCAATTGAGACCCTTTTCATCTGTCGAAAAATACACATGTAATTATAATCAGCATTAGTGTCTCCATTATTATCACATACTCTGCCCTCACTTCCCCTGTCAGAGAATCCCAGCTGTAACTCTGCGCATCACCAGCATACTGAGATAAACTTCACACAAAACACTCTGATTAATAGGTCTGCATCACCTTGTTTTGAAAATTACATAACTATACTTTATTCATATGGCAGATGCTTTTATCTAACTTGCAATACATTCAAGGTTCCCTGGGAACTGAACCCATGCTAACCAGTCAAACCTTGAAAGTCGAATTGGAAAATTGTTTTGGGTTTCATTCTGCGTTCTAAAGACTGGTTAGTCAGAAATAATGAAATTAATAATGATTATTGCACTGAAAAGCCAAACTACTCCTATAAAGTCTTCAGTTTACTTCTACCTCCATCAGTCTAAAAGAGAAATCAATGGTGCTGGGCTTGATTAGCGTACGTCCACCCCTGCCTGAGACTTAAGTCACTCAAAAGCTTGACATGAGTCAATACATGCCAATTTCCGGTTCAGTCTACTGATTACTGATTAGAGGGAACTGGCACTATTTTTGGCTGATGGGAGTTTTTTGAATCAAATTCCAAAGCTAGATAGATGCTTTGAGTGACACAGTCATATGTGCCCTGGTAGGAACTGTGAGCAGAGTCTAAAGGACCGGATCTGAGGCCCGCAGCGGAGCGCTGATTGAGTGAGCTCTCACGCTGTGAATCTCCCACTAGCTGCATCCTCTCTACTGTGTTTAATGTTTCCACTATGCTTTACGGAACTAGCGAGCGACAATGGGGCTAAAAACAAATCTTCATGTCACAGTTCATCTTGCTAAGAGAGAAACAGACAGACAGAGACAGAGAGGTAGAGGATTGTCCCTAATGAAAAGACCAGCTTAGACCAACACAAATTTCTATGCTGGTCCAAGATGGATGTACTGTATATTTTGAAAACTATATTCAGGAACATGTGACGACATGTAGTGCTGGGCGGTATGACCAAAAATTTATATCACGGTATTTTTCAAAATTATACTGGTTTCACGGTATATGATGGTATTTTTTCCCCCATGCATGACCGGGTCTTAACCGCATTTTCTGTTGATTGAGAGAGGAAATACTGCAGTAGATTGACTTAGAATGCCCTATTTTACTGTCATGATGAGTGAATATTGTAGAAAAATTCCACACGAGTTAATATAGGTTTGCAAAGCCCCACAAAATGATGCTGTGCAAAGACAACAACTAATAAAACACAGACCTGCAACCAGGGCTGGACTGGTAATCAGGCATACCAGGCATTTTTCCGGTGGGCCGACGTACTTTGGGGCCGATACAAGGTTTTTTTTTTTTTTCTTTGCCACGGACTGGCCCATCATGCAGGGAAAGTGGCCCATTGGTTTGTCTTCTGAATTGACAGGTCAAAGCTAGAGAGACCTCCCCTCCTCCATATTAGGCGCTGGTTTTTGTTTTTGTTTTTTGAGCACATGGGAAACTGCAAAAAGCAAATATCCGCAAGGTAAAACGTGCGCTGTGTTTTCGCTGCTCTGTGAAGTGATGAACGACACTTTGACTCCGAATTTTGTTTTATACAGTCCTGTGAGAACATTACAGGTTCTGTGGTGAATCTAGCTGAAAACAGCCACGACCATGTGCGGTAAATTGAAAACGCCAATACACACAACTACAAACTTGTCACTCTAGCACCACCACACCTTATAATAATTTACCTTGCAGCTACTTACAGTGAAGAAATATGGTGTTTTGGCAGAAATGTATTTATTAAAAATGGTGCTATTATTGCTTACATTAAATATTGTGGAATATATATCACTTTTATAGAGGCTGTTTTTGTATTTTCTACATGCGTTTACAATATTTTTTACTACAAATCCATTAGTTTATTTTTATTTATTTATTTTAGAAACCATATACCTATGGTAATGAGGAGCATGGTTTTACCTGTGACTACCATGATCTTACAGTTAAATGAAACTACAGTTAAACTATAAATACAATTTCATTAGGGTAATTAAAGGATAATTTTTCTCTTTAAATGTTTTATGAACTTTTTAATAGTTCTAATGAAATTTAATTAAATGTTATTTCAATGAAAGATAAATATCAGTGTCTTACATAAATTAGGTGTTAACTCTAAAATTTTATTGTTTTTAAAGGGGTAGTTCAACCCAAAATGTAATCGTTTACTCACCCTAATGTCATTCCAAACCTGATTTAATTTCTTTCTGTGTAACATTTCAAGACGACGTGATTAAATATGTGCGCATACACGGCGCTGGTTAATGTTTAGAGCACTAGAGTATATGAAATATGTCCATAAAAAAACTTAAACACGCTCACGCCGGTCTGTATCTGATCTATATGATCCATGTGGTGAGCTTTGTTAAACTCATTGCGGCGCTCCGCGCAGAAACCGCTCTCTTGCTCACGTATGTTGTTTGAATTCTACGCTGTATGCGATCTCAGCTGTGTCCTCACTACAGTGCAACAGTGAAACGGGACCCCTTTAAACAGTGTCGCGCTGCACCGCGTCCCGAATGTTGTTTAAGCGACATACACCGGTATATTAGAAATTCATATCATAACAAAAGGAAATACCGGTATTGGTATGAACTGGTATACCGCCCAGCACTAACAACCTGTACAATAAGGAAAAGAGAAAATGTACAATTAAATATATTCTCATTCCTGACCCACCCTACAATACAGAGGACGACTGGTTATCACGAGAGGATAATAGGGTCATTGGCCTAGATCGTTATTAATTATCTCCTCAAAAGAGGGACTCAATTTCCTTTATCTTTTTCATCCACTTGTCTGTTAACCATGAAATCATTTCATTTGGACTTGCTGCACATTAAATTAACCTTATCCTGGTCTGGCAAAGTGCTGGACAGGTTATTCTAATATTATAAGTGCTATGCCACGGCTATTCAAACTGAATTTATGGAAGGTGGTAATCGTATTAGAGGTCACTGACTTCACCTTAAGCAGTGAGACAACACATTATGTTGAACACATGTCTCTATTACCAACCTGTATAATCTACATTCATAAGAGGAATTAGAACTTGGCTTTTAGAAACTGTGCACGTCAGGAAACTGTACACATCATATTATATATGAATTATTTACATTTTCTTCAAGCTTAATCACTACTTTGTATCTTAGCAATTAATAACGGCTTCTCTTTTCTCTCCAAACATTTACTTCTTCACCTGCTTATCACCTGCAGATAAGCCGACTAGGGGACCTACATCACTCTGTAGATAAATGGCATTTCAGCTGAAATAGAAGTATGCATTTTGAAGTATGCATAGGTATAACACCTACTAGGATGTGATGTGTGACTGCATTTTTCTGCTATCCATAATTATGTGCAATCTCAATTTGACTCATTTCAATTTATATTTTTTATATTTAATAATTTGTATACATTATATAGTTTATTTTGTTATATATCTAAACATTTTCATTTTGGGGTGAGTATTTTTTTGTTTGTTTGTTTTTAAAAGAAAAGTATGTTCACCAAGTATGCATTTATCTGATCAAAACGACAGTAAAAACAGTAACATGATGAAGTATTATCACGATTCAAAATAACTTTCTGTTGTAATACTTTATTAAAAAGTTATTTATTCCTGAGATGGCAAAGCAAAATTTTAGCAGCCAATACTTCAGTCTTCAATATCACATAATCCTTCAAAATAAATGTTAATATGCAGATTTTATATTCAAGATACACTTCTTATTATTATCACTGAAAATAACTGTTCTGTTTAATTTTGTGTGGAAAATTAAAGGATTCTATCAGAGACAGGTAAAAAGAACAGCATTTATTTGAATAATAATAAAAAATCATGATGACCCTAAACATTTGAATGGTAGTATATTATATATTTAGCAATAAAAAAGTCCCTCCATTTAATTGTCAATGAAATCATTATTTGTGAAGCTGCAGTCAAAATCCACTTAGCTCAAAAAACTCTTCAATTGATTTCAAAATCACTTTTAAGTCGCCACCTATAACAACTTAATTTATGGCAGAGGATACTTAACAGAGGGAAAATTCAGACTACAAACACAAATTGATTTTTTCTATTTTTTTGAGGCTCTGCCAGTACCACTAATCCTAAAAAATAGGGGACACCAAGGCACAATCAATTTATCAATGATCTCTCTATTGTAGAAGTCATCTTAAAAAGCCAAAGCAATTTAGGAACACTTTGTTCTCTCTGAAAGATCTCTTGCTCAGAGGCCAGCTAATCAAATGTCCGAGAAGTCTATCTTCAGAGCCACTGGTCAAGCTCTCCACACACTTAAGGCGGGGAGGAGGGGAGTGCTTCATTATTATATAGCTGTCCAAGGCACATGGGCTTCTGGACATGGCTGAAACCATATCCGTTTGTCTTCGGGGTCAGGTACTTATTCATTCACACCTTAACCTGCTGCAGCAGAGCATGCCCTCCAGAGGGACCATGGAGTTTTTTTTCACACACAACTACACTCTATTTCTCCATCTTATCTCTCTCTCTCTCTCTCTCTTTAACCCACTCACACAAATGCTCTATTCCAAACATATTGAGCTGCCTACGCAAGCAGGATTTTAAGGCATCACATGTTCCAGAACACAGACATTTTAATAATGCTGCCTGTTAAAATACTTTGTTTTAGCAGTGCATGTATCATTCACATAGATGTCAATCCCAGAATGCATTATAAAAATTAGCAGATTTTTTTAGGCTGCTGTCACTTTAAAACCTCATGCACGGGCGGATCCAATATACTCAGACATCCAATTTTGTCCCAACTGTTTAAATTCACTTAAGACATAACTGACTGTGCTTATGTAAACCTTGTGTATTTGACAGTTTAACTGCAATAAGACATGAAAGACAACTTCGTTCAGTACTTTCGCTGTGACCGCCTGCTTTCTGTGCCTACGCTTTGGCTGTGTACACACATAAAAGCGCATGTCAGCACGCGAGTAAAAATATGTAAATTGTCTAAATTTGCAACGCATGCAAATAATAAACTTTTGTGATGAAGAAGAACAGATGAAAGTAAGACACTTTACCCGCACCCGAAAAAGTGAGCTTGCCAGTGTGGGGATTTTTTTGTATTCCGTAAAAACAGTGTTAGACATCCCAGACTATAGGAAGTGCAACAATAAGTTTTTTTATATGAAATTTGGATATTGTGACAGCCCAAGCAACATGCTAACATCAATCTTCATTAGAATCAATCAGTGAGTCACCCATTCAATGCATCTGTGTATGATTCAGAGCATCCTAAATCAGTCAATTTGTATTATTTTACGTTTTTCTTTTATTTTCCATTATACTCTTTTCGCACATTGTGTTTTTCTCTTTTCTATCAGTTTTCTTACACCAACATAGACCCCAAACGGTCAGAACCTTTTTTTTTTTCCATTGTATGACCACTTAAATGCAACAAATAAAATTCTTAATATATCATAATTCTTTCTTATTGGTAGAATACTGTAGTTATGACTAAAACATCCATCTTAAAGCATGCTTTGTTTTACCTCCCATCAATCTTTCCCTGGCTGACGTGGGTAATTAGCTTTATGATTGTGGAAAATATCCGGTGCCTCGATCAATGAAAATGGCTCTAATCTGGTGGCTGGGTAACTGCCTGACTAACCATGGGCAAATTCTCACACCCATCTACTCTGCTCCTGTCAAAACCTACCATATCACGAAACATGTTTAACTTTAACCAGTGTGCTTGGCCAGTAAAATGCATTGCAAGACAGAGAGAAACACAATGAAATGCAATGGTAAAGGCTCAAGGGAAGATGAATGAATAACAGCTTGAGGCCTCTTGGACTGAAAGGCCTGTGGGCAACGGCCCAGTCAGCTCCGTGGTTAATCCGTGAATGCTTTTCCCTCGTGCTCTTTTCTCTTAAACACATACAGGCAAAATGCCTTAAACACATGAGCGATGGACGTAATAATGCTGTAAAATTTCCTCTCTGTGGTGGTAATAAGGGAGTGTTAATGTGACTGATTGGACACACTCTGAGGGAGCTCCTCACGGCCGTTTACTACTGCCATTAGTAAAGTAAAACTACTCACCATAGTCAGTGTCATAGAAGATAATGAATTTCTGCCATGTGTACTCCATCACCACATGGAAGATGACGTCATTTAGGTAGACGGGAGGTCGCACAGAGAGAGTGTAGTCATCTGGCTGGGCACGACTGGTGGGCCGGCAGCTAGAGCGAGGTGTGCCTGCGGGCGCCCTCTGGATGAAGAGGTGAGGGATGTGCATGGCATCAGCTAAAGACTGCAGCGACCCCGCTGACATACAGCCGATAGAGCTGACCAGAGCTAGGATACCTCTGTTCATCAACTCACAAGCTGTGGGCGACAGAAAGAGAGAGAAGATTTATAATGACTGACTTAATCTTCCATTCATTTGATTTGGCTTGTCATATCTTCAGTGCAAACATAATAGATGACACTCTAAATAACAAAATCATTTGACAGTACAAATATTTTGTTTAACAGTCTCTGACAAATAATATAAAATGGTAGAGTAAGGTATGTGAGAAACTTCATATTTTCGAGATGGTTTGCTGGTTTTAAGGCCTGTACACAACAAGAATGATAAGATAACTATAACTACATTAGCATACGTACTAATGAACAATAACATTCTGTTAATTATCTGTTAGACACTGCACAGTGTCTGCCGCTTTAAATGCTCGAGCTCTTTAAAGTCAGGTGGATTCTAATTGGCTGTCAATGTTTTTAACATTCATCAGATGGAAAAAATAATAATTCTGAAAGCAATTTCAACAGTATTGTTCCTCTGTGTCATTATAGTTGTCGTGTGAACTTCCCTATTCTTATATAATTAGAATGATTATTAAAACTTCTTAGTTACAGTTATCTATGTTGTGATTGTCCATGGTGTGAATGGCCCTTAGCTGTTTTCCCAGGCTGGTCAGATTGGACTGGATTGGATTGGATTGGTTTTCAGTTGGTCATGCTGAGAGACCAGCTCCCTGACTGCAAAATTCTAACATCATTTTAGGGTATGACTCAGTATTTTTTTGTCCATACAATGGAAGTCAAGGGTAACTAAAGATAACCATAAAGATTTTTTGCATGAGCTATCCCATTAAGAGCAGCTTGACCAGTCTGAGAGACCATATTAAACCAACTAAGAGCAGCAAAGCAGTTTAGGCTGGTTTCAAACGGGTTTCTACAAGAGGTAAAGTAGATTAAATAAAAGATGCAACTTTTCTGAAAGGTTTTAATCGTTCAACAGCTAAAGCACAAAACATTGTTAGCACCCTAATTAAGCTACCAGCACTAAAACAAAAACAAAAAAATTATAATATTGTAGACATAAATGTAGATAGATTGTATTTTAATCGACTATTGTGACCTATCCATAAATAATGCAAGAACAGCTCTCTAGTTCTGAAAATAGATGGATATTCTACAACAAGCAAGTTCCCTTTTGTTCAGTCAAGTAACCATGTGTCTTGCCATCTTGAAGAAATATATATTTTATAGCTCAATCCCTGAGCGTAATCATAGGCTGGCAGCCAAAGGTAGTGGTGATCAATATGTTTTTACCAATGGCTTTAATTACAACTGTGCAAATATGATTATTTCCTCTCCACTTACAGCTTCATTAACAATTCAGCACTTTTAGAGACTCCCATCTGAATACTGTCAGATAAAAAACATTTAGGACTCTATCCCGCAGGCTATGGGGTGTTTATGGAAAACCATACGAGGAACCCAGCGTTCTTCGGTATAAATACATAGTTATACGATTTTTATTTGATAAACATTCCATTCATAAGCACTGACTCACAGGGTTTGCATAAACAGATGCTCATCAGCACTGATGCTGCTTTAAAAGCTCTGATTGGTTCCTTCATTTTTTAGTGCTTGAGTGTTTTGACAGTTGCTGCAAAGATATATCTAATTACATCTCACAACCTACTGCAGAACATTTTATAATGAAGCATAAGTCTATTCCCAAAGAACTGAAAGTCCCTCCTATGAATAAACTCAACCTTTTTGCCCTTTTTCAGTTTGTGGCTCCCGGATGTGCAGTAAAGCTGAAGTCAGACATGAACATTCATCTCACTTGACTTATTTTATTTAGCGTAACTGAAGTTGGGGAAGGTTAAATGCAGTATGTTGAAGTGGGCCATGAAGCAGTGTAATTTGCCAACTCTGGTAAAAAAAAAAAAAAAAAAAAAAAAAAATGGAAGTGTCAACCAGTGCCAGAATGAAAACAAGGGAAGATGCAAACAATAGTGCTGAAAAAGCAAACTGCAAGATAAAATGGACAACCCAGGCTCATTGGAAAACGTGCCTCATTGAGAATCACAAATTTTTTTTTTGCTTTAAAGGGGTCATAACCTGAGAAATCAAATTTACTTTGAGCTTTTGACATAAGAGGTAATCATAAGAATAGCCTGTAAGTTTCAGAACAGAAAGTTAGTCTAAAAACAGTTATTATTGTAACCAAGCCAAGAGAACGACTCGTGGAATGTGCCTATCTGAAAGACCGCCAAATCAACGCCTACTTCACCATTGCAACATTGGCCCCGCCCACTGGCGTGTTAGTGAGATGACAAGGAGAGAAGAGCAGGATCACTTGATTACCTTCCATGCTATCCTAATCCTAATGCTAGGAATGTAGTTATTTATTTTCAACAATGGGAATGTCTCAGTTGAGCATTATTTATTTGTATTTGGTACATTTCACTGTGGATTCTTTGGTAAATAAGTCACAATTTGGGCTTTGCAAACAGATGTTTACAATATGGACTCGACAGTATTGCCACAACATGTAACTAACTGTTAAAGGGTTAGTTCACCCAAACATGAAAATTAGCCCATGATTTACTCACCCTCAAGTCATCCTAGGTGTATATGACTTTCTTCTTTCAGACGAATAAAATCAGAGTTATATTAAAAAGTCCTGGCTAATCCAAGCATTATAATGGCAGTGAATTGTTGCCTCGTTTATGAAGTCCATAAAAGTGCATCTATCCATTATATAACTGCTCCACACGGGTCCGGGGGGTTAATAAAGGCCTTCTGAAGCGGAGTGGCGCGTTTGTGTAAGAAAAATATCCATATTTAAAACTTTATAGACTAAAATACCTTGTGTCTTGATTTGAAGTTATGGAAGACACTTCTTTTTATTGTTAGTTATGATTAAAGCATGGAGGCCATGTGCAAACTAAGCCGTTTTATTTTACTCCATACTGTGTTGAGTGAACTTTGTAAACAGACCCAAAGGATTTAGTTTTCTGATCAAAATATGGGACTCATTCAGCATGTTGAGTTGAAGAGGTTTTTGAAGCTTTGATGATGGGCAACTTTGGTATCAAAGCAATCTTTGTGCAAATGTTGAATATTTAAAAGCATTTTATTTATAAAAAAAATCTACTTTACTAACGGAATAGTCCACCCAAAAACTCATCATGTATCGGCATTTCTTTCTTCTGCTGAACACAAAAGAAGATATTTTGACGAATGTTGATAGCCAAACTGTTTCAGCTCCCATTGACCTCCATTGTATTTTATGTCAATACAATTTAAGTCAATGGAAACCAAAACTGTTTGATTACCAACATTCTTCAAAATATCTTCATTTGTGTTCCACAGAAGCAAGTCAGTCATACAGGTTTGGAACAATATGAGGGTTAGCAAAACTATCCCTTTAAAGGATCAACACAAACTTCACTGTTTGAATGACAGAAAAAGGTGTTTATGCTAAATGTCAAAAGAATGAAAGTGATCAGGAGACAAATTGTATCAAAGCCTCCTAATATTTAAGAAAGAAAGAAAAGTTTTCCTTGAACAGCTTCAACTACTAAAGTACTTAGGTTCATTCTCAGCAGTCTTCAGCAATAACAGCTTAAGGCGGTTTAAAGTCATTTAATTGAAAACATGTTTTTAAAACAGTTAATTTAAACTCTGCAAAAAAAAAGGAACTGCCAATCATCCTAAAAGTAAACCATAATGAAACCTTGACATTTGATCCAACAAAATGTGTGGAATTATTATTATTAACTTAAAGCATGCAACTTAATTGATTAAATGCACAAGTTTTAAGCTGAATAAGCCAAGCTCCAGTTAATAAGATCTTGTTTAATGAGGTAGAGCGTTTTGTGCTGCCCCCCGTTATGGATTGGACTGACTGAAAATGGAAAGGCTGGCTAATCCTTACGTATTAAAGCACTTCTGTGAATTAGTACTATGATCTGTCAGTGAACCACATTCCTCTTAGATATTGCTAACTATGTTAGTGAAAGGGAGCATTGATCAGTCATTACAAATGAAGTCTTAGAATTTAGCCATTTGTTTGATTACATATGATCCCAAGTCTTAACATGGCCCATTAAGTATTGAATATTAAACCATCGCCTGAAGTTAAAAACACAAACACTCATATTTGCAGTAGTTCACACCAGGGACTGCATAATGCCATGGCACTTTCAAAGAATGATGTTACAAAGAAATAAAATAATGGCTTATTTTTTCTTTGAAAGTAAACAGTGATATCCCATATAAGAGCAATGACTCATTCACTCAGTAGTAGCATTAGGAAGCCTGATTCAGAGGGTGACCAGACATTTTTTTTTTCAGCACAGTCCCGTATTTCAGCTCTATTTTTAGGCCACATCCACACGAAGCCAGAGCTTTCCCTATCCAATCTTTTTTTCCCCTCGTCTAAAGAAATATCTGCGTACACACAAAACCACTGAAACCGACTCAAAACGATGTAGTATACATGCCAGACCAGTATGTGGAGCTGTAATTCTGCCACAGAAATACACTAAAATCGGAGAAGAAGAGTTGTGGCTAGAAGGGGTAAAACAATGGTAGGAAGTGAGGCAAAATCTCACAATAAAATAACAATAAATAAATTTGCTACTTACTTGTATTTTATTAACGCCTACACCTACCCCAACCTTAAACCTAGCCTTACAATAATGCAAATACAGTAATTAAATGATGCAATATTAATGTGTGCATGTCCAGTGCCCGTAGTTGTATTCCTTCTAGTCTTTACGGGCGGGACGTGGTGTGATGACGTCACCGTTTCACAAAATATACGGATTGGCTGTACATACGAAAACACAAGGGTGTCGGTTTCAGATTTATCCACTCTGAGACCCGGTTTAAAAAAATATCGGTTTCAGGCTCCTAAAACGCCGGATCCGTGTGGACGAAACGCTGATACGATACAACATTTTTATGCATACAGCTAAACGCGTCTCCGTGTGGACGGGACCTTAGTTTTAATTATGAAAAAAAAAATCTTTCTTAAAATGTCTTTAAATCTGTCACGCGAGAATAGCCTAATCAGTAGCCAATCACGTCATAGTATATTTTGAAGAACAAAATTACCATCCAATCACAATTCTCTATCGATAGCGGGATACAAAGTCAGTGTCAGTGATAGAGAGCACGGAGATGATCAAGTCCGACACAAAGATGTCAAAAAGAAGCGTGTGTGTACATTTAAAGAGGATCTTCCAAAAGAGTTTACATTATTAATTATTAAAAAGGAGTCACTGTCAGAGCCAAGAGAATTAAGATTTGACATTTGTAAAGCTCGCTTTTTTCATTGTTCATGGAGGCAGCGCTGACATTATACCGCATATGCACACAAAAAAGGAAATGGATGCTGCACGAAGTGTTATCGAATTTTTTGTGAAGTTGCGAATCTGATAAAGTGCATGCAAGGAAAATACTTTTTTGGTCAGCTGTTTTCTGCTTGCACCAAATCTGAGGCTATAACACACACACACACACACACACACATAGATGCATTCATTTTGAGATAATTGCTCATCTACAGTATGTTGGATTGGTTAAAAAAAAAAATTATTTTTATATTTAAAGGGTAAAAAGAATGTACTTAAAGAGTGCTATTTGTCACTGTGTTTTAGAGTTTGACTCAAT
Source organism: Rhinogobio ventralis (assembly GCA_039654625.1). Classification (NCBI taxonomy): domain Eukaryota; kingdom Metazoa; phylum Chordata; class Actinopteri; order Cypriniformes; family Gobionidae; genus Rhinogobio; species Rhinogobio ventralis. The sequence continues at coordinate 20,590,520 of CM077211.1, forward strand.
TAGGGCATTTACTGTTAATTAGAGTAATTTAGCATAAATAATTCCTGTTCAATATGTTTCTTCCCAACATAATTGTGATTGTGTTTATTATAAATATGTGACACTGTTCATTAGAAGCATTTAATTTAAAATACAAAGCAGTCTCTGGCGTTACCCACATTGCAATTCTGCACCTACTGTACCCTGCACAGACAACTGATGCACAAACATGACAGTTTGCCTTTAACGACTATAAAAACTATTTAATATTTGTCTCTAATCAAATTATCTCCAATACTCTTACACACATCAAAATAAATATTTGTAATATTTTAAATGCATATAATTAACATTTTAATTAGCTATTTTTAATACACTTTGATATGTATAGAAAACTTTGTCATTCAAGTAATGCGTTCAAAAGTTTGCTCCTGTTCAAAAGTTTGGGTTGAGTACGTTTTTTTTTTTTAAAGAAATACATGCTTTTATTGAGCAAGAATGAATTAAATTGATCAAAAGTGACAGTAAAGACATTTATAATGCTACAAAAAAAATCTATTTCAAATAAATGCTGTTCTTTTGAACTTTCTATTCATCAAAATATGCTAAAGAGTATCACGGTTTCCACAAAAAATATTAAGCAGCATAACAGTCATCCTACTACCTGCCCTCTAGATCCCATCCCCTCACACCTTCTACAAGCCATCTCCCCTACACCTTTACCAGAACTCACACACATAATCAACATCTTTACGCACTAGCATTTTCCCTACCGCATTCAAGCAGGAACGGGTAATGCCACTGCTTTAAAAAAACCCACACGTTACAGACCTGTCTCTCTTCTACCATTCATAGCAAATACACTTGAATACTTTTTTTTCAACCCGGTATCATCTTTTCTCTCACAGAATAACCAGCTGGATGTCAACCAATCTCGTTTCAAGCACGGCCGATACTGCATTACTGTCGGTCACTGAAGCCCTACGGATTGCGAAAGCTGATTCCAGATCATCAGTTCTCATTCTCCTGGATCTATCTGCTGTCTTTGACACTGTAAATCATCAGACCCACCCTCTCATCACTAGGCATCACAGGAACTCCACTTCACTGGTTTGAATTCTCTCTCACAGGTAGGTCTTTCAGGGGTGCCTGGAGAGGGAAGGTATCCAAAGCACATCAACTGATCACTGGGGTTCCTTAGGGTTCAGTTCTTGGACCCCTCCTCTTCTCCATATACATCACTGGGACCCATCATACAGGTACATGGTTTCTTCTATCATTGCGATGCACACAGCTCTACCCTTCATTTCAACCAGATGATCCCACAGTAGCTGCACGAATCTCAAGCTGTCTGGCGGACATCTCAGCATGGATGAAAGAACTGACCTTCAAAGACCACATTGCAAAGACAGCTACACAACATCAGGAAGATCAGGCCTTTCCTAACTGAACATGCAACACAACTTCTGGTCATTTTTTAGGCTTGATAACTGCAGTGCTCTTCTGGCTAGACTTCCATCATGTGCAATCAAACCTCTACAAATGATTCCAAACACAGCAGCATGCCTAAAAGCCCAAAAGTGCCTACGTCACACCTCTCTTTATCTCTCTGCACTGGCTACCACTTGCTGTTCGCATCAAGTTCAAGGCATTGACGCTTGCTTACAGATCTACCACAGACTCAGTCCCCTTCTACTTCCACTTCTACATCCCTACCAGAAGCCTAAATGAGCGACGGCTCATGGTACCATCACAGAGAGGCATAAAATCTCTCTAGAACATTTTTGTTCACTGTTCCTTGCTGGTGGAACGACCTCCCCACCTGAAGACAGCTGAAAACTCATCTCTTCCGTGAGCACTTAAAGGGATAGTTCACCCAAGAATGAAAATTCTGTCATCATTTACTCACCCTTTCTTTCTTCTGATCTCGCCAGCCATTGACTTCCATAGTATTTCCGCCCCCCCTCATTCTTTGTTTTTACGATTTTAACTCATATCAATAGCTTACAAATTTCATTCAAACTGATAATCAAATAAATCCAGGCGGTTCATTTAAAAGAACTTATGATTCATTTGAGAGTTTCGACAACAGCACTGCATTCAAATCTTTCTTTCTGGACCTGACATTTAGTCCCAAGTTCTCAACACCATAGGGACGTACATGTCTCAGCAAGTCCCGACTACGACACAAACCCCAGCTGAGCGACAGCGCCGTGAGTACAGAGTGGTTCTTTAGAAAGGACCCACTGACTCCTCACAGATCAACATGAGCGAAAACTAATGTACATCTCAGCTGCTGCTGTCATAGTCACACTCCTTTTTTCTCCCAACATGCTCATCTCCTCCCTTGCCCGTACCTGTGGGTGTATTTGTTCACTTCTAGTTTGAATAAATAGACCTTTATAAATACATAAAAGCAGGAGAGATGAAGCTAAAGACAAAAAAAAAAAATCAACAGTGCTTTTTAGAGCTTAGCTTGTGGCCTCTCACACCGGTCTATTTCAGGAGTCCTTAACGTTTCCCATCACCACTTAGACACACACACACAAACACAAAGCCCCCTCTCTCCCCTGAAAATCTAACACTGTTGAGCACTCCAGATAAATTTGTCCCAGGAGAGCACTGGCTTTTCTTTTTATAGTGGAGGCTTTTGCTGCTGTCATTTTTATGAGGAAGATCCACAACTCATCCTTCCACCTCCCCCCCTCTAGCTTAGCCTTGCCACTGAAAGGTGTTTCATTCTTATCATCGGAAAGAATTGGGCACAGTGCTGGATTAGAGCAAAAAGATATGAGATATCTTTAGATTTGTCTTCAGCTCAAATTGTAATGTTTTCAATTGCTCCTTTGGGAATTAGATACTTATCAGTTGTTTAATTAGAGATAGAAGTGCCGGACATTGTTCTCTAATTACCCAGAAAGCGTGAAACCATTCTGGAAGGAATTGAACATTTGTTGCTGATATCTCCCTCCTAGTGTAATATTGAGTAATATTTTAAATCTTGCAGCATGTTCTCTTAAAGCGAACATGGAATCAAAATGGACATTTTTTGGTCTTGTGAGTGACTAACTGGCGCATGTTATTCCAAATAAAACTTGTTACGTTAAAGTTGTGATGAAACGGAATTAGCAACAGATCTTTTCTTCTGTATTGTTCTGTATTGTGCCATAAATCCAAGTGAAATAGATTATGGAAAAATAAAAAAAGACAAAACATAGGGCGAAGGCTTGGTTGTAACCATCAGTTGTTGGGATAAAGGGAGATCAGCAGAATGCAAGCTTGCAGTCAACAATAAAAAAGGGGCAGGTTTAAAGTGACCATAAAATCAAAATTGACAATTCTTTTTTTTTTCTTAATGGAATATTGCCCTATTTACTATAAATTATTTATCCATGCACATCACTGTTTTTTGTAAGTTAATGTGTCTTTAAACAAAGTCTTCAAATTAAATAATTTTCTCTCCCTCTTAAAAGATTGCATAATGTTTAACAAGACTACATTTTAAACCCTTAAAATGAATAGCATTTCTGTAATCGTTTAACCATTGTTTATCATATAATATTTATTTTGTATTTTGTTTGGGACACAAAAGGAGTTTTCTCAGTTTAGTCCTATACTGTGACTGACAACAGAACCATAAAATAAACCAAAAACACAACATAAATTCACAAAAGTAATCAATTGTATTTGTGCACTCTTTTGAATCCATAAGTTTGCGAGGAACAGACCTAAATTAATGCTGCTTATAAGCTTAACAAATAGTTTTACGGCAGTGATATACACTCACTGGCTCTCACCTGTAAAATGTATTTGATATGTATCACTGACTCAAGAGATTCATCCTTCATTCATTCATTTCAAACGATTGCTAATGAATTCATTTAAATAAATATTTATAAATGGGATTCTTTTCCACTGGCTGTAGAGGTGAAGACAACAACTCCCACGATTCAGCAAAATCAAGGCGTTATCAAGTTAGGCCTTTATTTTGAATAAGCGACCTCTACAGGCGAAAATTACATATTGTGCCTGTAAATAACTCAAATAAATTACACATAATTTTATTTAGTTGTCTAATGTTTTGTTTTCAGAATTGTGAGAGAACCGTGATCTCCATTAAAAAACAACAACCAGATTCATAAATTAAGCTTAAAAGAATATATAATATATCTGGAATCCAAATTATACACTCACCTAAAGGATTATTAGGAACACCATACTAATACTGTGTTTGACCCCCTTTCGCTTCAGAACTGCCTTAATTCTACGTGGCATTGATTCAACAAGGTGCTGAAAGCATTCTTTAGAAATGTTGGCCCATATTGATAGGATAGCATCTTGCAGTTGATGGAGATTTGTGGGATGCACATCCAGGGTATGAAGCTCCCGTTCCACCACATCCCAAAGATGCTCTATTGGGTTGAGATCTGGTGACTGTGGGGGTACAGTGAACTCATTGTCATGTTCAAGAAACCAATTTGAAATGATTCGAGCTTTGTGACATGGTGCATTATCCTGCTGGAAGTAGCCATCAGAGGAAGGGTACATGGTGGTCATAAAGGGATGGACATGGTCAGAAACAATGCTCAGGTAGGCCGTGGCATTTAAACGATGCCCAATTGGCACTAAGGGGCCTAAAGTGTGCCAAGAAAACATCCCCCACACCATTACACCACCACCACCAGCCTGCACAGTGGTAACAAGGCATGATGGATCCATGTTCTCATTCTGTTTACGCCAAATTCTGACTCTACCATCTGAATGTCTCAACAGAAATCGAGACTCATCAGACCAGGCAACATTTTTCCAGTCTTCAACTGTCCAATTTTGGTGAGCTCGTGCAAATTGTAGCCTCTTTTTCCTATTTGTAGTGGAGATGAGTGGTACCCGGTGGGGTCTTCTGCTGTTGTAGCCCATCCGCCTCAAGGTTGTGCGTGTTGTGGCTTCACAAATGCTTTGCTGCATACCTCGGTTGTAACGAGTGGTTATTTCAGTCAAAGTTGCTCTTCTATCAGCTTGAATCAGTCGGCCCATTCTCCTCTGACCTCTAGCATCAACAAGGCATTTTCGCCCACAGGACTGCCGCATACTGGATGTTTTTCCCTTTTCACATTCTTTGTAAACTCTAGAAATGGTTGTGTGTGAAAATCCCAGTAACTGAGCAGATTGTGAAATACTCAGACCGGCCCGTCTGGCACCAACAACCATGCCACGCTCAAAATTGCTTAAATCACCTTTCTTTCCCATTCTGACATTCAGTTTGGAGTTCAGGAGATTGTCTTGACCAGGACCACACCCCTAAATGCATTGAAGCAACTGCCATGTGATTGGTTGATTAGATAATTGCATTAATGAGAAATTGAACAGGTGTTCCTAATAATCCTTTAGGTGAGTGTACATCCGATTAAAACTGTTTCTAATATTAAAATGTAAAATCTTACAGACTATTGTAAAACTTACAATGTTATAGACTAGGTCTAGGATTAAGTCTTTATTTATAACAAATATTTGGGACAATTATAATGCAGGATTTATTTTAAAGACGTGGCGTTTCTCATCCAGTAGGCCTATGCAAAGTTCTGCAAAACACTTTTGGTACTTCTCCCTTTAGCTCTCCCTAAATGTCGTTTATGACTCTTGTTCTCGTTGTGTGAACGTGAACCGACCATCTTTCCGCTACTACTGGATTGCAGAATAAGACAAGAATGAAATAGGGTATGATGAAATACCAAGAAATAGAAATAGAGTTATGACGGCTCCGCTTTCGAATGTTCTCGCGGTACTTTGATGTCCGATCGGTCTGCGCAGCGCCTTCAAGTCGAACATACGTATTAAAACAGCTTTCACCTGACAATAGACGTTACATTTTACCTCAGGAAAGCAATTCCATGTCAGTAGTTCATTAATTAGCTAGAGAGGAGCATATCTCTAAAATTATGAATATATTTAAGCAATATCACACAAAAAAGAGTGCTGTTTACAAACAGGCCGGCAGGTGATCAAAGCCGAGTTGATAAACAGCTCGACTGCATTTGTGACATTACTTTTAAACATAATTTCAATAAAAAAAGAACTTAATATTGAGTAACTTACATTTTTGACACCAATTAGATACTTTTTGCTCCTCCGACGAAAATAGTTCCAAACAAAGCTATAGTCGAGTGTCTCAGAGCAGTGTTTTATTCCTGAATGAATGAGTGTTTTGAACGAATCGGTTGAACAAATGATTCGATGCATCACTCATTAAGAGAGAACCTTACCGCCACCTTATGGTGGAACTTTGTAACCTGCAGATAGAGTCACTGAAATGTAAATTTATATTATATTATATTATATTATATTATAAATAATTTATATTATTTTAGGAGTAAAATAGCATTTTGAACATTTCAGAGGATTTTTATAAGGCTTGTGTAGCCTAGTAGATATCAGTTATCAGTAGATATAGTAGCCTAGGTAAATTAAGGTCAGCTTCTTTTTAACAGGTTGTATTACAACCATATTTTTACATTCAAAGAAAACAGAAACAAATGGCAATAACCATCTCTAATACTAACTCAGCACGCTTCCTGCACAGCAGATGTTTGCCAGTGCGCTCCACAGGAGCTGTTTAGAAATGTGCTACGCAGTAAGGGAAAACGAGTCAAACAGTCCCAGGTGGGAGAGTCTCCAAATGTCAAGATGTAAGTGTTTGATGAAGGGACGGCCTTGACAGGATCTGTTTCAGTATGCCTGTTTGTGTAATGAAGACGCATGCGCAGGTTAGCATGCCAGCTGGCTACAAACGAGAGGATTGAATCAATATGGTGCTGCAGGCACACCTGGTGCTGCACTTTTAAAAGATAGGTATAAGAAGAACACCCACAGCCAAAGAAAAAGTCAAGGAGAGATGGAGTGAAAAAAGAGCTGGGGGAAACTACTCTGAACTCTCAAATCCCTGTGGCTAAACCGAGTGGGTTCCTATTTTGTTACCTATTAGGGTGTTCTTGTGAGTTTGCCCTGCTGAAATTAACAGCATGAGCTAGTGTAGGCTGGTCTAGTTGGTGTTCAGCTGGTTTACCAGCTGGTCTGCCAGTTTGACAAGCTGACAAGTTGCTAAAAAGTAAGAACTTTTCTCTCATCTCAATTAGGAAGGGACTGAATGAAAAGTCGACTACTTTCTATCACGAACAACGATTTTCAGGGATTTTTCTTTTATTCTATGTAAAGGGATAAAGGAGAAGCTTTCAAATATAAAATATATTTCATAAATTTGGTCTAATCAAGATCAGATCAGTTTTATTTGTGACTGGTTATTTGAATCAAAAGATCATTTGAAAAGATCCGATGCAACATTCATGAATCTGACATATCTGCTTTTTCCAGGAACTCAAAGATCTTTATTATACTTACTGAAGAGAGCAGTTTTAGAATTTATTCAACAACTGTTTAAAATAATGGTTAGACTCATTGTTGGTACAGTTTCACATCAGAAAAAAAGGCAATTAAATCTCATCACTCATACAGTACACTGAAAGTCACATTGAATCTGTGTTTTTAAATGATTTGGTTAAATGACTGATTCAATGACTCATTCATAAAGTTGCATACTTCCCTTGCATACTTGTAGGGGGAATAAATGTAGGGGGAAAGTACCTAGATGACTTACTACTACTAATTAGAAAGTGTTTATACAATGGACACTTTACTATCCCATGAGGCCAAAGGAGAGGATTTGAGAATGGCAGTGAAGTGATACAACTGGCACTGGTATGTCACATGATAATGACAACATAGCAAATGTAGTACATCTGGATGACATTCATACTAGTACACAAATTCATACTAGAGCGTACTTTTTAGCAATCGTGAAGAAATTACTTTTTCAAAATAAGTACTTACTAAGAAAGCACAGCTAGCCACTTGTTTCTTTCCTGAATGAATCAGTAGCCACTTTTCCACCATTGGGCTGAACAGCGGTTTCAGTTACATTTCCACTTGAGCCTGGTATGGCACGGCACGATTACAAACAGTTGTCGACCATAAATTCTCGGCATGGTACAATGGGTGTAGTGACATCGCAACTCAGGATTGGTCACTTGTCTATTGTCTGGCTGCCCAGTTTCTCTGGCCCTGTCCCAAAAGGCACACTTCATGTGCACTTTCAGTCTTGTAGACTAATGGCCGCTGCGTGCGCGTGTCCGTTAAGTCCCCAAGACCGTAGGGTGTCCCATTAAAGTTAGATATCAACATTCTTAGTATTCCTCAATCAATTCATTATAAACAATAAAAAATAAAAAATAAAAAACAAACAACATTTTTTTTTATAAAAGAATGCCTGTTTTTCCATAAATTTGTTGTAAAAATTGAAAAGGGTCACTAACGACCCAAGGTGTGTAAGAGTGTAACGTGTACGTATATTTTTTTCTGCACATCAATAATTGAATCTTTAACACAATCTTTAACTGAATGCAATCAAATATTACCGTCACTGTGGATCTGGTGAAGAAGCTGTCAGCGATCAAAATATTGATTTTGAAGATGTTGAAAATGATAGTTTTGAGATATTTTTGAGAATTCTCAAAACTCTCATTTGCTGAATGTACTGGGAAATGAGCTCTGACGAGGACAGTGATGATGGTATAAAACATCTGCTCAAACTGAACCATTTCAAGCTCCAAAAGGTAACAAAATATGCTTTATTTTATTCTGTAATTGTGCAAGACCAATCGGTGTATGACATCAAAGTACTGCGAGAGCTATTCGAAAACGTACAAAGCCATCTGCTCTCACTGTATTTTGATATCATACATCGATTGGTCTGCACAGCGCCACTTTAAGTAAAACACCCCTAATGCTTATAAATGAACCAGTTGAGCAAATTATTCAATGGATCACTCATAAAGATAGACACTTGCCGCCGCCTACTGGAGGAACATTGTAACCTGCAGAAAACTCAATGAAAACTCCTCTGAAACCAACAAATGAGATTGGGCTGGTTTAGGCTTTTTTTCTTTTTTCTTTTCTTTTTTCCAGCAGGGTGAGCATGTACCTGTGTGTTCTCCAGTATCACTGACCATATCTGCAAAGTTTCCCCCCTAATTGAAGCACTGAAGGAGTCATTCATCACAAGTGATTCTCCAAATACTAACACAGATGGAATCAACCTGTGACTCATTAGAAATCTCCTCTGCATCCATCCTCCCTCTCCTCCTTCTCTTTCATCTAATTCTATTCATCTTCTTTAGCTCTCTCTCTCTCTCTCTCTCGCTTTCTCTCTATCTCCAGCAACTCTCTACACTTACCTGCGTCCTCTTATCTCCTCTAAGGGCTGGTCTCTGAACAAAGCCCCTCTGCGGTGATTGAAGGAGAGATATAAAACAAAGAAAGTGAAGAAATGTGGGATTTCTAAATTAAAGCAAAGCACCAGATGTCACGGATCTGGTCCCTAACATCTTTATGTGAAGAAAATATGCAAATCCCTCCTCCTCTGAGATTTATCAAATAGGCAGTCGACATGATGCAATTTTACTGTATGTTCAAAGAAAAAAGGCCATCATTTTCTCAGGTTTTTATCATCAGGTTTTTATGGGCAGCAGAGAATTTTGTGCATAAACATAAAATTATCTTTTCCAGTTAATTCCTAACCTAAAAAATGTTCTAAGGGGCTGTTCTCGGGTCACTGGATAAAGCTTAGTCCCGCATATTAATGATTTCATGAAATATTGGTACACAATAAACTTTTCAATAAATGAAATGAATTTTGTGAATCCTATACTGGAGCTAAATTTAAAAAGGTCCCACTAATCTCAGACAGGTCCAAAGATCAGATGTTGTGGGTTTACTTCAAAATGCAATATTTAAAAGAACACTGAGCTTTTATGGATTTCAGCTAAGCAAAATCATAATTTTGTAGAGCCAAGAAAATAGAGTTAAGAGAGATGATTATCCATAAGAAATGAGACCAAAGATCAGAATGCAGAGATGAAAGATACAAGGGTAGTAACATCTCTATAAATTACAGCTATAATCTTTCAGGTGAGTCCAAAACAGTTTTTAAAACAACTATTATTGATATATACATGTAATTTGCTGTCATTTAATTTGGGTTTAATTTTTAATTAATTAAATATTTAAAAATAAATAATTGACTTTATGAAAAAAGACAGTCATGTGGCCCAAAATTCCTAGAATAATGATTAAAATTGTAATGTTTATGTGAAACTGCTTCTTTGTACATTTTCTTCAATGTGACAATTAAAAAAGAGCGGTTTTCAGCATAACATTTAGAGGTTTAATCATTTTGTAGATGCAGCATATGGCAACATTATGTTTCTTAATCATTTAATAGCTTGAATCCCACACATGCTGTATTACATCTAAAACTTTTTTTTTTCTATTTATTTATAATCATAATGCATGCATTTCTTATGACCCCATAGTAATTGAGGGCATTGCAGATTATTAAAATGAAATTGAAAAGAAATGTGTCTTTCAGTGTACTGATGTGTAACCAACAATGAGCCTGACCAATATTTTAAACAGCTGGTAAGAATACATATATTTTGATTTAAAAACTTCTCTTTTCAGCATAATAGATGTCTAATTTACGGGTTCCTAGAAAAAGCAGAAATTTCAGATTCATAAATGAATCATTCTTTTGCATCTGATCTTTTTACATAACACACTCTTAGAAAAAAAGGGTTCTTGACTCAACTTTAAAAAAGAGAAATGACGTAAATGATTGCATAATACTTTAATGTTTAACAGGTTATTTCAATTGTATCTAGTGATGAAGTATGTTTATAAGCTGTTTAATTCATAAAATTGAATAAAAAAAATGAATGGAAATAAAATTAATTAATTAAAACTAAATCCATAAAATGATCCCATAATGGGAACCCCTAAAATGTTCTAAACGAAGTGCCTGACAAAACCCTACTGGTCTTTGTATTGGTCTTGATTGGACCATTTTTATGAATTTTATATATACTTTTATGATGCTTCTGTACAGGGCTGGACATGGTGTTTTTGGGTACCCTAACACACCAACTATATGCCCTTTTTGTCTCTCAAAAAACTGAACCCCCCTTTTTTAAAAGTTTACCCCAAGTTAAAGTGAGACAGGAACAACTAAGCCTAACTAGTACACACACATATATTCTAAAGCAAATAAATATGTAAGGAACATTTGTAAATAAACTGTAAATCTTCATGTAATGTAATTAGCATAGCCATCACATTACGATACATTAAATAATCGTCAATCACGCAAAGCTTCCATGGATAGATATACCGAATACCATGCATACACTATATGGCATATCCAACTAACCCTAAACTAACTTTTCATCACTGAATAGTAAAAAACTGGCCTTTTTATTTTCTTTCTCTGGATTATGGTGTCTTCACTGATGATTTAAATCTCAGTGCATTCTTAATAACTATATTTATTAACACCAAACATTTTATAACACACATCTGAAACAGTCATTGTACTACCTTTATGATTTGTACAATGTTTTTTTTATACTTTTATGATGTTTTTGCATACTTTTTGAAGCTCCTACTATTCCTTTAAGCACAATAGAGAAAAATCAAATGAAAAACAACAACAATTGTTCATGATAGAAAGTAGTGGATTTCTCATTCAGCCTGATGGTGTTGACATACTTACCCCTCCTGAATGAGATGAGAGTAAAATCCTCTTACTTTATTTTTATTTTTTTGACTGAGGTCATGCAGTGTTTCATCATACTTTGCTTTGTATTCAATACCAACACTGGTAAGGAAGAGTCAGTGTGGAAGGATAATTTATGGGGCCAAAAGACTTTGACTTTACCAGAATGAGGTTGCAAGAAGTGCACCTTTGGTAGAGAAGAGAGAAAAGAGATGCTTTGAACAGATTTGGCTGAAGGCTAAATTCAAAAAAAAGAAAAAAAAAGAAACCTCTCTTCAAACAAAGCAATGGTTCCAAGGGACATATTTGCTCACTGATTTTAAACATAGAAAGGGCAGAGCGTGTGTGTGTGTGTGTGTGTTTAATCAAAAACCGCAGGTGTGTGTGTGTGTAGGGACATCTTTTGTCATAAATATGGATGTGGTGTTGTGTCTTCTCTCTGGCAGCATGCCTGCCTGCAGCTCAGTGCTGATTCGTCTGAAACCTCAACAGCATGTCCATCGCCGGCATAAAACAGGAGGTGACATCACCACTCTGTCCACCACAGCACGCATCAAGGCACCATCTGATCTAAGTCTATTAGTCCATTACCCTCACACATGGGTCTCAACCCCACAAGGTGAGAGCTACTCGCTGCAAGCAGCTCTAAAGCTATCGCTCTGCACTCCTAAATATCCTTTATAAAGGAAAAGAACATACATTTTGTCTATTGAGGTAAATGGTCTTTACACAAAATAGATAATTATATTTTGTTTCATAATGTAACAAAACATGATATAATACGATTATATTACAACACAATGAAATAATAATATAATACTAACAAATAATTATATATATATACAGTCATAATGTTATGCCTGATAAGTGAATAACACCGATTATCTGTTCATCACGGCACCTGTTAGTGGGTCGGATATATAAGGCAGCAAGTAAACATTTTGTGCTCAAAGTTGATGTGTTAGAAGCAGAAAAAATGGGCAAGCTTAAGGATTTGAGCGAGTTTGACCAAGGGCCAAATTACGATGGCTAGACGACTGGGTCAGAGCATCTCCAAAACTTTTTTCTCAATATTAATTTCTTGTTTACAGAACTATTGTTGTATAAAAGCAATATCTTCTGTTAATATGATATACAGAACAACAGCACTATTGCTCCTGGGTTATTATATATACAGTAGTTTATTAACTCTTGTGGGGTGTTCCCGGTCTGCAGTGGTCAGTATCTATCAAAAGTGGTCCAAGGAAGGAACAGTGGTGAACCGGCGACAGGGTCATGGGCGGCCAAGGCTCACTGATGCACGTGGGGAGCGAAGGCAAGCCTGTGTGTTCCAATTAAACAGACGAGCTACTGTGGTTAATGCTGGTTCTGATAGAAAGGTGTCAGAATACACAGTGCATCACAGTTTGTTGCATATGGGGCTGCATAGCCGCAGACCAGTCAGGGTGCCCATGCTGACCCCTGTCCACCGCCGAAAGCGGTAACAGTGCTGGCCCATGGAGCAATGGAAGAAGGTGGCCTGGTCTGATAAATCACATTTTCTTTTACTTCACGTGGATGGCCGGGTGTGTGTGCGTCACTTACCTGGGGAACACATGGCACCAGGATGCACTATGGGAAGAAGACAAGCCGGCAGAGGCAGTGTGATGCTTTGGGCAATGTTCTGCTGGGAAACCTTGGGCCCTGCCACCCATGTAGATGTTACTTTGACATGTACCACCTACTTAAGCATTGTTGCAGACCATGTACAGCAAATTCCCCAGATCTCAATCCAATCGAGCATCTGTTGGATGTGCTGAACAAAAAAGTCAGATCCATGGAGGCCCCACCTTGCAACTTAAATGATCTGCTGCTAACATCTTGGTGCCAGATACCACAGCACACCTTCAGGGGTCTAGTGGAGTCCATGCCTTGATGGGTCAGGGCTGTTTTGGCAGCAAAAGGGGGACCAACACAATATTATGAAGATGGTCATAATGTTATGCCATATCGGTGTACATACATACTATATAATATTAAAATAAAATAAAAAATATACAATATATACTATATAATACAACATATTTCTTAATCAATCTTTATGGCAACAAGTGGCTGTTTTTATGAGTGAGTTTTTGACTCATTAATAAGTGATTCGTTCAAGTGATTCATTCAGGAATTCAGGAATGAAACACGAGACTGTCTTTATAAATGAGTCACTGAATCATTCACTCAAACAAGTAATTCACTGATTCCTTCATAAACCAAACTCCAAAACTCCTGTGTCTGGCTTGGATATGTGTCGATTGATTCTGCTTTGGCTTCGTTTGCAATTATTTTTGTTGGCAGAGCAAAAACAGACAAAGTAACTGGCAATGTACTGTCTAAAATTTAGGTTTTTCTCAATATTAATTTCTTGTTTACAGAACTATTGTTGTATAAAAGCAATATCTTCTGTTAATATGATATACAGAACAACAGCACTATTGCTCATGGGATATTATATATACAGTAGTTTATTGATAATTGCTATTATAACAGTATGATAGTAAAAATATATAGTGTATAATATATTTGTATTTTTCTATTTAATTTTAGATTTTTTTAGCTTTTGTTTTAACTGAGATATTGAGAGCGGAGACAGTAAATGATGGAGTGGAGAGTCTCTGTTTGGAAAATGTCACACCTGCATTCGAACCGCAGGTCTTCCGCGCAAAAACACCAATACATGCTGTACCCTCCAGGCCACTTCTCTGAAATCTAAATAGCATTTTTTCATAGTTTTGTCTAGTTCCACCAGGCTATTGGGGTGCAAATAGCCATGCTGTGTGGCCAGTGCTATTTACACCCAGTGCAAATAATCACTTCGCATTTTTCCCGTATCCTGGCCGAGAGCTTATTTGACATCGCAAAGGTACATGTGAGCTGAGAGTGCAGCTCTGCAGCCAGACTCAGTTGGAAAGATGTGAATGTGTGTGTGGAAATACTGTGAGTGTTTGTGTGTGTGCGTGCATGTGTTTGAAGGACAAATACAAAAAGGAGAATGCTTGAAAGGAGGATGTGACTGAAAAAAGAGAGGAATGAGCAGAAGGAAAGGAGAAAGTTGAAGAAAGAAATGCTGATAGAGAGTTAAAAAAGAGAGCGATTGCACCACGGTGTGTCTGTGACAGATGGTCGGGTGCTGAGAAATGAAAGAAAAGGAAGCGGTTGGGAATGATGTGTCCCTCTCATCGTTTCAAGTTGAAAGCAACTATCAAAACTCTATTTCATCTTTTGGAGAAAGCAACCGTTGTCCTGTTTACTCTCTAATAAACACAGCAGCGCTGTGATCATGCACTATCAAACCATGTTTCCACTACATTCACTGTATAATCACTGGAACAGGGTAACTGTGAGGCCGGGTGTGAGGACAGTGGCACTCTCATTTTCTGCTTTGGCTCACTCTCTCTCTCTCTATTTCTCAGAATGCAATGTTCTTTGGAGGAGAATGAGCTGCAGCTTATTGTGCACCTCAATGCGCTGAGCATTCAGCTCACTCCTCCAACACATCGGAGTGTTTTTGAGACACACAAGGAGCATGTGTGCAGATGTGACACTGTTTTTGGGTTGAGTGTGTGTGTGTAGGACCAAAAGGAAGAGAATCCTGAGTGTTTGCATCAGAGGAAAGAGAGACAGTCTGAGATATTTCCAAAGAGGTCAATAGGTCATAGTGGGCTGAATGAGAACTCAAACATCCAACCAAATATTCAGAGCCTTGACCCATGGGCTTTCTGCTGTCATCAGCTCGTCTCTTCCATTCCTCCAGCTGTCTATTTTTTCTCTCATAACCTCCTAACTTCCCATGATTCTTCTCTCAAATTCAACAGTTACTGTTTTTTACACTCCTTTATTTAGCCTCTTCCAGTCTGTACCTCAGCCCACAGACCACCCTAAATCGGTGGCTTCAATCTGATTGCTTCGCTTCCAGAAGTTATTTTTTTTATATAATTTTGATACACTGTAAAAAGCGAACATGTGCAGTTGTTGCTTTAAGGAGGTATTTCTAGCTGATTCTACCTATAAATTCTAATTTTGTTGTTGTAACATAATTTATAACATAAAACAAGGGAATGCTGTTAAGGGAATGCTGCCTCCATTGTACACTGTTCCTCATTTGCAAAAGAAAATGCCAATCCGGGAAGACATCAAAATAAACCAACCACTTGTTTCTGATGCTGGGATCCTTCTGAAGTCTGTACAGGGACGCAAACGAGCTGCTTAAACTGGACGCATCAAAGCGAACGTTCTTTCACTCTTCCATTTGTCGTAATACTGAAGTGCATCTGTATATTGTATCTAGTGAAGACAGCATCAGTGATAATAATGGGTTCTCAACTCTCATCCAGTGTAGGCAAATGTCAGCCGTTAAGCAACTATTCATCGATGTCTTGCTCTGGAGGCAATCATATGCAAATGGCTTCTGTTGACGTGCTGTACTAACTTAAGTTACATTAACCCAATATACAATTTCCAATAAAGCTCAGGATGCTCACATTCGACACATGCACACTACGACTGCACCAGACCTATAGAGGGCAGTATAGTCACAACTCGTGTCAGCTACAGGACATCTGCTCTGAAGGACAAAGAAAAAGAAAAGGTTTTTGTTTAGCTGCTTTTTTATGATCTGCAAATTTAGCTTCCATGAGAAATTGTGATTTGAGGCTATTAAATGTGACATTTATAATGATTCAAAAGATTTCTATTTGAAATATATGCTTCTTTTGAACTTTCTATTCATCAAGAAATCCTGCACAACTGCAGCACAACTGTTTTCAATAATAATAATAATAAAAAATTATTGAGCAGCAAATCAGCATATTAGAATGATTTCTGAAGGATCATGTGACACTGAAGACTGGAGTAATGATGCTGATAATTTAGCTTTGCCATCACAGGAATAAATTAAATTTTAAAATATACTAATAAATATATATTTTGTATAATTGTAATAATATTTAATAATATTACTGTTACTTGTTAACTTAAAAAAAAAAAAAAAAAAAAAAAAATATATATATATATATATATATATATATATATATATATATATATATATATATATATATATATATATACAGGGAGTGCAGAATTATTAGGCAAGTTGTATTTTTGAGGATTAATTTTATTATTGAACAACAACCATGTTCTCAATGAACACAAAAAACTCATTAATATCAAAGCTGAATATTTTTGTATCAATATTTTAAGTAGTTTTTAGTTTTAGCTATTTTAGGGGGATATCTGTGTGTGCAGGTGACTATTACTGTGCATAATTATTAGGCAACTTAACAAAAAACAAATTTATACCCATTTCAATTATTTATTTTTACCAGTGAAACCAATATAACATCTCAACATTCACAAATATACATTTCTGACATTCAAAAACCAAACAAAAACAAATCAGTGACCAATATAGCCACCTTTCTTTGCAAGGACACTCAAAAGCCTGCCATCCATGGATTCTGTCAGTGTTTTGATCTGTTCACCATCAACATTGCGTGCAGCAGCAACCACAGCCTCCCAGACACTGTTCAGAGAGGTGTACTGTTTTCCCTCCTTGTAAATCGCACATTTGATGATGGACCACAGGTTCTCAATGGGGTTCAGATCAGGTGAACAAGGAGGCCATATCATTAGATTTTCTTCTTTTATACCCTTTCTTGCCAGCCACGCTGTGGAGTACTTGGACGTGTGTGATGGAGCATTGTCCTGCATGAAAATCATGTTTTTCTTGAAGGATGCAGACTTCTTCCTGTACCACTGCCTGAAGAAGGTGTCTTCCAGAAACTGGCAGTAGGACTGGGAGTTGAGCTTGACTCCATCCTCAACCCGAAAAGGCCCCACAAGCTCATCTTTGATGATACCAGCCCAAACCAGTACTCCACCTCCACCTTGCTGGCGTCTGAGTCGGACTGGAGCTCTCTGCCCTTTACCAATCCAGCCACGGGCCCATCCATCTGGCCCATCAAGACTCACTCTCATTTCATCAGTCCATAAAACCTTAGAAAAATCAGTCTTGAGATATTTCTTGGCCCAGTCTTGACGTTTCAGCTTGTGTGTCTTGTTCAGTGGTGGTCGACTTTCTGCCTTTCTTACCTTGGCCATGTCTCTGAGTATTGCACACCTTGTGCTTTTGGGCACTCCAGTGATGTTGCAGCTCTGAAATATGGCCAAACTGGTGGCAAGTGGCATCTTGGCAGCTGCACGCTTGACTTTTCTCAGTTCACGGGCAGTTATTTTGCGCCTTGGTTTTTCCACACGCTTCTTGCGACCCTGTTGACTATTTTGAATGAAACGCTTGATTATTCGATGATCACGCTACAGAAGCTTGGCTATTTTAAGACTGCTGCATCCCTCTGCAATATATCTCACTATTTTTGACTTTTCTGAGCCTGTCAAGTCCTTCTTTTGACCCATTTTGCCAAAGGAAAGGAAGTTGCCTAATAATTATGCACACCTGATATAGGGTGTTGATGTCATTAGACCACACCCCTTCTCATTACAGAGATGCACATCACCTAATATGCTTAATTGGTAGTAGGCTTTCCAGCCTATACAGCTTGGAGTAAGACAACATGCATAACGAGGATGATGTGGTCAAAATACTCATTTGCCTAATAATTCTGCACTCCCTGTATATATATACACACTCACCTAAAGGATTATTAGGAACACCTGTTCAATTTCTCATTAATGCAATTATCTAATCAATCAATCACATGGCAGTTGCTTCAATGCATTTAGGGGTGTGGTCCTGGTCAAGACAATCTCCTGAACTCCAAACTGAATGTCAGAATGGGAAAGAAAGGTGATTTAAGCAATTTTGAGCGTGGCATGGTTGTTGGTGCCAGACGGGCTGGTCTGAGTATTTCACAATCTGCTGAGTTACTGGGATTTTCACGCACAACCATTTCTAGAGTTTACAAAGAATGGTGTGAAAAGGGAAAAACATCCAGTATGCGGCAGTCCTGTGGGCGAAAATGCCTTGTTGATGCTAGAGGTCAGAGGAGAATGGGCCGACAGATTCAAGCTGATAGAAGAGCAACTTTGACTGAAATAACCACTCGTTACAACCGAGGTATGCAGCAAAGCATTTGTGAAGCCACAACACGCACAACCTTGAGGCGGATGGGCTACAACAGCAGAAGACCCCACCGGGTACCACTCATCTCCACTACAAATAGGAAAAAAAGGCTACAATTTGCACGAGCTCACCAAAATTGGACAGTTGAAGACTGGAAAAATGTTGCTTGGTCTGATGAGTCTCGATTTCTGTTGAGACATTCAGATGGTAGAGTCAGAATTTGGCGTAAACAGAATGAGAACATGGATCCATCATGCCTTATTACCACTGTGCAGGCTGGTGGTGGTGGTGTAATGGTGTGGGGGATGTTTTCTTGGCACACTTTAGGCCCCTTAGTGCCAATTGGGCATCTTTTAAATGCCACGGCCTACCTGAGCATTGTTTCTGACCATGTCCATCCCTTTATGACCACCATGTACCCATCCTCTGATGGCTACTTCCAGCAGGATAATGCACCATGTCACAAAGCTCGAATCATTTCAAATTGGTTTCTTGAACATGACAATGAGTTCACTGTACTAAAATGGCCCCCACAGTCACCAGATCTCAACCCAATAGAGCATCTTTGGGATGTGGTGGAACGGGAGCTTCGTGCCCTGGATGTGCATCCCACAAATCTCCATCAACTGCAAGATGCTATCCTATCAATATGGGCCAACATTTCTAAAGAATGCTTTCAGCACCTGAATCAATGCCACGTAGAATTAAGGCAGTTCTGAAGGCGAAAGGGGGTCAAACACAGTATTAGTATGGTGTTCCTAATAATCCTTTAGGTGAGTATACATATATATATATATATATATATATATATATATATATATATATATATATATATATATATATATATATATATATATCTTACCAACCCCACATTATGTATTTTAAACAAACAAACAAAAACAAATGAATAAAAAATACAGTTGTGTCTATTACTCTGCATTTTTTAAAGCTTTTTTCTTTATATTTGAGCATGCTGAGTGTTTTCGTTAGTCCTAAAGCCTCTCCTTCTCTTCTCTTCCTGAAAAGAGCCTTTTAAAACTCATCTGTGATACCTAAAGCTAGGAGAGCCTCAAGGGACAACTCAATAGAAACTGATACATCTCAATATACAGTATGTTTTCAGACCACCACTAAAAGGAAACACTGGCATATTTAAACCTAACCCTACGAAATGTGAAAATGTCTGCCAACTGACAAATTCATCCACTCCTAGTTATCAAATCAAAAGCAAAAATATTTGTGCTTGTTCAGTCACCAAACATGTCAGTCACATGATCTCCGCATGTTAACTGGGCAGTTCTTGAACAGAATAAGCTGCAACATTGACTTGTTGCAATGTTGTTAGTCAAAAGTGTGGCTAAGCAAGACTAATGCTCTCCCACCTCCAGGAATCACACATAGGCATTCATGAGCAAACAATGGCTTATAATATTTTTTGGAGAGAAAGAGATTATCTTATTGGCTGTACCCTACCGAATGGGGAATCATACACATAGTATAAGATGTCCTCAAGGCCATGTGTTGAGCTGTAATACACACCTCTTCCTTGCACACGCATTTAAGCATGTGTACATGCACAAACACACACACTTCAACACATGCTTGTGTGTGCACGAAAATATTGCCCTCAGGAAGGAAATGACATCACTAGCCACTGGAGTTGAGAGTAAACACAAGCACAAAATTGGGATTTGAAATGAAAAAATAATGGCAAAGGAACAACCAAATTGACAGCCAGTGTTCATCATGCTTTCATCAAGCGACATCAGCCATAAGATATAAAGTCACAGAAAGCCTCATAGTGAAATATGAAGTCACAACTTTTAAAATGGTCATGACTTGGATTTTTTATTATTATTTAAATACGTTACTTGAGGTTCATTTATGATGTTAATAATGTTTTGCACTATATATATATATATATATATATATATATATATATATATATATATATATATATATACACACCGATCAGGCATAACATTATGACAGATGAAGTGAATAACACTGATTATCTCTTCATCACGGCACCTATTAGTAGGTGGGATATATTAGGCGTTCAATTCAAATATTGAAGTTCAATTCAATATTTAATATATTCTCCAGATTAAAATATTTTAATATTTTGTTTATACAATCATATAGTAATATAAAAGCCAATAAGACAATAACTTTTTTGAAAGATAGATTCATGATGTACTTGCTCATTATATAACTTTTGTAAATATTGAACAAAAAAAGTTGCATAGTGTACCTTTAAGTCATAACTAAAGACACATTGTGAGATATAAAGTCTCTTTGAGAGACAAGGTCAAAATCCTGAGATTTAAAATCACATTGTGAAATAGTCATTTCTTTTTTACTTTGAACTGAAAACAGTCATCCATATTTATTTATTTGAAGCTGCATTCAACCCTTATGGCATTCTGCATGACATTCTAACTAACTGCACCTGTTCCAGCATTGATTTGCACTATAGTTCACGCTACAGATGTTTTACCCTCATTTCACCACAGAATGTCAAAGAAGCATCAATAGTTCAGCCTTAACATCTCAATTCAGTGTTTTATTCAGAGAAACACCTTTGTGTGGAAAACACTGTCTACACTGGAACTGTATTTTTCCTTCCGCTCCACCACTTTAAGGTTGTTAAAGGTGGGTTTGGCACATCTCCTGTAGTCGGATCGATACGTTAGATTGCTTTGTCTTCTTTTTTCCAAACCGCAGGCACTGATTCAGGTACAGTGAGTAGAGATTGTTTCCTATTGCCATTTATTGCTGCTCATTAATTGTTTAAGCCATAGGTAATTAACTACAGAAAACAACAATGCATTCCAGACAATTCCTTTCATTATGAATGAGAATCGGGCCCAGAATCCTCTGTGCTCAATTGTCTTTTCTCTCTTTTACTACACATTTCTCTTAAAGTCCTAGTTTTAACGATCTTTTCTGCTTCTCCTGTGAGCTATTTTATCGCAGCTTGTGATCACAAAGTGTCTAAGGACGATGCAGACAGGGCTAACTCCCAGTTGAGGATGGGAAGGGTTATTTAGCTCGAGACTGACAACACTCTGAAACCTCAAGCGACACCGTACATTGTAATCATAACACACACATCCAGCACTGTCTCAATAAACCGCTAAATCCATGTGAAGAGTGAACAAGATATACAATGTGTGAGTGATGCTGTCAGAATAAAAAATACAGGCCTCTTCTATTTGGATATACTTGGATTCCAACCACTAAATAACAAGTATTGCCACCATAAACAAACCAAAAATTTCGATGTACACAGATAGTAACTCTCTGAACAGATTTGCACAAGCCCCCTTCATGTACAACTCTGTTCAAACACTCAATATCGTTGGAGCAGCAAATAAACTAACAAGGCACAGTGAAGTCTGTTTCTTAACAAAAAATAAGCCTCTCTAAAGAAGGATAAAACGGTCCCTTAACCATACTTAGAGTTAACATGACATCAAAATTGGCTCTATTAGACGTTCCTGGACAGGTGCGGTTAAATCGCCATGAACGGAGAAAGATGCTTCAGCAGCCAAACCACCCTTTCATTCTTTTGCAGAACACAAAATAACACCTTACAAAAAGTTTTTTCCAAACAATTTTGTACTCCGCAGAAAAAGAAAGTCCTACAGGTTAGGAACAACCTGAGGGTGCATAAATGATGACAGAATTTTCATTTGTGGGTGAACTTTCCTTTAATTTCATTTCAAATTTCTGTACTATACATTTTAGACCTTCTTTATAGGATATGACTGAAAGATATTTGGTAAGACTGGATTAATGCTTCTATTACCTTTAGAAAAGGCCATGGATGGCCTTCCAGGCACTATAAAAATCCTACATGGTATAATAGAAGATAAAAGTCCACATTGTTTAATCTCTATCCCATATTACTCCTCACAACCACCATATCATCCCCCTAAAGCTCCTCTAATCTCCCGCAGGAGCTGATCAGTGACAGGTCTTTAACCCACAACATATCTTAACCTATCAAGTGCACATGAAAGATGTTCTTAATGATTATGTAAGACAGAAATAATCAGTTTTTGTGAGTGTGGGATGTATCTGGATGGGTTTAGACTCTGTGAGTCATAATGATGGATTCCAGCGGATTCCTACACTGCTGCTATGTGCTGTTGATTGCATTATTATCTAAGGTTATTTTTATCATTTTATTTGAATGCAGAGAAGAAAGAAAAATGAAACACTGGGAGTATGATGTAATCAGATATGACACAAAACAATATATAGGGAACTGAGTCAAGGGAGTGAATTTCAAGGGGGGGGGCAAGTTCCAGTTCAAAATGTATATTTCATTCTTTTATTCACAAAATTGATCTTAAAACACTATGCAAATTTCATACATAAATATAGTAGGATTTTTAGCGTCTATGGTTAAAAAATATAACATATGTCCCCCGAGTGAATCTCAGCCATTTCCACATATGTAGTATCATATAGATTGTAATTTTTTTATTTATTTATATAAAATGATACAATTTTCTGCAGATAATATTTTAATATTTAGTTAATACAATGAAAGCCAACAATCTGTCTTTACACTATGAAAATACATAGGTGCCTTCATATTTTCAAATATGAGATTAGGGATATCATTTTTTGAAATTTTTAAAGCTCCTGTTCTAGGTTATAGTGATAGTAATGGTGACCAGATATAATGTAAGGGATTAAAGTCTTGACTTGTGCCTCATTCATAAAACACAAGCAAAACAAATTTGTATGTAAATCATTTGTGAAAGCATTCTTTTGTAAATTGTCACATTGAATTGAATGAGTCAATTTATGTAAGAATGGTATTTTGATTTGCACAGAAATTCATTCTGCTCATGTAGCATGAACGAAGTGAATTGGTCTCTTAATTCTTCAATCCTGCAGATATATTTAGAATTGCTTTGGTGGTCTGCATGAGCCAGTCACCCAAAATATGCACAAAACTTGCTGGAGGACACGCATGAACACAACAAAGAGAGCTCAGACCCCGAAGAAACATGCCACTTAGCCCTTTCTCACTCTTCCTACTTCGGGGACAGCCCTCTCAATGTCCGCCGTGTCCTGTCCTGAACCTGGACAGATGCTATGTTTAATGCCTTAATTCTGTCCACTGTCAGCAATCCAATCTCTCTGATACTTCAACACAGATTCCAATTTAAAAAGAGCCTCTGATCCAATTTGGAGACTGGCAGCTTCCCAGTGCTCATGCTTGGAGAGCCGTTTGTACAAGCTAGGCTTCCGCTAAGGGCTCCCGGGCACACGAGTGCTAGTATTTAATTAAGTAGCAATTAGGATGAAAAAGAGACTACAGTGCTCCGATTTACGTTCATAGCAGAAGAGTGCAGCTCAAGACTATACACACACACACACACACATATATATATATATATATAATAAGTATCTGCAGTTTCTAATGTTTTCTCTTAATTATTCGGCCCTGGTTGCCTTCTTTTCCTGAGCTCCCTAAAGATGTCCATGTCAGCCAAGCCAGCATGCAGCCAAACGAGAAAAGAAAGAAAAACACTTAAGGCAAAAATTACACATCTGTGTTAACTGCAAGATGCAGTAGAGGGTATTTCTTGGAAGGCGAAGGATCATTATTGTAGTACAATTTAAGCATTTAGGAACATAAAATGCATGCTTTCTACCAACCCAAACTGGAGAAAAACAAGAGACAACGTGATTTTAATGGGAAAAGACTGAATTATTGATGAGAAAATGGGTGTCCCACTGTTACCAAAATGGAATCTCTACCATGACAAACAGCAGAACAACAATACAATCAGAGCAGACAGCAAAACAAAGCCCGGACACATTAATGTGGATTTATGCGCACAGCCTCGTGCATTATGTTAAACTGACATGGAATGAGACTACAGTAGCTTCGGTGATGGGTTGTAATCAAGAATGGAAAAACTGTCAGTGTTGCTCATTTCTGGCACCACCAGGCAAAATTTCAGCCAGTATAATCGTCCGTATCTGTCCCGGCTTCTCTGCGTCAGCTGGGGCGGTTTGGGCCGTTCTCAGAGGCGCTTACATTATTGCTAAAATGAAGAGCAGATCGCTCCCTCACGATATTCTGATGAAACTCGCAGCTAGAGCCGATTTACATGCTTGTCTGAAGGAGCGAGATGGAAGTGAGAGAGTGAGACTTCTTTTCTTCTAGAAATAATTTAACTCAACAGCAACACTAAAAGGATCCTAGCCAAGAAAATAGACATCAGACATCAGCTACAGCTTATACTCGGACAACAGCATGCAAATATATGACAATACACGTATAATGAATAATACAAACACATTTTGCGCTATAGAGAAGCGGCTGTTGTTCTGCCTTTTTTGCTTTTATCAAAAATGAAATGTCCAGGACTATATAACAGAATCTCAGGGCAGCGCTGGGGACATTGTGGTCAAAGGGAATGTGTCTTTTTCCACATCATAAAGAATGTCACCCTCTGCACTGCGCGATGACAAATGGCAACCTGATTCTGTGCTCGCAATCGTTGTTCACCCTCTTTGCCTTTTCAATGACGGCCGCTGCTCGTCCTGCCTGCCTGCTAAAGCATTAGAAGCGACTTTGTAGATCAAAAAGAGCGTCCAAATAAATAGGCGGTAAAAGGGAGAGGGGAAAATTCAAGGAATTTACACTGGAGAGAGAAATGATGAGAGCATGAGGGAGGGAGGGAGGGAGGGGGGCAGGGAGAGAGAGAGAGAGAGAGAGAGAGAGAGAGAGAGAGACTGCTGTGGTTGCCATGGAAATGTTAATTCAATTCCAAGGCTAGAGGTTGGGAAAAAAGACAACTCCTTATCACTTTGACTTCTGTTTCTCACAGCCACGAACCAAATGGCTTGCTTGCTTGTTGCTGTTTTGCTGATGGCACTCACGTCTAAGCGTTCCTGACTCTGACGTTTCCCTCACTTTACTGGTTCTCATTAAATTAAGAATCCTTCGTGATATTTGCTCATAGAAGAACATAAAAATTGGAGTCCTTGCTGTGCAGACAGGAATAATTTTGACGTGCCCTCAATGGTTCATTAAATAGGCTGAGAAAAAGTTTTAAGAGAAGAAAATACATTTACAAAATAATTCTTAACATTATTGATTTGGGGAACAGTGTGCAGGGTGCGAATTGGACCAAATGACCTTTGGAGACTCAGCTTGTGGATTTTCATTTGCTGTTATTCATTTAAAGAAGATATGCTTTAATAAACAGTACATTTTAGCAGACAGCTTTGATACTTATTTTTGGTTCAACAGCAATCAGTTCAAGAGGGTAAACTTCAATTATGCAATGCATGTATTCATTGGAGAGCTTACAACTTTCTTTAAATAATGAAAAATATCTCATGTCCATGTTCTTTCTCTCTATTTGTGACAAAAAAGCTGCACAAAAAGTATTTTAAATACTTTTAGGGCCAGATTTACTAACAGCTTGCACCAGCACAAATCGTCTTTTGGTGTTAAAAAACTACTGTCAGGATTTACAAAAAGCAGTGAAAAATTAGCACTGAAACGGCGTGGACTGAGTTATTTTTGCGGCTGACCTTCTTGCATATGCATTGAGTTTCCCTTTCAGATGCAAAATGTATGGGAGGAGACTATTTAAATGAATAATGCAAGGTGATATACTAGTTTCAGCTAGTCAATTTATTGGAAAAAAGCATGTCTTAAGGCTTGTTTACACCGGGACGGTTATCGTGTGCGCTTATCGCTGACGTTTAACGCCTTGTGAGTAAACAAATGGCACCAATGTGAGTGTGCACACCAACTCGCAAAACGGCATTTTTAAAAAACGTCTCATGTTTTTTTTTGGTTTGACGTGGCGCGTTAAAAACTGGCCGACCAAGGAGATTGCTGCTTTTGTTAATGTGCCTGGAGCTGCTGAAGTTACAGTAAAACATGACTTGGTGGTGCTCAAGCACAAAAGAAGACGACAAAGAGGAAGTAAGTAGACGAAGAAGAAGATGCAATGAGGCAAGATGAATGTAGAGCTGCTGGTCTCTTTGGTGTCTGAACGCCACAGCGACTACAAAATTCTTGATAAGAGGGAGTTGTTATGGAGAGGAATTGCAGATATTGCAAATAGGATTTGATGGTGTGTTTCCATCGAATCCTATTTGATCTGCAATCAGATCAAAAGCGCCATCTACTGTCAGGGAGTGAATTTGCCCGTTCACTCTGCGCATCACCAGTGAAAATCGATTGGGTATGAACACAAAGACGTGTCGAACAACATCTCGAAAAACACTGGCGATAATTGTCCTGCTCTTTGTAGATCACGTTAGTTGTTATGGAAATGATCTTGGGTGCGTTTCCCGTACAACGACATTACTCACTGCTTAACTACCATAATACGATGCATCGTTGAAGAAATCAACTAGCTAGTCACGACTGTTTCCCGAAACCATATTGTCGCAAATCTGTCATTCAACCACATTGGTTAATGATGTCACACAGGTGATGGAGTAATAACTGTTTTTAATGAATTAGTTTGAGATCGAATTCATGCTAGATTTTTTGCTATAAATCATGGACATGGCATCTGAGGAATAATTCTTATTTTTCTCAGTTATTTTGCTTTAATCACAGACTCGTTCTTACGTACTTGAGCATGTACGCACATGTGCACTCTTCAAAAACGGTGTTTCGAAATAAAAGATATAGATTGTACTAAATGTCAGATTGCTTATTTTGCTCAAGGTAAGGATTTATTAAGTCCACATGTCATGCAAACAAGAAACTACACTTCTAACCACAGGTCGAGATCTGTCGTTGCAACCACACACGTTTGCCACGCTGTTTGCGAATGTTCGTTTGAACGATGGTTTCGGGAAACACCGACTCGTTGAACTATGTTGATAACAACGGAACTTGCGACCATAGTTGGCTAACGATGCTTTTGGGAAACGCACCCCTGGCTGTGTCTTTTCTTTAATTTGCATGTTGTCAGTAGATCACGTGCAGAACTTTCCAACTTTTCCACTTTTCACGCTAATTTGCCCTGTTTAGTAAATCTGGCCCTTAGTGTATCAACTACTCCAGCCATTAGCCTTTAGTATTATATATTCCTGCTGATTTGATATTTTTGTGGAAAACACACTTTTTTTCAGGATTCTAGTGGTTGTAATATGATGGCCATTACCTCAGGCATAACCATGTAATCCTCAGAAAGATACAGGTAAAACTCAAATCCTTCACTCTAATTCTCCTATTATCTCTCTTATTCTTGCACTGTTAGTCATTTCCTATATTCTTTCTGATGGATCTTTGCACCAAGCCAATGGTAATACGAAGAATGAGTCTCTCCTGTCTTTTCATCTGGAACAAAAAACCATCTGTTCTCTGTGGAGGCAAATATTAAGACAAGGAAAATGAGAAATAATAGACGTCAGAGACAGAGAGGAGAGGAGAGAAAGACAGGAGTAAATGGGATGTAATGAGTGAAGCAAAAAGAGGGTTGTTGAGAGACCTGTGAAGAAAAAGAGAGACAGAGAGGAGAGCGATTTTTATGTTGACACTGCTTTCTATTTATCTGTTCTCTTGCTATGAATGTGAGCGTTTTTTGTTGCCTTTGAAGTGACTAGAACTTGTGGACAGACAGTTGATTGAACCCGCATAAAACCTAGCACAACATAAAAGGTCAGGTGAGGGTTTATCTAAGGTCACACACATGTCCAAACATTGAATCATGCGAGTCATTCAAAGATTCTTTTGTGATATTTCTTTGATATAAAAAGGCATATTCAGCAAAAGTTAACATTGAATAACTTGCAGTTTAGATGCAATATTGGCAGTTACTTTGTTTATTGTTGCTCTTCCAATGAAAATAGTTTTAAACAAATCAGTAGAGTGAATGATTCAAAGACCTATACAGACAGCCACTAGATTTGTTTCTGAATGAATTGATGTGTTTGAATGAATCAGTTGAATGAATGACTCGATTCACTCATGAAGACAGTCACTTGTTTAGTTCATGAATTATCTTTGAATAAACAACTTGAATGATTCAAATACTCACTCAAAGACAATAATTTGTTTAGTTCATGAATGTATCAGTTTGTATCAGTAACTAATAGGTTGAATTAATAATTTAATGGCTCAATCTCTATCTCTGGTAAAAAAATAATAATAGGGGTAGTATGCAGTTCCAAATTCATTGAATCACTTGCTAATTCATGAATTAAATCAGTGTTTTTAACTAACCAGTTGAATGAATGGTTCAATGACTCACTCATAAAGATGGACACTGGAGTCATTTCAGTATGAATCAGTGTGTTTGAACGAGTCTATTCTAAGTAAATGAATGACTCTATGATTCACAAGAAACATACCTAATAGAATATAAAAATATAAATCTAAAATACAAACACTAACAAGTGAAATGATACAAATGATGAAAGGTCCCAGTGATGTTGGATTGTATATCACTGCTCTTGGAACTAATTGGATTAGATGAAAACATAATGATCAACTGATGAATGGGCAGGGAGGACCATTTCCCCATCTAATCATTAATCTCAAGATCAGACAAATCCAACCTTCCACTGGCCATTTCTAACAGCAAAGCAGAACATAAATTGGCCTAGCAAAATTACTTCTCCCAGCCGAACACATGCTGCCATCAACAGATGCCCTCCAGGCTGTTTAGCGAGGTGTGCTGAAATTCACTATTACAATGAAGCATTGACCTTGATCCTTTTATTCAACTTGATGAAAATCAAGAACAGCGGTTGAAGAACAGAAGAGAGCTAGGTGGGTGTGGGCGAATGTATCAGATTAGGTGGGAGCTTTAGAAAGGGTGCTAGCTTTCTATTAGCCTTTACTGTCTGTGTGTAAGTGTGTGTTTTTAAAACCTGTACTCACTAAAGTACTAATGAAAGCAAATGAGTAATGGTGACTGTAAATATCTAGGGAAAGTCAAAAGATGTGTTACAGGAGGACCACTTACAAGTTGTCCCGGGCCGGGTTTTAATCCAGGACTAATTACAGTCCTAAAAGGCTTCAGATCGATAAAGGGTATGTGAGGAAAGCAAGGGCTTGAGAATGTTTCTTGTTGTGGAAAAGACCTAATTTGTCAAATGAAATCACACAGCTTTCTCAACCTGCTAAACCAGCTCTACAGCCAAAATCCTCCTCTGCTGGTTTAGCAGCTCTCTTTTCCATATCATGTCCAATTTGTTTGATCCATGTAAATTTCCCGCAAACTACATTTGACACTTGCTTTTCAAGCCAGAAGTTGTTGAAAAAGGGCAAAGGAGATGGTTATGTAAGCAGGTTTTACATACATACGCGAGCGACGATATCTCGCACCGCAGCTGTGCGCCGTCACCTCGGCTAACCTGTGGCAGAGCGATTTACAAATGGTGCTTTCTCCACCCGCCGGGGGGAAATATTTATTTTTTCTTATTTCTATCTGCAAGATGATCGATCAAAGCTGCTTGTTTGAAGATAAGGCTAGTGATGGCAAATCCGCTTGAGTAATTGTGCAGTTAAAGATTGCCACAGCGCAACCTCTCCATCACTCTCCACAATCAAGCTGATAAATCCTTCTGTAGCCCCCACCCCCACCCCCTCCCACCCCACCATCCGCCATCATCTGACTGCGCACCCATACTTCATTTTGGCTGAGGGGATGTGGTGTGGAAAACTCCAGAACCGACCGCCGTCTGCATAGGGAGGGAGCGGTCTCCTACTGCACAATTTCATATGCTTCTGCTCTGTTTATCACAGGACATCATGACTTTCTTACAAAGAAAACGTCACACAGAGGGAATAAAACAGGAGAAAGAAAATTACTGTGCACGTTTTTTTTTTCATCCACTTTACAAGTGACCCTTCTTGGCACTGTCTTTTCCCCCTGCTAGTTTCATATTATGTGCAATTCTTTTTTCTCTCGTTTTCTCTCAATTATTGTTTTTCCTTGTCAGGTAGCAGTGCTGCAGTGTTAAAGCAGTACATCATAAACAGGTCTCTCTAAATGCATAAAACAAAATATAACACAAATAGATACTGAGCATAATGAGTGTCTAATTTTGTATCCCAAGCAAATGAATTTTTTTTTTCATTGTCTCATAATTATGGCTAACCAAAGCATTTTCTTGATACAAAAGGCTGCATTTCTGACACATTAGAATTTCGATCCACTTTAGACATTCTACTAACTATAAGTAACTTTGCAACTACATGTTAACTACTAGTCATTAGTCTGTCTGCTTAATATCTACTAATACTTTATTTTGATGGTCCCCCAACAGACATTCTACTGACTATAAGTTACTTTCTAACTACATGTCAGTGTAGCAAGTAGTCCACTAATGGCAAGTTGAAACAGAACCCATGTGCACTTTATTGGAGTAAATGTGAAACCAATATAAAAATAAACAAAACACAGCGATGGCATGACTTGACTATAACTTGAAATATGAACCTAAACATAAACCTGAATTAACTTGATAACATGATAACAACTCACCGACAGCGGGTTACATAAACGTGTCAGCCTACGCTCAATTAAAAGACTACAATTTCTGTTGAATTGGCACAAATAGTAGGCCTACCCAGTTGATCCTTTTCAACTGTAGCTATGATCCTGGAATAGGCACTGGGAATACGCAAGTTTATTCGTGACAACATCTCATCAAACATGAAGGAATGGCTTGTGGTGATGTACATTTGTGGTGAAAATATGAATGAGACAATGCTTGGGATGACGTGGGGAGCATAAGGTATATATTTCAACTTTGTTACTTCCAAAACATCACCTTAAAGAAAAATGTGCTGTACAGCAATGGCAGCAAAAAATGAAAAGAAATCTACTGAACAATTCTCAGATTCTATTTATCAAAGAGATGTTTGAAAGGTTTAGTAAAAATAACGCTTGATTCTGTAACACAGAGAAAAAATAAAGTATAATTACACAAGCAATTTTGCTAATGTGACTTTTTACGCCTATAATTAGGTTTGTCCTTGAGTCTTGTCAAAACTTTCATGAAACTCAGCATTCAAAGCATAAAATATGAGATTTACATGGCAGGTGCAAGGGATTTGTTTTATTCTGAGATTAGTAATGGACAGAGTGTGTCGAAGGCTAATGACTTCTGATGATGCACACTCGTTCTATCCTCATTATTGAAAATGAGAGCTTTATATATATAGCTGCCTCTAGCCGTTTAGAAAATGCTATAATTAAGGCCTTCGACAGCTGTTCTATCGTATTCCATTATTACACTGGCGTTGGACACTGACAGAGGTGTACAACTGGGAATGCTGCACAAAAATCCAGCTTTCATTCTGCTTCTTCATATACTGTACATACAACGGGTCTCATTCCCCATAAGAGTGCACACAAATTCAAGCATAAAATCTGTGTAGAATGGTAAGGTCAGCGTTCAAATGGCAGGTCAACAAATGGCTAATGTTCAAATGGCAGGTCAACAGCTTTACTAGTTTTGCCGTCATTATCAAGGCAAGATTATCTATAGTCAGAGCAACGCACTGTCGCTGCTACCATGCTTTCATGAGACCAAAACAGATTTTCATTTTATCTTGTGTTACAGATTTTATTAGCGTTGCAAGCAGCCTAGTAAAATGTGTGACACTATGACTTATCCTGGGACTTATCCTGGACTAAGATGGAATGAAGATAATACAACTTTGTTGGGATAGATTAAATGTGTTCAAATTGTTTGATAGTTTATCTTATCCAGAGTTCTGTAGGTTGCGAGGTGGAGCCACCTTGGATCAAACTGGTTGTTCCAGCACATCCCACAGATGCTCAATTAGATTGATATCTGGGGAACTTGGAGGGCAGAGCAACACCTTGAACCCTTCATCATGTTCCTCAGACCATTCCTGGACAATGTGTGTGGTAGGGTGCATATTAAAAGAGGCCACTTCCACCAGGGAACACCATTGTTAAGAAGGGGTGTACCTGGTCTGCAACAATGTTTAGTCAAATGTATGTCCACATGAATGGCCGGACACAAGATTTCACAGCAGAACATTGCTCAGAGCATCACGCTCCCTCCACCAGCTTGTCGTCGTCTCACATTGCATCCGGTGTCCTCACTTCCCCACATACACAGCCGTCTATGTGATGTAAAAGAAAACAGGGCTCAATGGACTAGGTGATCTTCTTCTACTGCTCCAAGGTCAGATTCGACACCCAATTATAGGTGCTTTCGATGGTGGACAGGGGTCATCATATGCACTCTTGTTGTGTCACATTCCTCCAATAACCATCATTAAAATTTTGTGTGAATTGTGCCACAGTAGACATTCTGTCGGCTCGGACCAGATGGGATAGCTTTTGCTGCATCGATGAGCTTTGGGCGCCCAACACCCTGTCGCTGGTTTTGGTTTATCCCTATTGGACCACTGTTGGTAAATTCTCACCACTGCTGATCGGGAGCAACCCACAAGCCTTGCAGTTTCAGTGATACTCTGACCCAGTCGCCTTGCCATTACAATTTGTCCCTTGTCAAAGTCGCTCAGATCTCAATTCCTGATTACGAGAACTGATTGTTTGCTTACAATCTAATCTACCCAGACCTTAAAATTTGTGGCCTTGTTAGGAGATGATCAATGATATTCGCTTCACCTGTGACTGGTCATAATGGTTTGGCCCGTAGAGTAAATTACATTGTAGCTATCACTCAAACCTGGGCAAATTGAGTGACAGTCACAGATCCGGTCAGAATTATCAAAGCTTACTAACAATTTAAAATCATCCAACGTGATGGCAAATAGGCTTTCTAGCTAATGTAGTGTAATAGTAGTAGATACATTTATCTCTCACACACGTGTCCCTCATTATCCCGCAAACAATACTGTTGTGCAACAGAGCAATATCCAGGTGCTCACCCTAATATAGATACACTGTATATAACATTCTTTCAAATCTTTAGAATCAAAGAAACTATATAAATGATACATACAATATATAGCGGTCTTTTTTTTTTTTTTTTAAAGAAGGGCATAATTACATGAGGAATCATCATATTTGAGGGACAGTGGCATCAAAAGGTAAAAAAAAAAGGTAATGATGATCACGTTTCAGCTGGTTTTGAGAATGGCATACTTGATTGGGCCTTAAATATCTCGGTCGAGAACTTGAGGACACATTTGACATGGCTGTACAGGAGTGGTTGATCAGAAAGTCCTTGCAGGCATATGGTTTGGGCATGTATTATTGTACTCAGTACCTGTGGGCATGTGCGCCCTCATTTAGAATAATCTGGATTCATTAGAATGAAGGTGGAAAATTTGTATGAGATACTTTTCTGTGCAGAAAAATACACAACATGTATGCCATTATTAATGAATGAGACCAAATTAGCAAAATGTCCTGTCAAGTGGTTTGTGCTGGGTTTTTCAATAGCACTATCCCGTCATCTCTCATCCCGCTCTGGTGCTGGGAGGTGATTTCAAATGCAAACAAATCCTAGAGAGCATTTCCAGCAGTCAGGACCTGACACATCTGTTTTTGTCCCTTCTCTCAAAATACATTTGTTTGACTTCAATGTCACACTCAGATCAGATCTGCAGACCTTAAATTTAGCATCTCTCCTCTTCTTTATATATAGTGATTTTTTCCTGTCAGACAAAAACAGGGTGCAATACTTCACTAGTGTTTTTTTTTTTTTTTTAAATGTATCATCACTGACTTGTTGGATACGGCCCACAGGAATGGGTCTTTTTACTGAGAAGGAGAAAGAAGTATGCTCTGTATGTTCGCTATGCCTCAGAAATACCACTTTTCACATTCCTATATTTCCAAGGTGTTCTCTTTGCCTTGTCCTTTAAAAAAGGACAATCAAGAGATTTTAAACAAATAAATAGTCTAAATAGCCATGACCCACTGTACAAGACTAGCCTTCACAAAAACGAGGACCTTCAGATTGCTTAACAAGATTATCTAACTTTTGCATACCGTATTGTTATGGTATAGTTTTAATACACGTTATTTTTGTTATATCATTTTGTCATTTTATGTACAGTACACTACCATTCAAAGTTTTGGGTCAGGAAGATTTTGAACAAAACTATTAAACAGCACTGTTTTCAACATTGATATTAATCAGAAATTTTTCTTGAGCACCAACTCAACATATTAGAATGATTTCTGAAGGATCATGTGACACTGAAGACTGAAAAAATTCAGATTTACCATCACAGGAATAAATTACATTGTAAAACATATTAAAACAGAAATTATTTTATGTATTTGTAATAATAATAATATTTCACAATATTACTCGGTGAGCAGAAGAGACATTAAACATTCTTAGTGTATAATAAGAGGGACATTACTAAATTCATCCATTTTAAAGTACTGCTGATAAAAGTATATTAAATTACATATTAATATATGCCAAACTGTCTACTATTGTGGTATAATCTATCTCAGATAGCCCTGCCCCTGAACAACACATGAACAATGCAAATTGTGATTGATCACTTTACATGCCATTCAGACGGCTCTTCCTGGGTGGTTCCCGACCACAATAACCTACAACATAGATTAGTCAAAGGTCTAGCTACTTTTATGCTCCACGGGGACCATTTTCTACTTCAAGTAGCCTGAGCTTCTATCCTCGATCGATTATGGCACAGCTGCAGATACCTGGCTGGCCTTCAATAACCGCATGCTTGATGTACACACACAAAAAGTGAAGAAATGGGTCCTCTAATGCTGGGCCTATTCACTTTAAATGCATTTAACAGTTTCAACAAGACAGGAGTCGATTCTCTGCTCAATATAATCTCCATCCAAACCAGTTTAAACTGAACTTAAAGCTGTTTTAAGGCAGTTCCTCCTTTCAACAGCACACAAAAACGTCCTCCATGGCTGAAAATGGCTGGCTGGGGGCGGTACACAGATGGGTCTAATGCCATTAGAAAGATGTTGAAAGTTGGCAGAAACGGCTATGGAATGAGATGTAGCGAGCGAATGGTGGAATGAATCCACTAAACTCTTCATCTCCGTCCGTCTCCATTCCTCAGTGATTTATATTCATCCCTCAGATCATCTGCAACCGCTGCCACGCTCAACGCGCCCACAGAAGGAATAATGTGATATTTTTAATGGACTTCCAAGACGAATGTGAGAGTGATGGTACGGATACAACAGAAGCGTTACTGGGTTTTTTTTGCATGAATGTTTTATGGTTATTTAAACAAGTCAATTTCATGCAAATGTGACCACTGCTTGCCATGGCAGAATTTACAAACAGCAGGCGGTGGAAGGGCCACACAAATACAGTGGAGCGCTATAGTGCTGATTATTACAGTTGCAAATGCCTCTACATTATGAACTGCACTGCACTGCACTTGCATGTGACACGTTCACCTCGCAATCTGGCTGCACTACAGTGTTTCTTTTTCAAAGAGCTTCTTTTTACACTTCTCAATCATTGCTGTTCAACCTCTCAAAAAAGGATTCTCTCTAAACAAAATTGCTGTTTTTCTTGGTCGTCCTCAAAGCAATCTGAAGTACACTTTGTCCCCACACACAGAAACAAAATGTTGCACTCTCCCTTTGTCTCTCGTTCTCCATCTCTTTTGTGTGGATTGCGGAGGGGAGGTGGTCAGAGCAAGAGCCAAAGACATTAAAGTCATTAAATGATTATCATTTTCAGATAAACAACATTAATGGCATAATTAACCATTTAATTGGCCTCTTACCCATTTGGTTGAGCACATTTTGTGACATATCTTGTTTTTTTTTTTTACTTATTGTAACCACTAAAGCATCTCTACCACTTGTGTACTGTACGTTAAGTGCAAACAAACAAACAAACAAACAAACAAAAAAATACTAATTACTGTGTTTTTGTGCTTTAAACACAAGCAAATCGAATGGCTTGCTAAACAGATTGAAACAAAAAAGTGGTTGATATCTGGGTGATCATTTTTTGGAAAACATGCTCAACCAAATATTTCAAATGCGTAATGGCAAAGGTACCTTTTCACCTTGGAGTTCAATTATTTTTAAATCATGAAATAAAATGCTTTTTTGATATAATTATATATACCGATCAGGCATAACATTATGACCACTGACAGGTGAAGTGAATAACACCGATTATCTCTTCATCACGGCACCTGTTAGTGGGTGGGATATATTAGGCAGCAAGTGAACATTTTGTCCTCAAAGTTGATATGTTAGAAGCAGGAAAAATGGGCAAGCGTAAGGATTTGAGTGAGTTTGACAAGGGCCAAATTGTGATGGCTAGACGACTGGGTCAGAGCATCTCCAAAACTGTAGGTTTTCCCAGTCTGCAGTGGTCAGTATCTATCAAAAGTGGTCCAAGGAAGGAACAGTGGTGAAAAAAGGTTCAGGAATGGTTTGAGGAGCACAACAATGAGTTTGAGGTGTTGACTTGGCCTCCAAATTCCCCAGATCTCAATCTAATCGAGCATCTGTGGGATGTGCTGAACAAACAAGTCCAATCCATGGAGGCCCCACCTCGCAATTTACAGGACTTAAAGGATCTGCTGCTAACATCTTGATGCCAGATACCACAGCACACCTTCAGGGGTCTAGTGGAGTCCATGCCTCGACAGGTCAGGGCTGTTTTGGCAGCAAAAGTGGAACCAACACAATATTAGGTCATACTGTTATGCCTGATCGGTGTTCACTACCATTTAAAAGTTTGAAAACTTTTACATTTGAAAAACCCCCCCCATAAAATAATGCTTTTATTCAGCAAGGATGCATTAAATGGACCAAAAGCAACATTAAAGTCTTTTACATTATTACAAAAATAGTTTTTTTAACTTTCCATTCATTAAAGAATCCTGAAAAACAGTATCACAACTGATTAACAATATTAAGCTGCACAGCTGTTTTCAACATTGATAATAATAGAAATAAATGTTTCTTGAGTAGTTTGCCATCACGGGAATATATTACATTTTAAAATAGTATGTAAAAAAAAACAACACATTTTTTTTTTATCGTATTAATAATATTCACAATATGACTATTTTTACTGTATTTTAACGAATGCAGCCTTGATGAGCATAGGTGACTTCTTTAAAAAAAGGTTATATGGTCCACAAATTTAATAATATTATTTTAAATATAATATAGTTTTAAACATTTAATATCTTACATAAAATGCAAACATATTTTGATAACAGTAATGGCTAATAGTAAGTTTATAACATTTCTGTCAGGACCACTATTGTCAAAGATGATTGACAGATAGCATACAGTTTGGATTGGCGGTATGGTTCTGTTCTGGGCAAGAACTCCCCTTAGGGTAAACAGAACAGAACCAACATAAATGTATTTCAGATATCATTAATGTTCAATCATTTAATATACAACATAATTCAAGAAAAATTAGTCTGATATAAGAGAAATATCAGAAGGCCAAGTCCTGACTGGACGAGAGGAGTAGCTGGGGATGGAGGAGGGTTATTAGCTGAGGAACGATCACTCCCCGAGAAGACAAAGGACACCTTCTGGAAATTAACATCTGAACTGTCTTTTACGAAATTACTCTCTCATGCTGAGATCACCTGAAATTCACCCAAAAATCTATATGGTTTAATGTGAACAAGTATACAGTATTATACATGTTTGGTATCATTTGAAGTAAACCAAAAATTAATGAAGGTTTTAAGAGTTTAGAGATATTTGGCTTGCAGTGGATCATGCAAATCATCCTCTGTTCCCAGTAAGGTGTAAAATACCCACGCCTGGGACTGGGAGTGATTAATGTGATTAATGTAAATTCCCATTGTTAACACGTTTCCATTTGAAAGAGATTTTTGTCTTGTTCTGTGTATTTAAGGACATGTTGCACGGGGCTCAGGGCGCGATTCTGTAACCAGATCAGCCCGTAATGCTATGCATTATGTATCCTATTTCCTTGAAGTCAGGTATACATTTCTTACTTTTTTCTTCAGAGCATTTGATGTATGTATCGATTATCTTTGAATTGATTATGTAATTGGCATGATACATTACCTGACAAATAATAAATTGTTACATTGATTTATTCTGACTTACTCTGAAATTATTGATTTTTGTGTATTATGATGAATCCGTTGTTACCGCAAATCTGCGACCAGGGTTAAGTACATACTAGATATATGGAGCATGGGGAACATATGGCGAGATTCTAGATTTCTGACTAACTGCATGACTTTGACTAAGTTGTTATGCAGTCGCATTATAGATAAAATACTATTGAGATAATACGGCATTATTTTATGGTACTGGCCATAACCTCTGGTTACTGTTTCAGCTTTAACTAATTTGTTATATAGGTGACTACAGGGGGCTACACGGGTACTTTTTAACAATAGTGAGCATGGGCAACATTTGTTAATGATCAGACTGGCGAGTTTGTGATCGTGGGCCCAAATAACGGGCGGTGCGAGGACCCTGTGCGACTCGGAGAACCGAATGAATCATTTCAATAAGAGTAAAGAGTTAAATAGAATAATCAAATGTGTAGTTAAATTGTTATACAAATGACCTAATAATTAATTGGCATTCTAACCTAAATTCGAGGTCATGATAAAATGAAAAATATAAATTGGAATTAAAGCTGCACTATGTAAAATTTTTGCAGTAAAATATCCAAAAACCACTAGGCCAGTGTTATATATTTTGTTCAGTTGAGTACTTAAAATATCCCAAATGTTTCCAACTATTTGTAAATCGCGAGAAAATTGCTACCGGACGAGGAACCGGGACGTGTGAGAGAGTCGCCTGTCAATTGAGTCATTTCTGCGTTACCCTCGGTTTCTGGATTTATTTAGCAGAAACGCTTTACTCTTACTGCAGTGTGCAACAAGTGTCATAACAGCCACCAAGCGAGCACACAGAGTAACGTCATAACATCATTTTCAACACACTCAAATGTATCTAATATGATAAACAGAGCTGCGTTACCTCATACTCATGACCGGAAAAGCGGAAATGGCGCCGGCGACTGTGGCATAATAAAAGTCCCGCTGCTTGCGAGGCGTGTGTTGCGCAATCGCTCCAGCGGCCTTGCTCAGCTCACACAACACTCGGTCCTGCTCTGCTTCATACTACAGTAACGTTAATAATCGCATCCATGAACATGATTTCTGCCCGAGTCCTATCCTGATTCTTTTCCACCGGCTGTGAGGTGAAGACCACATGTCCCAAGATTCTGCGTTCAAACTTGGCATCATCAAACTACGAACCTCTCAAGAAACCTTCACCCACCAATCATAAGCCTTCATTGGGACGATCGGGCGGGCCTTACAGATGTGATAAAGCTGCTGATAATATTGATGGACCTTATATACATGTAGGTATGTGTGATAGGCATCGTAATCCTATAAGCAGAACTAACACTTGATTAGTGTCAATGGTTACCATGGTAAATTTCAGTAAGAGAACGTCTCGGTTACGACTGTAACCTTAGTTCCCCGAGTAGGGAACGAGACGCTGCGTCACCGCTTTGGGAACGCCTCTGCGTGATTGCGTCGTGAAGCACATGTGTAATCAGTCCAATGGAGAGACGGAACGTCATAGGCGGGTGACGTCATCGACCCGGAAGGTATAAAGCATACCGGCAGACAAACGCCGC
This sequence comes from Rhinogobio ventralis, assembly GCA_039654625.1. Taxonomy (NCBI): domain Eukaryota; kingdom Metazoa; phylum Chordata; class Actinopteri; order Cypriniformes; family Gobionidae; genus Rhinogobio; species Rhinogobio ventralis. The sequence continues at coordinate 20,630,884 of CM077211.1, forward strand.
TAGCTTCTGTGGTAGAGTGAAGCAAGACGCTTTTGCGGGCATGCGGGGAGTATGGCAGGGTGACGCAGCGTCTCGTTCCCTACTCGGGGAACTAAGGTTACAGTCGTAACCGAGACGTTCCCTTTCGAGGGAACTCGAGCTGCGTCACCGCTTTGGGAACGAGAATACCCACGTCCCCATAGGAGCCGGATGCCCGCCTGTGCATTGTCTAAAAGGCGAGCACCCGAGCCCCTGGAGTAATGTCAAGTTCGTAGAACCTCACGAAAGTGAGCGGCGAGGACCACCCCGCCGCCTCACAAATGTCTTGCAGGGAAGCCCCTGCTAGGAATGCCCGAGAGGCAGCCATACCCCTAGTCGAGTGTGCCCGGACAGCCAAAGGGAAAGGCTGCCCGACCACCTCATAAGCAAGTGAAATAGCCTCAACTATCCACTTGCTCATCCTCTGCTTAGAGACCGGACCCCCTCTCGAGGGTGGACCGTAACACACAAACAACTGTTCCGATTTTCTCCACAGGGCAGCTCTGTGGACATAAGCGTCTAGTGCGCGAACAGGGCAAAGCAGATTAGATCTTTCCTGGTCAGACGTCAGAAAGGGAGGTGGACAAAAGGCCATAAGTACTATGGGTCTCACAGTATTAGTGGGAACCTTAGGAACGTACCCCGGTCTGGGGTGCAGAAAAGCTTTAGCCATACCGGGAGCAAATTCCAAGCACGAGGGTGCCACAGAGAGGGCTTGTAAGTCCCCTATTCTTTTTAAGGAAGAGATAGCCAGCAAAAAGATGGTCTTTAAGGTGAGGAGTTTCTCAGAAATTTCTTCAATGGGCTCGAAGGGAGCCTGAGAAAGGCCCTGAAGGACAATAGCTAAGTCCCAGGCCGGCACCCTGGTGCGTACTGCGGGCCTCAGTCTGATAGTGCCACGGAGGAAACGAGTAACTAGGGGGTGTCGCCCGAGGGTAACACCATCGAAAGGAGAGTGGTAAGCTGCTAAGGCCGCCACGTACACCTTCAAAGTGGAGGGAGCTAACCCAGCGGAGAATTTCTCCTGCAGGAACTCCAGCACCGCGCTCGCAGGGCAGTTTACTGGATCCCACAGGCGATCTCTACACCATAAGGTGAAGAGTCTCCATTTCAATGCGTACAGTTTCCTCGTGGAGGGAGCTCTAGAGTGTAGGATGGTCTCCACAACCTCGGTTGAGAGACCGGAGCTTAGGAGCTGGGCCCCCTCAGAGGCCAAGCCCACAGATTCCACAGCTCTGGGCGTGGGTGCAGGAAGGCACCGCCCGACTGAGAGAGCAGGTCCCTCCTGCACGGAATCTCCAGGGGAGAGCCGTTGAGGAGCGACACAATGTCCGAGAACCAAACCCGGGCTGGCCAGAACGGAGCCACTAGGAGCAGATGGGCCCCGTCCCGACGAACTCTCTCTAGAACTCCCGGAAGCAGAGCGATCGGGGGGAAAGCGTACAGGGGCAGCCTCGGCCACTCCTGTACCATGGCGTCCAGTCCCAAGGGAGCTGGAGGAGTTAGAGCAAACCATAGACGACAATGAGTGTTGTCTTGAGTGGCGAACAGGTCTACTTCTGCTCTGCCAAATTCTTGCCAGAGGAGCTCCACCACCTCGGTGTGGAGTCTCCACTCCCCGGGCCTCGGCCCCTGCCTCGACAGGATGTCTGCTTCCGTATTCAGGCGCCCTGGGATGTAGATTGCCCTGATTGAGAGCAATTTCCCCAGGGCCCACAGGAGGATTTGACGAGTCAGCTTGTACAAAGGGCGAGACCTCAAACCCCCCTGGTGATTTATATAGGAGACCACCGATGTGTTGTCTGTGCGAACTAGAACATGATGGCCCCTGAGATACGGCAGGAAATGTCTCAGAGCCTGGAACACAGCAAGCATTTCCAGGCAATTTATGTGCAACGCACGATGAGCGTCCTGCCATAGGCCCTGGGCCGAGCGACCACTCATGGTCGCCCCCCAACCCGTAAGGGAGGCATCCGTGGTCAGAGTGACCCGCTGGCACTGTGCCCCCAGTAACGGGCCTTGGGCTAGAAACCGAGGGTCCTTCCACATGACTAAGGCGCGGAGGCATCGCCGCGTTACCTTGATCACGCGAAAGGGATTTCCCCTCGGGGAAAAACCCTTGGTCTTGAGCCACCACTGTAAAGGTCTCATGTACAACAGGCCACGAGGAATGACGTTGGACGCTGCTGCCATCAGGCCTAACAGTCTCTGATACTGTTTGACAGTGAGTGGCTGGTCTAGTTTCACCCCTTTCACCGCTGAGAGAATCGATCCTACGCGAGGCTCTGATAGACGGGCCTGCATCAGGATCGAATTCCAACACACACCCAGATACGTTATTCTCTGTACTGGAGAAAGAACGCTCTTCTTGAGGTTGAGCCTCAGCCCTAACCTCTTCATGTGCGCGAGAACAACATCTCGATGTTGAACCGCCAGACGTGCTGACTGAGCCAAAATCAGCCAGTCGTCGATATAATTGAGAATGCGGATCCCCTGCATACGCAAGGGGGCTAATGCCGCGTCTACACACTTGGTGAAGGTGCGGGGTGATAGGGCTAGACCGAAGGGAAGCACCCGATATTGGTACGCTTGTCCCCCAAAAGCGAACCTCAGGTACTTCCTGTGCTGCGGAAGGATGGAGATGTGGAAGTAAGCATCTTTGAGATCTATCGTGACAAACCAGTCCTCGGACCTGATCTGGGACACGATATGTTTGAGTGTAAGCATCTTGAACCTGAACTTTGCCACTGCGCGATTCAGCGAGCGCAGGTCCAAAATGGGGCGCAACCCCCCATCCTTCTTTGGCACTATAAAATAGCGACTGTAGAAACCTGACTCCCTGTCGGAGAGAGGAACCTTCTCTATGGCCCCCTTCCGTAGGAGGGTCTGGACTTCTTGAGTCATAACCAGAGCCTGCTCGGGGCCCACCAAGGTAGGTAGGACCCCTTTGAAACTGGGTGGACGACACCTGAACTGGATGGCGTACCCAGATCTTATTATCTGCAGGACCCAACGAGATATATTTGGCAGTTTTTCCCATACTGGCAAAAAATTTACTAGGGGTACCAGTCCCTCGAGACTGGCCTCTGGTATACTGAGTGCTGGGAGCACAGCGCCCTGAAGCGGATGACCGGCAGGGAACGGCTGACTCGACAGCGCCACCTCCTTGTCTGGAGGACGCGGGCCATCCTCGGATGACTCGCGAGGGCCTTCCACGCCCCGGCACTCGGGCGGGGTTAGTGGAGAGACCCTGTGAGGGTACCGGAACAGGACGGGCACCGTATGCTGAGGTGAACACCGCCTGTTCCCGAAGGGGGAAACCCTCACTGCCCTGGGCCCACTGGCGTCAGGGCCTCTTAGACGCAGCCTTTCTAGAGATAAGAACAGTCCGCAGATCTGCTCTACCCCTAGAGGGCTGCGTCTGAGGGTGTCGCCCACCGCCCCACCCTTTCTGAGGGGGAGTACGAGTGGCCACACTTTGTTTCTGTTGCGCCCGGTGTACGGAGCTCGTACTCGGTGTCTGCTGCTCCCGCACAGCAGCAGACGAGGCCTGGGGTTTCCTCGGGAGGAGCTGCTTCAGCGCCGCAGATTGTTTCTTTGCCTCCTGAAACCTGTCGGTGACGGTTGTGACAGCGTCACCGAACAGGCCGTCAGGAGACAGCGGCGCATCAAGCAGAAAGCTCTTATCTCTCTCCCGAATCTCAGTCAGATTCAGCCACAGATGCCTCTCCGTAGCCACCAGGGCTGCCATAGAACGGCCTATAGATTTGGCCGTCTCCTTGGTGGCTCGGAGAGCTAAATCTGCTGAAGATCGGAGCTCATTAACTAAATCTGCTCCGATCTCCTGGCTGGACCCCAGGTCTCTTAGCAGGTCGGCCTGGTATGCCTGCACGATGGCCATAGTGTGCAGACACGCGGCGGCCTGACCCGCTGCCGAGTACGCCTTGCCCACCAAAGAGGATGTGGTTCTTAACGGTTTGGTGGGCAAGGTCGGAGTTTTAATGGCCGATGCCGACTGAGGAGAGAGATGGCTCGCGAGCGTCTCCTCCACCTTCGGCATCGGACCATACCCATGCTTCTTCAGCCCCTGTATGTTGCTATACACTGACGTTTGGGGGCTGAAGACACGAGAGGACATGGGCCGCTTCCACGTTCTCGACACCTCAGTGTGGAGATCCGTGAAAAACGGTAAACTCCGACGTGGAGGCTGGGCAGAGCGTGAGGGGAGAAAGCGCTCGTCCAAACGGCTCTTGGACGAGACGCTCTCTTGATTTTCTTGTGGCCAGTCAATGTTTAGTTTGGCCACCGCTCTGCACAGAACCTCCAACAGCTCCTCACCAGCAGGGGATTGAAGTGGCGAGTCTTCAACCCCCGCGTCAACGCTGCAAATATCGATCTCATCAGAGCTCGATAAAAGCAGCGCTGAGGCTGCCCCCTGGGTGGGAGAAACCGCAGGGCGGGCTCCCGAACCCAGAGAGGCAGCACTGGATCTGCCAGGTGAGGGCAGAGAAAGGGCTGGGCCCGTCTCTAACCCCTCTGACAGATCCATTTGCGAACCCCACGACATAAGCTGCCGCTGTGCCTCAGCAACAGCGGGGCCTGTGCCGCGGGGAACGCGAACCGGGACACCCTCCTCAAAAAGTGCCCGGCGGGATCGCAGCACTCTCATAGGCAAAGCCTCACAATGCTCACAGCCGGCCCCCTCGAGAGCCGACTGAGCGTGCTGTTCACCCAAACAAACAACGCACATCAAGTGTGTATCCCCGCTCGTGATGTGACGAGAGCAGGGAGGAACACACTTTCTGTAACGCTGTTCGCTCGCCATAGTGTCTCTTTAAATGTCAGTGTGTATGCAACTTGAAATAGAACGAAAAAGTCTGAACTCAGACACAAAACACAAATCTGACAATGACAATACACAGAGCGCTTGCTGAAAGCAACAGAAGCTAGCGGCGTTTGTCTGCCGGTATGCTTTATACCTTCCGGGTCGATGACGTCACCCGCCTATGACGTTCCGTCTCTCCATTGGACTGATTACACATGTGCTTCACGACGCAATCACGCAGAGGCGTTCCCAAAGCGGTGACGCAGCTCGAGTTCCCTCGAAAGGGAACATTTTATTTTAAGTTTTACTATTGATGGGAATCTCAAAAATTTTGTAGTGGCTCATAATTCAAATAAATAAATAAATAAATAAAGCCTCAAGGAAACTGCAAATAATTCATATTCGTCTCAAATGACTTTCAAACAGCAGTTATGCTGGAAGTCTTCAAAATTCACCAACACACTCTCCACTTTTCTACTGCTGTCACTACCCTTCTCAGTGAAGCTCTTAAAGTCAAACTACATTTATTTTGCCCTTATCATTGTTTTTTTATTATTCTACAAAAATCAAATGGAGGATTTCAGTGTCATAATCAACCAGGCACATTCTGTTTTATGGGCTACTTAAGAGAGAGAAGGTGCAGTAGAAAATTCTAAGATGGGTGGCATATTTATGGTGCCAGAGGTGAAAGATTACAGGTCTAAGGCCTTTGCAATCCGATTTCCTGAACCATTAAATAGCAGTGTACCAGTCAGGACCCCGAGCCAGAAGAACAGGAAGATGAGGATGGGGAGAGATATAAAAATATTGAAGGATGAAATGAAAGTTTGAAATGAAATGAGTTTAGGCCTCCACTGACCCAACCGCATACCAATATACATTTGCATAAACGATGGGAAAATTATTGCCTATTTGATCCGTCTAATTCAGATCATCTGTTGGTTTGTTGTTTTTTTTCTTCATATGCCAAGTTTACAACATCTTTAGGGTTGTGCTATCTGTCAGTCATATGGTAAAAATATCATACATGACCAAGAAAAACAAAAAAATTATTCATAGATATTAGAGCTACATCACTGCCAAGATATTAGAGATATTAGATATTAGAGCTACATCACTGCCAAGAAAATTATAGTAATTTTTCAAAGTGGAATACCACCCTACAAATAGTTTTGCCTCTCCTTATAGCATAATAAAGCTAAGACATTATATTATCCATATTTTTTTCTTGATCCTATCTATGTGCAGGAACAGGGCAAAAGCCCTGTAAAATTAAAGGGCTATAATTTTAGAATATAATTTAGTAAAAGTCTCTGACATAATATGTGTCTCTAGGTTGTGCAAACAGCAAAGAACAATATGTGGCTAAATCTGGCAGAAGTTAGCAAAATATTGTTTTCCTTTAATATCCCTAATAGCACAGCACACTTGTTTAGATGTGACAGAAATTAAAAGTTGTCATATTACATGATTTTTTCAAGGGAATTCATGTTATGTATAACTGGTACTAGTGATACATTAGCTTTGCTGATGTTTAACATAAAAACATCACCATCTGAACCTTAAAGGGACAATTCACCCAAAATTCTGTCATTATTTACTCTTACATTATTTCACATAAAAGTAGAAGTCCAAAACAACAGTGACTGAACAACATTGGCTACCATTTTATGTACAATAACTACATTTACAAAAATATATTCTGTTTTCCACAGCAGAAAGTCATAAATTGTTTTGGAATGACATGAAGGTCAAAGAAAACTGACAAAGGAGGGTTCCTTTAGTTCCTAGTAGACTGTCACTTTATTTCTATATTGGCATGCAAGATTTTTTGATTAAGAAGAGAGAGCAATCTGAGGCAGTCATTTCTTGCCTCAGTTCTGCATGCCAGAAACAAAATGCTCCTTAATTGCATCAAACACTTTAGAAAGTGAGTTTATAAACACTTGATAGGCCATAATGAACTACAGCATGTGAATGCAAATGTCCTTTGTTCACATTTTATGACTTGATAGTCACAGTCACATCCACCAGCTGGAGTGCCCATGATCGCCACCAGAGGGTATTCCTTCCGTCTCCTGTGCTATCTCATCATAAACTCCATTTCCCAGTAACCATTGCCTGGATTAATCATGTTCTGATTACTTCCACCTGTGTGTTATTATCTTGTTTACTCTTGCCTATTTAAGCTGTGTAGTCACTCATTCTTTGCAAAGTCTTGTATGTGTTGCACTGCATTTCTAAGTGTTATTTCTGGTCTGATCTTTTGCTGGTCTCCCTGGATTTCCTTATTTGCCTGTGTCTTGGACTTTGTTATTATCTGGATTGGTTTTGACCCTATGCCTGTTATGTGGATTATGATGGTGGATTATGAGGTCATGTCAGGTCTGTCATTAACTTTTTCTTTTTTTTTTTTAGCAGTGACAGAAAAATCTGAAAGCTGTCATTTTGACGGATTACACTGAGAGTGATCTATTGTAACTTTTAAATGTAATTCTCACCCCTGTCCACTTGGAGGCGGTTGCAATCTTGCTTTTCTGAGTTACCTGATGGCATTGTTTACAAGTGAACTACAGCATGTGTTATTGACATAGGGTTTTATTGACATCTTTCTGCTTTTAAAACACCGATTGAGCGATTACATGAGAGACATGATACGGATTTCGGTAAGCTGGACTGTTTCTTTAAATCATTAAAATATGTCAATTAAAATGAAGCATAATAATAGATTATGGCGAAATTAAGACCCTGTCCATCAAAATGACGGAAAATGCGGAAGTCTAACATGACTTCTGCCCTCAATAAAGCTGGATTTAAATTTTATAACACACAGGTTTATTATGTCAGTATAAAACTGTTATTGTGGAGTAGTAGCATAAAGGTCAAAGTTGCTCTAGCTGCTTGTTTTCCAGAAAAATATGTAAACATTCTTAAATCAAGATACATTTACTTAAGCAAAAGGACTAAAGAAATAAAAAAATCTAAAAGAATCTATCAAGTAGCCTTTAACATTTAAAAAAAAAAAAAAATCTTATTTTAGATTAGACAGGCCTACCTTATTTTTTGACAGGCCTCCCACAGTGGGGTTTGAGACATCATCTTCGAGATTTATTCCCATATTGCGCTCGATCAGTCAAGCCAAATCAAGTAAGTTCTATTTGCACTCAGGCACATCAGGCTGCTTATTGTGCTTTATGGAAATTGCAGGTGCTAAAGTGCTCTGGTGATTAATACCTAAAACTTAATTTTTTATGGCTGGATTGGGAGCTAGCAAGACACATTCCTATTTTTCCTGTCTCATGCACACAGTTTTTTCACTTGAAAACAAGTGTAAGAATTAATTTATTGTATTTATTTATTTAGTGTAATTTAAGCACCTCTAGTGGCACCAAATGGATTCATAATAAATATTGTTTCCAAATATTGTTTTAAGTGTTAATGTGTAAAAAAAAAAATGAATGACAGAATATTTATTTTTAATATTAATTTTGTACGGAGCCCCGCACATGACGTGCAAGAAAAAAAAAGTAAATTGTGTGCAATAATTCGTTCCCTCGATTTATAAATCATGTGTGCGATTTACTATTTAATTCCCTCGTTTTGCTAAATCGTGCGGACGATTTACTACTTTGTTCCCTCAACTTGCTAAACCGTCCACATGATTTACTAATTTGTTCCCTAAATTTATAAATCGTGCGCACGATTTAGCCTACTAGTTTTTTCCCTCATGACATGTGCGGGGCTCCGTAATTTTGTGACAAATATTCTTTAAAAAAAAAAAACCTCACTTCACCTTCAAGGATCCAAGCACAAAGGTTGCATCTTCAAATCTTAGAATGCTCTTACCATTGTGCCCTCCAGTAAAGCACTTAATTCCAGTTTGCTCAAGGGGAACTGTCCTTTTAGAAAAATGTACCTTAAGAAGCTTCAGCTACAAGATAAACAACAAACCCCTCAGATGCTTGAGAAAACAACCAGTCCAGCCTAAGTGAACTTCTCTGAACAACATGTACATTTTAAACGTCTCTCTCTGGAATATCAAGACTCATTCCCATGTGAAATATCTAGGAATGTAATTGTTAATCCATCTGTTGTTGAATGCCGACTAGTGTCACTGTAAAGTGTTTGCAGGGCTATCGAAGCATTCTTAATGGAATACAGCCATATAAATCTCTCTGTTTCAGGACGCATCACTCAGAGACGCTGACAGCAAGACTCTCACAGGCCTCCCACAGTGGGGTTTGAGACATCGTCTTCGAGATTTATTCCCATATTGCGCTCGATCAGTCAAGCCAAATCAAGTAGGTTCTATTTGCACTCAGGCACATCAGGCCGCTTATTGTGCTTTATGGAAATTGCAGGTGCTAAAGTGCGCTGGTGATTAATACCTAAAACAATAAGTTTTATGGCTGGATTGGGAGCTAGCAAGACACATTCCCATTTTTCCTGTCTCATGCACACTGTCAATACAGAAAGAAAAGACTGTTCCATGGGACTCGCACCTTTAGCGACCATTGTACTGTGAACAATGATTTCTTCTTTATTGGATCATCTGTTGGCAAATACTGATCACCTCCCTGTAGGTAATTACATGGTACCACTCTCATTTGTCTGTGAACAGTAATTTCCATAAATTAGTCCTGTGACTTCATGAATTTATTTGATTACATATTCTGTCTCTGTTCCTGGCGTTCCATGAATTTGAAAGTCTAATTAAAAAGGTTTTAGCATAAATATATTCACATATCGTATTACATCGCAAAGTTTACACCTGGTATTAACATCAGTGTCGGGTAAGGCGAGCATGTGGTCAAAGCTAAATCCAAGTGTAAATTGTCCGAAAACGTGAAAACAATATAGTTTTCATAAGAACCGCCATTCACCTGTCAATCAACCACCCTGCCAAAATGATAGGCATGTTTTTGTTGCTATATGAAAACGTCTGAAACGTGTAAATCTTTTACAAAGATTCTTATATTTCTTAGTACCACCTGAGGGGGAATTGTGAAGTAAGTATCTGTAATAAAATGCAACAGTACAAGTACTTGAAATCTTGAAAACAGCACTAAATTGATAAATGGCTAACCATCACCTGTGCATATAGAGGATCATTAACCTTGAGAAAGTGTATAAAAGCTTTAATTTAACTTATTTTGTGCAAGTGTCATGCAGGGTTCTGAGGTTGGATAAATAAAATTTTACACAGCCACATGAAAAGCAGTTGAAGACAAGTGCTCTTATGATTAACACGTGCATTTAAGGCATATACTTCAAAGGAAAAATAATAGTAATTAAAGCTGCAAGCAGCGATGAACGGGCCTTCGCACAGGAAAACAGTGAATAGTGAGCGAAATGCATTTAAGCGGGTAAATATAGGAGAAATACAGAAAAGTCATTTTGATGTGCCACACTTCCTGCTGCCAGCAGGTGGCACTTTGACTCTAACTGAATATTGGCATGTAGATGTCTTCAAGCCAGGACTATTATCAAACATGTGAAGTTTGGGGCAGGTCGGACATTGTATGCCTGAGTTACAACAATTTCCTGTTTCGTGGCGTTAATCGCATACATTAGCACTTAGCCATGTGTTGCATAATTGAATGAGTTTCTAGCATGTTTGGTACTTCATGGCATATTTAAATGGGTTTCTGGGAGTGAATTATAGTGTAAAGCATGCCATTTCCTGTTGCCACACATCTACACGCCAATATTCAGTTAGTCATAGCGCCACGCTATGACTAACTGAATATTGGCGTGTAGATGTGTTCAGGTCAGGACTCTAATAAAACATGTGAAGTTTGGGGCAGATCAAACATTGTATACCCAAGTTACAACAACTTCCTGTTTCATGGCGAAACATCGAACTTTGTCAGGCCGCCACGGAAATGCCCTTCAGGGAAAACTCAAGATCTTTGCAATGTAATGTCGCAACGGCCTTTAGATTAGACTGTACAAATATGATGTTGATCTGAATAAATCTCTAGTTGATGAAAGTACAACGTTTGTAAATGGCAAAATTTGCAACTATTTTGAAAAGAAAATTCAAAATATCTTCCTGTTGGATTTCAGATTTCATACCAGGAGACTTTTTTGTAGGTATTGGGCTGTTACATGTGTCTACCGAATTTCATACCTGTACGTGAAACGTAGCGGGAGGGGCACTTCGTTGAAATTTTCTAGGTGGCACTATCGAGCCATTTTGCCATGCCTGATTCTGAAACCTGATTCTGAAATTTTCGCCAATTCTGCAAAGTTTCATGATTTTTCGAGCATGTTTAGGCACTCAAAAAAGCGATTCATTTGGGGGAAGAATAATAAGAATAAACGGAGCAATTCCAATAGGGTCCTCACACCATTCGTGCTCGGGCCCTAATGATAAAATAATGATAAATAACAATAATGGAATTAAATTGTACATTATACAATTATAGATATACATTATATTTATGTATGATATTTTAAAAGTTTTTTTTATTTTAAATATATCAATTGTAGAATAGTGTTTTCATGTGCACACATATACACAAACAATTATTTTAATAGTTTTATTTTTAATACTTTTTCTTTTAAATGTTCTATTTATCAAGTGTGTAAAAAAAATATCAGTCCACACAAAATGAGTAAGCATCTATCTATCTATCTATCTATCTATCTATACTATTATTTTAAAACTACACAATATTGTTTTTTCTGCACCGTGGTCTTCAATCTTCAGCAAGTTGCTGACGTGTGAGTGAAAAGGAGCGGAGAGTGAAAGCTTCAGTTAGGACCTGGTCACGGGGCCCCATTTCTGTCCCTCCAGAGAGAGCCAGCGAGCAGAGGAGCAGAAAATCGATGGCTAAAAGACATCCATGTTTGACTGAATCCAGCTTGGCTGTTCCTCTCATGCCGGGGGGTCTCTGCTTCATCATGTTGTAGTTATCAGGGTTTGCAAGATTTTAAAAAAGCGCATCGATAAGATCTTCTCACGGTCGAATGAATGGCAGCGGCATGGATGCTGAGTCCAGAGATTATCAGAATGTCCCTGTTGAGCATGCAAACCTACAGCCCCGATGGATCCTGCCTCTGTTTACACCTTGGAGAGTCATTATATAAAACCTCAATATAGTCGTTATAAAAAACATGCTTGGTGTGGAAAGCAGCTCAGATTTTAGAGGTACTGTAAAGGGAACAGTATCTCAGCATGGAGGAATATCCCTTGGAAGGCATCCAGAGACACTGCATCAGTGAGATAACGAAGACAGAAGTCTGCTGTGGTTGATAGGGTAATGAACACGGCCTTATTTAAGGAAGGGCTTGAAATTGAGGTGAGCTTTCAGACACCTTGACAGCAAAAAGCATGTTGTTAATTGTGGATTTCGAGCAGCCCGGATCCAGTTTCTCAGAGGGTTTCTGCACGGAACGAAGGCCAAATACTGATCTGACGTGCTGCCGCACCACACAAACATCAAAATTCACTTTGTGTCACTCCTACCAAGGCGAATGAATTGAGAAAATTCACAGACAATTCAAATTAAAGGGGGGGGGGGGGGGGGGGGGTTTTCAGCCAATCTCATGTTTCAGCCAATCTCAGTTTCAGCCAATCTCATGTTAATTTTGAGTACCTATAGAGTAGTACTGCATCCTTCATATCTCAGAAGAGTCTTTAGTTTTATCAGATTTATAAAAGACAAATACGCTGTACCGATTCTTTCCGAAAACAGCCGAACTCGTGGAGGAATGCAGTGGGCGGAGCTAAAGAGAGCGCACACACATGCACAATACATTTATGGCGTTATCCCTCCCTGGAAAACTTTCTATTCAATATACGTTTGTGTTATTGACATTAAAGAAATTTGATGCAGTTTCACTCACCGGTTTCGACTCATGACCGGGAACAAACAAACACACTTGCAGAACTCCGTTGCTGCTCCGGAAAAACTAACTGCATCCACTGTTCCCTTAACGCTGGGTTATTTGGGAAGCTGAACAATGTTATCTTTCCCTCACATCCAGAAACACACTTCTTTAGTGACACTGTTGAGCTCATGGTCTAAAAACAAAATGCCAGCCTTGCCGACGGCTTCCGTAACCCGAACGAAGCTCGTTGACGGACATGCTCTGCATGCACTCATCCGGGAGAAGTGCCCATACAAGCAATTCCGCCTATTATGACCTCACACAAGCCCATACTAAACTTATTCGAATCCGGAAGGAGTGTATTTGGCACAGAACCAACTAAACTAAAGAATCCAACTAAAATGTTGACCATGTTTAGCATGAGAATCCAACTCTTCAACAGTGTAAATAAGTCAGAATGCATAAAATAGCATTAGACCCCCCCTTTAAACATTTTCAAAATACTTTTCACTTTTCACAATTCAAATTTAAATAAATATACAGAAGTTTGTACATGTGACAATGGAATTATTTCGCTGTTGTTCCTTGTCACCTGGAATGATTTTTGTTATTTTGTTCATCATATTTTCATTTTGGTTGCTTAGTGCATGCAATATTCTATCTTTACTATTGCTCTTATAATTTGATTTAGCGTATCTTACAGTTTTTCTCGCTTTGGTACATTTCTCAGATCAGAATTAAAATTCTCAAAACTACCTGTTCAATCTTCACATCATTGTGTCACTTGTGCACATCAAAAAAGCAGTTTCTCATTTCTTTGAACAAGTTGCAAATGCTCTGGTACATCCATGCAAATGATTATGTACAATTCTCTGCTGTTTCCTACATTATCAATTGCTTATGTCATGTTGATCAAATAATGGGTCTCTGTTTAATAGTCTCACCCCCCACAACATTTAGACATTAGTTCATAGCATAAGTCTTTACATGCAAAATGTTTGAACAAGTTGTCATAATATGTCAAGCTTATTTCTATACATTTCCATTAGACTTTTTTTTTTAAATCTGTCCTGAATTGGTAAATTGCTCCCAGGTGAATCTTGACTTTCTCTAACGAAGGTGCATCTCATGAACCATCAACTGGCAAGTATATATATATATATAGCCGGAGCACAACACAATGGAGGTGTAGGAAGACTGCACTGTAATTCCTACAGCACTGCATGTACAGTTTTCCCTAAGGAGATTGTCCTATGTTTACAATTCTACTTTTGTTTTTTTCTTGTTTTTCTTTGTGCTATGCAGTGCTGTTTTTTCCTTTCTGTATTGCAATGACATGGTCTGTCAACAAATTACAGTACAAACAGTAAAAGTGTAAATGTGAATCTTGTCCAGTCTCTTGCAATCAAACTCCCACATACACTAAGGTGTAACCTACAATTTACAATAATTGTCATCAAAACTTTAGCCATAGTTTACATCAGAACATCCCTCCAGAGTACAATGTTATATTGATAACATGACTAAGCAATTTGACTGTTTTATCTGTACACAATGACACAAGGACTTGTCATTCTGATGGCACTGACATGTTCATTGACACAGATATTTACTTTTGAGAGATGAACTAAGGATTTTGAGCAAGAGACTGGCTTTTGCAGATAATCCATGGTGTTTTGCTATTTGTACGAACTGTTTTGAGAAATGCACTTACTGTTTTGCAAATGTCAAGGATGATTCGAGAAATGTACCAAAGCGACTAAAAAAAAGTAATAAAGTGTTTTATTTACTTGCCAAAACTAATTTTTACTTTTTGGCAATTGGTAAATGTTCATTTTGGACCCTCTTTCTGGCTCATTTCTCCTTCTCTCTTTCTCTCTCTGATCCATCCATCCATGCATCCATCCTGAATTTTCTTTCAAGATCATAGATAATGAATACAGGTCTATTTAGAGGCACCTGCAACCAGACAAATTAAAATAATTGGGTAAGGTGGGGAACTCTGCTCATTTAATAATTAATGAGTGACATAATGAGGAATCGAAGTTTGCTAACACCAAATTCTGTAACCAGGCCAATTAGAGCACATGCCACAGCCTGCCAGATTAGTTCCTCGCTCAAAGTCACAGGAAGTGCATTTGCATCTGTTTAAGGCAATCAATATGCAGGGTCAGGATAATGTGAAATACAGGGCTAATGTAAAGCAAGCCAATACACGCTGCAGATGATAGCCATGACCCTAATGGGTTTCATCACCACACTGCTCGTTGTAATCACTTAAACAAACAACATCTGTAATTACTGTCTGATCTTATTTGAACATGAGCCAAATTACTCTTCAATTACAAATTCGATGAGCTTCTTGTGTCATTTGGGAGCAGTACCTCGGTTTGTTGGCCTAATCTCTGAGGTTGGCGTTTTCGGAGGAAGGCAGATTTGTAAAAGGTTCAACAAATGTCAGGATAGATATTTATCAAGAGAAGAGGACTGAAAGGTACCGCAGCACATATTAAAGCGGGAATAAACCATCAGCTCGCTTCCTGAAATGAGGAAGGAAATAAACAGCCATCGATCATAACATTCGCTTCATTTCAAACCCTGCCAACAGGTGCCCCAGAGGGGGAACTCTTTGCTTATTATGAGGATGTGTCAGACCAGATCGTCCAACGGGACTCGGTTATATCAGGTGATGTGGCAGACAGAAAGGCACCATCTTACTGCTTGGAACAGAACACGTCTCTCAATAAAACTCAAGAGCTTTTCATTTGTTTAGAACAGTGATTCTAATGCATTACTGCTAATTGTATTGTTGACACAATCTTCAGGGTTATTTGATAAAGAAAACAAGAATAACAACAAAAATTAATATTAATTTAGTCAACATAAAGCAGTATGACTGGGGGGAAATTATTTAGGAAACAGGAAATGGATCAATGCCATATAAGAGTGTCTTCTCACAAAAAGGTCAAATTATCTGACATTTTAAGACTTATTGACCATGACAAAAAGTCATGAAGGTCTGCAAGGGTCCTCTCTATGATATTATTTCATGTTTTATGAGGTTGTTTTTTTTCTGCTTGACATTACTTTGATTTTGCAGACAAATGTTTTCAGATATCAATAAGCCCTGGTTTGTTAAAAAATAAATACAGATGAAAATATGACAAACTAATAAGGTTCCCTTTCAAGGGAACTCGCACTGCGTCAAGCTCTGCGGGAACGCCTCTGCGTGATTGCGTCATGAAGCACTCGTGAAATCAGTCCAATGGCGTGACGGGACGTCATAGGCGGGTGACGTCATTGGCCAGGAAACTATAAAGCACCCCTGAACCAGACAATGTCAGCTTCTGTGTCTTCACAAGCGCTCTGTGTTGAAATCGTCTGTCAAAATGTGTGTGTGTCTCTTTGTAAAAAAAAAAAAAAAAGAGAAAAGTGAGAATGGCGAAGCAGCAATTCAGACAGTGTGTGCCTCCTTGCTCTCGTTATATTCCGGGTTGGGACACGCATTTGCTCTGTGTTGTGTGTTTGGCAGGCAGGCCTTGAGGGGGCTGACTGTGAGCATTGTGAGAAGTTAGGAGAACTCTCCAGTCCCGCCGAGCGCTCTTTGAGGAGGGCGCTTCGGCTTGCATCCTGGGGAGTCAGGAGTTTTACAGCCGGTACTTTATAGTTCCGAAGAAGGATGGTGGGTTGCGTCCCATTCTAGATCTACGTCAGTTAAATCGCACTGTAAAGAAACTAAAGTTCAAGATGCTCACACTGAAATAGATCATGTGCCAGATCAGGTCCGAGGACTGGTGTGTCACAATAGATTTAAAGGATGCATACTTCCATGTCTCCATCCTTCCTTAACACAGGAGGTTCCTCAGGTTTGCTTTCGGAGCCGAAGCATACCAGTATCAGGTTCTTCCATTCGGCCTAGCATTATCTCCCCGCACATTCACGAAGTGCGTGGATGCAGCTCTGGCTCAGCTGAGACTCCAGGGCATCCTCGTTCTGAACTATATAGACAATAGGCTCATTCTGGACACAGTCAAGACAACTAGCGGTTCAGCATCGAGATGCTGTTCTCGTTCACATGAGAATGTTGGGGCTAAGAGCAGGGTGAAGCTAGGCCAGTCACTCACTGTAAAACAGTTTCAGAGACTTCTGGGTTTGATGGCGGCAGCGTCCAACGTGATACCTTTTGGCCTGCTGTACATGAGACCCTTACAGTGGTGGCTCAAAACCAAGGGATTCTCCCCGAGGGGAAATCCGTTTCGCATGATCAAGGTCACGTGGCGATGCCTTCGTGCCTTGGTTATGTGGAAGGATCCTCTGTTCCTGTCCCAGGGACCGGTGTTGCGAGCTCCTTGTCGTCGCTTAACGCTAACGACGGATGCATCCCTCCCAGACCTAAGGGGCCATCATGTGTTGGTCTGCACGGACAACACGACGGTGGTCTCCTACATAAATCGCCAAGGAGGTTTGCGCTCACGCTGATTATAGAAACTAGTACATTGAGTCCTGATATGGGCTCAAGATATCAAAGTTATTGTCAGTCGAGCAATATATGTTCCAGGGCATCTGAACAAGAAGGCAGACTTCCTGTCGAGGCAGGGAGTGGTGCCCGGGGAATGGAGACTCCACCCCGATGGAGCTCCTCTGGAATCGCTTTGGGCGAGCTCAGGTGGATCTGTTCGCGTCTCGAGAGACTATGCACTGTCCACTATATTATTCCCTCACACATCCAGCCCCTCTGGGGTTGGATGCCATGGTGCAGACGTGGCCGAGGCTGTGTCTGTACGCCCTTCACCCTGTGGTGCTGTAAGCAGGAGTTTTGCAGAGAGTACTCGGGGACGGGGTCCGTCTGTTGCTAATAGCCCCGTTCTGGCCGGGCCGAATATGGCTGTCAGACATTGTGTCTCTTCTCGAGGGCCCTCCATGGGAAATTCAGGTCAGGAGGGACGTTCTCTCCCAGGCGATGGGGTCAATTCTGCACCCACGCCTGGAGCTGTGGAAACTGTGGGCCTGGCCTCTGAGGGGACCCAGCTCATAGATTCAGGTCTTTCTTCTGAGGTAGAAATGTGACTATGCTGCACTCCAGAGCTCCTTCCAGGAGGAGGCTTTATACCCTTAAATGGAGAGTTTTTGTCTCATGGTGTACGAGCCGTATGTTGAATCCAGTTAACTGCCCGGTTGGTTCAGTACTAGAGTTTCTTCAGGATAAATTCTCTTCGGGGTTATCCCCTTCTACCTTGAAGGTATATATGGCGGCCATTTCTGCTTACCACATTCCTCTAGAAGGTCAGTGGGTAGACACCCATGGGTAACTAGCAGTGGTCAGTATCTATTAAAATGGTCAAAAGTGTGTCACTTACCTGGGGAACACATGGCACCAGGATGCACTATGGCAGGGGTGTCCAAACTTTTTTAAAAGCGGGCCAGATTCGATGTTGTGGACACAACCGGGGGCCGGTTCCTTTTCTATTTTGTATATATTAACATGTTTTGTTTCTTAGAAACATGACAGATTTGACAAAAGCTTGAGCTGACGTAAATTTTAACAAATTTCACAATATCTGTAAAACTTTCATCAGCCAAAAAGTTTTAATGGGGTGAAATTTAAATATTATTACCGAGTAACAACTCTATTCTTATTTAAATTACGAGTACTCTATTTAGATCACCACAGGTAAAACCACACTGCAAAAAATGCTTTTCTTACTTAGTATTTCTGTCTTTTTTTTCAGTCTAAATATCTAAAAATTCTTAAATCAAGATGCTTTTACTAAGGAAAATGACATACAATATTTTTACTTGAATTCTGGAGAAAAAAATCACAATGAATTGAATTTTTGCTTAAAACAAGCTAAATTATCTGCCAATGGGGTAAGAAAAATAATCTTGTTTCTGTTTGGGACAGAAACAAGAAACAAGATTGAAAACAGAAACAATATTATTTTTCTTACCCCATTAGCAGATAATTCATAATTCATAGCAGATAATTTAAGCAAAAACTCACTTCAATTTAATTTTATTTTCCAGAAAATAAGAAAAAATATCTTATGTCATTTAACTTATCTAGTTAATGCATCTTGATTTAGGTTTTTAGATATATTTAGACTAGGAACAAGACAAAAATACTAAATAAGAGCATTTTTTGCAGTGCACACATGGCAAAAAGTAAAAAAATATTATTTCTATATCTAGAATGGCTCTATGGTATTTAGTCTATAAACATTTAACTACAAATGCACAAAACTGCAAGTTTAATGACAAAAATAGTCTGTAATTTGGCCTTTATTACTCATTTAATACATTTCTACATTAAAAATGAAATAAAATTAGATATTAACCTACATTTCTGACAAAATACCACAGTTACAGTTAGTGTTACCACAGTAAATCCATGATAAATGTTGGTGATTAAGTCAGCGCAGTTTCAAATGGCTTTAAACTCAATTAAATCACCGAGAGATTTGCAGCTTGTACCAGAGACCTCTGCGCCGAACTCGAACACTTCTCATGGGCTGTTTAGTGGGCGCATGATTGAAACGCTCAGCAAGTAAATACATTTGTTCAGAGTCAGAGCTCGCAAGTTGCGCTGCGCACAAGTAGCGCTGTTTCGTTCCGCTTATGGCGTGTTAATGTTTCCCTGGCTTAAAATCTAGTACTGCCACCTTGTGTTGACATTGTGAAACTGCACGATTTGTAAATTATGCGTGGCGGGCCACATATAATATATTTTAATAGACAAGCTGCGGCCCGTTTTAAAATGATCCCCGGGCCGGACTTTGGACACCCCTGCACTATAGGAAGAAGGCAAGCCAGCAGAGCTGATGATTTGGGCAATGTTCTGCTGGGAAACCTTGGGTCCTGCCATCCATGTGGATGTTACTTGGACACGTACCACCTACCTAAGCATTGTTGCAGACCATGTACACCCTTTCATGGAAACGGTATTCCCTGGTGGCTGTGGCCTCTTTCAGCAGGATAATGCGCCCTGCCACAAAGCAAAAATGGTTCAGGAATGGTTTGAGGAGCACAACAACGAGTTTGAGGTGTTGACTTGGCCTCCAAATTCCCCAGATCTCAATCCAATCGAGCATTTGTGGGATGTACTGAACAAACAAGTCCGATCCATGGAGACCTTACCTCGCAACTTACAGGACTTAAAGGATCTGCTGCTAACATCTTGGTGCCAGATACCACAGCTTACCTTCAGGGGTCTAGTGGAGTCCATGCCTTGACGGGTCAGGGTTGTTTTGGCAGCAAAAGGGGGACCAACACAAAATTAGAAAGGTGGTCATAATGTTATGCCTGATCGATCTATATTAAGCATTTTCTTTAAAATATATGTTTTTTTGTTTTGTTTTGTTTTTTAAGAAAACACATAAAAAAAGTTGCTGGATGTGATTGCACATTAGAAATGACAATAACCATTTAACAAACAGTTAAATTAGCAACATTCAATAAAACACTACACATTACATACAGTACACTCCATTGAAAAAGGCCAAAACTCAGTTTTAGCACAGATTAGTCATGTAAAACCAACTCTGCAAACATGCAATGTAAAGATTAGAGATATTTTCACAGATTAAATAGCGCAAAACAAACTGAAAACAGATGGTGAAGGCGGGAAGTTCGGCAGGGTGCTCCGCATTACAGTGTGAAAAATCCTGTTGTTCGGAATCACGTTTACAAACATTTAACAGACCCCAACAGAGAATAAACATCATAAAACTCAAGGTATCTGCACACAATGATGAACTACGTTGCCAGTTCACATTCACGAGGCAAAGCTCGCTGGAATAATGCAGTTAGTCGTGTGGTGGCAGGAAAACTGAGGATTTTTTCAACAGCTGGCAATGCTGGTGGACCAGGTGTTTTCAGCTAGTTCGAATTTGCTCAGACATACTTCCATGGCCAAGAGGCTTGCTACCTGCAGGTGACTAATTAAATACATAGCCAACAGTGTAGACAAGGCCAGCACATTGGAAGGTGTCTGGGAAATTGGAGGTGGGTTGCCCATGATCAGGTAAAACATTTGACACATGCTATAGAAATCCGGAGAAGAATATATAACCACATGGTTCTCCTTTGTTTTTCTCTACCTCTACAGTCACTGTGAGAATAACTGCACCCCTGAGTCAGATACATATAAGTGTTATTGATTAATCATTATCTTTCTATTACAGCAATTTGATCCATATTAGACTGTTAAGATCACCTTCTAATTGGGTTTAATTTATTTTGACCTTTGCCGAACAATAATTAAATGGCTAAACATATCCATTACCTTAATGTGCCTGGGATTTTAATGATTTGCTATGAGATAATATCAGTGGTGGGTTGATAGTCGGGTCATTTATTTTGGTGACAAGATGGAAAATCAATTTGTAAACAGGAAATAGATGAACAATTCCATATTTACTTTTGGTAATTTATATAGAGTAAACATCCTGTTTCTTTCATCAAATTAATGAATTACATTTTGTAAAATATAGACATTTGCTACATACACTATATGACATGATAAATCGCTTTCTAAGAAGGATCAAATGGTCCTGATTAGATTATTCACCAGAGAAAGGGGAGAAATGATCTGTGAGGGTTTTTTTGCATGTAAGTCATAATTATCTTCATCAATATAATTACTCTATGCTTTCTTAACATTGGTGGCCTGCTGTACCCCAGCATTACATCTATTCTCCCCAAGCTGGGCAGAAAATAGCCGCGTGGGCAGAAAAAGTATTGTTAAAAGAGACAACAAAGAATGTGTACAGAAAGGGATTATTCTTTCCGCAGTGCTAATACAGCACCGGCTGAGGGAGAGGACGGTGGTACCCTTGTGTATTGTTGGACAAAAGCAAATGACATGTGGACGAGTGACTTTCATGGGTTTTCCGTCAATAACTGGGATTGAGATGCAGCAGAAGTGAGCGAGGTAAAGTGTGGGAAAAACACTACAGGAAATATTGACACCTAAATGGATAACAGCAATGGTCAGATAATAGCAGTACCACTGTTTGACTTGGTCACATAATGGTCACAAAATTGTCTTGAACTCCTCTTCTAACATGTTAAAAAAAGTGTTTTGTGGATGCTTTATCTGCTGACAATAAGAAGCTATAAAATACCTGGAGGACCTCCTTAAGTAAGGGATTTTAAACCCATCTCATGGAACCACACATTTTTGCAATTATGAAAAACAAAGGGCCAGATGTTCTAAACGGCAAATTATCGTGCCCCGCAATCTAATAAAAGCGCAGATGGGAGTGGAAACTTGTGCGGGTGATCTGTTGATAATGTGCAAATACCATTATTTGTCATGTCAAATTTGAAATGTCATGTCAGGCACTAAATTGGTTAAGACATGCTTTTTGGGGGGGCGGTATATAATGGCACAAATCTTTGTAACTCACATTGCATGATTCATTTAAAGGGATAGTTCACCCAAAAATGACCCACCCTCCAGCCATCCATATGACTTTCTTCTTACAATCGGAGATAAATAAAAATATATCCTGGCTCCTCCAAGCTTTGTAATGGCAGTGAATGGAGGACGACATTTTGAAGTCCAAAAAAGTGCATCCATCCATCATAAACATACTCCACATGGCTCTGGGGAGTTAATAAACTGATGCATTTGTGTAAGAAAAATATCCATATTTAAAACATGATAATTTAAAATAACTAGCTTCCGACAGATGGCTGTATGCATCGATTTACGGCGAAAGAGTAACTCCTGACCTGAGGCATGATGTATTGGCAAACGCGAAAGCGCAGAGGATAGAGCAAAACAAAACACCGGTCATGTATTAGTCTATTACAAGAATTTTTAAAGAGAAATTTCGGAAGATTTTGATATAAGAGAAGAGGAGCTTGAGTTTGTTGACCAGCCCTATTTGTTGGAACCGCGAGAGGCGTCAAAGCTTATGCTACTCCTAAATCACGTCAGGGGTTACTCATTTGAAGTAAGTCTCCTTGTGTATAGGCCGTCTGCCGGAAACTAGTTATTTTAGTTTTTAAAGTTTTAAATATGGATATTTTTTTAGGCAAACGCATCGCTTCGCTTCAGAAGGCCTTTACTAACCCCCCGGGGCCGTGTGGAGTAAGTTTATGATGGATGGATATACTTTTTTGGGCTTTAAAATGTCATCCTCCATTCACTGCCATTATAAAGCTTGGAAGAGCCAGGACATTTTTTAATATATCAAATTTTTTAATATATTTTTTTTTCAACCCGATCTCACGGCAATCCGTGCGTATTTTACGAGGTGGCTAATTCGTACGAATTTGTACAACCTCACTCATACGATTTTTGCTAAATCGTACGTATTTGACGAGTTGATGATTTTGTACGAATGATTTTGTACGAATGACCTACCCCTTACCCCGCCCCTTAAAATCCTACCCATCACAGCAGTATAGACAAATTGTACAAATTAATACGAATTAACCACCTCGTACTAATACGTACGAATTGGTCGTGAGATAGCGTAGATTTTTTCATATATATATATATATTGGTCTGACAGAAGAAAGTCATATACACCTTGGATGGCTTGAGGGTGAGTAAATCATGGGGTAATTTTCAGTTTTGGGTAAGCTATCCCTTTAAATACTCTCCACTAATAAATGTAGTGGTCTGACAGGGAAACTCCTACAAATGCAAATGCAATAAGCTCAGACGCAAAAATAACTGTGTCCACGCCTTTTCATGGCTAATTTATCAGTGTGTATTTGTATGACAGTATTTTTTTTTAACACCAAAACAGAGTTTCTTAAATATGAGAACTAAAGTTACATTACTGAACCTTGAGCCTTTGGTGTGTGGTAGGGAATTAAAGACAGTTGTTGAAGTGTTGAATATTCAAAAGGTTTGACTCTAAATGGGTGTGTCCTATACATGCAGAAATACGAGTTCTGGCAGTAAAAGGAGTGAAATGCTGTAGCTGTTATTGTTACATATGATCTGTCATTATGGGCTTTTTAAATGGTCCATAGAACACTGACAGATTCTCCATTGTACTTGTTTCATAAAACAAAGATTTGGTATTGCGATAATAACTTACTTATGGCAGATTGAGTTTAATATTCAAATTCTTGTAAATGTTTATTTGAAGACGCATCAGGCCATGACTGCTCACAAGCAATGAATTTCAATGTGTGTGTATATGTGTGCATCTCTATATGAAACATGCAGGCACTTTTTCTCCTTCCTCCTGTGCTATAGGATTCATAAATCAGTGCAGTGACATGAAACTGCACTTTTATTTTTCTTCTTACTGCTGTCATCATTACCATTCTAAGCTAAGGCACACTGCTCCCACTCCTACATCGTTTATCACCCGTCTGCTTTTCTCTCTATTGCTTTTTGTCTCTCTCTATCTCCTCTTCTGTCTCCTTTTCCTTGCACAGGAAGTTGCCACACTAAAAATGTGCCTATGAAAAGCCTTAACTGTTTTAGTTGCATTAAATATATCTTTAAAGGAACTTCATCCTCATGTTTTTTTCAAACCTGTACAAATTTCTTTCTGGAAATTGAAGGGAAATTCTGAAGAGCTTGTTGCTCTTTTTCATGCAATTACTATACAATGAAGGATGACTGAATCGTTTAAGCTTCAAACTGCACACAAAAGCTCCAAAAAATATCACTGTCCGTATGTCTTGCGAGCTATAATACAAGTCTTTCAATATCTTGACGTAATAAAAAGACTCATTAATTTCTCCTCAGCGCATTCATGAGAGAAGTAATCATGTCTGATTCATAACGTAATTGTTCTTTTGATTTGGATCTTTTTAATTAATTGGTTGATTCAGTTCACAGAATCACTCTGATTCGAATCAGACTTATCTGAAACATCATCAAGATTTGGAAGATGAGTCATATGGACCACTTTTCTGATTGCATTTTTATTTCATTTTATTTTACTTTATATTAGTTTTTTTTGTTTTTGCTTTTTTGAAGCTCGAAAGCTTCATTCCCCATTTATTAAATTTCTATGGAAAACAATTCTGAAGAAGTCATATGCTTTTGAAACGACATAAAGGTGAGTAAATATTCTCCTTTGTTTTAACTCTCCTTTTAACCACCCACTTTATATTTTCAACAGTGAAATCTATGTTCACTTAAAAAGAACACTTTATAAGTAATAGCAATTAAAATCTGTAAAGCCATATATTGGAGTGCCATGAAAACATCTGCATCCATTTTCAGCTGCAGTAGATCAGAAAATAATAGTCTTTAAATGTAGTACACAGTCGATAATAGTAGGCAAGATGTGACTTTGTGTTGATAGTACACTCAAAGTGTTCATCCTCTTACTCATAATTACTCAACTAATAGCAGACCACAATCTTTACAGCATCTTCGATGCTTTCATGAGGCCTTTCATCCACAGGAGATGTTGAGTTGAGGAGGTCCTGCTTTAGGTATGACTCATTCCAGCTCCAAAGCAATGGCTCCTTTAATCTACCAGATCTGACTACTGGTTGCATAGCGTCATCCATGCCAAGCCGAGACTTGGAATAACACAGCAATCATTCCTTTGAGAATTCGCCAGCTAGCACACCACCTCAGTCGTTAATTACTTAATTAAACTAATGAGTTGGCGAGAAGTGCAAGAGCTTCAAAACAGTGTCATTCTCGACATAGTGAGTCGACATCTCTTTACTATTCCTAATCTCTGTGGACCATCCAATCATTAGAACGACAAAAAAGAACGGGACTCATCAGAAAGATGCCTCGTGCTCTGAATGATCTTGCGTGTGCCAAAACAAAAAGAGAGGCGAGAAATTATTTGTGCTGAAAATTGTTGAATTCATTTATTATTACGTCTTTTGTGAGGCAGGCATTTCGCTTTGGGTTCATTTTATTCTTACTGTGACTAATCCCCAGTTGTTGTCTTGCCGGAAAAGGATCTAAGCTTTACTCCGACATCATAGACACAAAGGGAATACATGTTCAATGACAGCTGCCTTCTGATGTGAACGTCTACATTTATGCAAATATGCTATGGAAGACGGATTCGGATGCTGTCTCACAAAGGAAAACTAGATAGCTACATCTAGTGGACTCTATACTCTGCCACTCTATAAATAAACATAACGTACAGTAATTAGCCTGTAAATAACACAGGTACTATCAAGCGACTCTTTGATGTCTACCTAAAGCAGCAACAGTATGGAATACTGTCAAAATATTATACAGAGGATTAAGTACAAGGTAGCATTTTAAGACTACAAAGAAAACACTATTATTTGTCAAACAGCGGGTTTACACAAATACCGTACACCAGGGCAGAATAATGCTTTAGAAAGCTAAGTGCTATCAGATGGAGCCTGTGGTTTCTCTAGATATCTATAGCTATGGCCACGAAAAGGGCATTTTAAAAAAGTTTAAGTTAAAAAAGAAAAGTTTAACATTATTTACTTAACTTCAGGTCTTTCCAAACCCCCTTTCTTTCTTCTGTGGAACACAAAAGGAAATGTTTGGTAAAATGTCTGAGCTGCTCTTTTCATACAAGGAAAGCAGATTTAGGTGCCAAACAAGCATTATAAATATAGTCCATACACCTTATGCACTATAATTGTTTTCTACTTTAATATATTTTAAAATACAATTTATTCCTGTGATGGCAAAGCTGATTTTTCAGCAGCCATTACTCCAGATTTGAATTTGGATTTAAATTTGGAATCTATCAGCAAACATTTGACCGTGATGAGAATGAGAGGGAAGCGATTCTGCAGCAAAAGTTTCAAAATGGAGCTCAATTCTTTCTTTTGGATCACAGGAAAGATGTTTTCCTGGCAAACATGCCCCTAAGTGTCTTTACACTGACGGATTACAGCAGCTCTGTCATGACAATCAGTGCATGTCTTATTTTTTGTCCGCTGTCTATGAACCCACAAACAACATTTGCATGTTATCACATCTGTCTCCCGTAACTGTGAATCAGTGTAAAGATGTTTACACCTCCTTTGTGTCTCAGTGTATACACAAAGCAAATTATATGCAGTGTAAATTGAACGAGGGCGTCCGACTGTACGGAGGTGAAAGAGCAGCATGGAAAAGACATTGCAAATGATTTGCATATTAACCAGACTGATCCAAAAATTCAACTCACTGACTCGATGATTCAGTCATGATGATTTAGAAGACTTTTCTGATGCCTTCGCTATTTAATTTTATTTCTTTTTATTTATTTTTATTAATTTTATTATTTAATTTAATTGACATTTTTTTTATGACAGAATTATCTTTTTTGTGGGCACAATTCCTTTAAGATTTTTTTTTTTTCCTCCCTCAGTTTTGTCTGTACTTTTATTTTTGATAAGTTTTTCTGATGCCAGCGTCGTGCAACGTAAAGGCACGCAGAAGGCACGCAAGCAGAATAAAACTACATCTCACTCTCCCCCAGTTTCCGCCCCCTGGCCTAGCAGTCCGTGTCATTAATAATGGGAATGATTATACATCTCCCGGGGGTCTTAGCCCACACACACGCACACGTATGTAGACGCACAAGGACCCCCCTGCGGGCTCTTTAACGAGCACCTCACTCTCTGCCTCATCACACCGCCATTAGTCGGCCCCTGGCCAACATGCAAAGCAGGATTAAAAATAAATAAAAGAAAGGAACGAAAGTGAACATTTCTGAGCTCCAAAAAAAAGAGGAACCTTCACATTTTCTCACTATTTATAGATGTAATATTCCAAACTGCCAGAGTCTCTGGTGATCAAACAAGCAAACAAACTAACAAATACATTTACTTGAAAGAGTCTAGATGTGACAGTCGGTTGAGAACCTTCTGCCTGTAAGGCTCATCTAGATCACAAAATAAGTCTTACATTGTGACATGCTGTTAATGAGATGAGGTCAAAGTAAATGACTGGCTCATTTTGTAAGCTATTCAGCTACAAAATCATTTATTCCAGCCGGCAGAATTTTCAAGTTAATCTGATTTCCATCTGGAAAGATGGAATGAATGTATTTTTAATGGAATTTTAAGCATGACCCTCGATCTTTAAACTACTGTACTGTTAACAAAAGAAAGAGAAAAAAAAGGTATCCATGATAATCAACAGTCATATTTAAATGTTATCAGTATCAGCCTGTTAAGTTTACACTGAGCTCTAACACCAATATAGTTATCAGCTTTAAAATATAAAGAATTACGGTATCAACCAAAGTTTCAATATCAGTGCATCCCTATAAAAAAACAAAAAAAACACCAGACCATAACACTTTTCCTTGACAGTCACTTTACAATTTATTACCTTAGATACAGATGACCTGGAACAAAATACATACAGTAAAGCTGGTTTCAGACTACAGAGGTTTCAGGCCGATTTATCCCTGATTTACTCCTTCAGACAACAATTTATAAAAAAAATTTTGATAGGGACAGTGCTCATCAATCAACAGTGGGACACTGTAAATAAGCCAAAGTTAGCCCAGCAGGCTAATTTTGCTCCTTGCCAGAAAAAAAACGGATACGACTTTCGGCATAGATTATCTGGTAATGTGAGGCGTTTACAGAACAAATCTTAAACCTCTCGATCTGCTTGCAGACACATCAGGGCCACCACTATAATATCAAACCAAGCCTGCCACACGAGTCCTGAAAACTGAAACCGACGCGTCTCGATCGCCCCCAGATGACTGGAAGCAGTATAGGTCATAAAGCCTGCCCCCTCCATGAAATGGAATGGGACATAGACAAATTAAACAATCAAAGTTCTTTGATGCTATAAAAATGGGGGTGTGACATCATGATTGACAGCTGAGATTGACAGCTTCTCTGAGCGAAGTCGTCACTGAGGCACTAACGGACATTTTTCAGGAAATTCGGGAGGAGATTGGAGCCTTAACTTTAATCTCTACATTTCCATAACTGTTTATTTCACAAAAAGTTGTTGATTAGGCAGGAGTGTGGGCGGGACCTTGATATCGCGGCTCCACTTCGCGCTTACTACTGCGCAGAATCGGGCTCCGAGCTGCTACTGCGTAGACTCGAGACCCAAGATGTCAGCGCCATATTTGAACACTGGTAGCTTCACTTACGTCAATGGAAGAGAGTGAAGGCGCGTCGTCCATCTATTTTAACAGTCTATGTATCAAACACGTTTGATATTTAGGATTTTAAATCAGGATGCTTATGACGTCAACACTTTCATAATAGCCAATGAGCTGCTGTACAGTTTTGTTGGACAGCGGAGATGAAGGAATGGCTTGTGAACATGTGGCAACAACCCAGCTGCCTGCATAACATGTCTTTTCGAAAACGTACTACAGACAAAAAGAAGAGCTGGGGAGAAATTGCCTCTTTTTTAACACACCGGCTGGGTGTAGAAAGTTGCTAGCGCAACTTGTTACCAAGCAACAGTAAACATTTTAGCCCTTGAGAAGACAATAGTGTCTTTAATCAGCTCAATTCAGGTCAATGACAAGAGTCAATGTGGCCAAGTTCATCAATTATGATTTCAAAAGCAGCTCTACAGAAGACAATGGGGTAATTATCCAGCTTAATTCAGTTCAAGTTTTTGTGTTCCGATAATGTCAGATCAGTAATATTGTTTGAATATAATATTATTTTCAATAGTGATGTATGAAGCATATCATAGACATCACTTATAATCCATGCAGCCTTCTTTTTGTCAGTGGTGAATCCGTTCTTTCTGTCTGGGAAAATCTTTTGCAAAACTACAGTAAATGTCATGTTATGGTACCATGTCAAGCCAAAAAAAAGTTAAAATAAGGTTATTTAATAGATGTATTAAAACTGTCAATCACCCAGGGATGCAAAATGGGGGTTTGCAACATGCACTATAGGGTGTTGTTTTTGTGTTTGCTTACCCCCTAAAAGCATGGGCTCTTGTGCCCATCTTACTGACAAGAATGCAGGCAAATGTTTATTTACTTAAAAAGGTCTTATTAAAATGATGTATTTATTTTTTTAAAAATTTGATTGATTATTATTACATTTATGAAGAAAACATTTACATGATAATTTACATGATAAGATATAATAATATACTGTATATTATTTTACATTTTGACCATAACAATGAGGAATTGGTATTTCCGAAACAAAACAAAATTGCTCTGGATGTCATAACCTCATGACCCACAGCAGAATCAGTAAAATAGCTTTGGCACATGCACCAAATAGAAACTGAAAACAGCCAGACACTAAACAAAACCGGAGCAGAGGAGGAATAGAACTCAGCAGTGCTTTACATTTCATCTCACTTTTCCCCCTCCATCTTCCTGACCCGGGGCATTGTTGAAAATCACACTTGAAAACGCTGCAGGCTTTTACACCCCTGCACCCGGAGCCACCAGAGAGATTCAGAGAAGGGGGGCGGTTGGTGAATGCGGCTATAATACTGAGGGAGACCCACTAATGCATCATATAAATAATATGAATAATGAAATATGATAAAAGCCACAGTCATGCAGGCGGTACAGCGGTAGTCTGTCAGTGCCTGCTGCATATTTATTCCGTCCTCATCCTGAGCGTGCGCACACAGCACCCAAGGACTAAAGAGATGTTTCATTTGGATGAACGTTCATCATCTAACACTCACTTTCTGTCTCTGCAGACAGGGTGTGGTTTTTACAGAGGAAATGGAAAAATGGGAAAAGAAAAAGAAAAATGAATGTCTATTTGTTCCTTTCTTCAACATCACAACTATGACCCATGATGGATTAGGCTTAGCTATTTTCCGTCTGCTTCGGTGGGTCGCTTCTATACTTAAGCACAGTACATTTTAAATCAACCTAATTACCGTGTACAATATGGAGATTTTATTACACTTTCAACCATTAAATCATATTTCACAAAGCATAAAACAGTTGGGTGGGCAGAGTGCTGGAGTCGCCATTTAATACGCCTGGAAATAACAGTGTGCCTTTGCCTCAGGCAATAAACCCTTGTGCAAAACCCCCTGGGGTTGCTTCATTGCTTATATATATATATAGAGTTGTACCACATGGGGCTTTTTCAACCTGCATCCATTTGTACTCTGTGGACACAGGTAGCAAATTCCTAAAATAGCCAAATCACATCTGCTGACCATAATGGATCACGTTCCAGCCATGGATTGCCTTGAAAATAGATCCTATCAGAATATTTTTTGAGCTATAATAGTGTATACGTGCTCGAAGATGTTGGCCAGTTTAACTCGTGTTTCCACCATCTGTCACAATCTAAACTCAACAACTGCATCAGACAAGCTACATCCACTCCAGTTTGCCTAACCGTAAGTGCTTCCAGCTGGTTTCATCTCATCACGAGGATCTTCTGGGAAGACGAGGTCCTATATAACTAATCCTTCTCATGTGCTATCCTGTTGTGTAAAGGGTGCAATGGAGGGGTACTATCCAAAGAATAGAGGATAGACATATTGTATAGCCACAGACCTTCCTTAAAGGATTAGTTCACTTCAAAATGAAAATTTCCTGATAATTTACTCACCCCCATCTCATCCAAGATGTTCATGTCTTTCTTTCTTCAGTCGAAAAGAAATTGTTTTTTGAGGAAAACATTCCAGGATTTTTCTCCACAAATTGTACTTCTATGGCAACCAATGGGTTGAAGGTTCAAATCAATGCAGTTTCAAAAGGCTTCGAATGGCTTTAAATGGCTCTGCACGATCCCAGACGAGGAATAGGGTCTTATCTAGTGAAACATCGTTCATTTAAAAAAAAAATATATAAATTTTTAACCTAAATTGCTCATCTTGCGCTACTCTGCTGTGCGCCACAGATTACATAATCACGTCGGAAAGGTCACGCTACCGCCCCCGTGTTTACAAAGCGCATGTGTCTAAGACTAATACAAATATCCTTTAGCAAAAAAAGGTAAAACAATGATGTCGGACAATTTTGAAATTGGAGATGGTGTTTTTTTTTGGTAAAGGGCGTTTATATTAGTCTTCACACATTCGCTTGGGGCTGTACTTCCGGCGTGTATATGACCTTTCCGGCATGATTACGCAATCCGTGGTGCGTTGCAGAGCAGCGCAAGATGAGCAATTTAGTTTTGCTCATCTTTATTTTTGTTTTATTTTTTTAAATGATCGATCATCTTGCTAGATAACACCCTATTCCTCGGCTGGGATCGTGCAGAGCCCTCTGAAGCCCTTTGAAGCCTTTTGAAACTGCACTGATTTGGACCTTCAGACCGTTGGTTGCCATTGAAGTACATTATGTGGAGAAAAATCCTGAAATGTTTTCCTAAAAAAACTTAATTTCTCTTTGACTGAAAAAAAGAAAGACACGAACACCTTGAATGAGAGGGGGGTAAGTAAAATATCAGGAAATTTTCATTTTGAAGTGAACTAATCCTTTAAAGAGATAGCAGGGGGGAAAAAATCTTCAAACAGAAAAGCAGAATGTTTGAAGAATCATTACACAGCTCTCACAGACAGTATATACTGACTAGGGGGGACAACACACAAAAACATCATAAAAGTACATAACAGCACTTCATAGTACTGTATTTTTTTTATGCCAATCCCCTTTAAATATGATGATGGCCTTGTGTGGGATCCAAATACAATGTGAGATTTGGCTCATTTAATTTTCAGAATTAAATAATTCACTGCTATACTGACACTGGACTATAATTTTATTTAAGTCGACAGTGATCTTTTCCCTCACTTATTTATTAAAATGTTTAAGAAATATCACAAAAAAATAGCTACATGTACAGTATATTCAGAGATGGGAAGCATGACTCCTGGCGAATGTGCTGCAAATTGTGTCAACCAAAACACCACGAACTGCTGGCTTTCAAGAATTCACCATCGAATTTGAAAAAACACATAGAGGTAAATGCATCTTTTTGTTGTTATCAAAAGCTATTTGTTAGTTTCAGTAACTTTATTAAGTTTACGTTAATGTTGGTCAGTTACATTTGCTCTCCTGCTAGCAATGACGATGCTTTGGTTCGCTAGCATTTAGTAAAGTAACCCAAGTAACGTTAAGGTAAGGAAGCGTTCAGTTTATTAGAAAATAATCTACTAGCTGATACAATATCTGCATGTATAGATTTATATTAAAAACGAATTCAGGGTGCTTTCACACTAAGCTTGTTTGCTGCGGTCCGAGCCCGAGCGGGATTGTTCCCGGCACACCCAGCAGCGTTTGGTCTGTACTGGTTTCACACTCAACTTGATTCTATCGAACCCAGGTGCGTTTGTTTGCATCTTACGTAATCTAAAACGTGCACGGCGCCTGATAGGAAACAGAACACGGGTCAATATATTGTATTTTTTATTAATTTGGTGCTATTATAAGCATGGCCGTAGTAGCCAGCTATTAGGTCACCGAGGTCCGGATTTCGGTAATTTTTTAAATATTTTTTTAATAATACATGAGTTGAACTACGTGTTTGGAAATGTAGGTCGCAACCTGCTTACCTAACTCACAACCTCTTTTTTACCCCTTTCCTTTACTGCGTTAGATGACAACATGAGATGAAGCATCAGAGAACCGCAGTCACAATCAAATGTAGTAGCACCTCAAGCATCTAACACACCAACAAACAAGCACGAACGTTAACAGAACTGATCGAACTGCTAAGGTGTAGCAGCAGTGAACCCCGAATTTTGATCGGACTCTCGGACTGGACTCTTGAACGAGAGACCGTCATCACAGAGAGTAGCCTACTGCCAGCATTAATAAAAAAATCTTATAGTCAAACTGTAACTGCTGACAGGAAGATCGTTCGGTAAGACCCATAAAGATTTTGCAAGTTCACACAAAAGAAAAAACAGTAATAGCTGTCATACAGTTGCTATGCCAGTGCTTTAACCATTCAGAGGTAAAGGCTGCATTTACAGTGTATTGAAATGTAAAGGAATAATTATGGGCTATATATACTGTGATATGTTACTAGTTGAAATTATACCATGATATAGGTTTTAGGCTATGGCATATTTTTTCCATATTCACTTAAGTTTCTCAGCTTGCACTCTAGTAACCTTTGTGTGGTCCAGGTAGCTTTACATAAAAAATGTTGTCATTCGCAAGGCTACTTTTACTTTTATACTTTAAGTAAATTTCCAAGCCTGTACTTTGTTACTTTTACTTGAGTAAAGAAGTTAAATCATTACTTCTACTTTTACCAGAGTATTTTTAACACAAGTATCTGTACTTCTACTTGAGTACGGGAACTGAGTACTTTTGCCATCTCTGAGTATATTAAATAGGTTTTTATTTCCAACTCTGAAAAAAACGTCTTGGTTACGTCTGTAAACTCAGTTCCCTGAATAGGGAACGAGACGCTGCATCACCACTTTGGGAATGCCTCTACGTGATTGCATCTTGAAGCACGTGTGTAATCAGTCCAATGGAGAGACGGAACGTCATAGGCGGGTGACGTCATCGACCTGGAAGGTATAAAGCATACCGGCAAACAAACGCCGCTTGCTTCTGTGAAATGATGAAGCAAGATGCTCGCGGGCATGCGGGGAGTATGGCAGGGTGACACAGCGTCTCATTCCCTATTCAGGGAACTAAGGTTACAGACGTAACCGAGATGTTCCCTTTCAAGGGAACTCGCGCTGCGTCACCGTTTGGGAACGAGAATACCCACGCCCCCATAGGAGCCGGATGCCCGCCTGTAACATTGTCTAGGAGGCAAAATTCCAAATTCCAAGCACAAGGGTGCCACAGAGAGGGCTTGTAAATCCCCTATTCTTCTCAGAGAAGATATAGCAAGAAGAAAGATAGTCTTAAGAGTTAGGATCATACAGTTTCCTCGTGGAGGGAGCTCTAGAGTGTAGAATGGTCTCCACAACCTCAGTTGAGAGACCAGAACTTATGAGCTGGGCCCCCTCAGAGGCCAAGCCCACAGATTCCACAGCTCTGGGCGAGGGTGCAGGATGGCACTGCCCACCTGAGAGAGAAGGTCCCTCCTGAACGGAATCTCCAGGGGAGAGCCGTCGAGGAGCGACACAATGTCCGAGAACCAAACTCGGGCTGGCCAGAACAGGGCTACTAGCAGAAGATGGAACCCGTCCCGGCACACTCTCTCTAGAACTCCCGGAAGCAGAGCAATCGGGGGAAATGCGTACAGGGGCAGCCTCGGCCACTCCTACACCATGGCGTCCAGTCCCAGAGGAGCTGGAGGCGTTAGGGAGTACCACAGTCGACAATGTGTGTTTTCGTGTGTGGCAAACAGGTCCACCTCGGCCCTGCCAAACTTCTCCCTCCTCGGGCCTCGGCCCCTGCCTCGACAGGATGTCTGCTTCCACATTCAGGCACCCTGGGATGTAAACTGACCTGACTGAGTACAGTTTCCCTTGGGCCCACATGAGGATCTGGCGAGCCAACTTGTATAATAGGCGAGACCTCAAACCCCCCTGATGGTTTATATAGGAGACCACAGATGTGCTGTCCGTGCGCACTAGGTATGGCAGGAAGTGTTTCAAAGCCTGAAACACCGCCAGCATTTCTAGGCAATTTATGTGCCACGAACGATGACAATCCTGCCATAAGCCGTAAGGGAGGCATCCGTGGTCAGAGATACCCGCTGACACGGTGCCCCCAGTAACAGCCTCTTATACTGTTTGACAGTGAGTGACTGGTCTAGCTTCCCCCCTTTTACTGCTGAGAGGATCGACCCTATGCGAGGCTCTGATAAGCGGGCCTGCATAGAGACCGAGTTCCAACTCACACCTAGATACATTATTCTCTGAACTGGAAAAAGAACACTTTTCTTGAAGTTGAGCCTCAGCCCTAACTTCCTCATGTGTGTGAGAACAACATCTCGATGTTGAACCGCCAGGCGTGCTGACTGCCAGTCGTCGATATAATTGAGAATGCGGATCCCCTGCATACGCAAGGGGGCTAATGCCGCGTCTACACACTTGGTGAAGGTGTGGGGTGCAATGGCTAGACCGAAGGGAAGCACCCGATATTCTACGCTTCTCCCCCAAAAGCGAACCTCAGGTACTTCCTGTGCTGTGGAAAGATGGAGACATGAAAATAAGCATCTTTTCTATGGCCCCTTTCCACAGGAGGGTCTGTACTTCTTGAGTCATAACCAGAGCCTGCTCGGGGCCCACCAGCATGGGCAGAACCCCGTTGAAACTGGGTGGACGACACCTGAACTGGATGGCATACCCTATTTTTACCATCTGCAGGACCCACTGAGATATATTTGGCAGATTCTCCCACTCTGCCAGAAAATCTACTAGGGGTACCAGCCTCTTGAGGTCTCTGATATACTCTGCACTGCGAGCGCAGCGCCCTGAAGCGGCGGACCGGCAGGGAACAACTGGCTCGACAGCGCCACCTCCCTCCATGCCCCGGCACTCGGGCGGGGTTGGTGGATTGACCCTGTGAGGGTACAGAGAACAGACGGGCACAGTGTAATGAGGTGAGCACCACCTGGCCCCGGAGGGGGAAACCCTCACTGCCCTGGGCCCACTGGCGTCAGGGCTTCTTAGACACAGCCTTCCTCGAAATAATGACAGTCCGCAGATCTGTCTTACTCTTGGAGGGCTGCGCCTGAGAGCGCCGCCCACCGCCCCACCCTTTTTGAGGGGGAGTACGGGTGGCAACGCTCTGTTTTTGCTGCGCTCGGTGTGAGGAGCTCATACCCGGGGTCTGCTGCTCCCACACAGCAGCAGATGAGACCTGGGGCTTATGGGGAAGGAGCTGCTTGAGCACCGCAGACTGTTTCTTTGCCTCCTGGAACCTGTCGGTGACAGGCCCCAAGGAGACAGCGGCGCATCAAGCAGGAAGCTCTTATCTTTCTCCTTGATCTCCGTAAGATTGAGCCGTCTCCTTGGTGGCACGGAGAGCTAAATCTGCTGAGGATCGGAGCTCATTGATTACATCTGCTCCGACCTTGTGGCTACCCCCCAGGTCTTTCAGCAGGTCAGCCTGGTATGCCTGCACGATAGCCATAGTGTGCAGGCATGTGGTGGCCTGACCCGCTGCCAAGTACGCTTTGCCCACCAGTGCCGATGTAGTTCTTAGTGGCTTGGTGGGCAATGTCGGGGCTTTAATGGCCGACGCCGACTCGGGAGAGAGATGGCTCGCAAGCGTCTCTTCCACCCTCGGTATCGAACCATACCCATGCCTTTTCAGCCCCATGATGTTACTATATATGCAACACTCTCAGAGGCAAAGCCTCACAATGCTCGCAGCCGGCCCCCTCGAGAGCCGACTGAGCGTGCTACTCTCCCAAACAAACAACGCACATCAAATGTGTATCCCCACTCTTGATGTAACGAGAGCAGGGAGGAACACACTTTATGAAATGCTGTTCGCTCGCCATAGTGTCTCTCAAATGTGTCAGTGTGTGTTGCAACTTGTTGTAAGAAAACAAAAAAGTCTGAACTCAGACACAAACACAGAGCTGACAAAGACAATGATACACAGAACGCTTGCTGAAGACAACAGAAGCTAGCGGCGTTTGTTTGGCGGTATGCTTTATACCTTCCGGGTCAATGACCTCACCCACCTATGACGTTCCGTCTCTCCATTGGACGGATTTTCTATGCCAGGTCACCGCTTTGGGAACGCACATGTGGTGCTTCACGACGCAATCACGCAGAGGCGTTCCCAAAGTGGTGACGCAGCGCGAGTTCCCTTGAAAGGGAACTAGGGTTGTCAACAGTTCTGAACAGAACAAACTCAAACTCAATAAAAGTGTTAAAAATATTTGCATTAAACATTTTTAATGTCTTAAATTCACAAGCTAACTTTGAATGCCCTAAAAATACATTAAGTAAAAAAAATATCTTGTGGACGGATAAAGTCCCTGACATCTGAAGTATTTTGAGGCCTTATGACAACTTGAACAGACTACAATCACATGAATTCACAAATGATGTGTTGTGCTCAGTTAAAATACATGCAACAACCAATGCATTTTGCCATCTGTGGTGTCAATATAACATGACATGAGACATGAACTTCAGCAAAAACAAAATCAGTAATTTTTTTCTCACTCATAATTTCAGAAGACTTAAAAAAAATAGATTTCACAAGTAGCCTGGTCCTACCAGACTCTCGTACATTTGTACAGAGAGTCTGGCCACTCTCCATTGACAAGCGTTAACTTCCTTGAAGGCAGGTAATCTGTTGAAGTTTAAAACTATTGGATCTGCCCAGAGCCACTCTGGATCTGCTATAACCAATCGCTAACGTTTGGTCGTGAAGTATGTCATGCGTTCGCCTTAGCCAACTCCTTTACCACTAACAGAGCGAGCTGGAAAATCAAACTTTTCCCAAACCCTGTGGGGAGGAGGGCCACAACATCATCAAAACTCAGCAAAGATTGTTCTTGCTCCGGCTTTAACTTCTGAATATTCGGCAGGGTTGCCACAACGGACCGAATGGCTTCGCTCGCATCTTTCTCCGCCGCCATTACACGAACTACAACTCAAACTAGCGCACAACATCAACGCCATCATTCTCAGCCACTCCCTCTGTTTGCTGATTGGAATGGTTAAAATTTGACCGGAGAAAACCAGCAAATATACCGCAAACCCAGACGACGTACTGAAATTGAGTGGAAGTACGTAGGAGGACGGAGCCAGGCTAGCTCACAAGCTGGGTAGAAGACAAAAAGACTCCCCATAAGAAGGTCATCCCACTGACTCCCAAGAAACAATGGACAGATGTACATTGACAGAGACTGGCAATCATTCACTGTCAAACCACAGACCACCTAGAACACACAACGTAGATTGACAATCGCCCTAAGGAGACTAAGTGTGCATGTTTCTGCATGGTTACCCAAGAGCATGATGGGAAATGCCAGCTTGAGTGTTTAGTATGCATATGATGTGTGTGAGTGGTAACATGCCAGTAGAGGGCTGTATGTCTCCTGTTACAGTACATTGAGTCCAGACTGACTGACTTACTTTGAACACTTCTCCTCCAATGGGAAAAGAGCCACAGGTCATGGCTCTACTATGTGCATGCACAAAAAAATAAAAATTGCAGTCTGTAATCTGTCTTGAAATACTACAGAGCGAACGCTGCGAGATTGAGTGTGTGGAAAGTGTGTGTGTTAGAAATAAAAGGCTACCCATATGTTGCAGGTGCAGATGTGAGTGTCTTCTTCTGTTCAATACATGTAATTTGCAGATGTACATTTGTAGAGTTGCGTGGGCTCTTGTGGATGAAGATAAGCAATGTGTGTACATGTTGATCTGACAGTGATACGGCTGTGATAGCATGTGTTCATGAGGGGCTGAGCAAACCGTCTTCCCCACCAGCTTCTCTCCTCTGAGTTCCCAGCTCTTCCATTATCAAATGCAGAAGAAAATTGTCTTATTAATTATTTCATGGTCAATTAATTATTTATGTAAGCTCTTTTAAAAGCTGGAGGAACTGCAGAAACGGCTGTTGATATTGAGCCGGGTAAAAGTACAGTGGGGAGTACAGAAAAAAATAAATAAGTGAAAACAAAAATCCGATTGGTCGATTTGGATTGACACCAATACTGAGGCCTTCAGGAAGCAAGCGATTACTAAAACTGAGGCAGACTGCTCCATACACACATTTTGAACTCGTACTGGGAAACGAGGGAGACCTTGAACAGTCTGTGAATGAAAGTAATTTCAAAGCCTCATGAATGTAAATTAACACGAATATTGGTAACTTGTTTAAGGATAACTTTTATTTTTTACTCGTCTAGGCCAATGTTTCCCAACCTTTTTTTGTCTTATGTGCCCCCACAACCCCATCAATATAACTGCACCCAAGGCAATTTTTAATTAATATTTTATTCATTGTCCCATATATATATACACACTCACCTAAAGGATTATTAGGAACACCTGTTCAATTTCTCATTAATGCAATTATCTAATCAACCAATCACATGGCAGTTGCTTCAATGCATTTAGGGGTGTGGTCCTGGTCAAGACAATCTCCTGAACTCCAAACTGAATGTCAGAATGGGAAAGAAAGGTGATTTAAGCAATTTTGAGCGTGGCATGGTTGTTGGTGCCAGACGGGCTGGTCTGAGTATTTCACAATCTGCTCAGTTACTGGGATTTTCACGCACAACCATTTCTAGAGTTTACAAAGAATGGTGCGAAAAGGGAAAAACATCCAGTATGCGGCAGTCCTGTGGGCGAAAATGCCTTGTTGATGCTAGAGGTCAGAGGAGAATGGGCCGACTGATTCAAGCTGATAGAAGAGCAACTTTGACTGAAATAACCACTCGTTACAACCGAGGTATGCAGCAAAGCATTTGTGAAGCCACAACACGCACAACCTTGAGGCGGATGGGCTACAACAGCAGAAGACCCCACCGGGTACCACTCATCTCCACTACAAATAGGAAAAAGAAGATACAATTTGCACAAGCTCACCAAAATTGGACAGTTGAAGACTGGAAAAATGTTGCCTGGTCTGATGAGTCTCGATTTCTGTTGAGACATTCAGATGGTAGAGTCAGAATTTGGCGTAAACAGAATGAGAACATGGATCCATTATGCCTTGTTTCCACTGTGCAGGCTGGTGGTGGTGGTGTAATGGTGTGGGGGATGTTTTCTTGGCACACTTTAGGCCCCTTAGTGCCAATTGGGCATCGTTTAAATGCCACGGCCTACCTGAGCATTGTTTCTGACCATGTCCATCCCTTTATGACCACCATGTACC
This sequence comes from Rhinogobio ventralis, assembly GCA_039654625.1. NCBI lineage: Eukaryota > Metazoa > Chordata > Actinopteri > Cypriniformes > Gobionidae > Rhinogobio > Rhinogobio ventralis. The sequence goes on from CM077211.1 coordinate 20,671,198, forward strand.
CATCCTCTGATGGCTACTTCCAGAAGGATAATGCACCATGTCACAAAGCTTGAATCATTTCAAATTGGTTTCTTGAACATGACAATGAGTTCACTGTACTAAAATGGCCCCCACAGTCACCAGATCTCAACCCAATAGAGCATCTTTGGGATGTGGTGGAACGGGAGCTTCGTGCCCTGGATGTGCATCCCACAAATCTCCATCAACTGCAAGATGCTATCCTATCAATATGGGCCAACATTTCTAAAGAATGCTTTCAGCACCTTGTTGAATCAATTGCACGTAGAATTAAGGCAGTTCTGAAGGCGAAAGGGGGTCAAACACAGTATTAGTATGGTGTTCCTAATAATCCTTTAGGTGAGTGTATATATATATATATATATATATATATATATATATATATATATATATATATACACACACTGCCCGGCCAAAAAAAAGTTGCTGTTTGGATTTAATTTGGCAAATGCTTAAGAGTCAGTGATCGGATCATTATTGCAGTGATTTTTATGTTTCTAGCATGTTATATGTTTGGCAACAGCTCTTCCAACCCTAATTGATGAATTGTGTAGCTTTTAATTTCTTAAATATATAGGAATGCTGCCCTACAAAGGCAAAAGGCAGGAACTTGAATTGAAAATGAGTTATTGATATTTTTGGGACATTCAAGACCTCCTTTATCATGTGGATAAGTATCCTGAGTCAATTCCGTTGTTTTATCGAGAAAATAATGGGTTGTCTTAACAGCAACTTCCAAAAGCCCAGGAGAAACCATGGCAGAACACTGTCACTGTACTCTGCTATTTAGTTAACTAGCAGCCTAAATAGCATAAATAGGCTAGTCAGCTATCCAATGAATAGGCTACCAAACTGCTCCATTTAAAAAAAGCAATTGTAAATCATCCAAAATAAATGCCATGATCACAACATTTTATACAGGTGTTACTATAATGATTTTGTAAATGGTGATCAGCAACCAAATATTGATAACGTGGAAGTGACAGCCATTTGCCTTTGTGTGACTTACTTTTTGCAGACAATACAAAGGCACAGTATTGTCTTCAAAAGTAACTTCAAAATAGGGGTCAAAAGTTAAGTTTGAGCTACAGATTTTTTTATGTAGATAATTTTCATTACTAAAACATCTAATTGTCATATTTCCAGTGTCCTACCTATAATTGATTTGGCTGGACAACTAAAAATCTTTATTTAATTCACTTAATTCGTAATTTTTCTCTGTTCCACACTCAAGCGAGTTAAGGACTTTTGCCTTTGTAGGGCAGCATGTGTCATTTAAAATAGATATTAAAATATTATATTTAATAAATATAATCATTAAAGCTGCAGTCCGTAACTTTTTTTGGTTAAAAATGATCCAAAATAAATTTTTGAGCATGTACACAACAAGCCAGTATTTAAAACTATCTCCTTACCTTAGTCCCATTCACAACGGTAAGCTTGTAATAATGTGTTATAAAAAGAGTGGTATGGTGGATTTCCGAGGGAAACTCAAGCATGTCTTTGCGTCATTACGTCACGTCTGTATACATAAAGAAAGAGTCCGGCTAGTAGTGAGGAGCAGACCGCATGTTCTTCAGCGGATCATTTATAGCCTTTTCTCGCAGCAGCTGGAGTAATTAAACTTAGCATTTTGATGGCAGATCGTAATCCAGAAAGGCCCAAATGACATCATCAGTGACAACTGGAGATTCGGCCATAGTCAAAAGCAAAAGAATAGACTGTACAGAATCTACAGGTAACGCTAATACACACTAAATACATGTTGTCACGCAATGCTAATGCTGTTAACATTAACAATTTTAGAACAAAGTATAACAATAATAATAATTTGATGTTATATATGAGCGATCTGTAGATTTAATCACTGTTGGTAGCGCATTTTATTGTAATGTTTTGTCCCTAAAAGTACTTGTTCAGATGACATTTTCTGGTGAAAATTCTTATGTAGGTTAATTATACTCCAAGAAGTAGAATCTGTGATTCTGAAGTACAGTATCCACACTGGTGCGGTGACTGACAGCAAGCCACACAAACTCCTCAAAACATTAGATTCATCCGCACTGAGGAGCCGCGCCGATGCACAACTCACGTACAGATGATAACTCCGCAAATAACTGCAATTGCAGGTTTGAAACAGAGATGGCGACACAGAGGCAAAACTTACGGACTGCTGCTTTAATATATCTAGCATGTTTTATTTTATTTAGTATTTAAATATACAAATATTCATATACACTTTTTAGTTATTCATATACTAGAAACATTGGGGTTAGTCAGATTTACAAAAACAATCCATAAAAATATTAAGCAACGTCACGGTTATGGACTTTTTTTGATATTCTGTTTTGTTTCCTTTAATTCCTGTTTCCTTGCTCTGTTTAGTTTCGGTTTCCTGGGTTACTGATTATGTCCTCGTTTGTATCTGTGGTTACTTATGTTTTGCACCTGTCTGTCATTATGCTTGTTATGTTATGATTTATACTTCCTGTTATGTTCAGTTCTGTTTTTGGTTCCCATTTATCAGTTAAGTGGTTAGTGTTTATTCCCGTTTATTCCTAGTTCCTGTTGGATTCAAAGAAAGACTGTTCAATTGTATCTCCATCTTTGTGCATGCTTACCACACCATTACACAGCACAACAGTTTTCAACATTTATAAAAAATAAAAAATGTTTCTTGAGCACCAAATCAGCCTATTAGAATGATTTCTGAAGGATCATGTGACACTGAAGACTGGAGTAATGGTGCTGAAAATTTAGCTTTGATATCACAGAAATAAATTACGTTTTAAAATAATATCCAATTCCTTGTTTTTACTGTATTTTTGATAATAAATGCAGTATTGGTGAGCATTTTCAAAAACTTTTGAACATTTCCTTTACTGAAAAAATAAATCCTGATATTTATCTGAATTAGTTATTTTAAATTTACAATGGTTCTGTCAAATAGGTTAACACTGATCTAGACTATGAACTCAGCAGTGCTGAAATGTCAAACAGAATGATGGAGTGCCATTTTTACACTGTAGGGCTTTTCATCTTTTTTGCTCAAATCAACATTCTTCTTGACATCACCCTTCAGCAACAAAGTCCAAACAGGAGGTGTCTGAATGTGCTCTCACCTCATGTCCTATCTTCTCACCTACCGCTTCATCTCTACTTCCTGCTTGTTGTCAGTGATGATTTATTAAGCAAGTGGAGGGCTATTATGGACTGGCCCCTGTGGGCCCCCTCCTTTCTGTGCACATCACTGCTAAATGGCAGACTCCAGCCCACCGCCCACGTTGATTGGTCCTGACAGACGCTGAGGGATCTTTGCCAGCCCCTGCCCCTCCAAGTCCCTGGGCAGGTGTGTGGCATTGTATGTCATTTTCTCTAGTTCTCATTCCCTGTCTATGGCCAGGGGCATGAGTAGACTCTGCCAACATCAGAGTCCATGGGCCATTTTTGACATCAGAAGTGTCTCAACTGTGGTGGTTCAACTGAAACCTTTTTATTTGTTTGTTTGAGCTTCCTGGCCAGATCGACATTGCAACACTGACTCAACTAATGTTGTGAGTTTGGGGTGGGGCTACATTTTGTCTAACCAGTAGAAGTTGGAGGAAGTAAACATTTGAAAACAGCCATTTTTGACGTAGAAATTACATGCTTCACCTTTAACATTTTGCAAGTTTTTTCGATGTGTTTTGCTTATTCTTCTGATAGAAAATGCAAACAGATAAACAATTACACAAAATACATATGACTCATATTTGCATTATTGCTGTCAAAGCTCAACTCATGCCTTTCTATTAATCATACTGTAGCTAGTAGCTAGTATTCTTTTCAATGTTCAGACAAACTGCACCTGTCCAAATTCATAAGTAAGAGGGATTGTTTTATTCTGTTTTTAAATGTTTTATATTTAACTAGTTTCCTTTATTTAATCTAATTAAAATGTCTGAGGTGCAGAAAAAGGACACAATTACAAGGAGCCTTAAACGCAGAAGAAATGAGGGTATAAAACACATTCTGTATAGTTAGGGCCCTATAATATCTGTTATGTAGAAAATGCAGACTGAATTGCAGAATACAGTCATTAGAACAGAATTTACTGTATAAAACAGAATGCTTGTTATCACTGTACAAGGGCATAAAACTATATTCTATTTGAAGTAAGATAACAAGGAACTGCTGTATCCAGGTCAGGTAAGAAATATTCAGAAAGGCATGAGATCCGAACATGACCTTGACAGTCCCACCCTAATCTTCATGCAGAATGCCAAATATTAAAGGGAAAATGCAGATGAATCACTGTGCCTCTAAGATCCAACACAGAATTTTTGCACTGATTGCAGAGAAGTATGTGGCATTTAAATATGGAAAGATGTGTTAAATGCTAGCTGCAAGCAATATTAATTCAGCTTTATTAACATAACATGCTATATTTATCTAGACATTTTAAAATATTAATTATAAATATGTTATATATGAACACATATATGAATACCCGGGGAACACATGGCACCAAGATGCACTATGGGAAGAAGGCAAGCCGGCGGAGGCAGTGTGATGCTTTGGGCAATGTTCTTCTGGGAAACCTTGGGTCCTGCCATCCATGTGGATGTTACTTTGACACATACCACCTACCTAAGCATTGCTGCAGACCATGTACACCCTTTCATGGAAACGGTATTCCCTGGTGGCTGTGGCCTCTTTCAGCAGGATAATGCGCCCTGCCACAAAGCAAAAATGGTTCAGGAATGGTTTGAGGAGCACAACAATGAGTTTGAGGTGTTGACTTGGCCTCCAAATCCCCCAGATCTTAATCCAATCGAACATCTGTGGGATGTTCTGAACAAACAAGTCTGATCCATGGAGGCCCACCTCGCAACTTACAGGACTTAAAGGATCTGCTGCTAACATCTTGGTGCCAGATACCACAGCACACCTTCAGGGGTCTAGTGGAGTCCATGCCTCAACAGGGTCAGGGCTGTTTTGGCAGTAAAAGGGGGACCAACACAATATTAGGATTGGTCATAGTGTTATGCCTGATCAGTATATATATATATATATATATATATATATATATATATATATGCAGAGTTATGCAGGGTTCCTCCACAGACAAAAATTCCAAGGAGGCCGACCCATAAGTGCAGGTTATAGAGCAAAATATCCATCCTCTCCACTTCATCTTGCATCATTGCTGCTTGAAGGGCAAATACAATTCCTTTGCTCATCTTGTCAAAGCACAGGGAGTGAAGTCCTCTCTATTCATGTCAGCAGACACAAGAGATCTGAATTTGAATGTGCACATCAAACATGCCCAGGAGAGCTGTACAGTACCCCTCATTTCAGCTTCGCTTATGCAAAATCTGTAAGTAGACAGATCAGTCTTTATCCCCTGTAGAGTCAAGGATGTCTCCTAAAAAGGCCACCATGTGCAGTGTGTAAGGTCTGTCTATGTAGAGCATGTGCTAAAGGTATATATATTTATACAACAGTTCTTTCTGGTTCTCAAATCTGATTTGCTGAGAGCCTTATCCAGCCGTGCGATATTCTGCCAGTATCAGCACTGGTACCATATCACTCCACTTGTGGAGACTGTCATGGCAGTCGAGCAAATCCACCATATTTTTTCACAAATACTACTGTTATTCTGTCACGGAATGTAGTTTTAGGCGAGAATGTAGTTATTTAGACCTCAAATATGTGACTCATATATAAACATAGCGCCTGTTTTACAATTTAAACGCTTTTGCAGATGTTTAAACGCTTTTGCAGATGCAAGCTCTAGGCCGTCAGCGGCCGTTCAGTGCTCATGTTCCCACAGAGAACAGCTTCATCTCGGCCAGTCCTTCGGAAATTTGTCGCTGACTCGTATGTAGATAATGGTTAAACATGAGATATAATTCATTTGGGGTATATCAAATGGCCAATCTTTGGTCTTTTGGTAACACTTTATTTTAGGGTCCAATTCTCACTATTTAATAGTTGCTTATTAACATGCATACTACTAGGATATTGGCTGTTTATTATCACTTATAAAGCGCATATTAATGCCTTATTCTGCATGACCTTATTCTACATTCCTAATCCAACTTAATATCTAAACATAACAACTACCTAACTAACTATTAATAAGCAGTAATTTATTGAGTTTATTGAGGCAAAAGTCATAGTTAATAATTAGTTCATAGTAAGAATTGGACCCTAATCTAAAGTGTGACTGGTCTTTTTAATCTATTACTTGATCCAGAGAAAATTAATTTGGTTAAGGGCATAGTTTCAAACTATTTTTATTTTTAAATCTGTAGGCTACTATAAAGTAACTTCTGTACTTTTGACTGAACTGTTTGCGTGTGTTTATTTCCTATTGTACAAACTTCTTATAATTTTATAATGGCTAATATTGTTTATTTAAATATTATTATAGTAATATTTTATATAAATAACATGCCGTATTTGGCATTGAGAAAGGGTTTATTTGTGATTGTGATTTCAACTTCTGGACCAGCTCAAAACCTCTAAAACCAGCCAACAGACCAAATACAAAAAAAACATTATGAAAAAACTTTTTTTTTTTACTTGGAATAATGTGCACTGGTGAATCATGCATAATAAGACCAGGACTGCACATTAAGAAAATAAATAGGGTCAATTTAGACTTTAAATAAACTGGAACTTTATCTAACTATCATAACAACACAGAAAACCTCCCTCTCACTGCCTTTTCTTCTTACTTCAAAGCTGGTTCACATGACTGCCGCTGTTTGGCATGCTACACGGCCCATCTCTGGTCTGTCTTTAAAATGACCGCATTAGCCAGTTCACCACGCAATTTTCAGCCATGTGCCTCAGTGATACAGGACACAAAAAGCTCTGCTCATGTTCCCGTTCCAGACTTCAGACCCGTTCCGTTCCAAAAGATTTCATGTTTGCTTCACTGCCTTTCATCTCTTTCACATGTAGAACTACTTTCCACTAAGTCTGACACTGGTCCAGGGTTGTCTTCCTGGAAAATGCCAGACGAGGATGAGCTCAAACCACAGGAGGGTGAGCCAGGCTAAATGTGGTGTGGCAGAGATCCCTCTCCTCAGCTTAGATAGCTTGCTCCATTTACATCACATGAGAGAACTGTAAAGGCCCCTCGCGCTTACTGTCTCTTGCCACGGACCGAGGAAAGCTCTCGGATATGTGTTGCCAGGAAACCACATCTTACAGACTGCATGGCACCCAGCTGGGGGAATGGGCACACGTAGCTGAAACACATCTGGATGCACCTGACAGGCAACGGCAGAGCTGGGGACAGCTAGTCTGCACCTGTTGGGAGGTAGTGTGTTGTGTTGTTTTCGCAAACAGATGAACCATGCATGGGTGAGCCAAGGCGCCAACACGGGTACAACATGAATAAAGTGAAAATCAAGAAAAAAGAAATTTTTTGTCATTATATTCTGTCTCGCTCCTGTTTTTTTTATTTCTCCTCTGTATATTTTCTGATATTCTACACATCAATTCCTTCCATACATCAATGGTTTATTGGACTTGGGCTCCAAAAAAAGGACAAAAAACCTTTATTTTACAGTACGTGGACTTACATGTACTTACAGTGTACTTACCTAAGAAAGAACTGCATGGGTAATATTAGCTACATTGGTTAAGGTTAGGTTCAGTGGTAGGTTCAGGGTAAGTACCTAGTTATTACTAAGGTATTGAGATTACTATAATAAGTACATAGTATGTATATGGGGAACAGGACTGAAAAATAAAGTGCAACCAAATAAAGTGCTACCAAAAACCCTATAAAAGCAGAATAAACGTGGGCCAATGACGACACTTGTTTTTGTCCAATCTATTAATTTATTCACAAATATATATTAAAAAGGAAATGCAAATTTGCAATGACTTGAATACACCTCTTCTATCATGAGCATGTTTTCAATTTCTAAATTAAAAAATAAATACATAAATTTTTTTGTTGTTGGTTAGTTCATGTTGTAAAAAGTCATGTGGTGCAACTCCCCAGAAATGTAATGATATTAATTAATAATTCATGATATTTATTAAAAATACCTTTTACTTTAAAAAATATATTTTGTGTGTTTTTGTTTTTATTGTACTTACCCTGTAACTACATGGAACAAGAGGGGAACAAACACCACTTTAATTTACAGCCCGCAGATTCATACTTACCCTGTAACTACATGAAAAAACAAGCACCACTTACCCTGTAACTACATGGATAATTACACCTTAATTAAAAAATACTTATAGTAGAAATGATCTGTTAATTTTCCTGATAGTTACTCCTTTATTCCCCAAATATTACATATTGTTCCCTTATACCTACACGTACGTACTTTATAGTTAAACTATAATTACTGAAAGTTACGCTGTAAATTTGCTTTACTTACAGAGTACTTTCCAGGCTGTATTCTAAAGTGTTACCGATTTTTTCTTGAAAATAATGATCAAGATGTGTACACTTACATGTGCATGGATTCAAGTTGTAAAGAACATATATTACTAATAGTTACATCACATGTATAGGTTTAAATTCAATTAAAACTTTTCTTGCAAGTTTTTTCTAAACCATGAGAACTCATATATACTAGATTTTCCATTCCTTTAAAAAAAAAAATCTTTATTGTGATCCCCATTCAACTTGGGTGTATATTCCAACTATTGCAAGTCTTTGGAAGCCATAGGATATCTTTATGTGATGACCAGTCCAACATTATTTACAAATTCATATAATGTTCACCGTTGCTGCAACAGTTCAAATCAAATATGATGCCCATGGCGTAGTTTGAATGTCAGCAACATCAAAAGTCATTGGTGAGTCACTCAGTCAGTTCATCAGACAAATATTGCTTCTGGAGACTTGGGATTTAATGGACAATGTTCATGGTGGTTTTATAATTATATTGAACTGTTGTTATATAGAAAATATCTATGTGGATATCCTTAAAATGGTCCAAACAAAAAAATAAATAACATTATAGATTTGTAAATAAAAAATTCTTCACTTCATGTAGCAATGCTAGCAATGTGTTACTCTAGTTTACAGTCTCCGCTGAGACCACAAACACTTTAAAAATATCCTGATTGACAGCTATCAAGGGCTCAACAGAGCAATCCCCCTGTACCGTCGCTATGCTCTATAGGCATGTAGCTTTTAACAGTTCTAAGTGAGGTGGACTTCATGTTAGTCACATGTCCTGTGAGGCCCTGTTACCAGTGAATAACAGAAATTAACATGCTGAAATCCCATTTGGTGCAGGAAATGAAAAGAGCTATACTCTAATGTCTCACTTACTCACTATCTGCCTTTCAAAGTCTCTCTCCGTCTCACTATGTCCTTGGCTGTGAGTTCTTTTAGTGGGGTGAGATTTCAACTTGAGACTATGCTCTTGATTAGCAACATCATTCTTGGCTCTCAAAACTTCATAAGCATTTCATCACAGAGGAGTCTGGGGGAAAAAAGGTTTGTTAAGGGAAACAAATGGCAGTGTGTATTCAAAGTGTGCATTGTTCATTCAGGCAACAGCCCAGGGACGCGCTATGCTAGCCATCCTTCAGAATTCAGCATTAGGTTTATGGATCCAACTGGGAGGAGCTGCTCAACAATTAGCATTGTTGCCGCTAGCAAAAGCTGGTGCCATGAGGCACACACCAGTCAGTGATTATGCAGATCACACGAAAAAAAAAAAACACAATATTGTTAGTCACTTAAAGCTGTAGGCTACTCTTACACTGTAAAAAATGTTTTGTGCTATTTACTTAAACAAATCATGGTAACATTATTACACATTATATTTTTGAGTAGTTTTTAAGGCTTGGTTTCTTTAATGGAATCTACCTTAATAAATCATGTAAAATCTCCTAAATTATTTAGTCTGTGGCACAATAAATAATATATTTTTAGTGAAATGTGCTTTTTTATTTAAGTTGTCTCTCAAAAGTGTGTGAATTAGAGTGAATGGAAATTGCCCTGTTTATATTTGACCATGAGTTATGTTGTACAATTAATAGACTGTATGCTTCTAGCACAGCACAAGTAGAAACAAACTTGTTACTGCATTGGCATTAGCAAAGATAATGCTCAAAGCAACTTTTGAACAAAGCAACATGCATCATATTATTAGTACATGCAGTTATCCACAACCTAACCATAAGATCTACTCTTCTGCACAATGGTAACGATCAAAACTTCAACATTAATCTTTCAAAAGTCAAACATAACTGATCATTAAAAATTAACAGATGTTTCCCTTCACTCAAAAAGACATAAAATAACACTTAATTTCAATGTTACCTGTCCATTTCGAGCCATATGCAAAGCATGCTGGGAACTAACAATGGTGTCTCTAAATAAAACCACATAATTGAACTAATTCTCTTAAAATAAATGTTTTTTCCTTCATTTTATCAGCTTATTTGGTTTCTCAATTCAAGCCTCAAAACATTGCTTAAGTTTCCTTAAAAAAATTTGGAAAATGTATCTCTTGTTTTTATTAGTGAAATATTTTCTATATTTTCTATACAACACTGAACCACAATTTTCTTAGAAAAATATGCACACTATTTTTATTTATCACCTTAATTTTTTACAGTGTACAAGGACACCTGAATGTAGGAATATAGATATTTTTGTCTGACACTAAACAGCTTTTAATATTGAGAATTTCACATGTCCAGGTGTAATGTCATGAAACGTGTACAGATATATGTGGTCTATGGGTATTACAACATAAACATGGTTTATGAGGACACTTCTAGTGAATGTATGTATGTGTGTGTGTTTTTGTGACATATCAGGACACAAATTTGTATAATGACATGGGTATGACACAGGTATTACAAGGAGAGGGTGACTTATGAGGACATTACCCCATGTCCCCATTTTTCAAAAGGCTTCTAAATCATACAGATTGAGATTTTTTTTTTTGAGAAAGTAAAAATGTGCAGTTTCCTGTGATGGGTAGGTTTAGGGGTAGGGGTAGTGTAGGGGGATAGAAAATATGGTTTGTACGGTATAAAAACCATTACGCCTATGGAATGTCCCCACAATTCACAAAAACTTGTGTGTGTGTGTGTGCGTGTGTGTGGGTGTGTTTTTATATCCCGGTGGGCACTTCAACCTGAATGCACACTGACTCATGGGGACTCGTGTCACTGTGGGGACCTAAATTGAGGTCCCCATGGGGAAACAAGCTTATAAATCATACAGAATGAGTTTTTTGTTTTTTGAAAATGTAAAAATGCAGAAAGTTTTGTGTGATGGGGTGGTTTAGTAGGGTTAGTGTAGGGAGATAGTATATACAGTTTGTACAGTATAAAAACCATTATGGAAATTCCCCACAAAGATAGCAAACCTGACACAAAATAATATATACTATAATATTATCATACTAAAACCATTCTAACCCAACATATCAATGTGGCCATAAAACACATTGGACAGTCCCCACGCCAATGAAGAAGAGTTATTAACAGAGATACTATGATGCATATTGGGCTGCCTCAACTGCAAATATGTAAGTGATACGACCACCAGCACTAAATGATATAAAACTGGAAAAGTTATTTTTACTCCAAACTCTTTGCTGATGAGTTCTGATCTTCTCATCCGGCTGATGACTCACTCTCCGCCCCGTCCTGTACTTATTCATCTGTTTATACTTCATGACTACATCCCTGCATTCTACCAGACACCAGAGTAGAACGCTCTGCTGAACCCGGCAGGAGTTTTTCCACTTCTACTCACATTTGTTGGAAGCTATAATATGTAGCAACAGCATGTTAACCTTGTGAGTGTTTATAAAGAGCTGCTCCTGCAGTGCCAATGGTCAAAATAACAGTAACCCATAAAGTTCCCCAGCGATTTCATAAATGAAATGATGACATAAATGAAATGTGCAAATCGTATAACTGATCAGGGGTGGAAAGAGTAATGATCAAATATACTCATGTAAAAGTACCATTACTTTCCAAAAATTACTTGAGTAAGAGTAAAAGAGTAGTTTATATATGAGTAGTGAGTACTGAGCTGTGGATTCTACCGCCTTACATACTGTATGTAATTCACATTCTCTTTTCCTGTTTGTCAGAAAGAATTAAGAATATCTATATCCTCCAACAGTTTTAATTTTGACAGACAACTTCCAAAATTAGAGGAAGAATTAAGAGGAAGAATAAATGCTGATATCATGACTGAATTGATGCTTGAAGGATGCGCTTCCACAGCAGCCATGATTAAGTCACGAGACAGATCACTCTCTCCCTAGCCAATCATGTTGATGGATAAAAATAAAATTAAAACAAGCATGTAACGACCACAAATGGAGGGAAAATAGCAGAGTAAAAGTACAGTTACATCACTTAAAATGTACTCGAGTACAATTTCTGATAAAAACGACTTAATTACAGTAATGTATTTGTAATTTGTTACTTCACACCCCTGTAAATGCTGCACGTCTTGGCGAGCTGACAAGGCAAGTTTGGGCGTCCACAATGAATCAGCAGTCTGGAGCTCACCAACAAACCAACATTTTTGTCCTCCAGCATAGAAAAGAAACAGCTTAAACATCTTTCAGTATCAGGGCCGACCAATATTTGATATTCTTGATCCTGCTCTGCTGTACTCTCATTAGACAACGCTCTGTTTGTTGCTAGGATGACAAAAGTAAAATGTTACATATTTTTTGGTTGGTCTGCCTCAGCGGTCTAACACCGCTCGTCACTGTCACACACGAATGAGATTGCCAATCAAATCAAAGAAGGCAGGGCTTACTGTTACCAGCGCAAAACTTTAGTTATAGCAGTGAAAGAGTGCGTCGTAAAATGTAAGTAGCTAAACATTTAACATTTGGCAACAGTTTTACATGTAAATGCTTACATATGTTTTTGTATGTAAATCATAACTGAATTTGACGTGACAAGAAACATTTTGCATTTTTACATATTAGGCAGACGAAAATAAGAGTGAATGTGTGCATATTTAAAAAAGAAAAAAATATTTGCAAATAGTTTACTTCATAACTACAACTTTTACCGTTCTAATTTCTTTTTCTTTATTTCCTTAAATCCATTTTAATCCTTAAATAGTCTAATTTAATAAGCCAATAAGATTTCATCTGAACTAGGTGTGGGATAAGCAGCAAGCAAGTAAATTGCTCTCTTACCTGTTTTCAGAAGTTGGCAGCACAGCAACAACCCGAGAAACCAAGAGAGAGAGAGAGACAAAGAAACAGTTAAGATATAAACTTCAAAAATCCACAATAAACCATCAGAAACAAGCACAAGTGATTCTACAAAATGGGTGCACCGAAATTCTATGAAATAAAAAAAAGAAAAAACATTTTTTACTTAAAAACATTGAAGCCAAGGTTGGGTTACCATCGTATTTTTCCTCTTATATATTAGATTAGATTAGATTAGATTAGATTCAACTTTATTGTCATTACACAAGTACAGGTACGAGGCAACGAAATGCAGTTTGGATCTAACCAGAAGTGCAATAGCAGCAAGTGCAGGACATGAATATGTACTGAATAAATATAAAGATGGCTATTACTATAAATAGAATTTGCCTGACTCTCACACGATTATGAATAACTCCATTAACAACAACAACAATAATAATGCTGTCTCCCTTCAAAAAGTGAACTTTAAGGACCTTATGTATTGATATGTCAGTACTATCAACCCTATAACCTTCTAATTAATAAGTTTGGTGTCTGTAGTATTTTTGAAGATGTTTTTTGAAAGAACTGTATTTATTTCAAATGTAATGTATTTCTGTGATGGCAAAGCTGAATTTCCAGCAGCCATTACTCCAGTCTTCAGTGTCACATGATCCTTCAGAAATCCTTCTAATATACTGATTTGGTGCTCAAGAAACATTTCTGACTATTTTCAATGTTGAAAATCATGATACTTTTTTAAAAACGTTTTTTGTCAGGATTCTTTGGTGAATAGACCGTTCAGAAGAACAGCATTTCTTTAAAAAAGACATGTTATTTTTGATCAATTAATCCAACCTCTATGGGTTTCCATGTTTTACGGGAACATAATGATTGTTATACTGTACAAACTGTATATTCCATCCCCTAACCCAGCACAATTACAAAGCATGTTCTTGAAAGTCCTTCAGTGAAAAAGTGTTTTCTTCAAAGAAAGCGTACATTGATTGACTACGTAAAAGGGAAGTGTGTCTTTGCAGGCATTTTGAAATGTCAGACCAATCAAAAGAATTGCAGTCAGTCTTTGATCAGATTCAAGAACAGCTTAAACCAGGTGGTTTTAGCTAGTCCAACCTGGTCTCCCTACCAAGGTCAGTCAGCTGGTTCCTCAGTCAGACCAGTTGAAAAGTTTTAGTATGGTTTCATGTGTTAAGTAGGGAATTCATATGAATGTTTTTAAAACACCTTGTTTGTGCATGATGTGCTCCAGAATGCTCCTATTATTGAAATACTGATTTAAAGAAAATGCCACAGTCTGATGATTTTCCCATTTGGAGGAGCGAATAAAACCTAGATTATTTCCATAATTTGCAATATCCAAAAGAATGCTGCATGAAATTAATTTCTGTGCAGATTTCTCCTACAGCAGAGGAAAGAGACATATAAACTTTAGTATCCTTTGATATACAGGAAAAGCTGCTTCATTTAATCTAGATAAAAAGCTGCATTTTTATACAGTGAGTCATACTGTCATGTGGGTTAATGCTGTACAATATTCTATATGTCAAAAACAGCACCAAGATCTTCTATAAAATCGTGTGAGAGTCAGGCATTTTCCTTGCTTGGTTTAAAAAAAAAAAGAACCAAATTTTTAATTGCTGCAGTGCAACATGGCAATTTTCGTGGAAGAATATACGCATGTTAGAATCATTGACATTTATTTAATTATGCTGGGTAATTGAAAGCTGAATCCCATGCAAATAAGTAAAACGCTAACCAATCAGTGTACATGTTCAGATTGTGAATGCCTCAAAAGTGACATGAGCCATTCAGATTGTCTTCTCTCCGAATAGGACATTCGAAAGTTCATTAGTCTCAAAGAAACAAGCAATTGCAATCTTAATCTTCTTTTCTAGAGTATAAATGCCAATACTACACACAACACTGTGTACTCTCACACAACACAAACAGTGTTGTCTGTAAGCAGAGCTTTTAGAAATTGTCAGAAGAATCATATATTTGTCAAACTGCATTTGACACACTGTCTCTCACCTCCATTAAAAAAAGATGGCAATATCAACCAGCTATCTTTGAGTGTGAGATAAGCTTTGAGGAATCAATATCCTTGGGGGTAATTGCAGTGACCCCAGATCTTACTATGTTAAATGACAGACGCAATGAAACGTTCAGTGAGAGAGAAAAAAAAGAAAAGAAAGATAGACAACCCTATTTCGGATGGGAGTTTCAAGCATGCAAGTGATCAACAATGCTGTTACACAATATGCACTTATTCCAGTTTTAGAGGGTGGGAAAAAGTGGGGGTCATGAATATTAATTAGTTATAAATATTAAAAGTACCAAAAGGGTATAGGACAGTACAGACAGTACATCTTCCCATGTAGTCATGTTAGATAAATATCCTTGAGCCACTATCAAGCAAGTGTTTGCTCAGATTTATTTTTACATTACTTTTTAATATTATTAATGTTTTAATATAAATTAATGGCTCCTGAAAATCAAGCTTTGCCATCACAAGGCTAAATTATATTTTAAAATATATTCAAATAGAAATCAGTTACATGGGTGAGCATGCTTCAGACTCAGAATTTTCATATTTAAAAATCTTACTTACCCCAAACTTTTAAAAGGTAATGTATAAAATAATTTCTTCATCTGTTAATAGCACATTGATTTGCTATTTCTCAACAAAAATGTAAGTTAGATCTCCTGATACCAATGATTACCCATACAGAAATGTAATATATGTGCATATATGAAATATCAATATATGAAGTATATGATCATATAAAGTGAAAACATATATGAAACCTATTAGAAATTGGAACAATTCCATATATTGACATATAAATTTATCCCATATATTATATATGTTTATGTATGTATAATACATATTTTGACATACACTCACCTAAAGGATTATTAGGAACACCATACTAATACTGTGTTTGACCCCCTTTCGCCTTCAGAACTGCCTTAATTCTACGTGGCATTGATTCAACAAGGTGCTGAAAGCATTCTTTAGAAATGTTGGCCCATATTGATAGGATAGCATCTTGCAGTTGATGGAGATTTGTGGGATGCACATCCAGGGCACGAAGCTCCCGTTCCACCACATCCCAAAGATGCTCTATTGGGTTGAGATCTGGTGACTGTGGGGGCCATTTTAGTACAGTGAACTCATTGTCATGTTCAAGAAACCAATTTGAAATGATTCGAGCTTTGTGACATGGTGCATTATCCTGCTGGAAGTAGCCATCAGAGGATGGGTACATGGTGGTCATAAAGGGATGGACATGGTCAGAAACAATGCTCAGGTAGGCCGTGGCATTTAAACGATGCCCAATTGGCACTAAGGGGCCTAAAGTGTGCCAAGAAAACATCCCCCACACCATTACACCACCACCACCAGCCTGCACAGTGGTAACAAGGCATGATGGATCCATGTTCTCATTCTGTTTACGCCAAATTCTGACTCTACCATCTGAGTGTCTCAACAGAAATCGAGACTCATCAGACCAGGCAACATTTTTCCAGTCTTCAACTGTCCAATTTTGGTGAGCTCGTGCAAATTGTAGCCTCTTTTTCCTATTTGTAGTGGAGATGAGTGGTACCCGGTGGGGTCTTCTGCTGTTGTAGCCCATCCGCCTCAAGGTTGTGCGTGTTGTGGCTTCACAAATGCTTTGCTGCATACCTCGGTTGTAACGAGTGGTTATTTCAGTCAAAGTTGCTCTTCTATCAGCTTGAATCAGTCGGCCTATTCTCCTCTGACCTCTAGCCTCAACAAGGCATTTTCGCCCACAGGACTGCCGCATACTGGATGTTTTTCCCTTTTCACACCATTCTTTGTAAACTCTAGAAATGGTTGTGTGTGAAAATCCCAGTAACTGAGCAGATTGTGAAATACTCAGACCGGCCCGTCTGGCACCAACAACCATGCCACGCTCAAAATTGCTTAAATCACCTTTCTTTCCCATTCTGACATTCAGTTTGGAGTTCAGGAGATTGTCTTGACCAGGACCACACCCCTAAATGCATTGAAGCAACTGCCATGTGATTGGTTGATTAGATAATTGCATTAATGAGAAATTGAACAGGTGTTCCTAATAATCCTTTAGGTGAGTGTATATGTCTCATATATGAAATATCCTAATATGCTCATATAGAGTAAAAACATAAATGAACATATATGCATAGCTATGAAACCTATCAGAAATTAGAACAATTCCATACATTGACATATAACTCTATTCCATATATTATATATGTTCAAATTGTATATGTGACAAATTACTGTCACTGACATGTCACTGATAAATGTCGTAGTCTTAGTATAGAAATATAATTTAAAATATAAAATATTTTGAATGTTACTTTTATGTAAAATACATGTTCATAATGTCTGTCTCATATTATTTTGTATTATGTATATGAATTGCATAATTATACAAATATACTTTATTAAACATGGCTTCATATATTTGTTAGCCTACATATATTTTAATACAAGTTATGAACATTTGCCGTCCACCATGTTTTGCAGTTACTCATGTGATCCAATTTCAAATAAAATTAAAAACAATTTGACAGTGTAGACTGCCCAAAATTAATAAGAGAATTCTATGAGCATACAACATGTTTGGATATGTTTAAATACACTTTTTACAAATATAAATTATTACAAATATATATATTGTTTACATATATGATCTTAACATACTGCACAGTACCATATAGAAATTAATATATATATATACTAATTTTACTATAGGTATTTTATATTTGGTATACAACTATATAAATCCATATAAAATCCTATATATGCATACTGAATGTTTGCATATATGTTGTTTAAATAAACTTGCATATATAAATTAGACATATATTGTTTACATATGTGGCATTAACATACAGTACCATATAAAAAGTAATCATATAAATCATTTTAATATATGTATATATAATAATTCTTGGTATAAACCTATATCTTCATATATCGTGAGGATGTATATATGTGCTAATAATATATTGCCTTAAATGAAACATATATGACATCACTACTCGGATATAGGGACATATATGTACATATATTACATTTCCGTATGGGTAGTGTAGCTTTTGTACTTTTTGCTCAGTTCACAATTCATACAGGCATTTATTTTGGACTCCTTGATTATACATGCCAGGACACATAAGCTAAAATATAAAGTCAGTGTTGATCTCTGAAATATTTACTTTTAAATGCTTAAATGCTTAGGATCTGTTTTGTTTATTTTGCATGGAAAAAGCCATTTTACCCATGAAATAATATTAGAAGCTAAAACAATTGCAATTTATATTCTATATCTAACCTATCTCAAAATCAACCGACTAAATTTGGAAGAGTAGGCTAAAATATGGGTAACTACGATGCCCCGGCACACCGGCATAAAGAGAAAAAATAAGAGAAAGAATCAAGGTAAGGAAAGGGAAAGGATCCTTTTTCAAAAGTTACAGATGTATAAGTTGAATCAAACAGCACTTGACAATATATTTTTCTATCTTGCAAACATACAGATGGTAATATAGATGAAGGAAAACTGTCAAGAGTTTTCAGATTGTGTGGCTGTACTGTAAGATTGTGAATAATATGATCTAGTTTGATAAACAGTAGGTCTTCATTCAGACATTGACATATTGTTTCACATTTGTTCAGTATAAGGCAATCATTGTGAAGTTAATGCATTTGAATGACAGTGATTAATACAGCTAAAGGGTTAACCTAGCATGTGCCACTCAAATAATGAAAAGAGGCTGTGGTGTAATCAATCTTCAAACTGTCACTCAGATAATAGTGGATGGCTTCCAGCCAAATGCCAGTAAAACTGAGGTATGTGTATTTTGTTCCTGGCAAAGCGAAACATTTAATTGACAGGGTAAATGTTGCCTGTAACCATGAAAAAACTAAATTGAATAACGCACAAAAGAGGTTATCAAAAACAAGTGCTGGGTTGAATTAATAAACCCTGATGAAAGCTAAAATTGACTTAAAAATCATTTGTTATGTTTCAAAAAAGGAGGAGGAGAAGTCGTCTCTTTGTTAAAAGTTTATTGCAGGTCTTTGGCTTTTAGTATTTTTTTTGTGTGTGTGTGAAGTGTTAAATTTTAATGTTTACATGTCCCCATTATTATGTTTTTCTTTGTTCTTTTAATAAATTGGTCTAAAAGTCACACCATGAAATCATTGAGCAAACTCAAAACAAAGAATACATTTGTTGAATGCAATCGGAGCTTTCCTCTCGCTTAATCAGACTTAAAAGTGAAGCATGTCATTTGTATGTTAAAATACTTTCTCCTGTCAATGGTTAAAGCAATCGAAACATTGCTCTTTTTGTTTTAACATCCCGATTAGCCAGACACAGTAACATTTGCTCAACCAACATTGTTTTTCTGACCCATGGAAGACATGAGGAGTATTCTAGAAACCTGTCTGGAAACACTGGAATCATTATTTTTTCAGAATTCTGCCAGATAAACAGAAATGACATGCTTCAGCTTTGATATTATGGTGCTCAAGGGAAGTGGTACTGAGCTCTTAATGCACATCCTCACACCCTTTCTTTCTCTCTATCAAACCATTCCTCACATCCTGCTAAATTGCTGTTAACAGAATGTTCCTCCAAAGCACAGCAATGTGGTAAATGTTTAATTAAGCCTATAAGGTCAGGTGTAGATCACTGTCAAGGTCTTGCCCAAGGGAAATTGTTAATGTTACAACATGAACGGATACTTAACATTGTAAAGTTGCAATACACATCCACAACAAAAACTGTTTCTTAAAAGCAGAGTGCTCAATTCTAATGCTCAATCATACCCATTTTTTTACCCCAATAACCTATTTGGAAATTTTAGCATGTAAAAAAAATACATAGGGCCAGATTTACTAAACAGGGCAAATTTGCATGAGAGCGCAATTCTAAAAAAGCGCTGGTGGGAGAGGAAAGTTCAGCGCATGATCTACTGACAAATGCAAATTAAAGAACACAGACACATCATTTCCATAATGACCAACACAATCTACCAAGAGCAGGGCGAATTAGTGTCTGGTTTAAGACATGCTCTTTTTGGGGCGTTAAATAATAGCGCAAATACCAGTAAATTGATAAGCGAAAACTTTAGTAAATCACCTTGCATGATTCATTTAAATACTCTCCTCCCATAAATTTAGCGTCTGAAAGGGAAACTCCTGCATATGCAATAATGTCAGTCGCAAAAATAATCCTCTCCACGCCTTTTCAGAGCAAATTTTTCACTGTCTTTTTAACGCCAAAAGAGGGTTTGCAAGCTGTTAGTAAATCTGGCCCATAGTGTTCAGAATAAGTACATAATTTCCACACCTCTAGTGGCAGCAAATGGAACTGAAAGAATAATAATGCTTACCAAACAATCCCAAAAATTTGTCCACCTATCCATGCTTGGCAAACAGGTAGTCACACTCCAATCTCATGCTATTGGTTGAGCTAGAATTTGACTTGTGTTACCAATCAGCATTGTACAGCATGACAGGGTGCTAAGCAACTGCAGCTATTTGGAGGTAGTTCTGTACACTAGATAGACATATTAACATTATCTGTGCCTAAATTCTGATTCAGTGGGCAAATGCAGATGTTTGGGTGGGCTCACCCCTGCCCATGCCTAGATCTGGCCACGGTTAATATGAATTGTAATATTACTATTTGTAATCTATGTTTGATCAAATAGGCCTAAATGCAGCCTTGGTGAGCATAAAATGCTTGTTTTAAAAACATTACAGTAGTGTACGTTTACACTTCTCTTGGGAAGTGAAAATGTTTTACTTACAGTTCCCTCTCAATATAAAAGTTATTTTGTATTTAAAAAGTGATACACTTCACCTTTAAGTTGTAAATGACTACTTTTATGATGATCAGATATCAGAAATGCCACACAAGGAATATTTTATCTGCTGTCAATAGTGTGACCACAAGTAGGCAACCATGTACTTGTATATAAATCTTCATAATTAGAGCCAAATGAGAATCAGAACAAAGCTCGGCAACACAGCCAGGTTCTAATTCTGCATGCACAAGCAAAACAAATTGCATCTACACGCATTCAACGCCCTCCTTCAATCAAAATTATATCTCTCCACGGCTTTGCTAAGGGAGACATTGACTAGAACACGGTGAGTGAGGGTGGGATGCTATTGGTAATATTTGAGTCGGGGTCTATTTATGCTGTTGTTTTGTTTATCTATTTAATTAAGTAATTATCCCATTTTTGATTATTGGAGAAATGTAATGAATTTG
The DNA here is from genome assembly GCA_039654625.1 of Rhinogobio ventralis. Classification (NCBI taxonomy): domain Eukaryota; kingdom Metazoa; phylum Chordata; class Actinopteri; order Cypriniformes; family Gobionidae; genus Rhinogobio; species Rhinogobio ventralis. Next base: position 20,692,709 of record CM077211.1, read on the forward strand.
AAAGTAAAGTGATTAGCAACCCACCGGAATGTGTCTCCTGTTGTAGCTCACCTTTAGACCCCACAGCATTTCCCACCATCCCAATAGCATGCAAGCATCGTCTCCCCATTCGTAACGCTCATTAGGCCAATCCAAACAGCCTTAAGCTGGAACGAAAGCGTTTGGAGTCTAGGCCATTACTCTGTTCGCTGTCAGCCTCTCTCAAGGGTTCATTACAGGAAGTACAAATGCCTTTTGTGGCGCTAATAAACACCATTGATCTTCGAGGTTTCAGCATAAGGCGCTGACAAACAAAAAAAAATCACTTAATGGGACTTCTTAGAGAACATTCTTATGTGTGCTGGGTCAAAATGCAGCCCACGGCATCATTTCTTCTCTTTACATTTTAAGTAATTTTGTTTAAATGGAAGGAATGACTTAGTATTTACATACAATGAAGTTTAAAAGTCTACATTCACACTCAAAATATGGAATTCAAAACCTAATTTAACTTTTAAATAGGATTTTTTTTAAATGTTATAAATAATATACCTATTCTGCACTCTTTCACTACTCAAATAAGCAAATAATAAGTGACATTGACCATGTAAACTGTAAAAAAGGTTAGATTTTCAGTTCAACTTTTCAATTCTTCTGCTCATACTAAAATTAGTAATGAGAAAATCTATTAAAATAAAAAACCAACAACACACACACACAACCCTGTACATGTGCATTTGTTTAAAAAAATTATAGTTAAAGGTGGTTATAATAGCACTTTCATTCACTCCCCTTGTATCTGCTTGTGTTGCAACTGCATTAATACCATGGTACCAGCACCACGCTAAGGCATTTACAGCCCTTAAGCCAAAGATATAGGGTTGTAAGTTGACAGAGAGCACATCAAAGAAAATTACCCACACTCTCTCTCACTCTCTGTTTGTACATTTAGTGGCTGGTACGCATTGGCGAATCCATTTTTAGTCGACATTCATGACCTGTCTCTTCATAATGTCTTTTCTCACAGGCTTGTCGTAAAGTCATCAGCAAGCTATAAAGTATGGACACTGAGTAAATAGGAAACTCATGCATGGCGGTGAAGCAACGGAATCCTAGTCCAAAAATAATGAAATAAAATTAGAATGGTGAAATGCATTTTAATGATATTGACAGAAGCATTCAATTCAGGCCTGCACTTTTACATAGCTAAGTAATAATATAACCACAACTAATCATAAAGGTAACGCTGAAAAGTGGTGTGGAAAATAATGCTTATGTAAGGGATAATCCACGGCTGTGCCAGTTTTAATGCATGGTGTGGAGACAAAGAACCCGACGAGAAGCGAACTGCGTTCAAATCATTTAATGCACAGCTAGTCATAGATTATCCCGCTTATACCATGGTCATTTGCCAGCATTGACAACTTTGAGAGCTGTTATTGATGTTTGCAGCGCAATATTTGAGCGGAAGGGTAAAAATTATGGTTATTTTGGTTATTTTTATCAGTTACGGCTCATTAGATCTAGTATTCTGTCTGATTTAAATCAGACACTGAGATAAAGATTACATTTTTTTATTTCAATTAATGAATTATAGCATTTAGAGAGAGAGAGAGATGAGAGATGTGTGAGTGAATTACATGTGTCTTTTCAGCATCTCTCTCTATTAACAACAAAGCTGTGAGTTTAATTACTTCAAAACCAGCAATGTTACCCCCTTGTTGCTGAGGAATATAATGTAGCGATTCAGTAGCAAAGCTATTTTATTTATAAAAGTCGCAGGGCGTATGCGTGTGTGAGCTTCATTGAAAACGGTGATTAAACTGACTTGGAACTACCTGTACATTAAACGGTTTTATTGCACACCAATCAGAATCGAGTATTCAGACAGATCATGCATAAATCTGCATTATGCACGGAACATGTTATGTGAATCATAAATATGTCATATGATGCATGAAATGACCTTTAAATGTTGCGTAAAGGTCGCCAGTGTAAAACTATAAGCTTATTCATAATTAACAGTGCTAAGCACAAATAAAGTCTAATTAATCTATTAGGGCCAGATTTACTAAACAGGGCAAATTAGCGAGAGCGCAATTCCTAAAAAAGTGCCAATAGTAGTGGAAAGTTCTGCTCGACATGCAAATTAAAGAACACAGAGGTAGCCGTATCACCAAGAGCAGTGCAAATTAGGATCTGGTTTAAGACGTGCTTTTTTGGGGTGTTAAATAATGGTGCAAACACCAGTAAATTGACCAGCGCAAACCTTAGTAAATTTAAATACTCTCCTTTCATAAATTTTGCGTCTGAAAGGGAAACTCCTACAAATGCATATGCAATAAGGTCAGATGCAAAAATAAGTAGCTCCGGCTACAATGTTCTTCAGCAAGACGCATGCAGTTTTGTTTATTAACCGCTAGAGCGCCAAAAGTTACCTAGTGTTGCTTAAAATTGATTTTTTTTTTTTTTTTTTTTCTGCTCATTTTAACTCCCATCCGTTGAGAATAATTAATAAATAAATAAATATAATGCAGCATTCTTTGCTGCTTGAAATTTTTTAATATAAACTAGTTTTTTTTTATTATTGTTTAATTATTTTAGATCATGAGATGAACTATTTTTTTATGGCACACCTTAAGATGAATGGTTGACAGGGTTAGCACTTTCCCACAGGTGCCTCTTTGCCGTATGTACGGTCCTTACAATAGCAAAAGGGAAAACACAGTCATCATTCCGTCTTCCCATGGGAACTCCTGTACAACCTTAATAGCCAAGTAAACTATTGTTTTCAGCCACAATAAAAGCTACATAAAACGATTTTCAAGGCTGGATGCGTTTGTCATTTTCAAAACAACGTTATCTGATCAAAAATATGTGGCCTCACTCCGATAAAAACGCAAAGGGAAGAAATCAACCCGAAGGTAAAGGAAATTGTTTTGAGCTTTGGTTTTGCTCCGAGCCTTCAGCTAACCGATTTGGTGTGGTAGTTGCCAGGTCTCTTTGAAATGACCTGCGCTAAACGCATGCTTAATGTGGAGGTGGATGGCAAATCATCAGATAGAAACTGCCAAAACAGACTAAGACTTAGAGTCCAGACATAGGGGTGGGGTGGGGGGACAGACTCTCATTTGGTCCTGTTTCAGTGGTGATATTATCCATGTGTCAAAGCAGATCTGTGGGTATTAGGAGAGCTGAGATGTGATGAGGGATAGATAATCCTTTCAGTGGTAAGGGAGAACTCTGGCCCAGATTTCACACAATAGCTTCCCCCCACTGGAATTATTTTGAGCAGAGAACAAATTCCATCATGCTGGGAAGAAACTATGTTATTGTAGTGTCACATCGATTTATTCCCAATACGAAATGCCCATTAAACACATTTGATGTCTTAAGACTCCAAAAGGCACCATTAAATTCACTCGAGAAGCTTCTAATCAGTCACAGCCTGTTTATAAACCACTGTAGGCTGTGAGGGTGTTTGACTTTTAAGAGAAAATTACACACAATGTGCTGTTATTATGTAGTGGGAGTAAAAGTTACACAATTATTTTAACTGTGTTTAGCACCTGCTACAATAATGCCTTAAGGGATAAATTAAAAAAAATCCTGGGCCACACATATATTTATATGGTCAGCACTGGACATTGAACCTTGGAAGTTAATTTCACTATGAAAATATGTAGCCAGAGGCAGAAACTGTGAAAAGTGCTGTTTGGAGTCTTATGTTTCACTGAAAATATAACAAAGGTGATCAGTCAGTGTTTCTGACCATAGGTTCCACCAACATTCCTCAAACGTTCCATCTTCTGCCAAACAGATACACTATGCAGCAAAATCACATTTGACATCTCAGTCCAAATGATTTGCACAGTCAGTCCAAATTCTATTTATGGACATCACCATGGCCCCATATTTTAAATATTAATGAGGGGATGTCTTCACAAAAGGCAGTCACTCATGTCTTGACTTAATTTTCAAAATGTTGAAGTAACCAAATAACCAGTTGACCAATGACCAAATAATCAGTTGAATTCCCAGGTTCTGCTTATGAAATATTTATATTTAAAGTTAATTATGTATAATATGTTTATGTATGTTTATGTGTAATGTTACAAAAGATTTCTATTTCAAATAAATGTTGTTCTATTTGAAATCCTAAAACAAATATATCATGGTTTCCGTAAAAAATATTAAGCAGCAAAACTGTTTTTAACATTGATAATAAAAAATGCATGCTCCCTTTCAGACGGTCACGTTCGACGTACGTCGGAGCTGACCGACGAATTGGAACTCAAAGCTTTAGAACCTCAGAACAGCTCTTCATCTGTTACGGAGGTCAGCAGAAGGGAAAGGCTGTCTCCAAGCAGAGGTTAGCCCACTGAATAGTGGATGCTATCGTCTTGGCTTACCAGTCCCAAGACGTGCCTTGCCCGTTCGGGTTGCGAGCGCACTCCACAAGGAGTGTGGCTACCTCCTGGGCGCTGGCTCAAGGCGCCTCGCTGACAGATATATGTAGAGCTGCGGGCTGGGCGACACCTAACACGTTCGCTAGATTCTATAGCCTCCGCGTAGAGCTGGTATTTTCCCGCATCCTCGCCGCCAGTGGCCAGTAGAGCTAAGTGCCCATTTTAGTGTCAGCTTGCAACGCCAACGCCCCCTGGGCTGGATACGTGCGTCTATTGTCTCCAGTTGTGTTCCCCGGAAACGGCTAACCCTGTCGAGCTCCTCCGTCACCCCTTCGTTGTCAGACGTTGCGGCCGTCTGACGCCAGGCCTGCACCTGTATGCTTGTGGAACGTGTGTGTAGGTTGGGGTCCATATGTAGCGGTTCCCTAACGGCAACCCCATATGTGTATTCTCCACGGTACCAGCTACCCTACTTGGCTAGCCCTGTGTCTTTCCCTTGACAGAGCCCGCTCTGTCGTCTCTGGTGGTGTTCTTTCCCCCCTGGGATCAGGTTGGATCCACCCCAGAGACTGCCATATGTAGCACTACCCTGATAGGTTAGTCCTTATGTGTATTTCGCCACCTCTCCTTCCATTAAAGGACGTGGCTCCGCAGCGTACCATCTCCCCAAGACGGGCACTCTTTCCCAGCATTATCCAATAGTCACGCTGAGTGGGTCTTGCAGGAACAGCAGTGATTGACCTTCTCTGCTGGGAGCCCTGACTCCCACTCCAACATAGGATTGGTCCAGCGAGCTCAGGCAGGGCGCTGCAAGGGCCAGCATCACTAGCGTGTTGGTAGGGATCACAATTTGTCGGTCAGTTCCGACGTACGTCGAACGTGACCGACTGAAAGGGAACGTCTCGTTTACATATGTAACCCTCGTTCCCTGAAGGATGGAACGGAGACGTACGTCCCATCGCCAGGTGCTGTGCTTCAGCTGAAGGCCCGAGTCACTTGTCTCGGCTCCTCAGTTGAAAAGCAATGATGCAGTATTCCACTTCCGTATTTATACCCGCGCTGCAGGGCAGTGTGTGGAATGCGTGGAATGCATGAACCGCATGCCAATGTCCATTGGTTCGTTTTTAATCACTCGAAGTAGATTGGTCCCTGAAAACAGATCCCAATTCGTCAGTCAGTTCCAACGTACGTCTCCTTTCCCTCCTTCAGGGAACGAGGGTTACATACGTAACCGAGATGTTTCTTGAGCACCAAATCAGCATATTAGAATGATTTCTGAAGGATCATGTGACACTGAAGACTGGAGTAACGATGCTGAAAATCCAGCTTTACTGGAATACATTTTAAATATATTAATAGACTTTAAAATATATTAAAATATAAAACTATAGTTTGTAACTATTTCCCAACATTACTGTTTTTACTGTATTTTACATAAGAGACTTCTTCACCAACCCCAAAGTTTTAAACAAACTTTTGCGTATATACACACATACACGCACATCTAAAAATTCTATAAGTTCACCAGTTTATAGACTTTAAAATCAAAAATTGAGATCAGCATGAAGAATAACAGGGTGTGCTATATTTGTCACCTAACAGAAAAGACTGTAAAAATATGACATACAAAAAGAATAACTTGTGTATGGAGCCTCTGTGAGCAGAAAGTACAGCATATTTTTGGGAGACATAATAAGACTATTCTAAGGGTTATCATTGTTTTGTAGCTGAACAATATTTACAGGAAAAATGATGAGAGAGAATATCTTGCATGTTTTTCTTTGTTGGAAGTTCACGATGCACACCCAGAGCACTGCGTACATAAAAACCACCAGGAAAGCAGAAAGCAGTGTGCTTCTGAGTAAACAAATATACTATATTTACACATTAAACAGTTTCCACCTACCATACACACGACAAACACAAATAAACACCCATAATTTATAATTATCTCGTATATAAGAAAAGTCCCATTGCTTCAATGCACTTCTTCACCTCATTATTTAATTTCCATTATCAATGCAATTCCCTCAACAGACCCATGGTTGCATACTTTCACTTCCAGCCCTTATGCCCGGTACACATTGTATGATTTTTGGCTGCCCCAGTCGATCGATTCTGTGATCGTGGCTCCTAAACGGTGGTCCTAAGTCGTACAGGTAGAGAGGTTTAAAGACTGCCGTTGTAATAATCTTGTGACCAAAGATAGCCTGCGATAACTGACAGAAATTTAGCATGATCATCTCACAGTGTGTTTGCTGCTTTAACCTACATCTACTGACTAGCCAATAAAAATGCAACATGAAATGACGCATTGATCAACGTGACATGGTGCGACATGGCTCTTTTCCCTAGCCATAACCGCATCCATATTCTTCTCTTTTGCTTCCTTCTCTTTTTTCAGCACAATTGCCAAAGTGCGATTCATCTTGCTGTTTACCACTATCGCACGCTGATGACATTTTTTTCTTCTATACTAACTTGCGTCGTAGCCCACGATTCAATAGGTGTCATAATCATACAGTCTACATACATGTCGTTCCAAAGTTTATTAGATCCATGTCATACAATGTGATTTGTAATGATTTGAAATGTGCGAAATCGCACAGTCCGTAGCAGGCATTAGAAAGATAACCACTCATGACGCAGAAGAACCACAGTCCGGACAGTTCTAAGAACTGTAACAGGGCTGAACAACATCCTTATTGACAAATAAAACTCCTTTCAAACATGGCCGTGTCTGTGGTTGTCTATACAAGCAATATCACACAAGCAAGACAGCTATTGTTCCGAAAAATCAATATGAATCTTGTGGTATTGCTTTTATACAACAGTTCAATAAGTAAGAAAAAAGTAACTTACATTTTGATGTTGACATGATGTTGCCAGTTTTTCTGTCTACTTTTGCTCTGCCAACAAAAATATTTCCAAATGAAGCCATAGCAAAATCTACCTAAAATCAACACTATATTAACACACAATAGAAACATTGCAGTCCTGAATTTTGAATGAATGAACTTAGTGAGAGATTCAATGATTCACTCACTGTTCCTGACTAATTATGTGTTTTTCAATCATATACTGAGCCGATTCTTTGAATAACTCACTAATAAAGGCAATCACTTGTCACTACCTACTTGTAAAACTAACACTAATACACAAATTGGCAGTCTGTAGTGCACTCTTGGAACAATGCATGACCAAACAGATTAGACAAACTATATATGTATATGTATACAGTATGTATATGTATACACTATACTGCCAAAAGTATTGGGACACCCCTCCAAATCATTGAATTCAGGTGTTCCAATCACTTCCATAGCCAAAGGTGTATAAAATCAAGCACCTAGGCATGCAGACTGCTTCTACGAACGTTTGTGAAAGAATGGGTCGCTGTCAGGAGCTCAGTGAATTCAAGCGTAGTACCGTGATAGGTTGCCACTTGTGCAATAAGTCCATTCGTGAAATTTCCTCACTACTAAATATTCCACAGTCAACTGTTAGTGGTATTATAACACAGTGGAAGCAATTGGGAACAACAGCAACTCAGCCATGAAGTGGTAGGCGCACAGTGCGCAGATGTCGCCAACTTAATAGTCAATAGCTTAAGACCTCCAGACTTCGTGTGGCCTTCAGATTAGCCCGAGAACAGTGCATAGAGAGCTTCATGGAATGGGTTTCCATGGCCGAGCAGCTGCATCCAAGCCTTCCATCACCAAGTGCAATGCAAAGCATCGGATGCAGTGGTGTAAAGCAAATATTCCCATAAACACACTCCTAAACCTTGTGGAAAGCCTTCCCAGAAGAGTTGAAGTTGTAGCTGTTATAGCTGCAAAGGGTGGGCCAACTCCATATTAAACCCTACAGATGAAGAATGGGATGTCATAAAAGTTCATGTGCATGTCAAGGCAGACGTCCCAAAACTTTTGCCAATATAGTGTATATGCATATGATTCCAGTTCAAGAATATCAAGAATAGCACTTCATCTTACATACTGATTGAAAGCGTAAATGGATAGTCAAAATGTAACACAAAATTAAAGTAATTCAACACTTCATACAAGTGACTGCTACTGTACATCAAAAGGTATTACTCCACCAAGGTGTTACGCTACTGTCCAGAGATGATGATAGCTATTCAGAGGGCTTTGGTTGCCACAGTGCCACAGTCCTTGCACAGACTCAATTTCTCTGTAATGGCTGATAAGAGAGTCAGGTATGGTCCGCTGGTTGAAGCGGGTGTGATATCTGGGTGTGATATCACAGCATTTGGATTCATTTGTGACCCAAGCTGGAAAAATGAGTCAGAATGCTCATGGGCTAATTACGAGCTACAGGCAAAAAAGGGGTTTTAAAGGTTTTCACGAAAGTTAGTTCATTAAGCCCTCATCTAGCGATCCCAATGCTCTAAATAGCAATCAAGCATCCAAAAGTATCTTTATTTGTACATTTTCTGAGAAGAGTACCTTCTTTTTGTCTCTCTGATCTTACTTGTGCTGACTGATAGATCCGAAGTGCACAACTTATGTCTTAAGTGAACATTTGGTTAACTGTAGGTGAAAAACATCTGATGTGTAACATTATTAGACCAGTGCGGTAAAGTAGGTCTTAATATATAGATGGTCTGTTTCATTAATGTTAATCAAACAATTGTGGTATGGGGAAAGAAATTGTATATATATATATTTTTCCTATAGATGTTTGGTTTTGGCTTGGTGTGTGCCAATTGTTGTTATTTCCAGGGATTTTAAAGTATGGTTGCTAGGTGATTTTGTTTTGGGAACCTTCAGAAAACTTTAACTCAATTTTTCTCAAAACTGACTTTTCTGACTATATCGACTTCAAACAGGAGTAGCTCAATCTGATTCCAATAAATCATACATCATTTTAAAGGTTTAGAGAATGTGAAAATAACAATAACTTATTTTTGCAAATGTGCTCACTGCGACTCATTTTGCCAGCACGGATCACATTTTTTTGTGCCCTAGTTTTAAAAATTAAGACACATTATAGAAAGTCTCATCCCTAAAATATAGCTTAAAATAGCCGAAGAGTACAACTCTAATGAAGAAAAAAAAAAAACGACAGGTTGTAGCCTAAAGCTTTCAGCGTCAATGTGGATTGATGTACAGTAATTGGCAGACGTGGTGCACTGCAAACTCAAACAAGAAAGCCAATCAAAAGCATCAGAATAGCTTTGCTTTACTAAACGGCCTTTAAATGGCAGGAGGCATCATGCACATCAAAAACAGACAAAGCAACAAATTTATATATTCAATATATCCTAGCTTTTTACAGAAAATATTCAAATGTAACCCCCTTTGTAATCCTTGACATATTCATAAGTATAAATTACGTATATATATATATATATATATATATATATATATATATATATATATATATATATATATATATATTTAAAACATTTCTAATAAAAGATAAACAAAAAATACAAAATGTCTGTGCTTTAGTCATTAGGTAAATGTCATCTAAAAGTGCCATTTTCACACCTGTATTTGTCAAATTTTGTGTCAGACAAAATGCATCGACCAACCACAAAATCAATACTCGTAGACGTGCCTCTCCACAGATGTCAAGATCCTAGCAACAGGCAGTCCTTGCCTTAAACAAAAGACACTCTATTTCTTTCTTGACTGGCCAAATCATAAAACATGGCAGTGTGAAATCATGGAGGTCTTGAGTAGGAAACAAGGTCCTATGTAGACAGTGCCAGATGAAGTTGTTTACCGGCTCTGTACTGATATGTTAATTCTGATGAATGTTTCTCAACCTCAAAACTCTACGTGCCCTTGCAATTTAAAAAGGTGAAAAAAAAGCAAAAAAATAAACAACAACACACATCTGCTTTAGCCAAGCTTGGCAGACTGATCCCCATGGTAACACCACATCTGCAGGCAAGGAAGCTTTCCATTGAGACAGCTCATCAGTAATGTTATTCACACAGTATTAAACCATCAGTAGTGGTTTCAATCCTTCTGACCAGGCGAGTCTCAAACAGCGTGTGTTTGGTTAGAAATAAAGAATGTTTTCCTCATAAACAGACCAAGCTGAGGTATAGCGGTGTACAAATATTGAGATAAGACACGGCCAGGGGCATCACCGCTGGTTCAATCTGGTCGACCAATAAAAACTGTATATTCCCACACCTTTACAAGTGAGTGGAAGAATTTTTTCTATATCTTTGTGATGGCTGCCTTCATGCCAGCTGATGATAACTTCTAGCGTTTGTGCTGTGACACATATGCAAGCTGTCTTTGTGTTGTTTTCTATACATGAAGTGTCTACAAGGCAATTGGCCCCTTGACAGCAGAAAGACTGGGAAGCTGAGAAGAAATGTTGAGCGTACGGTTTTAAAACGAATGAGTAATGCTATATGTGCTTCACGCTTTAGTAGTGTGGTTGCTGCCAGGACATAGAGGCACTTTCTTTTGCTCATTTTGTAATAATGACACATAACATTTGAATGTGAGGTTTAAATACATTTTATACTCATTTCAAGGATTTGCACATGCCTGGTCTACAATACAAGTTAAAGTCGGCATGAAACAGAAGTTGTGAGTGAAATGGCTTCTCAAACAAGAAAAAATGTAGGCCAGGACTTGATTTTGTCCATCGGGAATGATTGGATTGTTTGATCGTGGTCTGCTATTGCTGTGATCGCATGTGAGTCAAGGTGCGAATTACCAATGCTATCTCACGAAAAAATTTAGATGTATTTTACGAGATGGCGGTGGTTGGTATCCTGGAAAAATTGAGAATCACAATTTTGTTTGTTTCAAACAGAGATCACGATTCTCCCACGGTTTTGAACAGACAATTAAACAAAATAACATACATTTTAATAGAGCTTTTTAAATTATTAATTGCTGCAGCCTATTTACAAATGTTTAAACAATTTAATGATAATAATTAATAATAATAATAATAAACTATTTTATATAGTGCCTTTAAATGCTACATCTTTAATTTGAATTATTTAAAAAAATCGTTTTTGAATCAGTGATTCATAAATACTTCAATTGTTTCATTACTGGATGAATCGTTTTTTAATGAATCTCTTGAATGAATGATTCCATATGCATTTTTTAACAGTCACTTGTCGCTACTTATGGTGTAACAATGTCATTGATTCAATCTTTATTTGAAGTGTCAAGTTACTTCCAAAAGGTGATTTGCTCTATTTTGATTGCTTCTATAGACATCTGTGTTTATATCTGAACTATAAACTTTTATCCTAGTACTTCTGTGAGAATGTAAATATTTGTAACACAGAAATAATGATATTGGGTGTTTGAAAAAGACTGTGAAGCTTCATACCTAAACATGACAACTGCTCTCTCTCTCTCTCTCTCTCTCAGATTTAAATGTCCTGTAACGATTTTGTCAAAGGTTTTGTTGGCGAATTGTTGTCATTAGGAATAAGATCACGTGGGTGTTTGAAACGAGACTGTGATTTTTTTCACAACTTATCGTGCAGCTCTAATATACACTCACCTAAAGGATTATTAGGAACACCTGTTCAATTTCTCATTAATGCAATTATCTAATCAACCAATCACATGGCAGTTGCTTCAATGCATTTAGGGGTGTGATGGTCCTGGTCAAGACAATCTCCTGAACTCCAAACTGAATGTCAGAATGGGAAAGAAAGGTGATTTAAGCAATTTTGAGCGTGGCATGGTTGTTGGTGCCAGACGGGCCGGTCTGAGTATTTCACAATCTGCTCAGTTACTGGGATTTTCACGCACAACCATTTCTAGAGTTTACAAAGAATGGTGTGAAAAGGGAAAAACATCCAGTATGCGGCAGTCCTGTGGGCGAAAATGCCTTGTTGATGCTAGAGGTCAGAGGAGAATGGGCCGACTGATTCAAGCTGATAGAAGAGCAACTTTGACCACAACACGCACAACCTTGAGGCGGATGGGCTACAACAGCAGAAGACCCCACCGGGTACCACTCATCTCCACTACAAATAGGAAAAAGAGGCTACAATTTGCACGAGCTCACCAAAATTGGACAGTTGAAGACTGGAAAAATGTTGCCTGGTCTGATGAGTCTCGATTTCTGTTGAGACATTCAGATGGTAGAGTCAGAATTTGGCGTAAACAGAATGAGAATATGGATCCATCATGCCTTGTTACCACTGTCCAGGCTGGTGGTGGTGGTGTAATGGTGTGGGGGATGTTTTCTTGGCACACTTTAGGCCCCTTAGTGCCAATTGGGCATCATTTAAATGCCACGGCCTACCTGAGCATTGTTTCTGACCATGTCCATCCCTTTCTGACCACCATGTACCCATCCTCTGATGGCTACTTCCAGCAGGATAATGCACCATGTCACAAAGCTCGAATCATTTCAAATTGGTTTCTTGAACATGACAATGAGTTCACTGTACTATAATGGCCCCCACAGTCACCAGATCTCAACCCAATAGAGCATCTTTGGGATGTGGTGGAACGGGAGCTTCGTGCCCTGGATGTGCATCCCACAAATCTCCATCAACTGCAAGATGCTATCCTATCAATATGGGCCAACATTTATAAAGAATGCTTTTAGCACCTTGTTGAATCAATGCCACGTAGAATTAAGGCAGTTCTGAAGGCGAAAGGGGGTCAAACACAGTATTAGTATGGTGTTCCTAATAATCCTTTAGGTGAGTGTATATATAGGGCTACACATGCGTAATATTATAGTAATGAACGCAACTTTCATGCGCAATTGACGGATCAATTGCACACTCCTATTTCAGTGTTAAGTTGTGGATATTTTCAGCAAACAATTTGCTTCATACATTAATTTTAACAGCATTAAAGATGGCAAATATTATCATTCAACTGAACTGTGTAGGCTTTATGTATTTAAAAAAGATTATGTTCTTCATCCATGCAAGAAAAGCACGTCCCTGAATGAGCGTGGTTTTATAGCGCATTTAACTCAACAGTTCAGGTAATGTTAATGGTATGACCCATTTCAGGGGTGACCGAAATTACGATTTAAAATCAGTCAGCGCTAGAAATGCATCTTCATATTTGCAGGTAAAGCTTCCCCATATCACCCATAATTATTCCCCATATCTTATTTTGATGTCCTTTATAGGGGAATCAAGCCTTCTTTAGGGGGGTCAGACCCCACCAAACCCTAATGTGAGTGACAGGTTGTTCAACCCTTCCACCAATAAACACATCATCAGAAAAGAGATGTTGTTGCAAAGGGGGGATAATGTTTATTGCTATTAAAAAAATAAGAATTGCCAATTTGTCACCACCTACTGTCGTATATATGTATCAATCAAAACTAATTATTGCATAAAGCAGAATATGTTGTTTTGCTCATGAAAATCTAGTGAAGTTGCTTCAAACTCTCCCAAATATTTGATGGGTCCCCTGGCAAATCCGATTATTTTTTCCTAAAAAGTGCTCATTGTATCAACCCAGTACTCTGTAAACAAAACTTTGATTAAAAAAAGCCATCCAAAAGCCAGCCAATCAGATTAGAGCTTAGCAGTTCAAGCGAGTGCTTTCTAGTTTTTGTGAAATATGCATTAGGCAGTCAGTGAACAGACTGCGGGAGTGCTGTCTGAGGCGGAAACTAGGATTTACATAGGCCGATTGGGCCTTTAGAAGGAGCCATAATCGAGTATATCCCTAAGAGACACAGAACCAAAATAGATCAGATCGAGCTGGAGTGAGTGATTCTATCTTTGGCTCACAGCGTGATATGAAGTCAGTCTGCTTGGCCAGAATGGCCACAGTGCGAGAGTCACAATGATATACAGAGGTAGTGGGAGAACTTCGTTGGCACGCAAATTACTCTGACAAACTCTCTGGAGAGAGCCAGCAGTCTCTTGCCAATCACCAGTCCAAACAAAGTTGCACAGAGAGCTCGCATCCTTCAGTCTAGCAGATTTCTGTGGGGAGGAACTGATGGAACGATAGCAGAAAGAGGGGAATAAAGAAAATATCCTTTCAAAATGCTCAAAGCTTTATAGCATTGTGATGTCCCTTGGCACAAATGGTTTACACAGCTTTCGGTGAGGGGATTACCTATCACCTCATGCTTATCTGTACCTTCCTTGCAGTAAAGTTAATCCTTCAAAATCTATATGCTCAACCCATAACCAGCAATTACAGTTGGCTGAGATAAACTTCAGAGGTGTTTTCAACATCATATAAAATAGTGAGTTAAATACGTCAAAAATAGCTTGACGGCATTATACTGTAACAGAAGGGGGAAGAGAGTGTTAGCCCTTATATCTTTGAGGAAAAAAAAGCTGCATAGCAATGGCTTTGTGTTTTTTAAACAGAAGAGAGAGCTCTGTAAGCAGACAGGTCCCCATTGCAGCAAGATTTCAGCAGACTCCTCTGGCTGTTTTGTTTATTGGATTTTATTTCTTGTCTGGCTGTTTGTGGCACTATTTGTTTTCCACGTCAAATTCGGCTAAGATATTCACGAAGATGCGCCCAGTGCAAACGCACAAAAAGCACACACTGACTTATGGGCACTACATCACACGTAATGTAATTTTCTTTCAGTAATCCATAGCTATGTGCCTACAAAATCATATTTCTAAACAATCGCATCTGATTCCCGGCCGATGACCTCACTTCCTGGCAGGCAGCGAACCTCGAGCCCATCAGGTCGCATTAAAGAAAAACTAGTCTTTTGATCTCTGGCAAAAATTTCATTCTGGCTTGGGCACTAAGTGAGACGGAGGAGGAAATCGAGGCAGAATACTCATTTCGAGCTTTCTTTTTAATTAGAGACTGACATTGCTGTTTATTAGCTACACAGTACATTACACCCATGGCAATGCATTACTCTCCCGTTGCATGTTGCAGGATGTTCAGCGTGCCTTTCTTGAATGATGCTGTTCCATTAAGAGCATATATCCGCAGAGTAATGTCTTAAGAGGCCGTGCTCCATTCTTCATTTATGCATCCTCAGGCCAGCCTTCTCCCAGGCCATTTCTGGCAAGGAAGACGATAAAGAAGGTCATGCGAGGCAATCGCAGGTCTTCTGTTTAACAGGATGAATGCTACAAAATAATCCATTATTCATGGGGTAAGACTGATATGAATATTGCATAAGTGGGGCTTGAAAAAATAAAGTGAGAGACATGACGGTCTGTCTTAAACATGAATAGTGAATCAGGATGCGTGCCTCGAAAAACTGAGAGTGACGGTGCCTGGAGGACAGTGAAAAAATGAATAAAATCCTGGACTTTATTATAAACATTAAGTATGTGCATGTAGAATGTAGTCACCAAGTAAATTATACATATATTCACAACCGTTCAAAATATCTTTTAATGTTGTTGAAATTAGCCTCTTATGGTAACCGAGGCTTTGATCAAATTTGATCAAAAATACAGCATAAACAGTAATATTGTGACATATTATTACAATTTAAATATTGTGAAATATTTTGAAATATTTTACAATTTAAAATAAGTATTTTCTATTTAATATATTTTAAAATGTAATGTATTCCTCTGATGGCAATACCGATTTTTCAGCATTATTATTGCAGTCTTTAGTGTCACATGATCCTCCAGAAATAATTTTAATATACTGATTTGCTGCTCAAGATTTTTTTAAAATTATTATTATTATTGAAAATATGTTGAAAACAGTTGTGCTGCTTAATATTTTTGTGAAAACAGTGATGCATTTTTTTTAGGATTTTTTGAAGAACAGAAAGAAGAACAGCATTTTTTGTAATAGAAATATTTAGTAACCCTATTTTAACAATTTAATGCATCTTTGCTGAATAAAAGTATTGATTTCTTTTACTGACCCCAAACTTTTTTAACAGTAGTGTACAATGTACAGTATATACCACAGGCTCACAAAAATATAACCCCACATATATTACTGTGTCTGTAAACAAAGACGAACTATCCTCCCCCGCTACTGTATATAGAAAACAACTTTGAGAAATGTCACAAGCTATACGCTACCTCTGAGCCAATGTGATTAGTTTTCTACCGCTCTCCTTTCTCACCTTTCTCAGAGAGTAACATCTAGTCTCTTTTGTAAGAGTGAATACTGAAATGGGTAATTACATGAGCTAGTAAACAAATACATGAGCAGTCTTTGTGCTAAAGAACCAGTATAATGTTTTTTATAAAAATACAGCTTTCAAAAAGAAAAAGGTAGAGTGGGAGGCATAGACTGAGAGATGAAAAACATGCATTAACAGAAATGGAACAAATACGCTACTTTAATGAAGACATGATGCAGAGATTTTCTGACCCAAACAGAAATCTGATTAACATTCACATCACACTTTAAGACCAAAAAAGGCTCAAAGTTTAAGCTGAAGATGCTGTCTAGCAGCCAGCAGTAATTAGAAAAGCTGTTAGGAGGTGAACCGTGCAATTTTATAAACTGTCCTAATAATATAACAGATAGTTTCCCGCTGAGAGTCTGAATGATATAAGGACCAGATTTAGAACAGGTGAGATTATCTGCAAGTATCTTTTACAAGTTACATGAAGTGCTGCAGTAGGTAGAGAATGTGCTTGTGACACATGAAGAGCTGTTGTGCTAATAGGATTTGAGTATGATGTAAGGAAAAAAAAAAATAAATAAATAAATAAAATAATATTTTATTTTTATTACATAAAAATAAGATAAAAAAAGAGAGGAAAAGAAATAGAGAAATATATTTAAAATAAAATAAATACACCGCTGACCGCCGGAAGCTAGGTATTTTAGTCTATAAAGTTCCCTTTCAGTCGGTCACGTTCGACGTACGTCGGAACTGACCGACGAATTGGGATCTGTTTTCAGAGACCAATCTACTTCGAGTGATTAAAAACGAGCCAATGGACATTGGCATGCGGTTCACGCATTCCACGCACCGCCCCGCAGCGCGGGTATAAATACGGAAGTGGAACACCGCATCATTGCTTTTAACTTCGGAGCCGAACGGTTTGCTGTATCAAGCTGTTTCTACGAAGAGTGTTTAGACGAGTCTCGAGGAGGATCGCTCTCTTACCTGGGTGCTGGTGTGACGGCGCGAGTCAGCGAGTGGCCGCTGCAACATACACTTGTTCCTGTGTTGGTTGGCTGGGCGTTACCGTTCTTTGAGTGCTCACACGCAGGCTTGCAATCGGACTGCTGTGAGCCGCGGCCATCTCCCTGAGTGCTTCAGCACTTCTAAAAGAGCATTTCCTTCTAAAAGAGCAACACGGTTTGACCCTGCGTCTTTTTCAAGATGTCATTCAAACCGTGTGTTTCTGGATGCGGTTGTTTCCTGTCCTCATTTGACGGCCACGATCTCTCTCGCATATAAACATGTGTGATTGCGTTCGTGGGTGATTTCATGTTCTCTCAGGAGAACGTGATCACGTCGGCGCGTTGTTCGTCTCACCTTTCTCGTAATGGCTTGAGCGTTCAGCGCGCCGTGTGCCGTCGAGCGCCTGCTGACAGCGGGGGTTGTCACGGCAACCCAGCGCGTCACTCGGCGCTCTAGATGCGCGGTCAAGACTATGAAACCTCAAACGGGGTTGAGTCCCTTCGCCTATTCCCCGATCTAGTTTATTTTCTGGTGCACCAGAAAAGGGCTACTTCGGCTAATAAGCCTTGGTGACCTGAGGATTACAGTGGGGCTTCCCCGCCGGGTACATCTCCTCGGGCCCCCACTCCTCTATCGCATCACGTGCGTGCTGAGACTTTGTCGTGGGTGGTTCATGTTCTCTCATGAGAACATGGCCACGTCGGCGTGTTGTTCATCTTGCCTTTTTTCATAGGGGCTTGATTGTTCAGCGCGTCGTGTGCCGTCTGACGGCCACGCTCACTGTCTCACATGCCTGCTGGTAGCTTACAGATGGGATTGCTGGTCCTAAAAAAAAAAAAAAAAAAAGGGGGGCCAGCGTTTCGTTTGGGGCTCTGGCAGAGGACAGATGTCAATTGCTGCATCGGAGAGAGGGCTGTTATGCGCTGGAAATGGTAATGCTGAGTCTCACACTATAATAGTGTGTGCTCGTGCTGAATCAGATTCAGAGTTGACAGCCATGCTTTCCTGGGCGGCTGAGGCGTAGTGCAACGCGTAAATCGCCTTGCCTTCCCCTGTGCCTTCTTTTTCCCAGATGTGCATCGGAAAAGTTTAGCAGTGTGGAACTATTTGGTGTCAAAATATGGAACACCAAAAGGGCCATAAACTGTATACATTTTTTCCCTCTCTCACTACCCTCTGTCCTGCATGCACGAGGGTAGTCCCGGCCCAGGGGTTATGCAGGAACTGCGTGTGGTGATGGACCTCGCTCTCTGGGTGACGAAAGTCACTGCACGCTCCCTGGGTCAGGCGATGTCCACACTAGTGGTCCAGGAATGTCACCTGGGGCTAAACCTGGCAGATATGCGTGAGCCCGACTAAGTGCGGTTCCTCAACGCCCCTGTCTGTCAGGCTGGCCTCTTCGGCGACGCCATCGAGAACTTCGCCCAGCAGTTCTTGGTGGCCCAGAGGCGGACGGAGGTGCTTTAAAAAAAAAAAATAAAAAAAAAAAAAACACATTTTTTAAAAAGCAGCGCCTCCGCCTGCTTGTCGCCGAGGGCGTCCCCCTGCGTCTGCCTCTGTTAAGCCAAGCAGCAGCCTCCACCTAGGCAGCAGGTGGCCGGGCGCAAGGGAGGCGCCCAACCCGTTCAGGGTCCCGCGAAGTCCGCTGGCAAGCGCAAGGGCAAGCGGCCCTGAAACGGGCAGCCCAGTGAAAAGGGGATCTGCTCTTTGGGAGACGGTGTCCACACCCCTCCCTTGGTTTCGGTCCTGCCGCTGGCTCTCCGGAGTCCAGCGGTACCCACATTCTCAGAGCAGTTTCTTCCCTTCCTGGGCCCCGAGAGGGCCAGGTTGGCAGTGTGCGACGCCCCCGGGCCTTGCCGCTCCTTTCCTCTCCTCTCCCCCTCGCCAGGGGGCAGCAGTGTGGGCACCGAGAACGCCCCCGGGCCTTCTCACCCACACTCTGCCCCACCCTGGAGTACTCAGGCAACACTCCGGGCCGCCTCCGGGCCTCCCGAGTCGGGTCTGCGTACTCCACCTCGCTGCCCCACCCCGGGTACGTCTGTGGTGCCGTTGGTCCCGCTTGTTCAGTCTCTGGGGGCCTGGCTAGGTCCCCCAGACCGTCTCGCTGGCTCATCCGTACCATCAGACTCGGCTACGCGATTCAGTTCGCTTGCCGGCCTCCCAAGTACAGGGGCATCCTCTTCACCACCGTATGGAGCAGCGATGCCCATGTCTTGCGGTCAGAGACCGATGTCCTGCTGGCGAAGGACGCGATCGAGCCGGTTTCTCCAGCCGATATGAGGTCGGGGTTCTACAGCCCCTACTTCATTGTGCCCAAGAAAGGGGGTGGGTTAAGACCAATCTTGGACCTGCGTGTCCTGAATCGGGCCCTGCACAAGCTCCCATTCAGAATGCTAACGCAGAAACGCATTTTCGAATGCATCCGTCCCCAGGATTGGTTCGCAGCGATCGACCTGAAGGACGCGTACTTTCATGTCTCCATTCTCCCTCGACACAGACCGTTCCTTCGCTTTGCGTTCGAGGGGAGGGCATTTCAGTACAAAGTCCTGCCCTTCGGGCTGTCCCTGTCGCCTCGCGTCTTCACGAAAGTCGCAGAGGCAGCCATTGTTCCGCTCAGAGAACGCGGCGTTCGTATTCTCAACTATCTCGACGACTGGCTCATACTGGCCCAGTCCCGGGAGCAGTTGTGCGAACACAGGGACCTGGTGCTACGTCACCTCAGCTTGTTGGGCCTTCGGGTCAACCGAGAGAAGAGCAAACTCTGTCCCACACAGAGGATCTCTTATCTCGGTATGGAGCTGGACTCGGTCAACCGGACTGCGCGCCTCACAGAGGAGCGAGTCCGGTCAGTGTTGAACTGCTTGAATACGTTCAAAGGCAGGACAGCGGTCCCACTGAAATTCTTTCAGAGGCTCCTGGGGCATATGGCATCTGCAGCCGCGGTAACGCCGCTCGGATTGCTTCATATGAGACCGCTTCAATGCTGGCTTCACGACCGAGTCCCGAGATGGGCGTGGCAGCGCGGCCAGTACCGGGTCTCAGTTACTCCTTACTGTCGCCAAACCTTCAATCCGTGGGCGGACCCTGCCTTTCTACGGGCCGGAGTGTCCCTAGAACAGGTGTCCAGGCATGCTGTGGTCTTCACGGATGCCTCTTCCACGGGTTGGGGGGCCACGTACAACGGGCACTCAGTTGCGGGTCTGTGGACGGGGCCCCAACTGCGTTGGCATATCAATTGCCTAGAGCTTCTGGCAGTACGTCTCGCCCTGGGCCGCTTCAAAAAGCCGCTACAGGGAAAACACGTTCTGGTCCGTACGGACAGCACTGCGGCCGTTGCGTACATCAACCGTCAGGGTGGTCTACGCTCCCGTTGCATGCTCCGGCTCGCCCGCCATCTCCTCCTGTGGAGTCAGAAGCGTCTGAGGTCGCTTCGGGCCATTCACATCCCAGGTGCGCTGAACCAGACAGCCGACGAGCTCTCTCGTCAGCCGACACCTCCGGGAGAGTGGCGACTCCACCCCCGGAGCGTCCAGCTGATATGGGACCTCTTCGGAGCCGCGCAGGTAGACCTGTTCGCCTCTCCGGACTCGACCCATTGCCAGTTGTATTACTCCCTGTCCGGGGGCACCCTCGGTACAGATGCACTGGCGCACAGCTGGCCCCGGGACCTACGCAAGTATGCGTTTCCCCCAGTGAGCCTTCTCGCACAGACACTGTGCAAGGTCAGGGAGGACGAGGAGCAGGTCTTGTTAGTTGCGCCTTACTGGCCCAACCGGACCTGGTTCTCCGAACTCTCACTCCTCACGACAGCCCCTCCCTGGCCGATCCCCCTGAGGAAGGACCTGCTTTCTCAGGGGCGGGGCACTCTATGGCACCCGCGTCCAGACCTCTGGAGACTCCATGTCTGGTCCCTGGACGGGACGCGGAGGTTCTAGGTGGTCTGCCACAGGCAGTGGCAGACACCATCGCTTCAGCTAGAGCCCCCTCTACAAGGCACCTCTGTGCGCTGAAGTGGAACCTGTTCGTTGAATGGTGTTCTTCCCGCCGGGAAGACCCCCGAAGGTGTTCGATTAATGTCGTGCTTTCTTTCCTACAAGATGGGTTGGAGAGAAGGCTGTCTCCCTCCACCCTCAAAGGGTACGTCGCCGCAATAGCGGCGTATCACGATGTAGTTGAAGGTAAGTCCTTAGGTAAGCACGACTTAATCGTCAGGTTCCTCAGAGGTGCGAGGAGACTAAATCCTCCTTGGCCAACCTCGGTACCCTCTTGGGACCTAGCCCTGGTGCTCAGAGCGCTCCAGGGCCCTCCCTTCGAGCCTTTACAGTCAGTCGAGCTAAACATCCTGTCCATGAAGACAGTGCTCCTGATTGCATTGGCCTCAATCAAGAGGGTAGGGGACCTGCATGCACTTTCGGTCAACGAATCGTGCCTAGAATTCGGGCCGGCCAACTCTCACGTTGTCCTGAGACCCCGGCCTGGATACGTGCCCAAGGTTCCCACCACTCCCTTCCGGGACCAGGTGGTGAACCTGCAAGCGCTGCCTTCGGAGGAGGCAGACCCAGCCCTAGCTTTGCTCTGTCCCGTCCGCGCTCTTCGCGCCTACGTGGACCGAACTCAAAGCTTTAGAACCTCAGAACAGCTCTTCGTCTGTTACGGAGGCCAGCAGAAGGGAAAGGCTGTCTCCAAGCAGAGGTTAGCCCACTGGATAGTGGATGCTATCGTCTTGGCTTACCAGTCCCAAGACGTGCCTTGCCCGCTCGGGGTGCGAGCTCACTCCACTAGGAGTGTAGCCTCCTCCTGGGCGCTGGCTCAAGGCGCCTCGCTGACAGACATATGTAGAGCTGCGGGCTGGGCGAAACCTAACACGTTCGCTAGATTTTATAGCCTCCGTGTAGAGCCGGTATCTTCCCGCGTCCTCGCCCCCAGTGGCCAGTAGCGTTAAGTACCCGTTCTAGTGTCGGCTTGCATACGCCACTCCCGCCTCCGGGCCGGATACGTGCGTCTATTGTCTCCAGTTGTGTTCCCCGGAAACGGCTAACCCTGTCGAGCTCCTCCGTCACCCTTCGGTGTCAGACGTTGCGGCCGTCTGACATCAGGCCTACACCCGTATGCTTGTGGAACGTGTGTGTTAGGCTGGGTTCCATATGTAGCGGTTCCCTAACGGCAACCCCATATGTGTATTCTCCACGGTACCAGCTACCCTACTCGGCTAGCCCCGTGTCTTTCCCTTTCCCTCTGTCGTCTCTGGTGGTGTTCTTTCCCCCCTGGGACCAGGTTGGATCCACCCCAGAGACTGCCATAGGTAGCACTACCCTGCTAGGTTAGTCCTTATGAGTAATTCCACCTCTCCTTCCACTGAAGGACGTGGCTCCGCAGCGTACCATCTCCTGAGACGGGCACGCTTCCCAGCGTTATCCAATAGTCACGCTGAGTGGGTCTTGCAGGAACAGCAGTGACTGGCCTCCCTGACTGGAGCCCTGACTTCCGCACCAACCTAGGTGTGGTCCAGCGAGCTCGGTCAGGGCGCTGGAAGGGCCAGCATCTCTGGCGTGTTAGTAGGGATCCCAATTCGTCGGTCAGTTCCGACGTACGTCGAACGTGACCGACTGAAAGGGAACGTCTCGGTTACGTATGTAACCCTCGTTCCCTGAAGGAGGGAACGGAGACGTACGTCCCGTCGCCAGGTGCTGTGCTTCAGCTGAAGGCCGAGTCACCTATCTCGGCTCCTCAGTTGAAAAGCAATGATGCGGTGTTCCACTTCCGTATTTATACCCGCGCTGCGGGGCGGTGCGTGGAATGCGTGAACCGCATGCCAATGTCCATTGGCTCGTTTTTAATCACTCGAAGTAGATTGGTCTCTGAAAACAGATCCCAATTCGTCGGTCAGTTCCGACGTACGTCTCCGTTCCCTCCTTCAGGGAACGAGGGTTACATACGTAACCGAGACGTTTTATATATAGATATTTTTCTTACAAAAACACGGCACTTCGCTTCAGAAGGCCTTTATTAACCCCCCGGAGCCATGTGGAGCAGTTATATGATGGATAAATGCACTTTTATGGACTTCAAAAACGACCTAACCATTCACTGCCATTATAAAGCTTTGAAGAGCCAGGACATTTTTAATATAACTCTGATTTTATTCATCTGAAAGAAGAATGTCATATACACCTAGGATGACTTGAGGGTAAGTAGACTATGGGCTAATTTTCATTTTTGGGTGAACCAACCCTTTAAGAAGACAGCCAGAAACCTGATGACTCAAAGCTCATGGTTTAATTCATTCTTTGAAATCCATGCTATTGACAAATTTAGCAGCCCATGACTGATGCTCATGGATAAATATTGGCAAGCAAATTGTATGGTCAATAGCTACAGCAAGTATCAGAGACAAATCTTTCAATTCCAAACCATGCCTGAAAGTCCTTAACTCTTTCCCCGCCAGCGTTTTAAAAAAAAAAAAGCTGCCAGCCACCGCCAGGGTTTTTGATCATTTTCACAAAAATGTAATGACCCATAGAATATTTTGTTGTATTA
Organism: Rhinogobio ventralis; assembly: GCA_039654625.1. Classification (NCBI taxonomy): domain Eukaryota; kingdom Metazoa; phylum Chordata; class Actinopteri; order Cypriniformes; family Gobionidae; genus Rhinogobio; species Rhinogobio ventralis. The sequence continues at coordinate 20,716,684 of CM077211.1, forward strand.
ATATCTGAGCATGCAATATATCAAAAGAAAAAAAACGTTTTATTCTAGCTTCATGCGTTCCTTTTTTATCAACACTTAAATATGGGTAAGTTTCATAAAAAAAAGCAACATTTTGAACAAAAAGCTGAGAAAATCACAAGACTACATCCAGATCAGATTCAGGACGATGATCAAACACAGATGGAGTAGATGGAGTCCATCAACACCCCTAATACTTGCACAGTCCTATAGCTCGCCCTGGGTCGACATTTCATTCAGTAACATTAGGCAATTTTGATTTAATGTTGATGATCACGTTATTTTACATATGCATCTGCTTACATACGATCGCTTGTTTTATTGCGTCTCCTTCACCTGTGTTTTGATCAGGAGATTCTGTACTCATTCAGAAGATGCGTAATAGCGCCCCCTAGCGTATAACAGTGAAAACACAGAAACCCGGAAAATTCTGTGTTTGGCAGGGAAGCGTTTTCTCACAAATAACAGAAAATTCTGTGTTCGGCGGGGAAAGAGTTAAATATACAAACCATGTACTTCATTTGATATGAGACCGTTTCATCTATACGTGAGGGGCCTTCAGGTGGCATGTGTGAGTGTGTGCTGTATGTTGGCATGTATATGTGCATTTACTACCAACTGCGGCACTATCGATTTTACTGTCACAGGGGGGCGGCTCCAGGCATGGACAAGGGTGAGTCCACCCAAACATCTGCCTTGCCCACCCAATCAGAATTTAGGCACAAATATAGTTCACCTGTTTTTTATGATTTGGGCATTGATTAAAACAATCTGAGGTGGGCTGTGTGTTGAGAAGTTTGATTGAGGGCTGTAGAATGCCCAAACCAATCAAAAAATAACACCAGAAAATTGCAGTATTTTTCAGTCTGTAGCGGGAAAAAAGCTGTTAAACTGAATGTACGACATCTATCATCTATCTAGTGTATTATCCCCCCCCCCCCACAAAAAAGAAAAGATATCTACCAGCCCACCCTTCTATAGCTGCCAAGAACCATCACAGTTATATCTGTAGTGACTCACCAGCTAGGCAGACGCCTCTGTGGTGAATAACAAGAAAATGCTGAATAATGAAGCAGACAGGGAAGGAGTTTGAGGTTTAGGTCTGGAACACAAAGTTGCCTGAAGTTACAAGGGTAAAGACAACTCCAGGATGTTAGGATGGCTGACGGGACAAGACCATGACGGATGAGTCTCATGAAAAAATAAGGTCAGAGGGACAATAACAGAAATCCTCATTGCTTCACATATGCACATACAGACAGGCAGCTACAGGATTCTCATCCATGGTGTGCAAACAACAAAAAAACAACTATTTGTTTACAGTACATTTAGCCACCTGAATTAAAACCTTATCCCATTTTGACCCACACTGGGCAAAAAGTTATAAATGTTGAAGTTAGACGTAAGTTCTCAATTTCACTGAAGAGTTTTATCATTACCTCATCAGGGGCCGTATTTACAAAACATTTTATCTTACCACTAAGAGTTCTCCTAAATTGCAGTAAAAGTTCTTAGTTTTCTCTTAAAACCTATTCACAAAGCTGCTGAGAGCAACTTTTACTAAGGAATAGAGAGAAGTCTTAAGCTAAGAGAAAGGGCGGAGTTGACCTCGTTGCTATGGATGATGTCATCACGCTTACTAACTATGACCACAGTGATTGGCTGATAGGGGAGGGGTCTCTGTCAGTGATTTAATTACAGAAATATTGTAGAACGAGGGTTCATGTTGCCAAAGTTTTTAAAATAAGAATGTTGCCCTATTCAAATAAAGATTTTAAAATGTAGGCTAAGTGTCACTAATTAAACTAGTATACACTCACCTAAAGGATTATTAGGAACACCATAACTAATACTGTGTTTGACCCCCTTTCGCCTTCAGAACTGCCTTAATTCTACATGGCATTGATTCAACAAGGTGCTGAAAGCATTCTTTAGAAATGTTGGCCCATATTGATAGGATAGCATCTTGCAGTTGATGGAGATTTGTGGGATGCACATCCAGGGCACGAAGCTCCCGTTCCACCACATCCCAAAGATGCTCTATTGGGTTGAGATCTGTTGACTGTGGGGGCCATTTTAGTACAGTGAACTCATTGTCATGTTCAAGAAACCAATTTGAAATGATTCGAGCTTTTGTGACATGGTGCATTATCCTGCTGGAAGTAGCCATCAGAGGATGGGTACATGGTGGTCATAAAGGGATGGACATGGTCAGAAACAATGCTCAGGTAAGCCGTGGCATTTAAACGATGCCCAATTGGCACTAAGGGGCCTAAAGTGTGCCAAGAAAACATCCCCCACACCATTACACCACCACCACCAGCCTGCACAGTGGTAACAAGGCATGATGGATCCATGTTCTCATTCTGTTTACGCCAAATTAAACTCTACCATCTGAATGTCTCAACAGAAATCGAGACTCATCAGACCAGGCAACATTTTTCCAGTCTTCAACTGTCCAATTTTGGTGAGCTCGTGCAAATTGTAGCCTCTTTTTCCTATTTGTAGTGGAGATGAGTGGTACCCGGTGGGATCTTCTGCTGTTGTAGCCCATCCGCCTCAAGGTTGTGCGTGTTGTGGCTTCACAAATGCTTTGCTGCATACCTCGGTTGTAACGAGTGGTTATTTCAGTCAAAGTTGCTCTTCTATCAGCTTGAATCAGTCGGCCCATTCTCCTCTGACCTCTAGCATCAACAAGGCATTTTCGCCCACAGGACTGCCGCATACTGGATGTTTTTCCCTTTTCACACCATTCTTTGTAAACTCTAGAAATGGTTGTGCGTGAAAATCCCAGTAACTGAGCAGATTGTAAAAATACTCAGACCGGCCCGTCTGGCACCAACAACCATGCCACGCACAAAATTGCTTAAATCACCTTTCTTTCCCATTCTGACATTCAGTTTGGAGTTCAGGAGATTGTCTTGACCAGGACCACACCCCTAAATGCATTGAAGCAACTGCCATGTGATTGGTTGATTAGATGATTGCATTAATGAGAAATTGAACAGGTGTTCCTAATAATCCTTTAGGTGAGTGTATGTTCAGCTAATTGTCAGCCTCTTACATGTCTGTATCTGCATCGGCAGAATTCAAGCGAAAATTATGGTTTATAAACAAAGTTTGTGAGAAGCATGTTTATCTGTTTATCTAATCAGCGCGAGAGGATGTATATACAGCCGAGAGCCGACTCGCCCCTAGTTACCTCAGTTTTCTGCATCCCTCCGCCACCCCGACTCCTCACTCTTGGCCGGCGATATGAGCCCTCGATCCCCTCGGACAGCACGGCAAATGCGATTTTATATTCTTTAACTCTTTAACTTTAAATAATTTGTAACTGTGAACTCGTGAAAACAACTGCCACAGGTAATCGGACGTTATTTATTTATTTAAAGATTTATTTTTGGCATTTTATCATGATATCATGATTCAAATTTATAAATCAAAATATGTATTGCATGTATGAAGAAAAGGTTCAGCACCCATCATCTCCTCAATGGTGTACAGTGTCTTTTAGTAGATTGCTGAGGCAGATTGCGGCAACATCCATTGGATTGTTTGTGATTTGGTCTTAGTGTCTTAGGAATCATTTTGACTACTCCTAACGTTTCACAGATTTAGGAGCTAGTTTTAGTGCTAAAATGCTTTGTGAAATACTCTCAGAGCAAAAATTTAGGAGTCCTAAAATTAAGACCGACACGGCCGTTATTTTTAAGAGTTTCTCCTAAATCGACAAGTTAGGAGCTACTTTTAGCCTAAAGATGTTTTGTGAATACGGCCCCAGCTCTTTAAATCAATGACAGTTTCTTGCAGACTGACAGGCACCTATACTGGCCGGAAAAGGTACTGTTCAACAGCAGGCTATATAAAGTTTTTACCTTTTGATTTTGTGTTGCATTGCTGCTTTTAAATTGTTTTTCTATCAACATGAACTAGACTGTTGTCTGTGGCCATTGCACCGTGTTTTCAGCCCCACTTTACTTTAAAAACAGACAAAGTTAAAAAAAGTTCAACTTTTAAAAGTGCATTTCAAAACTACACTGCACTGCATCTTGTGTTTTTAGAAAGCAAAAGAGTGTTCTGTGTGAACTGCATTCATTCAGCTCACTGCCTTTCCTTCTGTTTAAACACCTGACCTGAAAACACTAAATCTACCACAGCCAGCGCAGTGCCTACTACTACCATGGACATTGTTAAATAAAAGACTGTCACGAAACATTTATTCTCATCAAATCGCAGGAAAAACAACCATTGCAAGGGAAAAGCCACCCACAGTTTTAAACAAAATAATCAACATACAGTACATGATTATGGACATTCATGATTTATAAACGATGTTACACAATACTTATTGAAATGCTGATAAAGTCAGGGAACGCAGTGTATACTTTGCATACAAGCAGGGGCACCACTACATACAAACACACAGGGTCTGCGTGAACACATCGCTCACCCTTCTATTGACTGTTTATGTTGTTGCAGGGTACATTATTGATTCGTCTAATCAGATTTAAATGAACAATTATTACACTGAGCTCTAGACAACAAGTAAATGTCACGGTCTGAAGCATGCAGTTCCGTATTAATGATTGCATTTATTTATGGCACTACCTAGAGGCCATACCGTAAATACTCTGCCTTTCCCCCTCGTTTCCTTCCTTGTTAGGTACTGTCTAACTCAGGCGAGGCATCTATTTTCTATAACACCCCATACCGGTGAGCCACTCTCTGTGTGAGATCATCATGCTGACATTGACTTAATTACCTATTAATTTTCCATGTACACAATTATTAATTTATATCTTAACTAACCCCTGGTACCAGCTGACAATAAACAGCTAGTGCATGACGGGGTGGAAGGGGGCATTGTCAGCGATGTTGAAACCTAAGGTATTTTTTGTTGCAACCCACAGGACATTTCTATTTCAGTATCACGGAGAGCTTCAATTTCCAATCAGGCCTCAGCAGACCAAGTTGGGGAAGATTGAGTGTGAATGGGCCTTGTTTTTCCTGTTTCACTGCATTACAGTTACACAGCAAAGCACACATAACCTGACATATAAGCCTCTATGGGGAACCAAGCAGGAATCTGCTGAGAAGAACTGCTATGAGACAGAAACAGATAGTAAAGGATATGTAGTTCACAACACTGTTGAGCCAAGGGGTTTGTATACGGTTGGAGGATGTCATTATGATGTGGGGAGATACTAAGTCATATGTGTGGGAAGAATATAGTATCTTGTTACACAGCAGTCTGGAATTCTTGATTCTGATTGGTCAATCACAACATTCACTGCATGGTCAGGGTAAGTACAGTCAGGCAATCATAATCACAAAACAAACACAGATGAGTGATCAGAATCCTGATGCAAAGTGTCAAATTGAAATTTGACATTCAATTATTTTTTTATTTAACATGCAGTGTGTAATATTTATTAGGATCTATTGACAGACATGCAATATAATATACATAACTATATTTTCAGTGGTGTATAAAGACCTTACATAATGAACCGTTATGTTATGAGCCATTTCTATCTCCATACACCGCGGGTCCCTTTACAGTGAAATCGCCATTTTGCGCCGTCATGTTTCTACAGTAGCCCTAAACGGACAAACTGCTCTACAGAGCGCTAGCTACTCTCTGCGGTCTCAGACGACGACATCTTTGTCCTGTGACGGCCACCGTAGCTTCTCTATGTGCTTCGAATGGGAGGGGCGAGCGGTGGACGGTGGACGGTTGACGGTTGCAGTTCGCAACCTCGCTGCTAGATGGCGCTTAAATACACACAGTGCACCTTTAAAAATATTTAAATAGTCTATTACAATGTACAAAACAATTGACTTAGCAACGAGACTATAATATTATTACAGTAATAAAAAAAAAAATGTAGGGGCTCTGAGGTCACTTTCACGCAATGGATAACAGATGAAAAGTGGCATAAAAATATTGATTCAAAGATGTTATTATATATAAAGAAACAACATATTTCATGTTTTTTGAAAAGAATATCCATAAATATGCATATAAATTTAGAGTGTTAGGAAACTGACTTAATGTCATTCGCAGTGTTTTATGGGAGTGGGTGAGCACTAAGTGTTCTTTTGGCGCATTTTGCTTGTTTCTTTTTTTTTTTGCAGAATTAGGGGTAATGTAGTTTTTCACCAGGAATTCCACTGTTAAATGTGATTTAAAAAAAAGATAAAATAATGTGGAATGAGAACAACCTCGTAGCTCACAGGTGGTCTGTCTTTAAAGGTTTATAAAAATAAATTCCCCTATGGAGAAAATGAAAGGAGTTTTAACTTCCGGAACCGACTGCTGCACACTATTACGAAACCACTGAATGATTGACCAAGAAACCAGTTTCCTACATAGCTGTGCTCGTCTCTTCATGGTCTCAGGTGAGGTAAAAAAATAAGTGAGCAAAATAAACCCCTTCAGTCCCTTAAGTACTTAATCTCTTACAGATACAATATAAAGAAAAGGTCAAAAAACTATAAAATCCATTCATATGAATATAAATATATTAAAATTCAATTCAATGTATATATCAATGTACCATAAGCATCTGATAGATCTCTTCCATTGTACCGCAGTAAGGGTAAAATAAATACTTTTATACACATTTAATGATCTGTTTCCCTTCTGATGTTTGGTCTGGGAACATTTCGGTATTGTGAATATTTCACCTAATGGGGTAATTTTTCTCTGTTGCTAATGCTCATATTCATGTATATTATCATGTACTGTAGCTATTAGCCTGTATGAGTAATGCTGACCCCCTTTTGCACAGGAGCAGAAGCCCATTAATTGCACATAAATGTCTGGCAACACATGCGATGCTTCAGTCACTGCAGTGCCTGCCAATGAAAAACAGTAGTACAGTCTCAGAGAGGTTATTAAAGCCATTTGCAATTCATGCCATCAGAGAAAAGGATATTGGATCTTTTTAGCTATTTTTCATGCCCAAGGAGAATAAAAAGAACACTCATTCACGGTTTACATCTGTGGATGACTTTATGGACAGTTGGCTTGACATAAAAAAGTCATTTTCACCATTAAAGTAATCCTTATGATTGTGACATCTTGCATATGACGGCGTTAATTCAATGCATTATGCTAATGACTTTACAAAACATCTTAAATTAGGACGAGAGTATTATGAAGCATGGCTCTGGATAAAATCCTAATCTGCTGCAAATCTAATCTCAAAATAACTGCTGTTTAATTATCCTGGTTAAGGAAGGCAGAATTAGCACTGTAGCAACCGAACACCAGCAATCTGCCGCTGTTCTAAGTTGAGTCATCTGTGTGTAGGCGACCGCTACATGTAGGTGGCCCCTTTGAAGTTATATTACACTGAGACAATATGAAGCGCCCATGGATTCCTCAATGAAAAGTTCAATAGACAGTAAGTGCAATCCATCACCATTAGAAGCTTCACAGAAAGGCTCAGGGCAAAGTGGTTGCATTATTGTTTTCTAAGCAGCCATTCCTGAAGCCCAGTGTGCTCAGACAAACACTACTATCCATTAGAGGTACCAGCCTATTCTTGGGATTCAACTCCTTAGGAGACTGTATGCGTCTAATTGTGGCTGGTGAAGCCAGGCTGGACTGGACCGAGCTTGTCATTTGAACAGAACGAGAAAAGAAAACAAGTACAACTTTGTGTTCAGCTTGGAAACTTGAAATTAGATTCAGACCATTTGTGGATGATTCTTTAACTATGGACACTTTTGGCCATGTGGACTTTTACAAAATAAACTCTTAAAATACACTTTTTACTATCTTGTTAGTTTGTTTAAATGCCTACAAAGAATCAAAGACATGAATAATAGAATGATTAATGTGTCAGTTTTTCTTAAAGGTGCGGTATGTAGGATTGACAGCTAGTGGTCAAAATAGGTACTGCAGTCCAAATTTAAAATATTGGAGATTGTTGTTTCCCCTGCCCCCTCCTCCTCAGACTCAACGCTCACGCGGGTTGCCAGCTGGAGGACACACAACAGGATCGCGAGCGCAATTGACAATGAAAGCCACACGGTAAGTTGATGAGTTGATTTATCCACATTTTAATATGCTCTTGTTCATAGAGATTTTTAGATGAATACCAAGGCTTTTTAGGTCGGGTAGAATCTGGGATCTCTGACCCAGTTTGTTGGATGGCTTCCATGGCTGTTGCAATACGCTGTGTTTTCCGCAAACTTTAATTGAAACTTTAATTTTTCTTTAATTGAAATAAAGCTGAAATAAAAGCAAAGATAAAAATAGTTAATTAAAAAAATGCATAAATACTATAATAGTATAAAAATAATACTAAAAATTACACCAAAAAAAAAAAAACCTCCGCTGACATTCATTACATGGACAAATATATTATTTCCTTCAAAATATCCTATTTTGTGTTCCACAGAAGAAAGAAAATCAGGGTTTGGAACGAGATGAGGTTGAGTAAATGCTGAAAGAATTTTTATTTTTGGGGGAACTATCCCTTTAACATTTGCACAAACAACCTCATATGGCCTTGCAACACTCTCAAAAAAAACTTTCACTTTTTCTATAAAGGATATAAACACTCCTAGAGCTAAAGAACTATGAAGAATTGCTTGGCACTGTGGGGTTCACTTTGACTGCTAAAATTATCCCCTGATTTGAATAATCTGTCTGTATCTTCCTATAAATTTATGATGTTGTCTTTTTTTTTTTTTTGCCGTCTTGACAAAGAATGTTCTTCAAATAAAAGCAATAAACATTTTCAGAATATCTAAACAAGGACCATGGATCACGTGAGCATGATCGCACTGAAAATAGAGCTAAAATCTGTCATTGTCGACGTGTTGACCTTACCTGAGAATTTTTTTTTTGAGAAATAAAGAATAAATGTTAAACGTAACCAGCCAAATGAGATGGTAGGTGATAAAACAAGAGTGGGGGGTAATAAGAATAAAACAAATCCAGCCGGAAGAAATGAGGAGTCGAGGATTACGGGGAGAATAAAGAAAAGAAGCCAGCAATGAGGGAACGCAGGGCCATTCAGTTGTCAGCCAGGATTGTGGAGCATTTGATGGAGAACCTGTATTGTGCATTAATGGATCTCTGTGGAGCCATGGAACAAAAATACCTCTCAGAAAACAGACAGAGGAAATGAAAAAGTCTAATTTGCCATTGAAATGAAGAGCGAGGAGGTTCAGCTCCTGTCTTACCTTTGAATATTAGCAATCACATTTCAAACCAATGCTTTTAGCACCCAATAAGTGCTGGATGAGTAATGCAAAACCTCTATAAATATTTGCTACATTGGTACAAAACTGATGGTTTTAAAATGGATGCAAATCCTCCTTCATACTTGTAGAATAATTCGATCCCTTTCTTTTTCACAGCTGTTGTTTTCTCACATTCTGTCGCTTCAAACTCAAATCTGCATTTAGTTGCCATATTTTCTTCAAAAAATTATTTTGTGTATTGCTTGTAACAGACTTTATTCAAATAATAATACACATTTGAGTATGCGAAACCCTGATGACCTACTGTATCTCTTCAATTTGCTGGATGTTGATATTGCAGTATTTTAATTGCTTTGCATATTTACTATTTTCATTCAATTAAACGCCTTTATCAGATCTAAGCACTTAGTTATTCCTGTACACAAGCTAATCTATTCATGTCAACTAATATCGCAGCAAGTGCACTGCTTTCACTCTGCTTTTCACAGAATGTATTTGAATTTTGTGCTTCGGTATTTCTTACTTGCTCATTTTCTTTTCTTTTTTCCTGTCATATCGTGACCATCAGAAATAGCCCTCTCATTTTATGCCTTATTGGTTTAACATTTCAGAGAGCAATGAGGCATTCACAGTGGCTGGAAGGGAACTGGTGACCTGGTAAAGATATGCTTTCATAAGCCAATCAGTCACTCGGACGAGGCCCTAAACCTATGAACCCACAGGAGTACCACAGCACTAACGTGGCGGGGCCCTGTGGGGCTTGAGCTAATATCTGGCTGCCTACCAGACCTTCCCACATTGGGTCCTCATTTGCCTTCCACCCCCTCTTACCGCCTACTGCTAAACATAAACAATCCCGGAGAAACTCTGCAAATTATTCCTCACAATGCCTCGGTGCGCACTATGATTTCGGTGCTCGCTTGCGCACCCCTGCTTCATCTGCATAAGCAATATTATATCCCTCCTGCTCCCTTTATTTTCTGCTTTCATTTAGAGGGCATGCAAAGTGATTCATGCCATCGCAGGCTGCTTCCTATTTTTGCTCTTACTGTTCAGATCACTGGAGACTCCAGAGACTACACAGGCAATTCCTCCTCCTAAAGAGAATTTATGACTTTAGAAAAGACAGGCGCTATCCTGCTGACCATATAACCTTTCAGAAGACAAAACACACAAACAAAATAGTCTTTAATGACTGATTTACTATAAGTGATAAATCCTCTTAAGGTGATGTTGAGTGTGTAGAAGGGATGTGGCTTCAGGGATGTTTATTCGATGTGATTAGGGTTGAGATTTTAGAGCCAGTTCCAGAAGAAGACTCTTATGAGCTGGTTCTTCTTAGTGCTGGTTCTTCTTACTGTACAGCACAACTAATGAAGTATGATTCTCGACTACAGAGCTAATAGTTTTTAATGAGCTAATTAGTTTTAGTAAAGCATAACCATACAGCACAACTGTTGGAGTCCAGTTCCCAAGCTAACAGACTCTTATGAGATGATTCTTTTTAGTGAATCAAAACCATACAGCACAACTGTTGGAGTCCAATTCCCAAGCTAATAGACTCTTATGTGATGATTCTTTTTAGTGAATCAAAACCATACAGCACAACTGTTGGAATCCAATTTCCAAGGTAATAGACTCTTATGGGCCGGTTCTTTTTAGAGAATCAAAACATGCAGCACAAATGTTGGTGTCCAATTCCCAAGCTAATAGACTCCTATGAGCCGGTTCTTTTTAGAGAATCAAAACATGCAGCACAAATGTTGGTGTCCAATTCCCAAGCTAATAGACTCCTATGAGCCGGTTCTTTTTAGTGAATCAAAACATGCAGCACAACTGTTGGAGTCCAATTCCCAAGCTAATAGACTCTTATGGGCCGGTTCTTTTTAGTGAATCAAAGCCATACAGCACAACTGTTGGGGTCCAATTCCCAAGCTAATAGACTCTTATGAGCCGGTTCTTTTTAGTGAATCAAAACCATACAGCACAACTGTTGGAGTCTAATTCCCAAGCTAATAGACTGTTATGAGCCGGTTCTTTTTAGTGAATCAAAACCATACAGCACAACTGTTGGAGTCCAATTCCCAAGCTAATAGACTCTTATGAGCCGGTTCTTTTTAGTGAATCAAAACCATACAGAACAACTGTTGGAGTCCAATTCCCAAGCTAATAGACTCTTATGAGCCGGTTCTTATTAGTGAATCAAAACCATACAGCACAACTGTTGGAGTCTAATCCCCAAGCTAATAGACTGTTATGAGCCGGTTCTTTTTAGTGAACCAAAACCATACAGCACAACTGTTGGAGTCCAATTCCCAAGCTAATAGACTGTTATGAGCCGGTTCTTTTTAGTGAATCAAAACCATACAGAACAACTGTTGGAGTCCAATTCCCAAGCTAATAGACTCTTATGAGCCGGTTCTTATTAGTGAATCAAAACCATACAGCACAACTGTTGGAGTCTAATCCCCAAGCTAATAGACTGTTATGAGCCGGTTCTTTTTAGTGAACCAAAACCATACAGCACAACTGTTGGAGTCCAATTCCCAAGCTAATAGACTGTTATGAGCCGGTTCTTTTTAGTGAATCAAAACCATACAGAACAACTGTTGGAGTCCAATTCCCAAGCTAATAGACTCTTATGAGCCGGTTCTTTTTAGTGAATCAAAACCATACAGCACAACTACTGGAGTCCAATTCCCAAGCTAATAGACTCTTATGAGTTGGTTCTTTTCAATAAATCACAAGAACCTAAATTATTTGGAGCAGTTTCCCAATTAAACTAACTTCTGACTATTAATTTGGTTGAAAAGTTGTACTTAAGGCTCATGAATATATATTTCATATGACAAAGTGTATTAAAAAGAATATTGATTTATTTCAGTTATATTTTATTTAAAAAAGGAATGAATGAGATATGTTGCCATATTTTGTGTTCTTTGGTTTACATTTATTATTGAAATGATGATCATTTGTCAACAGAATTGCATTTCTTTTCCATAATATTTCTTATTCAAAAGAATCATTAATGGAACTGTAAAGAGACCCAATCATCAATTCTTTACAATTCCCAACTCATGTTTTGATAGGTTTCTTAGTCAGGTTTACGTTGAACAATGGCTATAAGTCAGAAAGGTTCAATTTGGGTGTCTTGAATTCTTTATTGACTGCAGGCATAATACCCTTAAATGGCACAACATGCCCTCTCCTGTTCACACAACAACACCTTAAGAGGATTTATCTCTGAAATCAGTCATTAAAGAGCCCATATCTAATAGCCCCTCAAGAGTTGACATAAGGATGGAAGGATTAAGCCATCAGCAGCTGTCGTGTGTATGTAGCTTCAGCCAACACATCGCATTGACTTTATATGTGTCATTTAAATGTCAGGAGATAAAGCAGGAATTTAGGAAGTCAATAAAGGTTAATTAACAGTGAGAGAGAAATACATGTCGAAGGTTCATAATAAAATGGCAGGTGAAGGTTTGGCCTTCATATGAAAATATATGTGTCATAACAGAATTGGCAGATTTTTTTTTGCAATTTCTTCACTGATTTGAAGAGAAAGCCTGTGAAATTCTGTGGAATGGATGTAAACATGGTCAAATGTGTTAAACAAAGATGAGATTACTAAGCTCTTTGATAGCTGAAAGCATCATCAAAGCATCAACTATTTTAAAAAATCTACAGTCAAGAGGCGGGGACATGTAGAACTGTGTGAATACTGGATATTCTGATTCTACGGAATTCTGTGAGCACAGATTCCATGTGGGCCTAATAACTGGCAAAAAATGTGCCACTTGAATGAATGAGCGAATGCAAAATATCTGACCAGCTGCAAATATACATTTTGTTGTTGTTGTTTTTTTACAAAATCGAACTCTTTCAAAATGTGAGCTTCAAATGTGAGTCTGTGAGCTTCAAGGTCACAGCACAAATAAATAACTGTTGAAGAACTATAATTATGTTATGCTTTCAATCAATGAAATAATCTTACAATAAGGATGACTTTAAACCCTCACCATGTCCCTTCCACCCATCTTGCCTTACCGACTTGATTGCATTATTCCGTACATTTCACATCACACAGAGATGGATTCACAGTGGGATCTTAACTCTGTACCACAGAAAGCAGGTGTCCATCCGTCTCACTGAACAGCACTATGATAGAGATTGACATGAGCACTACAGCAGGGGTGAGATTTTGGGCATTATTTTTAGTCAGCTAATGTTAACATATCAAATAATATTAGAATACTATTAGATTAGAAGACTATTGGAAATTAGTGTTGTCTAATTTCTTTGCTAAATTGTACTTGTTTAATAACAGATCTGCCACTAGAGCTGGCGAGGCCTCAAAAGATGCATTACACCGTGTCTACACTGAATCACATCACGCCTCAACAGCTAGAAGCTGTCTACACTGGATGCGACAAAGCCACCTTTGAAAATCCATTTGTCCTTCCTATGAGTGCTTGGAGTATGTCATAAATAGAACGAGATATAAACTCGCAATTGTGAGTTATAAAGTCAGAATTGTGTGATATAAAGTCAGAATTGCGAGATTTAAAGTCAGAATTGCGAGATATAAAGTCAAAATATCTCGCAATTCTGACTTTATATCACACAAATTCTGACTTTATATCACACAATTCTGACTATATCTCGCAATTCTGACTTTATATCTTACAATTCTGACTTTAAATCACACAATTCTGCAATTCATTTGAGACTTTGTATCTATAGAAAAAAGTCAGAATTGCGAGATAAAAAGTCGCAATTACCTTTTTTATTTTTTATTCTGTGGCAGAAACAAGCTTCCATAGACATTAACTAAATGCTTTTCTTAAATTTTATGTTTCATTAATTAACATAACATTAGTTGACTACTTTAGTTAACATGAACTAAGAATGAACAATACTTTTTTTAGCATTTGTTAATCTTAGTTAATGTTAATTAACTAACCTTTAACATTAGTTCATGCACTGTGAATTAATATGAACAAACAATGAACTCATTTTTTCAACATTGGTAATAATAAATAAATGTTTCTTGAGCACCAAAACAGATTAGAATGATTTCTGAAGGATCATGTGACACTGAAGACTGGAGTAATGATACTGAAAATCTGCTTTGCCACCATGTATAAAATACATTTTAAAATATTAAAATAGAAAACAGTCATTTTAAATTGTAAAAATATTTCACAGTATAACTGTTTTTACATATTTATAAATGCCAAATAAATGCAGCCTTGGTGAGCATAAGAGAATTCTTTTAAAAACATGATTTAATAATCTTACCGACACCAAACTTTTGAATGGTAGTATGTTCCCTGGGGCCTTGAGGGACTTGGGTTGATGTGAAAAATGATCAGTCTACACATGGCCATTTTTAATAAATTCAGAACATGAGAGCATGTGTTTGTTAATAAAAAGATGTAGTCATGTGGGATCCCCGTCATGTGGAGTGTTTTAGAGTTTTGCTTCAGTAAAGCATTTGCAGTTCTGTCCAGTCACAGAATCTTCTCCATGTGTAACAGCCTCATTAGGAGGACTGCGGCGGAGTAATTGTTTGATTCGCAGGTTTGAAAATGCTTTTCATGTCACTATGGGAAAAGACGCAAAAAGTTGAAGTTAATTGGATGCTATTTGGGTGCTGAAGCAGGTAACTATGTTGTTCTATGAAAGTGAGATCTGAAAGTGTTCCGTGAATAATGAGCTAAAAGGATGTATCGGCAAACAGCAAAAAACAAAACAAAACAAAACAAAACAAAACAAAAAAAAGAGTACTGCAAAAAACAAGCCAAACACCTAACCATGACAGTGCAACATCCTGCCACTGCAAACCATTATTAATCTTCATTCACGGTTTGAGTCGTAGTCAGACTATGAGGAAAGCAATCCTGCTACATTTGTCCTTGAGCACAGAAATGTGCTCAAATGCAGAGCAGAAATAAATAAATAATAGAAAACCAGACTATAGAGACTTTAACAAAAGCAGACAAGTGACCCCAGGCCTTGGCACAATGAATCTGAACCTGAGGTTTGTAGACTTCTATCTCAGGTCCAGTGTTTTTCATTTGACATGATATGAATGTATTTTGCCATGCATTGAGGGTATACGGAAGGGGGGATGTCCCTGGACATTTGCAAATCCTTGGGTTGTCTGACCAAAATCTTTAAAATGATTTATATTTCTCAGGAGACTCCTACCGCCATGTTAACATGGGCGTTTCATCACCATGCAATAGTTACCACCCTGTATGTGCGAGGCTGCACGCTCCATTGCACGTTTGCGATCGGATTAAGTATGCACACTGCGTCTCCAGAAAGAGGACAAGGATCAATACCCCTGCTATCTTTCCTCTCTCTATTTCCTACGACCTGCCGCTCCCTCCCTTTAAACACACCTGAATCACGCCTCATGGCACGGAGCTGTCATATCAAGAAAGCTTTGTTCATGTTAAAAGCATGGCGATGTGTTCAAAAGCATGGAACTGATAAAACAGGGTCTGATTGTTGGTTCCAGTTGACTTTTAGCACAGGCTGCTATAATAGTAGATGACTCATCGCAGTTTCCGTACCCTGATAATCATGGGTAGCCCATTAGAGCGGACAAGATGAGAGCAGCCTCTGGACTGAGAAAACATCATTAGTGCTTAGCAGCATCACACAGATGTGCTGGCCCACTGATCTCCTTGACTGGATCCTCTGATAGCTCAACTCTTTTTGCCCTTTAATGTTTCCAAGGGTTGCAAGGTTGCCCACAATAAGCTCACAGGAGAATAACTATGCGTCTTTCTCTCCGCACGCTAATGTCTTTATTTGAAAGACCTCATTGGCCTGTTTATTGGCTTGTTTAGGGTCAGGGATGGATGAGATGGTCAAAGACAAGATGAAAAAATTAGACTCTGATGTCCCCAGGGTGTGTATGTGTAGTTTTAGCTCAAAATACCCCACAGATCATTTTTTATATAACGTTAAAATTGACACTTTGTGGGTGAGCGAAAACGTGCAGTTTTTGTGTTTGTCCCTTTAAATGCAAATGAGCTGCTGCTTGCAACCCCCTTTCAAGAAGAGAGTGGAGCTTCAAGAGCTCATGCCGGCAACAAAACAGGACAATCTCACACACTGAAAATGTCAGAAACTGTCAGTAGCTGTGTTTAGCCTTACATGTTCAAAACAGAGTCGGACAATGATGTCTACAGAGCCAGAGAATATATGCTACATGGAGATTTGTATCTCCACACATGTATAGTTTAATTTAATTATGGTTATAACTTATGTTGTCATCTTGCTTTTATCCACTATTAGTACAAGCCTGTTGTAGCGGACCCTATCCGAATAACGCCCAAAACTTTACTGAGTTTCATTAAGCTTATTGTACATCACACAAAAGATGAAGAGTCACTCCAGAAAATCACGCATTCCCTTAAAAAATAAAACAAATCAACTGCGTCTTCAGCGGCTCTGATGTCGAGAGTACTGTTATGTTCACTCTTACATCCAACAACAAAACATTTGAGTTGTGTACGAGACATTCTTGTCGCTACAGCTGCTCAGGCTGGAGAAAATGGTGGACAGTGTACATTTTGCTCATGGTGAGGTCTATGCTTATACGGAATATGGAGGTGGTCTTGTTCAAATTGCTAGATAGCTACGTAGAAACCGACTGCAAATTGAAGCAGCTCGCTGGATGACAGTTTCAGTCTCAGATAGAATGAATGAATGAATGAACACATACCATATTTAATATATAATGGTTTCATAATTCATTCTTAAAGAAAATGAAATCATGAGATTAATCTCCAATATCAGCCAATAACCAATATGGTACCATATACAGTGCATCCCTACATGTTTTGTTCCATACAATGTTTTTTAACTCAAGATCACAACCTATGTGAATGTGTGTATGGTGGTCATGATCCAAACACATCTTCCTTCATACATACTAGTTGATTATGCAAATGTTTAGTCCCCCAGACTGACTGACTGACTTATCCGCACACACCCCTCATCTCCTCTTGTTCACCTCCATTAAATGTTTGTAAATATTCCCTGATCTGCCTGAGACTCGTTGTATAAGAGCAGATAGTTACTCATTAATGTGGGACAGATTGGCTTTTTCGAGTTTGGAAGGAGCAGATCAAAATATCCTTTGTAAACGAGACAGCACTTTAAAAAAGTAAAGAAAAAGGTGGGTATGCAGTCATCTACCTTTGTGTTATTAAAGCTGATAATGAAATGACACGGCATCGTGGCTCCACAGCAGAGGCATTTAAAGAGCACTGCTACTTGACATGCTGTAGCACCCTTATTTGGGCTTAAAAAAGTCGGTAATGATTGACGCGCGAGAGGAGGGGTGATCGCAGTGCTAGAACAGCTCCCTTTCACAGACAGATAATTAGGATTTAGACTCCGTCAGGCCTCTGCCATGGATGATAATGGCTTGAACTGTGCAGAGCCATGAATGTTTGCCACATTCATCACTGCTGCCTCGCAGTTGCCAGATCAGCCTGATATATTAAACAGTGACACCTATAGACACAGATAAAGAACTGCACGACTGAAAAATAATGGGTACATAGGGTTTCCTCAGCACAGACAGCTGAAAATCCCTTAACATATGGGCTCCCCCAGCTTACATGGGCTGATAACCTTCGTCCACCGCCAAGCATTGCGGTTGGGGTGCAGTTGAGGTGTTTTTACGATGACTGTGGGTGTTTTTTAATGAGCTGCTCTCAGCTGCCGGTCCCTTAAATGCAGTATATGTAGCATCTGACGCTTGAGCACAACCATGTCCGCAGACGGCATTAGGAGGAGAGCTATTTGAAGCGCGGCCAGAAATCACAGGCATCCATGTGCACAAAGCATTCTCGAGAGAGTCCCAGGACAATTGCAGTTGCTTCAGCTGCCTGTATTTGAGAGCAGGCCAAGTCAGAGGAATTGTGTCTGTGTGTTAAGACAACGTCAAGGCTTTTAAAAAGTCAGCTCTTTTGTTCAAGACATCATTTTCAGCATTACATATGCTTAATCTTATATGGTCAGTGCGCATGATGATTTATTCATTCTGTCGGTCTCAGGGAATCCTTTTTGTTGGTGAGTTGTGGAATATACAACTGAAAGACAAACTGTTTTCATGAAACTACTGTAAAAGTTTATATGCTAGAGAGACAAAAATGCTTTTTTTTCTTTGTAAGGGATAAGAAAAAGTAATAAAGTTTGAATAAAAGAAGGTTTTAAATGGAGCTTTGCACATATGATTGTTTGCGGTCAATAGAGGCCTAGACATTCAATCAACCTGCTCCTTATCTGCCCACTAGCAACACATACATTTGAACCTCTGCAAAAGAGTGATACCATTATGGTGAACTTCTGCGTGCTAAACAATTCACTTTGCTGGCTATAGTGGAATAATATTTGGTTGTGTACTTCCCCTAAAGAAGAAATGATAGATTACTATTGAAATATCTGAGAGAATTTGTGTCTGAAACTGAAGGTCATGATGTTGGATGTAGGCCTGGCTCGCAGTCTCCGCTCTAATTCATCCCAAAGTGTTCTATCGGGTTGAGGTCAGGATTCTGTGCAGACCAGTCAAGTTCCTACACACCAAACTCGTTCATCCATGCATGCTCAACCTTGCTTTGTGCACTGGTGCGCAATCATGTTGGAACAGGAAAGGGCCATCCCCAAACTGTTCCCACAAAGTTGGGAGCATGAAATTGTCCAAAATGTCTTGGTATGCTGAAGCATTAAGAGTTCTTTTAACAGGAACTAAGGGGCCAAGCCCAACCCCTGAAAAACAACCCCACACCATAATCCCCCCTCCACCAAACTTTACTCTTGGCACAATGCAGTCAGGCAAGTACCGTTCTCCTGGCAACCATCAAACCCAGACTCTTCCATCGGATTGCCAGACAGAGAAGCGTGATTCGTCACTCCAGAGAACACGTCGCCACTGTTCTAGAGTCCAGTGGCGGCGTGCTTCACACCTCTGCATCCGACGCTTTGCATTGCACTTGGTGATGTAAGGCTTGGATGCAGCTGCTCAGCCATGGAAACCCATTCCATGAAGCTCTCTATACACTGTTCTTGGGCTAATCTGAAGGCCACACGAAGTTTGGAGGTCTGTAGTGTGCACCTCAGCATGCGCTGACCCCGCTCTGTGATTTTACGTGGCCTACCACTTTGTGGCTGAGTTGCTGTTGTTCCCAATTGCTTCCACTGTGTTATAATACCACTAACAGTTGACCGTGGAATATTTAGTAGTGAGGAAATTTCACGAATGGATTTATTGCACAGCTGGCAACCTATCACGGTACCACGTTTGAATTCACTGAGCTCCTAAGAGCGACCCATTCTTTCACAAATGTTTGTAGAAGCAGTCTGCATGCCTAGGTGCTTGATTTTATACACCTGTGGCCATGGAAGTGATTGGAACACCGGAATTCAATGATTTGGAGGGGTGTCCCAATACTTTTGGCATTATAATGTATTTGAGAGAAACCTAGTCAAAACTGAGAATGTGGTGGAAGAAACATAGAACATCTAAAACAGAAACATCTCTTTATTGTCTTTATGTAATCTCTTTCAAAACTCTATTATAAGAATATATCTCTTATATGTCTCATAGAGCTGTCTTCAAATCTAAACGGCCCCAAAACAGCTCAGACTTCAGAGGGTTAAGATGATAAGTGAATACTTATTATATGGTAGAAATGTTTGAGTTCATATTGAGATCTCTTCTAAACTTTAGAGGAGACAAATGTGAGAGCTTCAGAGTCTCTAGCTAAGGAGCCAAATCTGAGCATAGTGTGTGATGTAGAGATCTTTCTTTCCTCTGAGAAGCGTCCATGAGATTAATCATATTGATTTTATCTATTTAACTGCAACAAATAAAAGCTACGATATGATACACTACGATAATATAATATAATATAATATAATATAATATAATATAATATAATATAATATAATATAATATAATATAATATAATATAATATTAGTTTCTACTTGTTTTACCTTTCTAGTTTTGCCTTGCTATTGTTGCCACTGGGTTTTGAAAAGCATTATTCTCTGTAAAACTGTATAAAAAATCATGGTGAAAAGTGCAATACAAATAAAGTTAAATTGAATTGATAAAAGTTTCTCAGGTTTATCAAACATTATATTACTACAACAGAGAATAGCTCGATAAAGCTCAATAAAAAGTAAAGATTTTCTAGATAATATTGAAAAAAAAGTTGCTTTGGCTTTGGAATGATAATCTAAAATTTAATTATATTCTGAAACTTGTTTTGTCTGATACAGTCTAACAGAAAATATATAGTTGCCTTGGTATTTTCAGTACCATCATATTGGGGGGTCCTTGGTATCGAAACATTTGAAAACCCCTGATAGAGGACAAAACATACACACATATTCATTTCAGAAACTATAATATCTAAACTAGATAGCTGCATGTTAAGCCTAGCAGGTAAACCATGCCCTCATGACCACAAAATGAGATTCAAAATTAATCACATTCAAAGGGGCTCACACAATATTCTATCTTTAACTTAGCACACACTATATTCCACATACTAACGATGTTAACGCTCACCCTCTGGCATATTTTTCAGCTCCTGGATGAATTACTTCGCTTGCTTTACTGAGCTCTCTGCACAGGCTTACAGCTGTTGCCACTCACCTCTGGCACATGGGTATTTATAATCACAAACCTTCATAATGAAATCAAATGGACACATGGCCTAGTTCTTACAGCTCAAGCACATCATCCTTCATGACTTTCGGAACAGATGACTGCTATAGCTGCCAAGATCTGCAGGCCTAGACATATCTCTGAGGATTATGGAAATTCTCTGTACAAACATTGCGTTTGACACCACATGTCTTTCGATTCACAAAACACTGTTTCATTGAAGAATCAATGAGAGTTTGTTGTGTATCTAAAGTCCTTTCTTAGTTTGAAAAGCGCAGGCTAGCGTTAGCTAGACAAAGTGGTCTTGACACCGGTTACACTCTAAGCGCTAACCTTTTAGGCTGAGAAGCCTGAGGCGATAAGCCGTCCGTAGATAGATTGTGAGGGGTATTGCACCTTTGGAGACCCCTGGAGCGGTTGAACAAATCTTACTATTCTCAATTCAAACATTTCTTGAAGAACCAAGATGCTTAGTTCAGACCACTGAGCATTGCATGAATGCTTGCTGGGAATGCTAGCCCATAAATCATAAATGAAGACTCAGCATTATCCTCCAAAAATAGATGGATTCCTCCAAAACCAGATGCACCTTTTTCGCCAACAGCAAAAAGAAGGCGCTAACCTAGAAGACCTGTATTACAACGGGCCTGTCTGTGTTGACAGCTGGCTATAATGTTTATATTTAGAGCTGCGCCACAGGCTCGCGTTTAGACTCTGAATGCATGTCAGAGGCGATGAGAAAGTTGAGCTATGATTCCTGGTGATTGATCCATTCTTATCTATGCCCCACATAGCCAGGTGATGGTGTGTGTGGGTACGCAGGGGCATCCCTTGTGAAAAACGAAGTACACTCTTGCATGCTTTTAAGCATTTACTACAGAAATAATACACTACTGTACATTACTGAATGTAATGCTTTTGAACACTGAAATGCATGTTATTTGAAAATTTGAAAATATTATATTATAGTTTAAATGTATATGAAATGCAATTAGTTGAAAAGAAAGAGTGCTTTTTTGACCCACTTGAGCAGGATTTAAGTACATCTTTATGTGTAATTTCTTTATTACTTCTATTGTCTTTGAAATAAGGTTAAAGTAAACTGCTAAATGTACTGACAAGCACTTATGGTAAGCTAAAATATACTTTAATGTAATTTTTATTGAAACTTGTATTTCATTTTATTTAAATATTTAAGTTGCAATTTAGTACATATTATGTAATACTGAATAACACAGTTAAAATTATAATCAAGTACTTGACATGTTCTTTAGTGTGTTAGTCAAGACATAAAAAAGTAAACTTAATTAAAGCATGATTAAAGATTATTAAAACATAATGATTTAAAATGCACTTTAAGGTAAAACTTTTAGGTCACACTTTAGTTTAGGGTCTAATTCTCACTATTAACTAACTATTAGCTATGACTTTTGCCTCAATAAACCCCTAATTACTGCTTATTAACAGTTAAGGTAGTTGTTTAGTTTAGGTATTGAGTAGGATTAGAGATGTAGAATAAGTTCATGCAGAATAAGGCATTAATATGTGCTTTATAAGTACTAATAAACAGCCAATATCCTAGTAATATGCATACTAATGCGCAACAACTTAGTAGTTGTTAACTTAAGTGTTACCAACTTTCAAATTTCACATGATTGCAAAGTGCACTTTTTTAAAAGTGTACTTAAATGTGTACTTAAGTATACTCTCTTTAAGTGGCCTTTATTTTTAGTAACATTATATTATCTAAAAGTAAAGTCGGTGCGGGTTATATATACATGTATAAATAAATCAGACCAATTAGCAGGCTTAATGTGTGTGAGGCTTTGCAGAGGGGTTAAAAAGTAAGATTAGCCAGGAATTATATCCATTCCAGAGCCCCTCGTTGTGTTGCCACGTGTGGTCATGGCCATCAGCTGATGCTATTTTTCAACAAGATGACATGATGTATTAATCTTTAAGCGGATATAAAGGTGTTAAGTTGGTGTGAACCACAGCAGGGTGCCAAACGTGGAAAGTGTTGCTAAGCTGACATGATTTCCTAACAAATCTTTGGCCGCACAGAGTGTACAATAATGTAAATGACATGGAATAAGATCTACGACATATGCGATGCAGGAAGCCCATTAGTCTCCAGTTAACTGTAGAAGTAATGTTGTTCAACACTGCTACATGGAAAGAACGAGCAGCGCTTTAATGCAAGTGCTGACATTGTTAGTCTTTGCACTGTCAGTTCGGGTTTACATATCATCAAGCTAAAGCGACTGACTATGCGCAAGCTACCTAAGGCGGCACTCAATGTCAGAACGCTTATCTGAGGAATAAAGTGAGTTGGACTTGTCCCACTGGTTCCTGGTTTTGCCATCGCTGCAGCAAAAGGTGTGAGATCTCAACCCAGTAGGCTCAAGAGATCAGCAGAGATCCGCAGATTTGATACTCTATCATTACTCCACAGAGTATCTTCTGCCTCACAGACAAGGTTTTTGAGACTTGGCATCTTTGTTTGTGTGCTGACAACACATGGAGCTCCAGGAACACTGGAACAGTCTTTCTGTACCGACACAAGTATTACGTTATTAATCTCCAGAGGTTTCAACTCAAAGCAAGGGGTCAGTTTTAGCTGGTTAGCATGGGCCAGTTAGCCCCTGTTTTTACAGCTATGGGCACTTTTGGCCAGGTGGAATCTTTTCAGTAAAATTATTTGCATATTTAATTCGCTGTCTGTTTAGTTTTTTTAGTTTTAAACTAGAGCTGTCAATCGATTAAAAAAAATAACTAATTAATCACACATTTTTCTGTAATTAATCACGATTAATTGCACCTAACATTAAAGTTTTTAATATATATTTATATTGTAATAATTTCACAAAACAACATAAAGACAATATATTTTAAATATGTAATCTAACGGGTGGGAAATATACAGAAATTGAATAAAGGTAGACTTCACAGTCTTCACTGCATAAATTATAAACTAAATATAGATTAATCCTTATTAAAACTACAAAAGTTCAGTCCTGTGTGTCTTGCCCAGACAGGAGATTCACAGACAGCACTCCAGTACAGATTTAAGTTCTTATTTTTGTTTCTTATCGCGCTTGAATGGTTTAATAGCACTTGAATGAATAATAGCATGATCATATACTGGAGCACAGCCAAAAAAACTTATCCTGCATTTACTGCGTTAAATATTTTTAACGCGTTAAACCGGAAAAAATTCATCGCATGTGATATGCTTTTTAAACAACTGTTTTTTTTTTTTTTTTTAAATAGGCTTTTAAATGTGTGAAATTGACTTTTTTCCTCCATCTGCTGCCTCAGGATAGTCACTAGTGAAACTGCTAATTTTCCTGTGGCTCAGGTGATTGGCTCAAAATGGAAATGGGAATAGATAACACATCATTTGGGTGAACAGACCTTTCAGGTATCATAGACCTCCTTGGTTAAAAGTAAGCATTTGAATCATGTCAGAATGGTGTATAATAAAACACATGCCTTGAACTCTGTTTTAAAGAACATAAGCCGACAGAAAGGAGAACCAGCAGCTGTGGCACTGGGCCCCAAGGGCTGGTGGCTCCTTTTAATGGACATTAATTGTGCCTGCCTGCCAAGGGAGAGGGCAGTCTGGGCGAGACCCATCACACGGCTGCACTAATGAGGACAAGGAGTAAATCACAGCTATTGTCCTTACAGGGGTGCCCTCCCTCTTTTCATATTTCTCTCACATAGGCCTCACTCCTTTTCACACAGACCTGAAGGGCCACACACACAGATTCCATCAAGATGATTCATCTGTTTATTAATTATTGTCACTGACAATATTGATGCCACTTCTGACAAGCTGTTTAAAGGTCGCTCGGTGTGTGCATGTGTGTGTGTCTGTGTGAAAGAAAGGAAGAGGGGCAGCGATAAAAATGAAAGGGTCTCGTCTGTTAATTAGGAGAAAGTGAATCAGTGTCCAGGTGCAATGTTTGTCTTGCCCCGTTTCTCTTTTATGGCTTTTATTACACACATTGTCTTCTTCAGTCACACAACAGCTCCTTTGATCACAGAACTGTATTTTTTCCTTTTGGAGAAAGATTTGAAGCTTTGTTTTGTTGAATTATGAGCCTGCGTTTGAAAGGATTATCCAGATTTCTCAGGTCAAGGATTAGTATTTCAGCAAACTGCTCTAAAAATAATTCACTGTCTGCAAATAGTATACTTGACATTGACAACTAACTAACAGAAACAAACAAGAGCTAGTTGTTTTAATTGGTTTACCTGTAACCATTGAATTTCAATGTAAATATTACGTTTTTAAATGTAAATACATTTATAAATCATTAATACACACGCACACACGCACACACACACACACACACATTACAAAGCTCAAATTCAGCTTCAAATCTTTCTCCAAAAAGGAAGGAGCTGATTGGAGAACACAATGTGTGTAATGAAATCCAAATATATATAATACTGTACATATATTTATTTCTTTTAGAATTTTCATATTCAAATTTAAATTTAAACATATTTAATTTTTATATAAATATAAAGTAAATAAATATAAAATATATTTATATTTTATATAATTATATTTTATATAAAAATAAATAACAATGCTGCTCTGTGGGCCTTTGCACAACCTGACCTTCAATTCACCCACCTATGAACATGTTATTTTGGCCCTTTTATATGTATTAAGCCTCTGGGGTGTGACACCATGTTTCCAGCTGTGTCTATTCTCACTGCCTGCCACATGGATGAAAAATGCAGGCTGAATGAGTGGACAAAGCACAGCAGGGAATGTCCAATGCAGACTCTTTACCCACCAAGGAACCTAGAGGAGACACGGACCACACACGGGAAAAGTTCGGGACAGCCTCCTGGCTGCCGTGAGTAAAGCATGACAGGTACACATCTAAACACCAGGGCACTATGTGAATCACTACCCACACAACCTGTCCTCTATAGGCAAATGCACACAGGAAACAACCCCTCCGGTAGGGTAAATGAAAAGGTAGGGTGAACAATTGGACAGATTGTCCTAACCAAGTCCAAATGATCTGTAGATTTGTAGATCATGATTTGTTATTGGTACAGCAAGTACCCATAAATAAATTGTCTTAGCCAATGAAAGGGCTTTGGGGATTCAGGGCGATATGATTTGTGCCAGCAATTCATTGCAGATCCACCAAAGTAGGTATAAAAAAGAACACCTATACTCACTGTTCACTATTATTCCGCTGTTTGAATCCGGGCACAGACTGATGCTTTATTTTTTACCAGCTATGTGGGTCATCACTTTTGTGTGTTTGCTTTTTCTGTTTGGAGTAAATAATTTAGTCGAGCAGAGGAGATATTACAATAGTTATCTGATACCTGATCTAAGTATTCCCCTCTAGTACAGTATATGAAGATGAGTCAGCTCTTTCCTGACAGGTAATTAAGTTCTCTTATCTCAGAAACTAGAACAAATTTCCCACTATAAATCCAAAGGCTCTTTAAACTTCACATTAAGTCAAACTCTCATTTTAACTTTATGGTCTAAAATATATTCTTTCTTTTTTTGTTTTTTCTACATTCCCCCCGGGTTAGGTTTATTATGAACAATCCAGGTCCTAAATGACTTAATTCTCTACCCTCCTTTTTAATATTAAACAAATGTAATCAATGTTATTAGATAAATCAGACATAATATCAAAGTAGTTCAGTTGACACAAAGTGAGGACACAACTTTGATAGGTATTTTTTATGGAAAATACAATATAATAAGATTTACTTTTTGTATTGTTTAAAATATTTCAGATCTCTGCCTTTTAATTTAAATGTTTATTTTTGAATTTGTTGCATTTTTAAACACTTTGTTTGGCAGTTTTACATTGTGACCTCATGTTGAAGACATGTATTTTCCAAGTATAGAGCATACATTTAAAATAATACGAAATAAATTATTCAAAAATAAAAGCAATGTCCCGAGTATCCAGATTTTTTTTAGATGAAATTTTTTAAGTATTTTTATTTTGATACATTTATTCATTTTTAAAATAAAGAGGGATTTTGTGTGTAGGACATGTTTTGTCCCTTATCTCAAGAATCATGAAGGGCTGGAGAAGAGAATGACCAGGGTGATGCTGGCAGGACAGGAGCGGACTCCATTGCAGACTCATGGGCTGGAGCGGGCTCCAGTGCAGACTCAGGGGCTGGGGCAGGCTTGTGACTGAACTCTGGGGCTGGAGCGGGCCTTGTGACTAAGCTCTGGGGCTTGAGAGGACTCTGGCCACACATGACACACATAGCAGCAGCAATGTATAGAAAAAGGACCACCTCTTTGATCACGCCCTAACTGACAGGAAGCTCTGGCTATAGAATTTCACTCCCTGGAACAGACTCTGGAATTTCACTCTCTGGAATGGGCTCAGGAATTTCACTCACTGGAACAGAATCAGGAATTTCACTCTCTGGAACGGGCTCAGGAATTTCACTCCCTGGAACAGACGCAGGAAATTCACTCACTGGAACAGACTCTGGAATTTAACTCACAGGAACAGACTCAGGAATTTCACTCACTGGAACGGACTCAGGAGCAGACTGAGTGGAGGTCCTGATGTTAAGGTCCGTGGAGGGCTTGGTGCGTTAGCTGGAGTGCTCAAATGTTTTGGGATGGGACTGGATGATGGCAGGTAATGTCCTCATTCATTTCCTCAACAACAAAATCAGAACCGTTTAGCCAGAAGACATAGTTAACATAATCAACCAAGGATACACTGCATTTACAGAAAGAAATAAATTGATATAATTCATCATTCAGTCCCTCCCAAAAACAGGCCTTGAACATATGAGTGCTCCAGCTCACCAGATGGTAACACTGCAAGAACGCTGACTGATTGATTGACTGATTGATTGATTGATTGATTGATTGAAGCGCACAAAAAAGGAGATACTCGAACAGATCTTTAATAATCAATACAATAGACAGGAGAATAACAGGAGAAAACACAACCACTTTACTATAAACGTGAAACAGACTCAGACTCTGACAATATGTATATACACTCACCTAAAGGATTATTAGGAACACCATACTAATACTGTGTTTGACCCCCTTTCGCCTTCAGAACTGCCTTAATTCTACGTGGCATTGATTCAACAAGGTGCTGAAAGCATTCTTTAGAAATGTTGGCCCATATTGATAGGATAGCATCTTGCAGTTGATGGAGATTTGTGGGATGCACATCCAGGGCACGAAGCTCCCGTTCCACCACATCCCAAAGATGCTCTATTGGGTTGAGATCTGGTGACTGTGGGGGCCATTTTAGTACAGTGAACTCATTGTCATGTTCAAGAAACCAATTTGAAATGATTCGAGCTTTGTGACATGGTGCATTATCCTGCTGGAAGTAGCCATCAGAGGATGGGTACATGGTGGTCATAAAGGGATGGACATGGTCAGAAACAATGCTCAGGTAGGCCGTGGCATTTAAACGATGCCCAATTGGCACTAAGGGGCCTAAAGTGTGCCAAGAAAACATCCCCCACACCATTACACCACCACCACCAGCCTGCACAGTGGTAACAAGGCATGATGGATCCATGTTCTCATTCTGTTTACGCCAAATTCTGACTCTACCATCTGAATGTCTCAACAGAAATCGAGACTCATCAGACCAGGCAACATTTTTCCAGTCTTCAACTGTCCAATTTTGGTGAGCTCGTGCAAATTGTAGCCTCTTTTTCCTATTTGTAGTGGAGATGAGTGGTACCCGGTGGGGTCTTCTGCTGTTGTAGCCCATCCGCCTCAAGGTTGTGCGTGTTGTGGCTTCACAAATGCTTTGCTGCATACCTCGGTTGTAACGAGTGGTTATTTCAGTCAAAGTTGCTCTTCTATCAGCTTGAATCAGTCGGCCCATTCTCCTCTGACCTCTAGCATCAACAAGGCATTTTCGCCCACAGGACTGCCGCATACTGGATGTTTTTCCCTTTTCACACCATTCTTTGTAAACTCTAGAAATGGTTGTGCGTGAAAATCCCAGTAACTGAGCAGATTGTGAAATACTCAGACCGGCCCGTCTGGCACCAACAACCATGCCACGCTCAAAATTGCTTAAATCACCTTTCTTTCCCATTCTGACATTCAGTTTGGAGTTCAGGAGATTGTCTTGACCAGGACCACACCCCTAAATGCATTGAAGCAACTGCCATGTAATTGGTTGATTAGATAATTGCATTAATGAGAAATTGAACAGGTGTTCCTAATAATCCTTTAGGTGAGTGTATATATATATACACATACATACATAGTGTACGTACATACATACATAAATACTGTACATACATACATACATACATATATGCTTGTGTATCATACATGTTTTATTATCGACAAAAGGAAGACAGGGAAAGGTTTTTTGGTCCGTGTGTGACCCAAATGCAGCACACTAGACTCAGTTCAAAATAAATAAGCATTCAAGCCACTGTCAAAATAATTTGACGGATGAACTCATGTCTTGAAAGACTTGTTTATGAAATTACGTAGTGTCAATTGTGATAAGACTTTCCAGTGTTATGAAAGTTGCCATCTTTATTCGCTGTCTTTATTTATAGCTACATTATACTGCTATGTGGTAAATTCCCCAGAAATTTTTAAGGTAACAACGGTACTCTGCTTTTTAAGCAATCTCCATTGGAGCTATGCTTGGGCATCATATGGCGTTGTGTTTTTTCTGCATGACTGACCCCATCAGTGACTAAACCAGCTGCTGTTTGACAGGAGTTCTCTGGAGCTGAGCTGCTCTACTCTGGCCTCAGTCCTGACCAACCGTATAGCTACCTGTCAACACACACAGACAGACATGTGCACACACAAGTGCTCAGATACTCAGAACTTGTCACACATGAAGTGACCCACTTCACCTGCAATACTATTTCAACTCTTGAACTCACACACCGGTTACATATTTCAAGCTATGCTTACACATACAGTACACATGCTTGTTTTTCTATCACAATGAAAACTTTGTACTGAGGACTTCTATTGCATCCTATTTGTAGATTTATCAGTCTGAATAAGATGTCTTGAATGTCTAAAGTGAGTGTTGTGTGTGTTTGTGCTATACTTATGCTCATCAAGGCTGCATATATTTGATCAAAAATACTTTTAAAAATACAGTTTTTTATTTCTATTTGAATTTAAAAATGTAATTTATTCCTGTGATGGTAAATCTGAATTTTCAGCATCATTACTCCAGTCTTCAGTGTCACATGATCCTTCAGAAATCATTCTAATATGCTGATTTGGTGCTCAAGAAACATTTCTTATTATTATCAATGTTGAAAACTGCTTAATATTTTGGTAGAAATTATATATATATTTTTTCAGGATGCTTTGATGAACAGTACAGCACTGTCTTTACTGTCATGTCAAATACATTAATAAAATAAATGAATTTTATTATAATGCTAGTTTTTAATTATTTATATATTTTCCCCCAAAACCTTATATTAGGTCCAGAACACACATCTGTGTTCTACGTGGTTCAGTATATTTTGAGCCTCTTAAGTATAGACAAACAAGTGCTCACAAACTGTGGTGTTCTGACGTAATGTCAAGTTAATGGAATGGAAGTGAAGAGTAAACAAGATGGATAGTTCGCTACTCCTGTCTTGTGTGCTTTGTTTACTCCTGACACACACACACACACACACACACGCACACACACACACATACACACACACACACACACACACAGCAGTGCATTCACACAAACCTTGACCTTTAACAGGCCAAAGCCAACAGCATTATAGGCCTGTTGGCTGAGCCCTGTAAATACAAAGCATTTATATATGTCAAAAGTCAATCTCTGCTTAATTAAATTTATTGCAAGGTCAATTTCTTGGCAGTTCTTACTGTACTGTGAAATAGCAGGGAGGGGGATTTATGACAACAATTTACTGTCAGCGTAATTTGCATAGAATTCCATTTCCTGATCTGCACAGAATGCTAATGTCAAGCCGTTTCTCTTACTTACTAGAAGCTTTTGCAATTGAGCGAGGCTGTACGGGGTCGGTTCAAGGCGTGATCAGTATTCATGCAGACCTCTGGGTTATGATGTGCTCCTGCTCAACAGCAATAGCAGGAGAAAGGAAGGAGGAAACTGTACCTTTGTGATGCTAATAGAAAGGAGATTACAGAGGCGATGACCAAAGTTCACTGGTAAGAATGAAAGCATTTCACTCAGGGTCAAGAGAGCAGGAAAGACAGAAAGGAAGCCGAATACAGCAAAAGGAAGATTGACCTGGTGAAACTGTAAGGTCATGAAAGTCTCTCTGGTTTACATATACTAATAATAACTTTTTATACTAGTCTATTCAGCAGAAGTGTGTAAGGATTCGAAAAAGTATTTTTCAGCAGCAAATTATCGTGAATTAGCCTACCTACACGTTAAATATGATGAAAAGCAGGAGGACAGCCGGATCACATAAATGCCAGGACAAAATCAAAACAGACTGATCTTTAGAATCTGTAATTTGCTCAGCTACACACAAATATTAAAGACTGCTTTAAGTGGGTGCCAGATAGCTGTGGTATTCTCCTGTGGTATGCTCAAAAATAGCAATAACAGCAAAATGTGTACATATAGATTACATTTGAGGTACATCTTCCATGACACTTTCCACTCTGCCTCCCACTCGCCGCTTTCAGAGAGGAGATGCTCGCCATGTGATTTTCACATGTCCCAGCCAACAAAGTTTAATCAGTCAACACCAGAGCATGAGCCTCAATCATGTCTTGTTTATAATGAACTAGCTGCAGCCCCTGGGGACTTTAAAAATAACTTATTTTGATGTTATGACCTTGTAGCAGGCCAGTGGCCAGATGTTAAAAAAAGCAATATGGATGTGAAATATCTCATAGTCCAGCACTATGAGAGTGAACTTTCAAATGGTAAATCATCTACACTACTTCAAAAACGTTGTCAGATACAGCACCTGTGCAAGATATCCGCACAACGCACAATGTTTCACAATCAATAAAGCATGTTTTAAAGGGGACATATTATGCCCCTTTTTACAAAATGTAAAATAAGTCTTTGATGTCCCCAGATTGTGTATGTAAAATTCTAGCTTAAAATACCCCACAGATCATGTTTTATAGCCTGTTAAAATTTGGGGATGTGCAAAAACACATCGTTTTTGTGTATGTCCCTTTAAATGCAAATGAGCTGGTGCTCCCTGCCTGTTCTTTTAAGAAGAGGGCGGAGCTTTAATAGCTTGTGCAACAACAACAGAAATGTCAGAAACTAACGGTGTTCAGTTTGAACCAGACTCGGGCAATAATGCCTACAGAGCCAGAGAATATATGCTGCATGGAGATAGAACAGGTAAAGTTTAGTTTAATTCTGGTTTTAACATACGTTGCCATCTTCCTTTTAGCCATTTGTAGCGGACCCTGTCCGAACGATGGCCAAAACTTTACTGATGAATTTTATGAAGTTTATTGTTCATCACAAAAGATGAAGCGTCTGTTTTCACTCCAGAAAATCACTGTAAGAGCTGAATACAACACATTACAAGAAGTGCGCATTAAAGTCTTATCCATAAACACTCTCTCTCCCTTGCATTATCATCAGCATACACAGCGAATTACACAAAAACACTCTTTACAACTAAAAGTAAACAAATACATACAAACCTTATGCCTTTTCAGGGGGTGCCTGAAACCTGCCTTGAATCAGGTAATGCACCTGCTTACAAGACATTGCTGTCGCTATAGATGCTCGAGCATGGAGAAAATGGCGGACAGTGTACAACTGGCTGAGGGCGGAAACTATGCTAATATGGAACAGTCTGTCAGCGCCGTGGGTGGAAACGTGCAGATTAAGGGGCGGTAATATTATAATAGATCCCCTTCCTATGTCAGAAGGGGAGAGAAATCTGAGTGGCTCATTGTTTCACATGCTTGCAGAAAAAGGCTTACCAAAACAAAGTTACTGTTGTCCTTTTTTCGTTTTCTGGGTTGGTAGATGCACTGGGGACCCGATTATAGCACTTAATCACAGAAAAAAGTCAGATTTTCATGATATGTCCCCTTTAATGTAGCACATTAAAAACTTAACCCACTACTTCAGAACAGAAAACACTACTCAACAGAAAAAAAAGTGCTATCTACTTCTTTCCAGAACTCAATTCACTGCAGTTGTCATCTGAAATAAACACTACTGAATGTATAACACAGACAATTTTTATTCCTTTTCACACAAATTATGATTACGGGGCTGATTAATAAAGACTTATTTTCGAGTGGACAATACTATGTTAAGACCTCAAAACACTTTAACCATATAGTGCCTGATTTGTAAACTAATACATTTTGACGTTTGCATCACATAACCATCTCCATATGGCTTTTCTGACATAGTAAACTGGCTTGGTAGCTCATCTGGTTTAAGAAGCAAAGTAATGTATATTTGCAGGAATGTCGCCAAAGGCACGCTTGACTATTGAGCCTTGGTTCTAGATATTCATGCTCATATCATGTGTTAATATACTGAAAACAATTGATTGATTGATTGATTGATTGATTGATTGAGTGGTTGTTTGAGTGATTGATTGATTATTCCAGGTGTTTTGTCATTTTTCTTTTGCCTCATCCAAACATCTCAAATGTTCTTAAAAATGTTTTTTCCTGTGTCCTCAATATCACTTTCCATTTTATTTTTGCAATATTCCTTGAATATTAATCTTTGTAATATTCCATGTTAACTAACTCTCAATCCCTCACTGTGCAGTGGTTAACTTTAGATCTTTATTTACATCCTGTTAGATTCCATCCTGTTAGGCATCCGGTTAATTTACTTGCCATTGTGTAAATAATTAATTTATAATTAATTAAGTGTCTGAGCTTGAGTCTGGTAAACCTTTTTATAGAAAGCCTTTCTTGAATTACCACACAAGCATATTTATTTTTTAAAGCTACAGAGCTCAGAAGGTACTGCCTGACAGGAATGATCCAGTCCCACTTTAAATGCATGATTAACAACTTTAGAGATAAAATAATAAACACTTTTGCAATGAACAATTCAATGTGGAAAAATAAATACACACAGGCTACTTATGATTCTGCATCACGATTTCAACACAAAACATTTTTTTCTCAATTTCAAAATCTACATACTACAGCCATATACCTACGGGGCTCATCATCTCCAATGACAAATTTGAGACACTGACAAAAAATTTGTGATTTGGGGAAGCTGAGCATTCAGACATATCTAATGCTTGGCATGAGGAATCCATTTAGGAAACATGAATAAGGAAATGTCTGCTATGGAATTTGAGGACACTCTTTAGAATATAACCTGACAAGAGAGAAATGATGCTTTCTGAGTCAGACATTAAAAGGCTGTGCTGGGAATTTCAACCCTGATTTGGTGACCACCTGCGCATTAGGATAATGTAGCTACGGGGAGAATGTCCCATCTTTACCTCTATGGCCCAATAGAAAGGATTGTGACTCAGCGGTTAATATAAGGCTGGTGACACTTATTAGAGAAAGTTATTTCAAAGCATATATAATCTTGAGTGACATGTAGATGAGACACATACCAACATAGCAAGTATGCTGCCAGATATGTCAACAACCAAAAGTTGCGGTCTCCCAAAGTCTCGCGGTGTCATCTCAACATCACTGCAATGACCAGAAATGACCAATATATCAAGTCAGAGCAATAAAAAGATATCAATATATCAAGTAATTTACCAAATAAAAAAGAAACACTGACAGATCATCCAAGATGCTTTAAAAAAAATCAAGCATTTGGTTGCTTTTGCCTACTTTAGAAACATTCCTTACAGTAAAGGACGCTAATAAGGATTAGAATTTAGAAGTGAAGAAAAAGGGAGAAAATAAAGTTTTAAAACGCCCCCTTGGAAATACACTCACCTAAAGGATTATTAGGAACACCATACTAATACTGTGTTTGACCCCCTTTCGCCTTCAGAACTGCCTTAATTCTACGTGGCATTGATTCAACAAGGTGCTGAAAGCATTCTTTAGAAATGTTGGCCCATATTGATAGGATAGCATCTTGCAGTTGATGGAGATTTGTGGGATGCACATCCAGGGCACAAAGCTCCCGTTCCACCACATCCCAAAGATGCTCTATTGGGTTGAGATCTGGTGACTGTGGGGGCCATTTTAGTACAGTGAACTCATTGTCATGTTCAAGAAACCAATTTGAAATGATTCAAGCTTTGTGACATGGTGCATTATCCTGCTGGAAGTAGCCATCAGAGGATGGGTACAT
Source organism: Rhinogobio ventralis (assembly GCA_039654625.1). Classification (NCBI taxonomy): domain Eukaryota; kingdom Metazoa; phylum Chordata; class Actinopteri; order Cypriniformes; family Gobionidae; genus Rhinogobio; species Rhinogobio ventralis. Next base: position 20,751,926 of record CM077211.1, read on the forward strand.
GGTGGTCATAAAGGGATGGACATGGTCAGAAACAATGCTCAGGTAGGCCGTGGCATTTAAACGATGCCCAATTGGCACTAAGGGGCCTAAAGTGTGCCAAGAAAACATCCCCCACACCATTACACCACCACCACCAGCCTGCACAGTGGTAACAAGGCATGATGGATCCATGTTCTCATTCTGTTTACGCCAAATTCTGACTCTACCATCTGAATGTCTCAACAGAAATCGAGACTCATCAGACCAGGCAACATTTTTCCAGTCTTCAACTGTCCAATTTTGGTGAGCTCGTGCAAATTGTAGCCTCTTTTTCCTATTTGTAGTGGAGATGAGTGGTACCCGGTGGGGTCTTCTGCTGTTGTAGCCCATCCGCCTCAAGGTTGTGCGTGTTGTGGCTTCACAAATGCTTTGCTGCATACCTCGGTTGTAACGAGTGGTTATTTCAGTCAAAGTTGCTCTTCTATCAGCTTGAATCAGTCGGCCCATTCTCCTCTGACCTCTAGCATCAACAAGGCATTTTCGCCCACAGGACTGCCGCATACTGGATGTTTTTCCCTTTTCACACCATTCTTTGTAAACTCTAGAAATGGTTGTGCGTGAAAATCCCAGTAACTGAGCAGATTGTGAAATACTCAGACCGGCCCGTCTGGCACCAACAACCATGCCACGCTCAAAATTGCTTAAATCACCTTTCTTTCCCATTCTGACATTCAGTTTGGAGTTCAGGAGATTGTCTTGACCAGGACCACACCCCTAAATGCATTGAAGCAACTGCCATGTGATTGGTTGATTAGATAATTGCATTAATGAGAAATTGAACAGGTGTTCCTAATAATCCTTTAGGTGAGTGTAGACTGAAAAAGAGAGATGTAAGTAAGGATTTAGGGAGAGAAAAGAGAAATTTTAAGTGTAGTCCACTGGAATAATTCATGAGATATTGTTCATTAAATCGGGTGACCAGATCGCATGACTGCAGCAGCTGTTGCCTTTTCCAAATTGCCAGAACAGAATAAAAAGAAAAAAGGCAAGAATATGCAACACAGAGCTTGGTGAGAGTAAAACAGCCCTACCCAGAGAAGTTCATGTGATATCAATGTCACATTCAAAATACCAAGTGTTACAATGACTTACTGGAGGATGAAATAAAGCAGAAATTTCCCCAATGTCTATGCAATCTAGTGCACCTTTGTTTTATATATACATATAAATGTAACATATTATTATTTATTTATTTTATTTTATTTTTTAAATCACCATTAAGTTTTCACTTTATAACCTCTCTTGATGGTCAACTTTTTAAATTTTAAATCAAATAAAACAATTTTAATATAATATAATTCATATAATATAATATAATATAATATAATATAATATAATATAATATAATATAATATAATATAATATAATATAATATAAAAACAGTTTATTTTTTACATTTTTGCATTTTTTCCATATCAAGGCCTTTTAAAAAAATTCTATTACATTTATATCATATATTATATATTTTATATGAGAAAACAAAGCTAAGAAACACATGACCTAAACAACCAATCACAACCTGACACATAAACAAGGGAAGCACCAGGCAAGATCACATGAGGAAAAGGGAAATCACATGACAAACAGTAACCATGACTATGAAAACTACAAAATAAAAGACATGAAAGCATGAACACAAAACAAAACCACATCTAACCATGACGGTTATATATACTATATTACTATACTATATTATATTACTTTTACTTTATTACTATTTTATATTTATGATACAATTATATAAAAAAATTAAACATTATTTATCAAGTGTCGTCTAAATGTTTTTCGATTAATTCGGAAAAAAAAGTTATTACCAGATGTAAAAGAGGGCTGTGTGTCACCTGAATAGATTAAAAGTGGTTCAAAATGTATATGAGTTATTCAGGGATGATGTTCTTCTTAGTCTTTATTAAAACTAATTAATTAGAGATTTAGCGATTTATCACATCCTGTCGGAACAGATCCTATTAAAACTGCAGTATATAACTGCAGTATATATTCATACAATACAAAAGTCACTTACTAAACCCTGTATCATAATACAGGATACTACAAACCAATCTGTGTAATTGCATATGTGCTAAAAGTTTTGTCTATAAGTAATCATGTGTAATGTCAATAAAGCCACTGTATCTGTCAATGCCATCTATCTCTACCAGATGAATGACAACTGCTCATTCAGCAAGCCCTCAAATTAGAGCACTTACAAGGATGTGAGGGGGTCTTGGGTGTGATTGATGTCTTTAATTATCTTGTTATATAAAAGGTGGAAGATTATACTCACATTTCAGCACTATAAGTGTTGCCTTTGTCACAATGACATTAGTCACCACTCTCTTGAAACTTCCAGCACTGCATTAAACTCATAATAAACTCTGCATTCGGACCCAAAATATGTAGAGATACGCATGAGAGGATAGTACGCATTGCTAAAGTTAGTTAGAACTGCCACAGCTAGTGAAAGCCTGTGCTAATGTCACATGCTGAGAAACAAGATGGCAATTAGTGTCCCGTGGAAGCTGGCGGCATCAACACAAGCATTAAATACTATAGTCTCACCATATATTTACCTATTGTGACAGTTGTAATTATATTATGTTAGCTGCAATGGGACATTTATTCTGTAGAGTTTGTCTTTGGAGTCAAACTGTTCATTAGGATCAGACAGCTCTGTGAATCACTCGTTGAGTTTCCCATTTGTCATTCCTAAAGGCCTGAGTTTGAACCCTTGCAAGAACAAAACTAGGGGAAAGTAATAAATAGCCTCAACTACAGTACAGTAGGGAACAGTTTGACCATTCAGCTGGGAAATTTTAGCTTTAAAGCTCCGGGTTTTAACAAATAGCATTAACTAATAAAGCTGAAATGGCATCTTTACAATGTCATATACAGGGGTTATAAAGGCTTGCCATGCAGTCCCAAGCCAATAAATCTATAGGATATGTGACCATAAAGAGCTTGCTGCACTATTCTCAGTTGTTAGTATTTCTAGAAACCAGCTGAATATGGCTAAAAAATAAAAGCTATATTTACTTTGTGAGTAATGAAAGCTTCAATGCTTGTTTAAAAATGCCATATTATGACATGGACCCACATAAATGATCAGAACACAACAATACACAGTGATTTAAGGAATTAAACTAATTATACTGTACTAATCCATACAGTTTATAGCAAAAATATAAAATGTAGCTGACACAGCTGATTGATATGTTAATTTGTATGCAAATATATTAAATCAATATGAGGTATACAGGGGTTGGACATTGAAACTGAAACACTGGCCAATATAGTGTTGGAGGTTCACTGATTCTTTTCTGATTATACATTCCATCAGTAAGAGCAGAGTATGAAGGTTTCCACCAAAACTGTTCATCTGGAGCTCCACAGAGTCAACATTCATGGTCGGGCTGCTATAGCCAAAGCTTTGATCACTCGTGCCAATGCCAAATGTCGGTTTCATTGGTGCCAACAGTGCAAATCTTGGGCTGTGGACAATGTGAAACATGTATTGTTCTCTGATGAGTCCACCTTCACTGTCTTTCCCATGTCTGTGGGAGTTACGGTGTGGATACGTCCCAAAGAGGCTTAACACCCGGACCGAAGCTCGGGGGTGGATCAGTGATGGTTTGGGCTGCAATATCATGGCATTCCCTACTGTGCTTGATAGGCCAAGGACTGCCAAGGACTACCGAAACATTCTGGAGGACCATGTGCACCTAATGATTCAAACATTGTACTCTGAAGGTGGGGCCGTGTATAAGCATAAAAAATGCAACAATACACACCACAAGACTTGGCCTGCACAGTCACCAGATCTAAATATTTTTCAATTACCATCTATAACTTATTTTTATTTTATATTAAAACATCCATCATTCACATGTGCGGGCATTGGTCCATATGAAATTTCTTCAGATGTGCATAATTTTAAATCATATGGATTATGTATGCTTTTGTACAGGGCCAATTTGAGGGTGACTGGCTGAATGTTTATTTATGGCCTCTAAAAATCAATGGTTGCATGCAAACATTGGCTTGCTAGACAAGTACAAATTGATCTTCATTTATCAAAAAGAGTTTTTATGTCTAAACATTGGTGTATAAATTGACAGCTCCTCTTTGCACAGCTGAACTTGAGCGATTTATCAACCTCATGCATCTTTTTGCACCATAAGAGTAGCTTCACATCTGGGCATGGGGAGGGAGGGGTGGCAGCTTTCTATAGTAAACCTACATATTCACACTCCATATAACTAAAAATGCAGATTCATCAGGTGACAACTTCTTAGGCAAATGAGATTGGGGAGACGTTAGTAAATTCTAATGGATGTATTAATTTATTTACAAAATAATTCGAAATTTGACAAAAAAACACCTACATTATATGCATATTCACTTCTGATTTGAAAATATAATTATTATTATATTATTATAAATATAAAATTTATTTGTAAAACTAGTAGCATCTTTCAGTTGCTAGAGGGGGGTAGGCCCCTCTGGGCCACCGCAAGCTACACTTATGGTTTGCACACAGTGTTGTGGTGTGATTAACTAAAAGTGACGTTGCACATTTCACAACATTTTTAAAAAAAGAGTGACAAAAGCTCAACTGTTTTCAGAGCCCCTAAAGCAGGAGTGTCCAATCCTGCTCTTAGAGGGCCATTGCCCTGAAGAGTTCTAACCCCAATTAAGCACACCTGAACCAGCTAATTAAGGTCTTACTAGGCATACTAAAGACTTCTAGGCAGGTGTGTTGAGGCAAGTTGGAGCTAAAACTCTACAGGGCAGTGGCACTCTGGGACCAAGTTTGGACGCCCCTGCCCTAAAGCGACATGGTGATGGTATATATATATTTAAAAAAAGGAGGGGAGAAAAAATTTTCCCTGAGAAAGTTTGCGTCTGGAAAAATCATTGGAAAAAAGGGCTTTAGTGAATCAGTTCGAAAACAAACAATTCATATATGAGTCTCTGCACAGACATCCTTGTGTAGCTTTTCGCATTTTTTAAATTAAATTTGATATATTTATTTTAATATTTACCTACAGACTGTGGTTTGGCACATACATTTAACAGTATAAATTTATCTGTCCGAGTCGACACTGTATTATTTTCTCTGATTAAAACACAAATTAAATAGTCTGATAGTTACGTATTTTCAAAGATATTGCCACCTTAAATAGTTTTCATTTAATCAACTTTTTCAAACAAGTAACTTTTTAGGTGAATTAAGAGTAGCTTGATATCGTATAAAAATAGCCTCCACACTGACTGCATATACACATAAATATAAAATACAGTAATTAAGATTGCAATTAAATAAAACACACAAACATAAAAAAGATAATAATGCATCCAGAGCATCCTCATGCTGTATAACAAAAATAAAAAAACATTTCTATTTTTGAGTGACTTGTGTGCTACTAATGTTGAGGGCCGTTAGTGTTGACTGATGGGAAACATTTACAAAACTATGACAGGCAAAATGATTGAGGCCGCTTTTGTCACTCTCTTTGATTAATGATTGCCATTTTATGTAGCTAATCTTTAATTTACATTGCCCCAATGTGCACCAAAACAGCCAGTTCTGAATAAAACATGTTCAATTTACAAGCTCCAGAAATATGGATGAATATTAAACAGCACCTCCATTTTCATGAGCCATTATGCATCTGAAAAATATAGATTCCTACTCTTAAGAGAAGAAGGTGATTTCATAACCCTCTGCCCTCTGCTGCCCCCCACACGCCGCACAGCTCCGACACATCTTAACAGGCAAACATGGATGCTAAATTGAGTCATTGATTAAAGCAGTCATCGGCTTTGGCCTGAGTCACCAACACTAATGTCACGTTGTCACATGGATGTGAATAAACTATTGTTATGATGATTCACTAGGAGCATCGCTACAGTGGAGTTTACTTGGGCCTTCAGGGCAGAGTACAGTAAAGTTCACTGGAATACACAAATTGCCATATGGCTTATATTTAGACTGATGATCATTTACATGCTATAACAAATGCAGATATTTGAGTGACCCAGTTATTGATGCCATATATCCTTATTAATTTCAGAAACCTTTTACTTGAAACCACTTGAAATGTTTCATTTTTTAAAAATTCACCTTTGCTACCAGGAAAACTAGCTAAATTTACTAGCGACTCATACTAAAATCTTTAGGGTAAGGCTGTAAAACATTGATCAAACCATATGGATTATTAAGATTCTTCTTTGTGCTATAAACCAAATAGCCCCAGATTTTCAGGGATGAATAAAGCAAGACACTAGAATGTTCTCAAGCAAGGAACCCAGGAACAGCAGGTAGGTCCAGCTTTAGCTCCTAAGGGGTCGAGGTGTTCCAGAATGTTCTCCACTTGAACTCTAACCCTCAGTTCTGTTGATAAATGTAACCAGATTGCATGATGTTATAGTCAAAAAGTTTAAACAGCAAAACGTTTAAAGTTGCAAAGTAGTTACCTTAAAAAGCTATTTGTGATTTAATACAAATTTGTTTGCCTTTTTTTCAGTGCAATATTCTTCTTCTCTACTGTAACAATGAAAAATGGAAATGGAAAATAATGCATAAGATGCCCTCACATGTAATAGAAATGTGTTATTGATATTTACTCAATTGTTTTACTCAAAGCCATTAAATGGGACATGGTAATGGAAAGAAAATATGAGATGGGAGGAAAAAATATATTTCAATGCTCTCACAAGAACATTTGCATTCGTTCGCAAAGAACTAGAAAGGTTTGCAGTGGAAGGCAAGGGTTTTGCGAGCAAAAAGCAAAGTTTCTCGGGGGAAAGCAAAACTTTTGCTAGAGAAAGCAAAAGCATTGAAATATATTTTTTCTATCACCATGTCCCTTTAGGAGATCCGTACAATGGACATTACTCAATAGACATTAAATAGAAACCTTTCTTGAAGACAGTTTAAAAGTGTTTCAAAACCATAAACACAAATGAATACACAGAGAACTTCACTGATGTGTTAAGCTATATTTTTTATGTTCTGTATCTAGAACAATCTTTTATGTAACTGACCCGTGTATGAGCTGCTGGCAGGGGACTCAGGTTCAATTCTGACCTGGGTCATGTCCTGAGTCCATTGTTATTCTCTCACCCCTACTTTCCTTTCTACACCATACAGTACTTTGACTATAATAAAGGCAAAAAGCAAAAAAGGACAAAAAACCTGCTACACATGAACTTGTTTAGCATCATAATATGGTTTTAGTGCAGGCGGCAGAATAAAAATGAGCATGCACCAGAGCATTCCCACTGGAAGGCTTTATCACACTTTGAAAATCTTTATGTTGATTTATCTGCAAGTGCTGAGACTGGGAGACAGAGAGTCTGACACCCTGCCTTCAGCCAGAGAACCAGGGAGCGCATGAGGGTGCCTGCTAATGAAGAAATTACCTCTGGGATACACTCGGGTCAGCACTGCACAATCACAGGCAGCTCCAGCAATAATAATCACTCAGTAAAAGCAACGGCTCCCCTGCAACGTGCCATTTGCCTTCCCGACAATTATTTGGATTAATATATTAGCCGCACTATTAGTCGCGTAGAAACTTGCTGCTGCTTTAACAACCCTAACAGAGCATCTCTACAAATCACCTGAATAACAAAAGATCCCTTCCACAGATCTGCACTATTAACAGCTTTAATCTTAACCAGTCAGCTGAATAGGCTGAGCAAAGCCACAGCCTGTCAGGTTAGTGCTAGCTTTATAAATGCTGGTTCAAATGCTAGAGCTGACTCCTGTGTAAAGTTCAATGAGAAGATGTTGACTGTGCCAGAATATGGCTATAGGCAAGTCACCCTGTCTCTTGGGATCTCTTCTTTCTAAAAAGCTTGAATAAACAAGCGCCACAAAGCAGAAAAGTACAAACAACAATAGGAAAAAGTAGTAAGTGGTGGAAAAATGCTGATATAGACTTTGGGAGAGGAGAAAGAGAAACGTCAGACTCTGATGGGGAAGTGGAAAACTTTTACGTGCATAGGCAGCTTGAGTTGCTTTTTTACTCTTTTGACTGACAAAGTCCATTTCGGTTCTGCTGTTCATTTCTGGAGTTTGGAGATGTTCTGCATGATAGTCTGACATATTGACCTTTCCCCATCACAACAGCTATGGCCAGCAACTCTGAAACCATAAATCATACAGGAAGAGAGAAATCTATCAGTGGAGAGGGGCAGATTTGGATATGTTTGCACCAGCCTTACTGAGATTGGGACCAAAAATTCACACTGAGGGTTTAGTGGTTATTTTTGTACTTATTTTGGTTGCATCATTTGTTAATGGGTAAATTAAACCTATTTTACAGTGGACAAAATGGCAGCAATGGAAAACAATAAGAAGTAACATAAAAATGTTACAACTCTGTCTTAAAGGGATAGTTCATCCAAAAATAAAAATTCTGTCAGTGTTTACTCTCCTTCATGTTGTTCCGAACATGTATGACTTTCTTCTGCAGAAAATATTTTGAAGAATATTTTTTTGTCCATAAACTGGAAGTCTTTTACAGTCTTTAAACTTAATTTTTTTTTAACTCCACTGACTTCCACTGTATGGACAAAACAGTTGGAATACCCTTTCATTTGCCTTATACAGTTGCAAGAAAAAGTATGTGAACCGCTTGCAGAATCTGTGAAAATGTGAATAATTTCAACTAATAAGAGAAATCATACAAAATGCATGTTATTTTTTATTTAGTGCTGTCCTGAATAAGATATTTTACATAAAAAATGTTTACATATAGTCCACAAGACAAAAAAAATAGCTGAATTTATTAAAATGACCCCGTTCAAAAGCTTATGAACCATTGATTCTTAATACTGTGTGTTGTTCCCTGGATGATCCACGGCTGTTTTTTTTTTTTTGTGATGGTTGTTCTTGAGTCCCTTGTATGCCCCGAGCAGTTAAACTGCCCAATGTTCTTCAGAAAATCCTCCAGGTCCTGCAAATTCTTCAGTTTTCCAGCATCTTTTGCTTATTTAAACCCTCTCCAGCAATGACTGTATGATTTTGAGATCAATCTTTTCACACTGAGGACGATTGAGGGACTCAAACACAACTATTAAAAAAGGTTCAAACATTCACTGATGCTCCAGAAGGAAACACAATGCATTAAGACCCGTGGGAGGGGGGGGGGGCACACCAGCACACCAGCAGCCCCTTTTACTTCCCTTTAGTTAGAACTTCAAACTTAAAGAATGCAAGCACCTGGAATATGAGTCTGCGTTTGCAGTGGAAAGGGAGAGTGAAGCGCTGGGAGGGGTAGGTGGTGTATTAGCCCATGAGAGCTTACACGGTATCTTTTATTCAGTGAAAGTGAGTGAACACGGCTCACTCCATTCATCAGGAAGCAACACAGGGGAAAGGCTCAATTCAGGAGGGATTCCTCCCTATAGGTTCATAACCCCACAACAAAAATGCACCATTGTGGAGCCATGCCGGCGGACTGGCCCTAATATGAGGGAGGTTAAAGTAGTGATTAGTTGATGCTGTGGCTCTGAGGGCCTAATGAGCTGTTGGACTCTAAATGGATCGCACACTTGAAGCAAATCAATATCTCTTCCACCAGACCAGCCGAGGAAGGGGTTTCCTCAGGGAACCTGAGGTGGCTATGTTTACCACATACAATTCAAAATCATTGCTATCAGCTCGGTTACATGGATCACAAAAGTGTGATCCACGATTGCCACACGTGCAGATCAATATCATAGAATAACATTAAAATCAGCAGGAATTTCTGCTCATTGAAATGGCGGAGAGCCAGCCAGCTTGTCTCCACTAAAAGGCTATTCTCGTTTGTTTGTTGTCTTTCCCAAAGCTGCTTGGACAGGAAATTGAATAGGGGAGAGGGGGGGGAAACAAAGTAGAATGGATGTTCTTGTTGGCGGCAGTGACCCTTTCGCTTCACTTTCAGTCCTCCAACCCAGTTTTTACCGCACTGTAACACGTTCATGCGGCTGTCATTGGCAAGTGCTTTTATTTTCTCTCAATTTTTATTTTCCTGCTAATCTGCTAAGTCTCTGTGACTCGCTCGCTCAAAACATTTATTATTGCATTCAAAGCGCCTTGCTGACTGAAAATCTGCTCTCCTGTCTTTTGGGGTTTTATGACGGATGAAAAGTGATTTCTATGTCTGAATTTTGGCTCAGAGGAATTAGTTTCATGGTCCATTGGTGATCTAAGCATGTTTCTTTTTAGGATTAGTTTTTTTTAGGTATTGCTTTTTGTTTTTTTAGTTGTTTGTGTCATATGTCATTGGTTGAGCAAGGAAGTAGAGACAGAGACCTAAAGCAGACCTCCTTTTGAGACCTTCTTCCTGGAACGCAGGACTGAAATCCTCCCTAAAACCTATAGAGACTTCCTTTAAAGTGCCCCTATTATGCTTTTTTAAATATTACCTTTCATTCAGTGTGTTATTATTAAATGAGTAAACGGGTAGTCAGGAATTCAAATCTCACTTCCACGACCTGCATACATAACACGGTAACACATTTGCATAATGGCCGCATAATGGTTTGTTGGTGGACATACAGTTGTTAATGCTGATGGTAAGGACTTACAGTTGCAACATCTCATAACATACCTCAAAATGAGTAGTGTATCACTGAGAAATGTCCTGTTCAATTTGTCTTTGTGATGAAGGTTCAGGTTGAATAACTAGTTCTTCCAATGTTTCATCATTGAACTCGCGCTTGGATTGATATGGTAAAATCTACGCCATCATTACTGTCTTTACAGTGTGTACAGTCGTTGAGCTTTAGATAGCCTCTGGAGCTTTTGTTTCCGACACGCAGTGTATGCGGTAGACCAATCAAAACAGACTAGGCCATCTGACCAATCAGAGCAGAGTAAACTGTTTTTACTGTATTTTTAATCAAATAAATGTAATGTTGGTGAGCACAAGAGACTTAAATCATACAAAAATATTACTGACTCCAAACTTTTAAACAGCAGTATGTAATGACAGCACCTAAAGTACAGAATAAATAATTTAAATAAGTAATTGTTGCATTAATACACTGTTAATTATCATTTTATAGTGCATTGTCATTTTGTACATTAAAAAAATAAATGATTAAGTAATGAATTTATGCTAAATGCATAAATGTAAAATCTTCATATCTAATAATGATGATCGTGTCACTGCCCCCTTAAAACAAACAAAGAATGCATCTTCACCAATCAGCTTCCATCAGACCACTTTGTTCTGATGTGCACGTTTTGTCTTTTGCTTAATGTTTTAATCAGTCATCCGTATATAATAGCTGACTTGCCTGGTTAATGCAAACAATGAGTCTATGTCAGGGAATGATCCAGCAAAACGTGCCACCACATATAAGGACAGGCCAATCCATCAAATTCCTTCCCAGCATGCATCTGTACATCTCTTTAAAATGCATAAGGTAGCTTCGGTGGAACTCAGTAGGATGTGTATAGAAAACATATGATGTGAAGCTCAGGCAAAGTAGAAATCTATTTCGACAAACTGAATCTATTTGTGATGGTTCGTACCTGAGAAGGATAGTGAAGTGAACTGGACAAGGACTACAAGAGGTGGAGGCTGTAGATCTGTAATCACCTCCATGAAAAAGCCTTTCTCTGAAGAAAAACTTAATTCCTCTGTCTTCCTCCCATGAATCATTTGAGCCCAATGTCAATGTCAGTTTGTCGAACGCTTTGAAACACAGAACATGACTTTTCTTACACAGAGCTCAAAGGAAACCCTGGTTGCAGGACTGGTCTTCTGGAATACAAATTTCAGATGTCTGTTTGCAGAGAAGTGGAAATGTCCATAGATCTTTCAGCTCTCCTGAGAATCTTGTTATGAGTCACAAATCATAGAGTATGCCATACAGCAAACAAAAACTGAAAATACTGACAAAATACTGTTTCTTGGAGAAAGAATGCGACTTTATAAAACTGAAAAGCCAAACATGGTACAAACACAAAGGCATTTAGTCATGAATGTCATGTGACTAATCACTCTGAAGTCCAAAAATGACTATTCTGAGATGGCAGCAGACAGGAAAAAAATTCATACTTTTAAAAATATCTAAAATATGAACATTAGCAATGTCCATTTGGGAATAAAATATTAAATTAAACTATTTAGCTAGAATAAATGGCTACTTTTGAATGGTCGTCAGTGGAGAACGATGGTTTTCAGAACCAGATGGTGTAGTTCCAACATCTACCAGATAACTGGGCTATGCTAATTAGCCAAACCTTGATCCCTTTATTCTTCCTTAGTGTGTTACCCAATTTTGAATATTACACTCTCAATGAAATCTTATTTAAAAAGTGCGCAAGCTTAATTTATTGCTTCTGCTGTCATTCTTTGGTACAAAGAGCATACAGCCATCTAGTGAGTCTTCCTATCGGCTTAAGTGTATCATAGAATTCCAGTAGAAACTTCAGGTATTTCTTGTCCTCTTACAATAATTACTACAATAGAAGAGTCATGGACAATTTGGCACAGTACATTTATGGAAATGTGCCATGTTTAATTGTTGTTAGAAAAATGTGATTTTTAGAATAATGTTAGTCATTACTGGGCATCATCTGCCAATAGATTTAAACATGAGTCACCTTTATTGAACTGAAATAAAAAAAGTTGCTTTGTCTTGAGACATAAAATGTAAGAAAACAATAAAACATGAGAGAAAATAATAGTTTTCATCAGTGCATATACTGAATATAGTTAAATTCTGTTCACACCTCCATTATATTTGTCCTGCACCTTTCCTGTTTTCATGCTGCTGAAAAGACAGTAATTACTGCAAACAGGATCTCTAAATCCATACTGTGTAGCTGGAATTGTTTTCTTACTTTGCACAACACTGTATAATCACCAGAAGGTAATTTCAAAGTTAATGACAGAAAAACAGTGCTGAGCAGAACCCATCACAACACTATGAAATATAAATGTACAAAATCTATTCAATTTTCGTTTGTTATTAATTATAGACAGGGGCGTAGCCAGCGGGCGGGCCTGACGGGCACAGGCCCGCCCATGAGTAGCCCCCCCCAGTTTATTATACAAATATAATATTTGTTAAATAACAGTTGTTTAAATAATTTTAACGTAATTACAAAATTATTATAAAATCTCAAATACTAAAATAAATAAAATGTGTTTTTTACAGTCTATGGTTTTTGCATAATGCTTGATGAGTTTGATTGACAGCTGTGTTAGGCAATTAGGTGTCAGGCTGTCTCATGCATGTCATGCCTATGAGTTCATGAAGTGTGTTTGCCTATTCACTTAGCCTATAATTTGCAGTTGTGTGATAGATAAACAGCAGCGATGAAAAATTATATAAAAAAGACTTTTAAAAACTCGCATTGACGCGGGAGAAAACCCATCCATCAGGGATGGTCATGGCAGAAGCTTCATTTTGTGCTCACTGACCCATTTTTGTGTTGATTTTGATGTTTGTTTTGGATCATTGTCCTGATGAAAGATCCAACCGCGGCCCATTATACGATTTTTAGCAGAAGCGGTCAGGTTTTGATTTTTGATCTGTTTATTTTATCTGGTATTTACTAGAATCCGTGATACCATGTATCTGATCAAGATGCCCAGGACCTCCAGTAAAAAAAACATTAAATAATTCAGCGGTATATTTAACCATGGGCATGGGGTACTTTTTATCCCTGTTTGCACTAAACCCATCTGGTGGGTTTGCTGCCAAAAAGCTCTTTTTATAGTTTCATCTGACCGTAGAACCAGGTCCCTTTTGAAGTTCCAGTCGTGTCTGACAACTGAATATGCTGGAGTTTGTTTTTGGATGAGCGAGGAGGATTTTTCTTGAAACCCTCCCAAACAACTTGTGGTGATGTAGGTGCTGTTTAATCATTTTTTTAGGCTTTCTGACCCCAGGCCTCAACGAATCTCTGCAATTCTCCAGCTGTCATCCTTGGAGAGTCTTTGGCCACTCAAACTTTCCTCCTCTCCGTGCATTAGGACGATATAGACACATGTCCTCTTCAAGGCAGATTCATAACATCTTTAGTTGATTGGAACTTCTTAATTATTGGCCTTTTGGAATTGGGATTTTCAATGCTATAGCTATTTTTTACAGCCACTTTCTATTTTGTGAAGCTCAACAATCTTTTGTTGCACATCAGAACTATATTCTTTGGTTTTACTCATTGTGATGAATGATTAAGGGAATTTGGCTTTTGTGTTTCCTCATATTTATACTCCTGTGGAACAGGAAGTCATGGCTGGACAATTTCATGCTTCTAGAGTAACCCTGGTGTGCTAAAAAAAATGGGAATATGAATGAGAATATACTTCAGAGATATTTTTCTCATAAGAATTTCTAGGGGTGCCAATAATTGTGGCCAACATGCACTGAAGAAAAACATGTATTTCATAATGAGATTTCCCCCCACTTTCAATTGTTTTACTTCAATAAAAGGTTAGAATTGTGTCCATTTTTTTAATGAAAGATCAAATGCATTTTTTTTACAGCCATCTTTGCTCATACTTACCAAGGGTGCCAATATTAGTGGAGGGCACTGTAGAAGTAAGAACAAGTCATTCAAATAAATTTTAAAAAGAAAGTTGTTGTGTGTGGCTACAGAAGTATACAATGCAAAAGCTGAACTATTCAAAGCGAATCCAATCAAACATTTTATCTGTCAAGATGATTTGTTTTGAATCTTAGGGGATATTCTATTATCACTAAAGGTACAAACGTAATCTGTGTGTGTGTGTGTTGATTAAACTTATTGAGAAGTGTTTTGATGCAGCAGGTCAAGCTGAGAAAACAGTAATTTTAGCTCTTATTTATTTCTGGCCTTACATCCACTATATTCATTTCACAGCGTGATTTCCATCCAACTGAGGAATCACTGCCTCATTGGATTTTACAACTTCATAAAAATTACACAGCTATTTCTTTTATAAAATTTACTAACCCCCGTAACTCTAAATGGCACTTTGTTCGCTCAACTGTGCTGGGTCGCCTGCTGATCCTGAAGCCAAACGATCCTCAATCCTTTAATTTCTCAGTTGGGTATGGGCAAAGTTAGAATAAAAGAAGGATGATGAAATTGAGTCAAAGAGAGAGCTTGAGTTTAAGGGGGAGAGCGAGACGAGAGTCAAGAGACAAGAGAGATGTCATGCCAGTCAGAAACGCCTCCACACTTCTCTATTACACACTGGAAGGGGTCACTACAAATCAATAGCACACAAAAGAAAGGCAAATTATAAATGATATGATCACATAACACAGAGGACTTCTTTTATTTATTATTTACCTCAAGTAAGCCTTGTAACTGTACTTTAGCTGTACCAATGCCATAGAAAATTGTACAGAAATTGTACAGGCCCTTTTCCATAATAATTGACTTAAAAATGTGGTCTCAATTCTTACACAAAGCTATTGTATTGCTTTAAGATACAGAATATAGTGCAAGACCACTTTTATGCTGTTTTTGAGTTTTTGACTTTTATAAAGAAAGCCTTTTATAAAGAAAGTCCTCATGGGGATTAATTGCATGGAAAAGCTACGACAAGAAAAATTTTCCTTTCGTGCATGGAAGAAAAATATTGCATGAATTCGGACAAAGTTTTGGGGCGAAATATTCCCTTTAAGCAGTCCCCAGGTTCGCAGCTCAGTAAAAGGTCTCCCGTGTGAAACCAGAAAGCTTTAAAGTCATCATGAATATGAAATGCCCCCAAAAAACTTTCCTAGCAAATAAAACCACCTTTCACCGGGAACATAATAAAATCTGCATATGCCTGGAGTATGTCTCAGTGACCTTAAAAATACTCACTGACAGCCAATCATTATCTAACAATTCATCATAGCTTAAAAATACACATATATAAGCCCTAGTTACCTTAGATACCACATCCTTTAAGGCCAGTGAGGATTGACAAAAATAAAGAAAAGCAAGCATACTGAGCACCACTATGAGAACGTCAGAAATTTGAGCAGAAATCCAGATAGGCTTAACGGTAAGACGTCTGGCTCAGGAAGCAATTCTTGTCCTTGACTTTGGCTGACTCCCACTGTATGAATTAGTTTGGCCATTCGCCTCAGAAAAGAACGTGTACTTGATCCTTAGGCACATAAAAACATGAGCCAAATTTACACGCTGCAGTCCACATATGCTGTACTTGGAAAGTGCATTGCTTTACAACCCTATATAATATATATAAAATGATTCAGTAACAAATTATATTAGAATAAAATAATCTGTTCTTTATATGAAAGGAGTGGCTATGCAGAAACATCTATAAACATATTCAAAGACTCGTTAAAAATGTCATAAAAACAAAATAAATCATAGGGAGGAAAGGAGCTGATGTTATTAATGTACCTATAGGATTCCCCACTGGTGTTCTAAATGTTCTTAAACGCTGAGATTCTGGGAGAAAAGCCAGCGCAGCTAGTCTGATACTATGACAATGGATTCACACAGGAAAACTTGTGCAGACAACGGTATCCTGAACTGTAAGCCCTCAAAGGCACAATGAAACATGCAGTAGGTACTATGACCCGGCCATGGACAATTACTTTGGATCCCTGGAGACGTTTTCCATCTGTGTGTCTGCAATTTACAGCTATAGATCTGTAGCACACTGAAAAGAGTATTATGTGTAGAATGTGTCACCATCATGACTCTTAACATTTATTATTACATTACATTTATTAGTCCAGGTTAATTTACAAATATACTATTATTCATTGTTAAATCATGTATAAAATGTAGTATATGCAGAAACTCATTAACCTGGAATAATAAATGCTGCAAAACTATTGTTCATCGTTAGTTCATGATATCCTTAAAGTTAATGAGTTAAAACTTATTGTAAAGTCAATTAGATTACATTGGAAAACTAGTTAATATAGACTGCAGATCATTTGGTAACTTAACCTTCATGTTCTATTTGAAGTTTCAGAGACTGCATGACTATATTAATACCGCAAAAAAAAAAAACATACTTAACATTGACGTTTCATGTTGATACTTCATTACATTTCCTTATGGGAACTGATTATAAACAAAATTTCATTGTGTGAAACACCCTCCATAAAATTTCACAGCATGTACTATATATGTGGTGTGTCAGAGACTCCAGAGATTGTCTCAATGCGGTCACATTTTCTAAAAAATAAATGTATAAAATGAAATTTAATGTAATAAGGAAATAGTTTCAATAATATCTGTTACTGGCTTTGATTAGGTAGAGAAAGTTATTTAAAAAAAATTATTGAACATAAAGAGGATTACTAAATGCTTTATTTTTTGTTTATTATTTATTATATACTATCTTTATTTATTCACTGGGACCCAAAGTATAAAAACCATAAAGTCAATATGAATAGAACATAAGGGTCAGCTCTGTATTTCTCTGATGAAATAGACTTACACATCTACCTGTATAATTTATACCACAGCCATAAACCTTCCTTTTATTAAAATAAAAAAAGGCTTTTATTTCTCCCTCTCTCTCTCTCTCTCTCTCTCTCTCTCTAAATTTTGGCACATTATGATGTGGGAGAGAAAAATTACCTTACATTCCTCCATTTATATAACATAAAAAATCATATGTGTGGGTTACAAAAGTAAATTTTCTATTAAAACACACACACACACACACACACACACACACACACTGTGAGTATTTCGGAAGTCTACTACACAGGCTTAAGTGACCGGGCACTTGAGAACACATCTAGCGAAGAGTCCAATCCAATAAAAGAACTAAGTATTACGGTCCCTATCCTCCCCACCCAGCTCTCGAGCGTATCCACGCCGGAAGGAGAAATCAAATAAAGGAATTTGTGTCAGAGCGAGTGGACTTTAAAGCTGCCAAACAATCATTTGCAGTCGCCTTGGCAGACAGCAGGCCAATATACTGAGCTCATATGCTGTCTGTCTCTCTCCAACCCATGGCTGTGTTCTGCTATTGAGATGCATGGCTGCCTGACTTAATAGCCTACATAAGCACTGATGCCTCCATGCCTGCTGGACGTTTACTGAGATGCAGGTCTGACAGCGCGGGCCTGTTCATCATTCTGACACTTCATAAACACAATGTTGCCTTTAATTGACAAACGAATGGATTCTGGGTGTGTCAGCCCGTCGGACTGCTCCGATAGAAGGGGGTGAGACGCGCGGGAATCATGTGGATGTTTGTGCATGTTGCCAAAGCAATTTAGGACAAACAGCCAAAGCCATCATTCATTTAGGGGTCATTTATGGATACTTCCCTTCCGATAATTAATTAACCTAATTCTTTCATAGTGAGTACTGCCCATCACAGGAGCCATCATAAATCTACCACTGCATTATGACTTTACGATACGTTATTAAAATAACTGTTTTCTAATGTAATACATTTTAAAATATAATGTATTCTTGTGATGTCAAAGCTGAATTTTCAGCATCATTACTCCAGTCTTAACTGTCACATGATTCTTCAGAAATCATTCTAATATGATGATTTTGTTATTAAGAAACATCTCTTATCATTATCAGTGCTGACAACAGTTGTGCTGCTTAATGTTTTTGTGGAAAACCATGATACATTTTTTCAATATTCTTGATTAATAGAACATTTATTTTAAACAGAATATTTTTGCTCTTATTTATTTTACTTTTTTATCTTTACTTCCTTTGATCATTTTTGCTGAATACAATTATGAATTTATTAAAAAAAGAATAATAATAATAAAAAAAAAATTGAACTTTTGAACTGCAGCATATTTAATATTTGTACTTTTAATTTGTATTTTAAATGCTCCAAAATATACACTTTCCATTTTACATGAATAAAAAAAAAACTAAAATCTCACCATAAAACATTGTTCTTTTTCTAAGACCTTGTGATGACTATACACGCCTGGGAAATCTAATTACTGGAGGAAATATAAAATAAAAGAATACACCTTTGTAAATTAATAGAAAAGGTCAAAACAAGTGCAGTCAGTTTTGTTTCCGCTCATTTTTCAAGATGCTTCCCAAAGTGATTTTTGTCTCATCCTTTCTGTTTTTGAGTGAAAGGAGAGAAGAAGCGAGAATAGAAGACAGGATGAATGGCGTGAGTCATGAGGCATTTGTTCTTGGTTTCCCTTTTGCTCAACTCCTATCTAACTGCATGGAGCTGAGCCACCGTGACAAAGGCCTGCTGAATGCAGAGACTGAGAGAGGAAGCTAGGGCACAGTGGATGAAACAGGCTTGTATTGCTGGGCCTGAATGTGTCTGCATGTCTCTGCTGGACGCTGCTCTACAGGATCTGTTCCCTTGGAAACCTGTGTGTCACAATCACTGGCTGGAGTTAGGGCTGAAGAGCACCACAATGCTCTCGTCTCTATGCCCAAGAGGGTCGCTAGATTAAGTCACCTATGACATTATCGTCACGCTTTATAAGGCACTAAGGGCCCAGAGCTAGTAAAGCCATACTACAAATGTGCAACAGCATGAATTAGCAGAATGTAGTAAATAACCCTGTTAATGAGAATCTACACTGAATATATTCATTGATCAGCATTAGCATTATAGGAAGAGAGACCTGCTCTTGTCAATAGCTATCAGAGCTGGATTTCTCTGCACTATCCATTTAATATGTAGACAACACATTTAACTCTTTCCCCGTCATTGACAGAATTTTCCAGCCTTCTGTGCTTTCGCAGTTATATGGTAGGGGGCGCTATCACGCATCTTCTTAAAGAGTACTGAATCTCCTGATCAAAACACTGCGAAGATGGAGCAAAAACAAGCAATATCATATGTAATCATGTGTATATGTAAAATAACACGATCATCCACATTAAACAGCATATAAATCAAAGCTGCGTAATGTTACCAAATTAAATGTCGGCCCAGGACTAGCTTAAGGAATGTAAGGGTGGTTTGCCTACAGGCTGCAGGGTTGCCGAATGACTAAAGAATCAGCAAGATGGTAGAAAACTGTACATTTCTCGTATATTACCACCCACTGCTACTTATACCAACTACGGAAATAAGCACAGTTACAATAGCAAAATATGTGGGAGACCGTTGCTATAGTGTGCCGATATTGTATTGCACATCAAAGTTAATACTGGATCAAAACTAGTTAGCACATCATTTGTAATTGAAAGGATTTAATAACAATATTTGATTATTTTTACACTTAAAATAGTTACAAAATAGATGTATGAGATGATAATAACTTATACCATTAATCGTACCTAGCATGTATAGAATGTTAACTGATTGATAGAGAGAGAGAGAGAGAGAGAGAGAGAGAGAGAGGCTTTAGAAAAGAGAAGAGAGAAAGAGCCAGAGCAAAGAAGCCCCAGCGAAAAGAAGACACAGAATAACAGAGCACAGCCAAAGGGCAGGACCCAAGAAAAGAGAGAGCATAACAGACCCAGAGCAACAGTTGCAATATTCTTTTATCCCTTCCTTGACCATGTGACCAAAACCCAAACGTGAGACATTCAAACTGACCAATCAGATCATTTCAACTTCCCCCACTGTACTAAGGGTGTGACACACATTTTGGCCTACAGGCCTTGAGGACTATCAACACCTCTGTTTTTAGAAATTCCAAATGGCCCTTGTGGTAAGAAAGATGGGGGTTAAAACAGTAAAGCAAATGTCTTTGTTCATTTTCCAATATCTTTGATTATTTTCAACCCTACAGGACTGTGAAGCGTTGGGGGTGTTGATGGATTCGATCTACTCCATCTGAGTTTTGATCATCGTTCTGAATCCAATCTGGATTTTCTCAGTTTTTTGCCCAAAATGTTGTTTTTTTTATGAAAATTACCCACATTTAAATGTTGATAAAAAAAAAAGAATGCATGAAGCTAGAATAAAACGGGTCTGTTCTTGCTTTTGATATAGAGCATGAGATATTCATACAACAAAATATTCTGGGGGCCATGAATTTCTTTTTTTTTAATGATCAAAAACGCTGGCGGTGGTTGGCCCTTTTTTTTTCTTTTTTTTTAAACACTGGCAAGGAAAGAGTTAAAGATACTGTGCTTGTCACTTTTCTGCGAATAGTGTACAAAAAAGGGCCCTTAATAAATTTTCTTTTAAAAAAGGTCAGTGAAAGGATGTGCTTAAGCCAGGGGTGTCCTGGAGGGCCACTGTCCTGCAGAGTTTAGCTCTAACTTGCCTCAACACACCTGCATAGAAGCTTCTAGTATCCTTAGTAAGACCTTGATTAGCTGGTTCAGATGTGTTTAATTGGGGTTGGAGCTAAACTTTGCAGGACAGTGGCCCTCCAGGATCAGGATTGGACACCCCTGGCTTAAGCGGTTTAATGTTGATTAAACTTAAGATGTAAAACTAAATATAATATGAGCTGTTTAATTTATTAATTCATTTTATGTATGTATGGATGGATAGATACTCAGCAATGCTAAAACATGCATGAAAAATGTGGGACAGATACATTTTAAGTTTTTGGTATAATCTAAACAAATAAATATGAACTGATTATACTATTTTAAAATGATTACAATATTAACATTCTGACATCATTATCTGCGATATCTGCTAGTTCTCGAAAGCAAAAATAGGGCATTTGTGCCCCCGTTTTTTTCCCCTCCCCCGCTTCATGCATACACTGTACTGAAACCCTTTACAGAAACTCACCTTCAGAGGCTGATCTGCATATATTCTGAAGGCCCTTAGAGTGTAGCTCAGGGTTTTGCTCTCTACAAATGTGCCGGAGGCTCTGGTTCGGTGCGTAGCTAATGGTCAGTGAGCCTCACTGCTTTCTTTAACTGCTCTAAATGAGATCAAATGTTTTGTTTCTCTGAAAGGCATAATCCAAGACTGCGCCAGTGACTCCAACTAATTAAGCCTCTGTTTAAAAAGGGAATTAAACACAGGAGGAATATGCAAATGCAGGTGGGGGGAGGAATGACAAATCAACCCGCAGGGACTCCAGATGCCAGCCGTTCCTTGAAATACGATGATCAATATTCAGATTCATATCCAAAAATCTTTACAAACCAAATCCAGTGGGTGAAGAGCCTTGTAGCCATCGATTTGGGAATTACTTAATAGCTGTCATAAGTCTGCAAGATCTCATGTGGGAGACCACACAGCCATCACACATGCATATCTATCAACCAAAAAGAAAGAAAGGCAGTTAATTGAGCTAAACAACAAAGCAGCATGACCCATGACGGACGAGGAGAGACAGAAAAGAAGATAATACCTACAGACCTCCTCAGTGACTGAATTTATATTGTACTGTTTAGTTTATAAAGATGCTCCTTTGGGAAGAAAAAAAGTATTTTCTGAAGCCACTTTATCCTTATTGGCAATCAATGTAAATGTTTCATCCACGATAAATGCTTTTGTTATCTCCCCACTGGTTGATAGCCATCAGAAAACTCTATTTAATACCTAATAATCGTTTATGTATGTATACTGGGAGAGCGGTTGGATGAGAGACCACCAACTATAATGATACGCATGTCACAAATAAGCCTAGGGCCAGATGGGTTATGCAGCAATTCACTCTTTAGAGAGACCAAACACTGAGCATGAGTGGGAATGTATTTGGGTTATTGACATTTTTAATTTGTCAGGTACTGTAACTGCAGTTCTACTGCTAAACCACAAGTAAGGCAACATATCATGTTTTAGGATGGGTATTACTCACTGTTTTGGTTTTAGATCATAAAATGCAACATGACATTACAGTATGTCATCTGATCCTACCATTTGGACAGGAGGGCAGCAGGTGAATCATCATGCTCTAAACAGGAAGGAAAGCTATGCTATTTGTTTCACTCCTCCTCATTGTTTTTCTGCTCTTTACTACAGGTGAAGGTTAACATTTTTCACTGGGAGAGTTTTTAGAGGACATTCGGGTCTAGTGAAACCTTGTATTCTTGGTTCACTTCCTTGTCTAATTTTGCTCTAGGCAGTGAGTGATTCAATTCAACAAGCCATAATGGAAAACAAACAAGCTACATTTCTGAAAATTCTTAAAAAAAAATAAAAAAATAAAACATTGTCAAAACTCATCTCCCTCCTGTGACTCAGATATGAAATCCCATCATTTCTGCATCCTAAAAGTCCTTCAGGCACATAATTCTACTTTAAGTGCACAATATGTTCAAAATCCGTGCAAGATGTCACACAGTATCACGCTGCAAGATGTTACAATTGTGTTATTTCCATGTGTCCAATTGTCAACCAGTAAACATTATTCACTTTTTACATTTTTCAAGATTTTTGCAGATAAATGTTGCCCAGTGTTATTATTTTGATCAAAACCATATAAAAATTAAATTGAAATATTTTATCATTTAGAATAACTTGTTATTATTTAAGCTTTTACAAACTAGACAGATTCTGGCAAATAATGATATTCTTCAAGTGTTTGATTTTGAATTGGAGCTGTTTGAGGATTCTTGCCATTACAGGATATTTGTCAACTGTTTGATAAGAAATGAGAGAGAGGCTGTTCTAATACAAGTGTGGCATCCCACACTCATAAACTTTGATTTGATATTGACTGGAGGAGTGCATTTTTGTGAGAAATATGAACTTCTCTTTTGGATAAAGGACGTGTTTCACGAATATGTTTCACAAGTCTTTTAAAGGGGTCAAAACACACACAGTTTCTGCCAATCTCATGTTAATCTTGAGTACCAATAGAGTGGTATTGCACCATTCATATCTCTGAAGAGTCTTTAGTTTTATCAGATTAATAAAAAGATCGCTGTACCAATTCTTTCCGAAAACAGCCGAACTTGTGGAAGCGTGCAGTGGGTGGGGCTAAAGACACACACACACACACACACACACACAATACAGTACATCATCGCATGATCCCTGGATAACTTTCGATTCTCTATACGTCTGTGTTGTTTACATTATGCACTTACGTGCCAATTGCCAACAAAACACAGACATTTGATGCAGTTTTACTTACAGGCTGCAGTTTCGACTCATGACCGGGATCTTTTATCGCTGGAACCGCTCCATCTTTCAGTTTCAAACGATCTGCAAATCAAGTGTCGAACTGGGCCTTGTTTATAAAACATTTGCCACAGAAATGCCAGGAACAAACAAACACACTTGCACAACTCCTTTGCTGCTCCGGAAAAATAAACTGCATCCACTGTTCCCTTAATGCTGAATTTTTTGGAAAGCTGAACAAGGTTATCTTTCCCTCACAACCAAAATGTTTAGCATGAGAATTCAACTCTTTAACAGTGTAAATAAATCCAAATGCATGAAATAGCATTAGACCCCCCCCCTGCATCCATCCATCCATTGGCTAGAGTTCAGGGCAGGTAACTGTAACCATAAATCTTACATCACCATTGTGTCCTTGAGTAAACAGGTTGCTCAATGTTTTGGTTTTGGTTTTGGTTGGGTGAAATTATCTACTGAATGACTACTTACTTGCTAAGAGCTTTTTTTTCATTACTCGGCACAGAGCCACATGTATACCACCAAAATACAGTGTTAGAGCTGGCTGCTGTTCTAAAGAACACAGCTAAATGTCTAATAAATGTTTTTAACAATAATGAAGTTGTTGATCTCAACCATTTTTCATTTGATTTGACTTAGTGAGCTGTATGCATTATTAATGTGCTAGTCACAGAGGAATAACATATAAAGACTCTTCAACAAAAGTAATGAGAATATTCAAGCTTTGGCAAATATAGTGCAAAACTTTTAACATTCAAGCAGTGGATCAAGCAATTTTGTAGCTTTTAATAACCTAAGTGACCAGTCCCACTGTGAATAATAAAGTGGAAGATGTTGTGCTGCATTAATCTATGGGTTGTGACCTTAGAGTGAATGATGCTTTGCACTCTTACAATACATCTGGATATTTTCTATTTGTGTAAGCAGTAGAACATTAGTATCTCCTGAACATTTCATCTATACAAGGAGACAGTGTGTACAGCAGATGATCTTTCCTCCCTCATCAACATGCATCCAAGCACCTATTACACACAGACACACACACAATCTAACAACCACTTGACATCATTCACTACAGGGGTGCTAGGAATAAGACAGAAACACCCTCTCCTCTTTCTGACTGGGCGACAGACAAGGCAGTGAAGGGTGAAGGCTAATTGATGAAGATCTGCAGCTATTCTAGTGCAAATGTAAATAATTAGAGCCAAAAAGGTAGCAGGGTTGATGGAAGACGCCTGTTCATGTCAAACTAATTCCACACTGCTGGATGATTTAACCCTGGTCAAGCAGGGGCTTGTTTCCTATTGCAGTCTGGTAGTGTTTGAAAGCAATACCCCCCCACGACATCTAGGACAGGGATGAATATTTTTTGTATCTCTTGGCTCACCTCTCCATCCTATGGTGTCTCTACTGTCCCTGGGGCTGAGACAGTGACTATGGGGAAAGCATCTCCATCTGCTGAGGAGCCACAGAATCCCATTTTGTCATGAATTCATCCTACAAGAGCTCCATCTGGTGACATCTCTAGCTTTTTTATCCTCCATTTCAACCCTAGGAGTACCGACCAGGTGCATTTGCCTACCCGTCTACATTACCCTGGCAACAATACGCCAAACAGTGTTGCCTAGTTGTCAAACTCTCGAGAACAATTTCAGTAATTAATTAGCATAAAGTTTATTAGCATACATCTCTTTAATACTGACATAATTGCATCTGTTTTAGACTCTCTGGTAATTGCAAACCATCTATTAGATACAAATTGATACTAAATGTGCACCATCAACAAGTGGCGGTAATGTGTGAAATCAATGACAGACAATCTGTAGACAACCGTCTATAAGACCAGTTTTTCTTCGACCAGGTACACGAACCAAAGAAAGGTTAATTGAAAATATTCTAATCTATTCTATTCTTTTCTATTTAGGGCAGTCAAAATTAATGTGTTAACACATGCTATTCATTTTTTATTCATTAATTCAGTTTAACATGTTAAAAATATTTAAAGGGTTAGTTCACCCAAAAATGAAATGTTGTCATGTCGTTCCAAAACCGGTAAGACTTTTGTTCATCTTCGGAACACAAATTAAGATATTTTTGATGAAATCGGAAAGAGGTTTCTGAACCACCCATAGGCAGCAGCATCATTGCAACTTTTCAAGGCCCAGAAATGTAGTAAAGACATCGTTATAATAGTCCATGTGACTCCAGTGGTTCAACCTTAATGTTATGAAGCGACGAGAATACTTTTTGCGTGCAAAAAAAACAACTTTATTTAACAATTTCTTTTCGACTGTGTCATTCTCCTACGCTGTTGATGTAGTAAATACAGTGCAGAGCTTCTGAGTTCTATGTCAGAATGCTGGCTTACCATTGGCCGACACTGTTATAATTATAATTTCTGGGTACTCAAAGCACTTTACATATAGAAGGGGAGGATCTCCTCAAACACCACCAATGTGCAGAATCCACCTGGATGATGTGACGGCAGCCATATTGCACCAGAACACCAACCACACACCAGCTTATTGGTGGAGAGGAGACAGAGTGATGAAGCCAATCAGTATATGGGATTATTAGGAGGCCATGATGGACCGAGGCCAATGTGCAAATTTGGCCAGGACGCCGGGGTTACACCAAAGTCGTTATTTTTCTTTGTTTTTTTGTGCACAAAATGTATTCTCGTTGCTTCAGAAAAATTAAGGTTGAACCAATTGCAGAAACAGCACTATAATATGAATTTTAAAAGAGTGGGTGCAAATTAACATATCAAACAATGTAAGACACAAAGGAGTAGCAAAACAGCACCATATTTTTTTCTATTTTTGAGGGGTTTTTTTCTTGTCCACTTTCCACAGAGGTACAAAGGACATAGGAAATGATTGGTGAGAAAGGACTAAAATCAGGGCAAAACACAGGCCAGAATCTCCCAGATAAGCTCTACAACTCAAAGAGCATGTGCACTAACTGGTACACCACAGCTTTTTACTTTTATGTCCTGAGAGCACAACATTATTCCCACAGCGACAATACTCACTTCCAGAAAAGCTAAGACCGAATAAGGCCTTTAAAAGCCTAATCTTTTTGGGACTATTAGTAATGTTGAACTTCTGCTGATGAGCAATTTAAGCATTCCCAGAATTTATTACTGTTGCTAACAGGTGCCATGAGAAAAGTGCACAGCACGGTTTTCTTATAGAATATGTCTTCAACCTAACAGCTATACGCTGCACATATTGCCTTTCCTCGTATAACCTCCGCTTCAGTTTTCTGCTTTGAGGTTAAGACCAAACGGCCATTAGCAGCTACTGATGTTGTCAACATGTGTTGGATGCTTGATGACTCAGGAGTGGTTGATAATGAGCTCAATTGTGGTGTTTTCGCCTCAGGTGGGGCAAAGGTGAGAAATGTGACGGTTATGCTAATTCAGGTCAAGATCCCGAGTCTGGTATTCAGTGAGGATTAAGGGGCCAGGCTCCCTCAGGGACTCCTATCTCCACCTCTGCTTGCAAAACTGACGGGATCGTCAGTGTGGGCCCAGACAGAGACAAGATGGAGCATCTGGGTCAAGAATGGGCATGGGTGGAAATCAACATCCTCAGACGACTACACTAAGATCAGTAGAGCATGCTCCATTCAGTCAGTTTGACAGAAATCATGTTGATCTCAAGTGTCGTTAGGGACCTTGCTTAAATAAATGGAGTCAATAGTCATTCTGGAGGCAGCAAAATCAATAGGCTCAATACCGGCATGGAGGGATGTGCACCAACTGTGCCTTCAACATTAATTTGCCATCTGAAGCATACAAAGCATCACTGAAAAGTGATTTAAAGGAGACAAAGATTGAAAACAACTACATAGAACGTTTAATCTCCTATTAAGTCCAGCTTAAAGCACATAAAGTGCACACCTGCATGCCTCGGTAGTAATTAAGGCTAGCATACTTGCTGTTACACTCCTTGAGTCACATTCATTTCAACTAACAGTTGAAACTAACAGGCTAGCATGGTTTTAATTACAAAATAAAGGTCACACTTATTATTGCAGTGTTTAACGCATCTCTAGAATATTGTTTATATAGTGTTCCCAGTGGAGCTGAAGGTCAGGTGTCTGCCTTCCAGTCAGGATGTCACCCAGCTCACATCGACCTACTACTGCTGCTACTGCTACTGCAACGCCATCAGATCTGCCTGAGGAGGGAAATACTCTGGCAACCCATTTTTGCTAACACTTGCTTATTTCTACTTGAAATTGTTGCTACATGAAGTTGACCACCCAAGGCATGATGCGGCATTGAGTCGGCATGAAATGAAAATGCAATCCATCTATTTTCTAATTGAATATTATAGATCTTATTTTAAACAATTCAACCAGGTATTTGTTTTATATGTAAAAAAACAACAAGACTTCTCTTTGGTGATGTATGCAGGACATTTTACAAGTTTATTTCCTTTATCGGCAAGAGTTACTTATGTCAGAAAGAGTTGCTGGTGGTCAATAAAGAAGGAAATGGAATATTAACATTGTTGCTGTCAATGGCAAATCAATCATGGCGGCGAAAATTACCGTAAATGGAGGTTTTAATCGCAGGTTAAATTCTAATCCCCGATTTGTTAATCTGGGTTTAAAATTAAGTGGTGCAACACAACTCGATTTAAAATAAAGCCTAGATCAACAAATCCTAGATTAGCTCTAAACTGTGCTTAATTTAATCCTTGTTGGTACAACCCACCCATAAAGTGCTACTGACAGAACTCATAATGTGCAAGTCTTACAGTTATTTGCTGAGTGTGTTTGATTCACAAAAAAAAATCGACACTAAAAAAATTGTCTCAAGAATCTGACTTGTGCTGTATGTACTGTATGTGTTTGAATTTGTTCATAAGAATCATTCACTGCGGTGTATTTGATTCACTACAAAGACCCAAATTGTTAGAAACATATGTTTGTGAATCGGACTGCATTGGTTGAGCTGCATGTGTTTGATTCACTAAAAAGAACCAAGTCATATAAGTCATTCATTATGGAATCAGACTGGCACTGTATTGTTTTGGGAATCATATTTCACTGGTTGCGCTGTCTGTTTCATGCCATAGTTTCAGTATTGGTGTTGTAGCGTCGCTAATAAGTACTGCGGAAAACTCTGTCTGAGTGTTTTAGAATGGTGTTCCATTCGCATCAGTGCGTGTGAAGATTTCTTTGATGAATCTGATGCACATTCTCTTTCAATTATAAATATGAATGCAGAACTGTATAGCTTTTGTAATAGAGCTTGTAGTCTGTTGTTTTACAGGACCCATCAGATTCCTTTTTTTAGATAAAAGGCATATAAACACAGATTCCATTCTGAGGAGGACCAGGCGGACACTTATATTAGCCAAAACTCTGACAGTAGGCAGACATTTTTCCTCTCTCACAAAGAGACTGAGAATTATTTTGTTCTTTAATACACTTTAATGGCTGCATTTGTGCCGTGCCTGAGAGAGAAAAAGAGAGAAACCCTTTCATTACAATGTAGAGTAGCAAATCCGAGGTGAGCCGGACTCCATCAGCAAAATGTGGAGAAAAGAGCAGGGAGAGAGAAGAAAGACAGAGAGGGAGATATGGGGAGATTGAGGAGAGCGTGGCATTGCTACGTAATGCAATCAGAAACAGTTCTTTTATAACCTCTCGTCACTTACATTTTATCAAACTCTTTTCTCTTATTTTATTTCGCTTTTATTACTTGTCTGCAGAGACTGTTTTCGCCCCCACTACGGATGGATGTAATATTTATACCTGTCACACGCACAAGGGCCAGAAAAATGAGAATATCTCCCCAGCAGAAGGGACGCAATGGGGCTACAATGGTTGGTGGCTGCTGTCAGCAAAACCTCAGCGGAATGTGATTCCTGACCCTCTCTAAATCTCCTCATATCTTCAAACCGGCACAAGAATGAATGCTGGCAGATAGCAATCTCATTACTGACCTCTGTGCAGTGTGGAAAAGCACACACACACAGAGTCTAGTTTTCATGCTTAAAAGCCTTCCATGAGAACACACACGCACATTCACCCACACACAATCGCCACATGCAGAAATCGATTAGCTCGCAGGAAGTCTCTGCCCACGTAATCACTGCAAACCACGCCAAAGTCAGCGCCTAGCGACAGTGACACAATGATGATGACATTGCCATGGCAACATCCTCCTCAGGTCTCCTGCAGCAGTGGAGCTTTGAATGCCCTGGACAGTATTTTTAAGTGATGGAGACCTTTTGGAAAACAAAGTATCAGCTGGGTCACACTCAACTTCCTGCTGCTCTGCCAAGTCGAACGGAAGACTGACAGATAACTCTCCAAAAAATTCAGTCTAACAAAATGCAATTACAGGAATATTCCTGGTTCAATACAGATTCAATCAACAGCATTTGTGGCATAATGTTGATTACTTCACAGGCACTTTCTTTTCCTAATGAGCCTCTGTTGTAAAATTATGTTAAATGGGTCCTTGATTATGATTTCACTTTTTTAACTTTAGTTAATGTGTAATGTTGCTGTTTGAGCATAAACAACATCTGCAAAGTTATGACGCTCAAAGTTCAATGCAAAGGGAGATATTTTATTTTACAGTAATTGCTTTTTAAGGACTACAACAAACGGCTGGTAGGGACTACAACAAGCTTCTTCCTGGGTTTGTGACATCACAAACCCTAAAATTTACATAAACCCTGCCCCCAGGAACACGCAACAAAGGAGAAGAGAAAGAGAAAGAGTTGTTGTAGTAGAGCACTTTTAGGAATCTGCTCAAGCTGTCGCATCCATCTTTTCACATTTATTTCAATACAGTACGTAACACAAATGCAATAGCATGTCATAAAAGCAAGATGACAACATAAGTTATAACAGTAATTAAACTAAACTATACTGTTCTATTTTCATGCAGCATATATTCTCTGGCTCTAAAGGCACCTTACAACAGTTCCCACACGAACGATTTATAGATTATCATGACAGAATATGCTAATCGATGACTTGAAGATAGTTAACCCCTGTTGCATTCTACATGTTGTCACTTCTTCTTGAGTCTCTCCATCATTGTCCGACTCCGGTATGAACGGCTGATCAGTTTCTGACATTTTCAGTGCGTGAGCTAATCGGAGCTGCTAACTCTTCTAGAAAGGGGGCCAGGAGCATCAGCTCATTTGCATTTAAAGGGACACACACAAAAATGGTGTGTGGCAATTTTAACATGCTATAAAAAAATATCTGTGGGGTATTTTGAGCTAAAACTTCACATACACACCCTGGGGACATCAGAGACATATTTTACATCTTGTTAAAAGGGGCATAATATGACCCCTTTAACATATTGTTTACATCTTTGTCTGTTAAAACAGTTGGGATATTACTGCTTACATATTGGCCCAAATCAATTCCATTGCAAGTGCAACACTGCAATCCAGATTTTTGCTTTTTTTTAAAGAAAAAGTAGGAACATGTCGATTTTTTGTGTAATAAAAATTATGTCATAAATGCTACTGATTGAGTTTACCTCATATTGGCCCTGGAATATATCACACATACATTTCTCAGTATCAATGACAAAATTTTATCCATTTTGACAAAATACAGGGCAAGATGTCATCTTTTTTCTTTTTCACGCCGTGCTCCGTCACAGGCACATCATAGTGGCACTATCTCATGGCTGTCACATGGAGAGAAGTTAATTCAATTAAGTGATATGAAAGCGTTTTTTTATGGTTCAAGCCCAGGGAGCTGTTTATCGCATCTAACAAAAGCCAAGGAAGTCTCTGGACTGCATCTCCTATAATATTTAAAAAAAAATCCTGACATTAAAACTCAACAAAGCAATCATCTCTCTCCAGAGACACTCTCCTGAGAAGCAGAGAGCCGGTAACATGGGCCCTGGCATTTAGAGTCCTCCACCGCTGCTGTGGCGTGAGCAGTGCTCGAGCATTTTTAATTAAATAAACTCTGGCTGGGTTGATATGCTGCGTTTTGAAAAGTCACCTCATTAGTTTCAGCAGGAAGAGGCAGGATTGAGGTAGAGCCTGATTATAAACACTTTACGCAGCCTGGAATCAATTGAGATAAGATGGAAGAGCAGACGGTAGCAGTTAGGAGTATTTTTAATGGTTGCCATACCTGTGTTCATTCCCTATTCGCATGTGAAGGCTTTAACTGTATGAGTGCTATATATAGAGTCAATTTTGAGTAGTAAGAGAACTGACGTGCTTCTAGGAATGAACAGTGCCTGACGTGGATGGTGCCAGAAGGTTTCGAGGGAAGAGAGAAATGGTCAGAGAAGTGTAATAAAAAAAATACACACAGGCAGTCATGGAACCAAGTCATCAAGTGACAGGCCTAAGAAATGAATAGCATTACTTCAGCACATTTCTGAGTCAAATATAAGATTACAGAGCACCTGAAGCAAATAAAAATGCGTGACAAACGGCGTTTAACTTTTGTGCATACAGCCATGGTACAAACTCTATGTCCTAAACTGTGGTAAAAACGGCATTTTACAGAGGTTTTTTAGGATGGTACATGTGGCCAGGGGCGATTCTAGGATTTTATCTTGAGCCCCAGCCCCTTACAAGACTTGTGAGTTGCATTGGTCAAGAACAACAGGATGTTTCTAGCCTTCAGTGTGAGAAACTGTGGGTTCAACTATATATTTAAATAAAAAACAGTCAAAATGACGTATGTTTTGTTAATGGATGTATATCGGGGTGCATTTATTGGGGTTATTCAAGTGCAATGGAGAGCTGGCTGCTGATGAGTGATGCATAAGGGCAAGGTCTGTTCCGCCCCTGCTGCCCTAGAGAACATTGCTGCCCTTGGTCTGCCACTGAGGGGTGGATAATACAAAATATAATGATCTTTACAACTTCACAATGACTGTTAGGGGGAGGATTCAGAGTGACACAATCCCAGAAACTGCTTTTTTTCTTTAAACATGGGGAGAGATTGCATAGTCACAGATAGACAGTTAAGAATAACCTACTGTGTGACACTGCTCTCAATTTTCTAGCATCATCACATACTGGATTCACAAAGTCTAACAAAGAAAATGAATACATAAGGCTCTACACACAGTATAAATGTTATTTCTCATAAAAGGACATTTCAATAATGTGCTTAACCTCGTCATTTAATGCCTCAGCCCCCTGTCTAACCTCTAATTTCACATCTCTTAACCTTCAACATCATACTAATTATTATTCAGTGGCCTCAAAAAATATGTGGACACTTGCACCACATTTAATAATGCTTATTAAAATGTCTAAAAGGATAACACAAGATCTATTCAAGCAAACAAAAACATTTTAAATTATAAAACAATTATTAAAATCAAAAAAGTTTATTTGGTCTAATAATAATGATAATTATTATTATTATTGCATTGTCACAGATAGACAGTCAAGAATCACCAACCTATGATTAGCATTACCATTTCCTTAAACATATCCGATTATCTGACGGACATGTCCTTATTCACAATCAGATCTCCTTGAATTATTTCCTGCTGCTTGAAGACTCCTGACTCATCCCTTTACCTTGAGGCCTGGTGGGCAGTAATTATAAAGATAAAGACTGAAACTATGCAGAATTCATTCTCTGATTAATTATTGAGGTCCTGATTTATACCACCAGTGTCTGAGAAGATCACTAACTCAGTCAGCTGACTAACAGCCTATCCCAGATGCCAACAGCTGGGGATTCTAATCACTGGCAGAGTGATGAACGACACTTGTGTGTTGGCAAACAGGGCTTTACAGCTGCCAAAAGAGGGGGGGAGACGTGAAGATTACATGAGGGACAGTGTAGGGATAAAAGTGTGTCTGTCTCCTGGATCTACACTGAATAGCTTTTGGTGACAACACATGGTTTCACATTTCAGCACAAAACCCAGATCATCCCAGGATCATCCACTGGCATCCAACTGCTCAAATGAGACTTAAATCTGGGGCCTTTGAATAAAGGAGATGTAAATTCTTGAGTACGGTGCATGCTGTGCATGGTTGTGAGGATCAAGGCCTACAGAACCCTTGCAAACCTTCTTTCCTTGTCTGAGGAACTCTTGACAGTGGAGATCAATAGAAAAACAGTAAAGTAAACGAGCTAAGGTCAGCCATGACTCCTGAAGACAATGTTTGACCTCCAGAGGTGGATAAATCAATGGACGATTTATTGAGTGATGCTTAACCTTATAACAGTGCGGTACAATCTGATGTGAACTTTTTGGTGGGGGAACATTTGGCCAGTTCAGTAGAATGGTTAACATCTGGTTAGTTTGGATAACCCAGGGGTTTCAAACTGGTACCCCAGGGGACCACAAAGGTGAAAAAAAGAAAGTATATAAAAAAATACAATAAAATTAAAATTATATATATATATATATATATATATATATATATATATATATATATATATATATACACACATTATATTACACAGTGTTTTTAGGGATTTCAAAGTTAAAATGTTAATAAAATAATGATAACAATTTTATTAAAAAATATGTTAATGCAATAATTTCACAAACATTTACAGAATGTGATCACATAACGCGTAACACATAATGCTTTGTAATGACTGCCTACATTTGTAAATAATGAGAAATCATTTATTGTGAAATGTTACACAAATACATTTAAATTGAATTGAAAATCCAAGTTTATACATCTAAAATTACTGTAATAATAATAATAATAATAATAAAGATATTCTGTAAATAAGTTTATATTAAGTAAATAGTTTACAAGGTTGGGGGGTGTAGTATAGTTTAGTGTCACATTTACAATAATATATTTCTCAAACAGTATAAATATAAGAAAATCAATCAATCAATCAATCAACCAATCAATGTGTTGTTTTGCCACATTAATATTCCAAAATTTCTTAGGAATCACTGCTTGTTACTAAAAGATACTCAACCAGTCAATTCACAAAGGAATATGAATGTGTGCCTGAAATCCAAGACATGAGAAGTGGTGGACAGACGCATGACTTGCACTAATGAATCAATACTACCTTTCATAAGCCCTGGGTCATTATAATTCTCAGAGTCATTCAAATCACTATGAAGGGAACTGCAGGCTTATTTGTATTCCGTTTCTGTGCTGGAGGGGGAAGGAAGGCCAGTCGGCAGTTTGCACAATCAGGTTCCCAGCAGAGTGGAGGCGGTCTGGTCAGGAGAACCTAATTCTCTCTCACACAACGGCTCAGGGGGATCAGGCATGAGAAGTGTCATTACGGTGACAGGATCCAATGGAATGATTTGAAAAGAGTGTGATTGAGGTTGAGAAGGAAATCTGTGAAATAAATGAGAGTTATTATTTCTGCTGTAGCTGTGTATGGAGAGAAAGACAGAGCGGAGAAAAAAAGAGATGGAAGGAGGCAGGCTGCTTAGTGAGAGCAAGAGGCAACCGCTTTAGCCCCAGGGTGATTGGACCTCTCTTTTCAGACAACTGAAAGCTGTGTCTATGCTTTAGACAATCACAGCATGGGAGAGTTAGCGCACACACACACACACACACACACACACATAGACATTCAAGTCAGGATGATGTCAACAGCATGAATAACATTACTGCTCGAAATGTGCTACAAAATCATGTCTCACAGAAATATTGAATGCACTTTCTGCCATGTCGTTTGTTGTATTGAATTAGTTATTGTATTAGTTATTGCCGAGAACTCCATGTGGAGTCTATGAAATCATTATATTGGAAAGAAACTTTCATTTTATAATATTCCGCCAAATGCTTTTCTTTCCATTTTTTTTCTCTTTGACATTTTTTTCTTCTGTGAAAAACAAAAGAAGATATTCTGAAGAACTGTTTTTGTCCATACAATGACAGTCACTGAGTTCTAAAAGTTCAAAATATCTTCCTTTGTGTTCCACAGAAGAATATCATGCAGGTTTGGAACAGCACGATTGTGCTAAAATTAATTATTAAATTATGACAGAATGTTCATTTTTGGGTGAACTGTCCCTTTAAGCCGAGTATATGTACATTTATTGGCTTGGTCTTAAAGTATAATATCCTCAAATATATTTTGAGTTTGAGTTTTTTCCCCCAATTAAATCCAAAAACCAATTAACTTGCATAACACTGGTGTTTGAGACCATCAAGTGCTTGACTCCTCTTACAATAATCTGTGCAATAATCATTTCCACCATTCGAGCCAAATTCACACTCACGGCTCAGACGGACGGCTCTCAGCAGGAGTAGGAAGCCGGCTACCCCTCCTGCGATGTCCAATAGAGACATTCTGCCAGCTGCTGTTTTCCTATTTTCCGAAATGTCCGTCCATCATTCATTGGAAACTTTGAAAGTGCCAGTTTCCCCATTGAAGAAGTGCCAAACTTCACATTTGGAAGGCCAAGTTCCTCTGAGATGTCACCAAAACACAGCGGCAGGGTTTTACCCAGCTGTCAGCTGTAGAATGCCATCATATCATCGCTTTATTACAAATGTCAGACTCACTGCTGGAAACACCCCCCATTGATTAGAGGCTGGATAATTGGATTGTGGCTCTACCTCAGAAACACTAGCTAGGGGCAATTAGAGGGTGAAGACCATGAAAGGCAATATGAGGATGTTCATATAGAAGAACCGGACGAGAGGAACAAGAATAAAAAGTGTGTACTTGAAGAAAGCTCTGGTTGAGAACACTGCATTCTAATGTAAATAAATACTATACCATTATAAAATACATATTTTAATATAACATCATTATATAAAAAGGTAAAAAGTAATAAAACGATATATCTAATGTTTCTGCTGACATGAGTGCAATAATAATCTGGCATTCTCAAGTCACCTAGAGTCATTGTATTGCATTTGGAGGTGGCATTTATTTCAGTTTAAGTTGTCTGGCATGCAGTAATAACTTAAGATGCTTGAGGCTTTCTGTGAGAAACCTGCCAAAGCCCAAATCACTCTCTTTGAGATATTAGTAGTCTTTTAAAACTAGATGCTTTTTTTGCAAAAGTCATTTGCAATAGCCAAAGGCAAAGTTTAACAGCTGTTACTCCCATAAGTGTTATCGACTTACTTGATTTATGGGTTAAGTGATTAAAAAAAGCTAAACTGTTCTTAAATATCAACATATTTGAAGCAGAGAGTCAGCCTGAAAGTAAGCTTACCTTGCTATTATGTCATCAATAATGAAAAGACTGCGATTTAGTGACAAATCCATTAAATTAATAATTGATAGGCTGTTCTTGAAATGTGACTCAGTTAAATTTAAGGAGCCAATGCAAACAAAAACAGTGATGATGGGGCAGAACAGCCTGAATCCTCTGGAATAACTTTATCTACCTCTGAAAAATTAATAATAATTGTTTCACTTTTTCAGGTTGTTAAATTCCAATTTAAATGTCCATTTTTCCTATTCTGCTTCAAAATTGTCCTCATTAAAAGTTTGAAGTGATGCAATAATCATACATTTTTAAGTATTTTCAAATGCAAAATTATATTATTTATAATTACAATCAGTCCCTTTATCTTTCTCTTGAGAGTATATATGTCTGTATAAACTGACCCTACATTATAGGTGTCATTGTCACCATTGTTCATAAAGAAGTAAAACTTCCCACAATGCACCACATTTCATCACAGTGTCAAACGCTTGACAAACTGTATATGTGCTATAATAAATGTCAAGCAGAAATATAAAAAAAAAACACCAGTTTTATCACAAAGGACCAGACTGCATTTTAATGGCAATGTCATGATGCCAGGAAGCTTCAGTACATAGGTCTGTGAAAAACATTATATGGGGGTCTTCTAACTGACACATTGCAATGTTTCTCTGAAAAGTGTTTTCACAAATCCAGTGTCCATAGTGTAAGCTGTTTTAAGCTCATGGTACTAGCACATACAACACAGACTTCTGAGGACATTATGTATAAACAAATCAGGCAGTGCAGTAAGAGAAAATACACTTGTATTAAAGATATTTTTTTGCGAAAACAAATTTTATGCAATGTTGCTTCTAAGGAAAATTTATTAAAAAAAAACTTTAAGTCTTTGCTATGGCATATTAAAAAAAATATGGTTAGTCAATGATGTAACCAAATGTTTAAGACTGGGGAGGACCAAAGGTAAAAGTTTAAGAATATGTCACTGAAACACAGCGTTGGGTAAGTTACACTCAAATTTTTTCCATTTTCCATGCATTTGGATTACATAGTTTTAACATAAACAAATTAATAACCTTTATGTGATTCTGTAAAAAAAAACCTGTTGAACGAACTTTTCCACTAAATTGAATGACATTTTTCCAACAAAATCTAATTTGTTTAAAATGATATGTTGTAATCTTGTTGTATGAACAAATTAATTTAGTCAAGACTACTAAAAAAAAGTTGTGTCATTCCAACTAGATAGACTAGGGAGTTAGGACGATTCTAAGGGCCCATGCACTTTTGGGGTCCCCAGAGGTCAGTTTTGTTAGTACTAGTAACAGTACTATAATAGAAATTATAAATGTATAATCTACCAAAGAGTAACAAATAAAACTAATTTACGTTTTATTTCTGCATTTCCGGCAAAATGACCCCCCCCCCCCCCCCCCCCATTCACTGCATGGTTCTGTCCCATCCTATGTAGCCTAGAGTCACTGAATGAGATCAGATGGTAAACAATGTAATTTTGGTTTTTGTAAATGTGACTTGTATAATGCATTTAACGCCAAAAAAAATTATATTGTCTGTGCGTCATGTTTTCGCTGTGTTTTTGTTCATTTCTGTGCACGTGAGCCAGAAAGATGTTCAAGGAGACAGTTTTCCAGGGACAGTCCCGGTTTTTGGTGTTCTGTCCCTGATTGGAGCTGTCTCCGGAAATGTCCCCGTTTTACAGCTCGTTCAAAACAACCCGCAGATATATTGCAAAAAAAGCGGTGAATTGTACTAAATCCTGACCAAAAATCCTAATAATCAAACTAAATCATAATTATTATTAATATTAATAATAATATAGGGAGCCCGCAATAACAACAACAAAAATATATTGTCCCTATTTTTTAATTAAAAGATAATAACAAATGAGATTTTAGTGATATTTTGACCACTCAAATAGGAAATGTCCCCGGTTTCTCAGAAATCTGGTCACCTTATTTCAAAGGCATGACATTTTGTAGTCATTTTTAATGTAGCTACACAAATTAAAATAGACACTACTGTTTTGAATGATGTACTCTTCTGTATGACCATAAATAATGGTATTAAAGAGTATTAAGTTGTTTCCACTGCTGAGGGGAAAATCCAAGTGATTGTGCGCATGCATAATATGTCAGTTTCTAACTTCTAGCACTGCCAATTTGACATTGCAGCCTGTTTATTATCAAAATAAAATAGTCAACCAAACATATAAAAAGTTCTGCGGGCTTTATGTTCACAGATGCTGAGAGCATATTCCAGCATGACGCTTCAGTTATCAGCCATAAAGTGCGAGATAAGATGTGTAGCTAACAGCTGTGTTACCATAGAAGTTTTAAACAATCAGTTTGCAAAGACTATCAACCAAAGCTCAGCTTTGGGAAGGGAAATATGCAGGTCAGGAAGGATAAGGTGACTGAGAGAAGAAAGAGAGAAGGTGATGGAGATGAGAAGCAGGTATTGTGATATTTAGAACAGATATAGCATACATATATATCATTAAATTGCATACAAACATGTTGGATTGCTAGGTTGGCTTGTATGTTTGGTGCGGTAGGGGGCCCAACCTCTTCTTTCATAGGGCCCAAAATTGCTAGCGGCGCCCCTGCTGATGACCACATATAGACTGCAGGAACTGAATCAAACTAATTTATTTTATTTATTTCTATAAAAACCAATAACTAACACAACACTTGTTCACATGTTAAGTGTAACTTTTGTAGCATGCAAGTAATGATCAAGTAAAACACTTGTCCTCTGGCCTTAGCACAGTTATATTGAGAACAGACTTATTTCACGTAGCCAACCACAGCCTAACCACAAGGTCTACACTTCACGACAATGGACACCATAACTGAACAGCAAACTTTAACAGGTCTTTCCCTTTACTAAAAAAAAACACATTAAACAGCACTCAATTTCAACATTTACTCTCCTTATCTATCCCTATGCAAAGCATGCTGGGAACTAGAAATACACTGCCCAGTTCAGTCTGCGCAACAGAAATGATTCATGTAGTCCCAACACAAATGGTTTACGTTAACATAACATTTTACAAATTTCATTTCATTTAACATAATACAATTGAGTGCAAATGGCAATACAGTAAAAAACTAAAGATGTGTGATGTTTCAGCTTATTTTATTTAAATAAACAGCTAGAATATTTTTTTTTGAGTGTGGGCATTTTTCTGTGTACTATTACTTAAATGTTTTATTTACGTATAACTGGCACAAATGAATCACATTCAGTTTATAAATTTGTTAAAACTATGTAATCCAAATGCATTAAAATACATAAATCTTATGTTTAGACATGATTTTTTTTTTCAGTAATTAATTACTATCTACTACTAACATAATAAGATTACTGCATTAATTACTCTCTCTAAAAAGTATTGCATTACTTATTACTAATTACTTTCTAAACCACATATCAACCTCAACAAGTTAAACAATGCAAGGATAGACATGAAATTCATTTAATTAATTTAAATAAATAATTTAAAATTGCAAAAAATATTCTTGAACTGACCAAAGTATTTAAAAAGAGAAGATTAAAAACACATTTTTACAAACATTAGACGCTAGATTTACACCATAAGTAGCCATAATTAAATTACAGAAAAATTCTGAGTAATCCCTTACTTTACTTTTTCAAGGGAAAAGTAATTTAATTACAGTAATTAATTACTTAGTAATGAACGAGTTACACCAGTAATGGGTAACTTCGGTCCTGGAGGGTTTAGCTCCAACCCTGATTAAATCTCAACTGCCTATAGCTTTCTACCAATCCTGAAGACATTGATTAGCTTGTTCAGGTGTGTTTTATTAGGGTTGGAGCTATACTCTGCAGGACAGCGGACCTCCAGGACCTACTAAATGTGGACCTTTCTGTTTCAGTGTCTATAGTGGTTACAGCCCTGGTTTGTGTGTGTTCTTCAAAATTAGAGGATCTGGTGTTCACAATGCATATTAGCAGTGATTTATGGTGATTAGCCTTCAAAATAAATAAATAAAAATAAATCTATACTGCATTGAGCACATGGCTTTTCTTCTCTGAATCTACATGTATGTGAATGGCCTGTCAATTCACCAGTCATCCTGTAGTGATTACAACCTTTCATTCAGACATACTCCCCGGTGAGCCAGATGAGCCAGAAAAGGACAAAACAAGATACATCTATGTAAGAGCATACTGTAATTACTGATGTAGGTTCAAAGAGAATCTGTCAGTCTTATTTGGCAGATCAGACAAGCCGCTGTTGGTTAAGAAACCTGCTGCACCCAGGAAACAAGACGAACAAAGCACTCTATGCGCACACATACACGCATACATACAAATGCAAACAGACATTGCAAGCAGTTAAGACACTGAGGATTAGAAGACAAATTTCTCACTCTGCTACACAGGTTAAAACCACTGAGAAAATCCCGGTTTTGTCAAAAACTACGTCTGGATGGGATTCATCCAGATGGAGTAGATAGATTCTAGTTAACATTAATGTTAATGATCATCAGTGGCGTGCACAGACCTCCGCGGGGGCAGGGGCAATCACGTTCCAGGTGGGTGCGGGGGGTGTACCCCCTCGGTAAGAAACATGTTCTGGGGGTTTTGGTTAAATCGCATCCGGAAGAAATTAGAAAACGCGTTCGCAGGGGCACTGCGGTGCGATCGAAAAGGGCACTTTCACTTTCCCAATTAAAGGGGCAGGGGCCACTGATGATCATGTTATTTTACATATGCATCTGCTTACATATGCCATCGCTTGTTTCTGCTTCTTCTTTGCCTATGTTTTGATCAGGAGTTTCAGTACTCTTTCAGAAGATGCATAATAGTGCCACCTATAACAGTGAAAACACGGGAAGACGGAAAATTCCAACACCAACAGTGACCAACAGTAGATCGATTTGGTGACCACAGACTGTCATGCCAAATAAATCTTGCCACGCCACTGACGGAATTTTCTGTCATTTATAAGACAACGCTTCCTCACCGTTCTATATAGAATCCTAGGTTTCTTGACTCTTATTTAAAAAAAAACCTTTATGCCAAAAAGGTTCTATATAATAAGAAATGTCTTAAATGATTGCATAATACTTTCATGTTTAACAAGTTATTTAGATTTTTGTAGTGAAAAAGTATGTTTAGGAGCTGTTTAATCCATAAAATTTTATTAAAGTTAAAAAACTAAACTCATAAAATGATCCCATGATGGGAACCCCTAAAAGGTCCTATATATGAAGCGCATGACAAAACCTTAAGGTTCTACATAAAAAAATTTCTATTGTAGGCCGCTGCATTCTCATTGGTTGTCACTGCTCATTTGTGTAAACTCTGCACAGTATTGCTAATACTATAACTCTCACCAGTAACTCTAAACTTTCTCAACGGTAACATGCATGGTACAGCATGTGTAAATGCTGATCTCCATTAATGTGAATTTTTGGAAACTATAGGAAACAGATATGAGACTGATCTATTAATTAGAGGGTCTATTAAATCTGTCAGATCTTGGGCTTATTCTATGACAAGAGTTGTTTTTTATCTGTTGGCCTGTTAAAAAGTTCCAAGCTAGAACAGATTGTACATGAGAGATAAGCTTTTCTGGATGTGTTTCATCTAATCACATCGAAGGAAGCGGAGTTTGAGGAGATAAACAGATGTTTTAACAAATGAGGTATACATAACGAGGTCCAGAATCATACATCCATAAGAAGCAGAACTGTCTGCGCTCATGCTGAACC
Source organism: Rhinogobio ventralis (assembly GCA_039654625.1). NCBI lineage: Eukaryota > Metazoa > Chordata > Actinopteri > Cypriniformes > Gobionidae > Rhinogobio > Rhinogobio ventralis. The sequence continues at coordinate 20,794,837 of CM077211.1, forward strand.
ATAACACATGTGCACCTGTAATTAGACTCCCTCACTGAGAATCTTCAAACGAACAAAAAAAAGGATGGCAAAGCATACAAACCGAGCAGAGGAGCTCTGTATGTAAGCGAGAAGACCCATCAAAAGCAGAGGGTGTAGTTAGCTAATGCATGCCTCTCCATTAGATAACAGGGGTCAACTACAACATGTCCCACTCTACCCTTCACCTCTAAGGCTCCATGTGGCTAAAAGGATGGCAGCGCAGCTGAATTCATCCATACTCAGATGCGAAGATAAACAAAAGGCTGAGATGCTTGCCAATCGGCGTAACAGTATCACAGACAATTAACTGAGAGGAATGAGAGTCAGAAAAATGTCAGCCATGTTTACATTAACATATCTTAACAGAGTTAACGGGATGTTACCTAATGAGTATGAGTCAAACAGCCATGTCATGTTGGGTTGTTTTTATGTATTATTTTTGTATGCATTCACATCAAAGCCACATATTATTAAATATACATTATACAGATACTTTGCCTAATGAAAAAAAAAAAACATTAATCCAGAATAAAGCTGAAAAAATATAGTGGATAACATAAATCACAATACATGAACACAGTACTAAACTACTAAACAGTAGCGTAACATTTTAGCTTATAACCCTACATCTAATTCACTAACCACCTGCAGTCCAACTTAACTAGCCTCTATTTATAATGCCATTGTCATTCTTCTCAGTGCAAACATGCCTCAGCCAGTGCTATTTGCCTAGTGCAATTATTGCGCAATTACCGCCAATGCTAAGCAGACAGTAAACAGACTTTTATTGAAAAGAGAGGTGTTTGTGCACAGTTTCTGTTAATTGTGGCAGCAGTAATTCATCAAAATGATGATCAAATAATGGAGAAGAACATCATGACTGGATCTATATCCATGCACGGTGTAGTCGAGCACATTTTAATGATCCTATTTAGATCCTACACAACCTGGCACTTAGAAGCAACCTGTAAGGTGGAGAATTGTTTAAAGCAATTAGTATGAGCACAATTTTGTTTAGCCTTTTGCACTATTATCTATCCTTTAGAGAATCTTGTGCCAAAAAAATGGGAATTTTGTGCATGCAAATAAACAACATACTAACATAATCCATACTTAGTGAATCCCCCCCCCCTGTGCAATGTATCGCTTTGTCTGAGTTTAGTTCTCGGTCTGTTTGAAACAATTCAGATCAATCCAATATTCAAAATACCTTGAAACAAATAAGAACAAGCATATAAAATGTTCTATTAGGAGAGAGTGAGAAACAGTGGAGGATGCCAAAGTTAGATTAAATGCTAGTTAACTGAACTCTGCAATTGTATAGAACACAGTGAACTTGCTGATGCATGAATGGCAACATTCCAAGGGCCTTGTACCTGCCCTTTTTTCTCGAAAGATAACAGAAAATGGCCCTGCTCCAAGAACTAACAGCACTAATTTGAGAAAACCACAGCATCATGGTATTATTAGATCATTCCACTGATCTTAAATCAAATATTAGAGGCTGAGATAATGCTGACCTCTGAATGCAATGAAAGTGTTGGATCCAGACAATTGCATAACATCAGGCCGAGTGAGCATATAAAGTGGAGGACTGAGGCAAGACTTTATTCTAATGATTAAAAAAGGCACCTAATTTAGCCATACTTACTCTTTAAGTCTAGGAATTTTAAGTTAAATTCATGAACTGAGGATCTGATTACAAATAAAGGCTTCATAGGTTCAGCCAAGCTATTTACATCATAATACGTATATTTTTAACAGCAAGTAAACAAATGCAGGCTATTCATGTTTTCTGTCTTATGCAAACATTATTTGACTCTCTTGAGGTAGTGGCTCAGAGCAGAATGGTGTCCGACTTAATGAACGTCATGAACATTGTCTCCCACCCTCTCCAAGGCATGTTTGCTGAAATGAAGAGTGCATTCAGCAACAGAGTGATCCATCCACGGTGTAAGAGAGGGTGCCACTGAAGGTCATTCCTGCCTACTGCCATAAGACTCTATGATTCTTCCGCTGTGTGCATGAAACATTGACTTGTTTTGACTCCTCTGCCTACAACTGTTTGTTTCAACAAACTGCTTTACATTTGCTCTGTTTACAACATTTATTACCCTCCAGTTCATGTGCATGGTGTAGTTTTGTATATGTTACACAGCAATCTATCTATCCACCGATTTATCTATCCTATAGTTTTATCTAACGTAAAGTACATAGCTACCTACTCACCCACTGATCTATCTAACCTTTATCTAACCTATCTAGATACCCAGCCATCGGCCCACGACCCACCGATCTAACTAACCTACAGTACATATCTACCGATTTATTTAACATATCTAGATAGCCACCCACCAATCTATATAACCTACCTACCCACCAATCTATCTAACCTACATTACATCTACCCATCCACTGATTCATCTAATCTATCTAGATACCAACTCACCAATCTTTCTAACCAATACCAACCCACCAATCTATCTAACCTATCTAGATACCAACCTACCAATCTATCTAACCTATCTAGATACTAACCCAACCCAGATAGGTTAGATAGATAGGTTAGATAGATTTAACCTATCTATCTATCTATCTATCTATCTATCTTTCTACCTACCTACCTAGTTCCTTATATCTGTCCATCTATCCAGCCACTCACTTTGTCTTGTTCTACTCTAATTATCATTTAGATTGAATTAAGGATGCAAATATTGGATTATCAGCATTTTTGGAATTGCTTTTCATTGCAATTTCATAGAGGCTCACATTAAAGGGGATAAGTCCAGAAAGGTTCACGAGTATGTACTCAAAAGAGATTTAAATAATCAGATGACGTACCTTCCTGCACTGCCTGGAAAGGGTTGTTTCCATCTACAAACTCCACGGACACAGTGATCTTCTCTGTCTCCAGGATCTCATTGTTGAGGTTGAGATCTGCCACCGCCATGCGGAACACCTCATCATCCTTTTTGGCAGACTCATCAAAAATGGCCCCTAAAACAAGATAATGTATTAAGATTTATCAAATGGTTGACATCTGGACACAGAAATAATAGAATTAAAATTGCTCCATAATATTTTTATCTCATTCCTGACCAATACAAACTCTCATGTAAGAGACACTCTAAAGGCGTTATAGTAATATTTGAAGTAACACTAATCTCTAACAGCAAATGTATATTAGCTGTATATTAGTTAATTAGCTGAGGGGATAACATAATGCCAACAACAGGATATATAAATATAAAAAAATGTGTCAAAATGTCTTTGAAACAACAAATAATAAATCACTATGTGCATACTGTACAAAAAGTTAGAAAACAGCCTAGCACAGCACAAACATCATCACTATATACAACATAAAATTATTTCTGGACAGCAGCACGGTGCCAAATGCCAAATGCTTTATTATTATTACTCTGTCTGGCTTAATTAGCTCCTCATTTTTTTCATTTAATAAATGAATCCTAGACAAGGTAAAAGAATATATACCAGCTCTTAAGTAAAAAGGTATGTGTAGACTGCCAATTATTTGAGCTTCAGACAAAGTCTTCAAACATGCATATAAATAAACACGCAATGATCTCTACATATGTGCACGTCAGGTTTTTAAAAGTGCAGGCAGCATGAAAATGTTTCTCTAAGCAATTTCATCTACAATTGTTGGTCTCTACAGATCCGGCTGCAATGGAAAACAGTATTTCAGGGCCTAAAATTGAATCTTGTATATCTATGTACAAGAAAATTGAATCTTGTCAACCTGTATACATGAGAGCTACGTCAAAAAAATTTCAAACCTCGGCGGTACGTAGGAAGTATGCTGAAGCAGAGTATTTTCGCAGTATGTGGGGACAAATTGGTGCTCTTTCAATGAGTGGCACACAGGAGACAGTCAATGTGTCCATATCACATTAGAGGCTGTGGTCAGTTGTGAACAGGCCAAGTCAAGACACTACCTGCAGGGCACTGCGAAAACTGTCAAGCCTTTAACAAGACAAATCTCAGAAAAAAAAACCTCACTTTGTCCTCTGCAAAACATCATAATGGGTCTTTTATCTGAGGACAGAATAGAGTTGCCATAGAAACAAAACTCAAGGTGGAAGCTTCTTTAAGGCTGCATATCTCATCCATCACAATGGGGAAAGCTGTAGAGTGGTATTATTCTGAAGTCCATGCGCATCTGCCTTAATTGGTTTTGATCCATCTAAAACCATATAATTCAGAATTCTGTTAGGTTGGACAGGGAATCTGTTGTAACTTAGTTTCTTAATCAGTATTTTTTTGTCTTGTTTTCAAGTAATAACACTAAAACTTTCCTAAAAGTCTGGTATCGTAAGTCATAATTTTGGTATCGTGACAACACTTCAACAAAATGTAGCAAGTTTTAGGGAAGGAAAAACATTTTGCAATTCAAAAACAAGCCTTGATTTTTAACTAATTTTACCTTGAAAGGATGTTTACATATTTGAATTGAAAACAAGAAAAAAAAAATACTCATTAAGAAATTAGTTTTGCATGTCAGTTACAAGTGGCTTGCTACCTTGTTTCATTATGTTTAAAAAACAAAACAAAAAAGAAAGACGGCTCAGGGTGCTTGGGGGAAAAAAAAAATTGAAATGTTAAAAGGACGCAGATGCTTGTTCAAACTGCGGCAAAGACTTCCTCAAGCACTTAGGTAGTGTGACTGAGAACAAAACATAATTCCACAATAAAGCGCTCACGAGTCTGTGGCAAGTCCTCATAAGCAACACTGGCCAGATTAATATCCTGCAGCCACTCTCAAGAGGAATAAAGCAACAGGAATCAAATTCTTGCCTGTCTTAATCAGTCCCACTCACTATCCCATGGGGGCTTCTCCTCTTCAGATGAGCGAGAGAGTGTAAGTGTGCACGAGTACGAGAGGGTAGTTGCGAATCCTGATTTACAAGCTGCTGGATTGCGGCTCTAAACAGGTAGAGAGGCTGCAGCTCTTGGGCAATTGAGTTGCGAGGCAAAAGACAACTTCATCAAATAAATCAAAGAGCAAAGAAATAGCACTCAGTCTGGCTCAACTGGACATACCAAGGGCAACTGGATTCAATCATAGAGTTCCGTGTCACTTTAAAGGGGTCCTATTATGCCCTTTTACAAAGTCTTGATTTTGTTTTCATGCTTGATTGTTCCAAAAACATTATTTTTTTTACATATTTTACATTATAACATCTCCTCTTTCCCCAGTCTGGGTCAAACGCGTCGTTTTCGATGAAGCCCCTCCTTCCGAAATATAAAATGTGCTGTGATTGGTTAGCTGGTTTCACTTTATTTTGATGGTCCCTTTAACACATTCTATTGACTATAAATAATGTTGCACCTATATGTCTACTAACACTCTAATGAGTGGTAGGGTTAGGGTTAGAATATGTTGACATATAGTTGCAAAGTTACTTATAGTCAGTAGAATGTCTGTTGGAGGACCATCACAATAAAGAGTTATCAGATATTAAGCAGACAGTCTACTAATATTCTAATGAGAGTTAGTTGACATGTAGTTGCAAGGTTACTAATAGTCAACAGAATGTTCAAAGGGGACCATCAATGTAAAGTGTTATCCACATTTCAAGCACGGACTTTGCACGCACGGATTTCACAGGACGTTTCAGAGTGGTATGTTACTCTTGTAATTTTCTTATAGATATGATGTTATCCACCATTATCATAATCAACACTATGGGTGTCTTACAAAAGCAAGAGCTTACAAAAGCTACAGTAAACATTACATTAATACTGTTATGTTAGTTAGCAGGCTAGCGAAGACAAAGCTTTGCCCTTGGTTTACATCATAGCTATCATAGCAACTACATAAAACATATAATTGGAACTGTTAATAGAAAACACAACTACAAATAATAAGACATACTTACAAGTTGTGATCCATAAACAACAGATTGTCCCGATAAAATGGAAACGGCTACGTCTGTATTGTACTCTTGTCTGTCTGCTGTTATCCGTAAAATTTGCAGCACACAGACAAACGTCAAGGTTATAATGTTCAGGAACAGTGTTTAAAATACATTTTAACCACTAAGTTCATCAGCCTTAGGACAAACACTCTTAATCTTAACCAGGGCCTCGACAACTTTTTTTGCGTATTCTGTGGGTGGGGATTATTTAAATGAGGAACATTCATAAATTCTGGAAAAATCATGTTGTAGTCCAAACAAGCCGTTCGTTGTAGTCCTTGAAAAGCAGATTCTGTTAAATAAAATATCTCCCTTTGAAGTGGACTTTGAGCTTTAACCTTGCTTTTTATGCTTAAACAGCAACACTACACACTAACAAAGTTGAAAAAGTGAAAAAGCATAATAGGACCCATTTAACAACAACTGGTCACAATAACATGGATGTGTCCAGATGGGTGGTCCTAGCCAGGTGGCCCAACATTGATTAACTCTCTCCCAAGACACAAGACCTTTAATAAAATCTGTTAAACCATATTGGATTAAATTGGAAGCAGCATAAAGAAATGCCAGCTAATCAAGTGATCTTTACTCAGCTTTGGCTATCCAAAATAAAAGTATAAGAACACAAACCAATTACCCAACAAATAGCAGTTTGCTGTCCCTGGTGCAACTTGTTGCCATTGGAACAATTTATCTATATAGTTAGCTGCTAGTAACCAACTTTGTTTTGATAACATTATTATTGTAGCTAATTAATACCAGCTAACCTCAATGCTACAAATTGATTAGCCTACAAATAGTGATTTATTTTACCTGGTGTGATAAAAATCAGCTTATTGTAATAACTAACATAAACTGACCTTAATGTTGCTATCCATCGGGGGAACATTGTATAATTAGCTATTCACCTTGTTGTCCAAGGAAGTAAGCCATTTCCTATGAATGTGCAAGACTCACAATAACTATAGGAATAAAAGTGCAGTAAACGGTAAAACTATTTGAGCTATTACAAACCAATGTGTTTATGATTACGATAATAAATTAATATCAGTGTGTAACTTCAATCAGCATAACAGACTATTTTTGTACAGCTAACTGGAAGCTGCTGACACTGGAAGCCTTTCACATTTAAAGTAAAAATGGCTGTGTTTCGCTCTTGTGTTAAACATAAGGTGGATATTATCTGTGTAAATTATCTGCATGTTAGGTGTAAGAAAAGCACGTTATTAAGTCATGTTATGATTTTTGGCATCTCTGTGTCCACTAGTCAAAGTAGCTTGGACACGCCACTGTTCAAGTAATTGATCAATAGTAATTTGTTTCTTTATTAATAATTTTCAATTTAAGGGCACAGGACAATGAAAATACAAAAAGTCTTTGAGAATCAATTGAGGTTATAAAAAAAGATTATGAACAAGGAACAATGTCACAATAACTCTGTGTCACACTGATGACAATAACACACTGATCTTCTCAAACAATGTCAAATTCATTGGAGGAAGAGCTTGGATAATTGGCCTTAAGCGGGTATTACAATGTGTTCTCTCTCAGCGAACTGCCATGACCTCAGGAAAACGAATGACGACTTCTTCCCTCCTACACTTCAGTCAGAGCAGCTAGAGGCTCTATATTGGTGCACACTGTCAAGCCTGTCACTGTTAGACAGTTTGAGAGGACAGCAGCTGGGTGAAAAGTCTTTGGTTCACGCTTTCTAACCCTAGTAAGTAGCGAGGCAGTGTAATGGAGCTCCGACACATGTTGCATTTGCAAGCAAATTGCTATTTGGAAACTCTCTTTGGTTTGTCCTGGGAGGTCTATAATACCTGGAGAGAGCTATGCGTTTGCATTTATCTCAAATGCACTGCTTGAATAGTTTGGGACCCCCTGGAAGTATGCAATTTGAACTTTTTCTCATGGGAACTGAATTTACGGTCACAGGGGCGCATCTCTAAAAAAGACGGCCGGTTTACGGTGACACCTCTGAGACAAGGCGGATTAATGAGCTTTGCAGACCACTGAGTGCAGTAATGGCTTGATATAATATGTGATGTAAAAACAGCAATACCGAGCACTGTTTATCATACTGGCAGTGGCCCGCCACGCACTGTCAGCCATTAATAACTCTCAATTTTTGCTTTACAGTCATGTGGACCTCTTGTCGTCTGCCAGCATGCAAACAAACGGTGCTGTTCTGGCTTTTGTTTGAGGATGTATGGTGGTCTACCCTCAAGCTTGTGCCTGCATTTACTGGGCCGTGGGTGAAATTTAATTAAACTGTCACAAACGACTGGCAACCCGCTGTGGTTATTTGCAGTTGTTTTTAACAAAGCCTATCATGATAATATTAAAACAATGATGACACCCCAGCTAGAAAGACCTGCATAAACATGTTGTGGTTTGGACGCTGATGCCCAGCATGGAAAGTCGGTGTGTTGGTGTCTTGAAGGCGCTGCTTAACTAGCATAACCAGAGAGACTAGAGATGCATAAGGTACATGTTCTAACTTAGAAAATTATTTACATTCTGTAAAAACAGACTTTTATGAGGACATTTTCTTAATTTATTTGTCATGTAGGTTTAAGATCTCAGACAAAAATTACACAATGGCCATAACAATTTGCTTCGCATTTGAGGAAAATTTAAAAAAACCAACAAAAAAAAACAAGACTGATTAGATCGGAGCTTGACAATGTCTTGCCAGTTCTTTAGTGTGAGAAGCTCATTGGTTACTGCCAAGCCTGAGTGATAAAGTTCCGGTAACGCTTTAGATTACAGCCCGGGAAGTACTACGCAAGTAAACTGAATTTACAGCGTAACTTTCGGAAATTATAGTGTAACTATAAAGTACGTGCGTGTAGGTATAAGGGAATAATATGTAATATTTGGGGAATAAAGGGGTAACTATCAGGAAAATTAACAAATAATTTCTACTGTAAGTAATTTTTAATTAAGGGGTAATTATCCATGTAGTTACAGGGTAAGTGGTGCTTGTTTTTTCATGTAGTTACAGGGTAAGTATGAATCTGCGGGCTGTAAATTAAAGTGGTGTTTGTTCCCCTCTTGTTTCATGTAGTTACAGGGTAAGTACAATAAAAACATTTACACAATCTGATATCACTCATAAATCTTCATTTGGAAAACAACTTTCAAAACAAATTTACAGCACTTCTTATTCGTTTCTTTTGCTTGGCTTCATCCTCTTGTTCTTCTTCTTTTTCGTTCTTGCCACAGATGAATCTTAAGAAGGAATCCTATGTCTCTAGCTATTATGTATTTAAAGAAAATACAGTACACCCAGAAATGTCCTCACCGTTTACTTGTCTTATACCCTCATGCCATCCAAGATGTATACGAAAGTTTATTTAAAAAAATAGTAAATGAATAAGAAGTGTCTTAAATCTGTTTTGAATTAAATTGTTTTTCAAGTAAAAGTTTTCTGAGTGATATCAGATTTTGTATGTGTTTTTTATTGTACTTACCATTTAACTACATGAAACAAGAGGGGAACAAACACCACTTTAATTTACAGCCCGTAGATTCATACTTACCCTGTAACTACATGGATAATTACCCCTTAATTAAAAAATACTTACAGTATACATACTTTTTTTATTTTCCTGATAGTTACCCCTTTATTCCCCAAATATTGCATATTGTTCCCCTATACCTACACGTACTTACTTTATAGTACACTATAATTACCAAAGGTTACGCTGTAAATTTGCTTTACTTACGCAGTACTTTCCGGGCTGTAATCTAAAGCGTTACCAAAGTTCCTTTAGGGCAAATCAGCCAAATCAATCCATTCTGCAGCCATATTTGCAACACCCCCAGGCAAAGACTGAAATCTCTGCAGCAAAACTTCAATAATAGATTTTAAATCAGGAATAAAATCTGACAATAGTATCATATAGCCTACTGTATTGTGCTTCCTAAACTTAAATTGTGCCAAAAAGAAATGGGAAAAATGTTTTAAACTTGTCATTTTTTTTACACGTTTTCCAGAAAAAATATCTAAAATCCCTCACACAACATAATTTTATTTCAGAAGCAATGCTACATAAAATAATTAAGACTTGTATCTAGAATATAAGCATATTTTGTATTTTTTCCCTTGTTCTAACTAACTAAGTCCCTGTTTCACAGACAAGGCTTAAGCTAGTCCTGGACTAAAATGCATGTTTGAACTGTTTTAACTGAAAAGCAAATTGCACTGACATATGTGACCCTGGACCACAAAACCAGTCATAAGTCACACGGGTATATTTGTGGCAATATCCAACAATACATAGTATGGGTCAAAATTATCGATTTTTCTTTTATGCCAAAAATCATTAGGATATTAAGGAAAGATCGTGTTCCATGAAGATATTTTGTAAATTTTCGTACCGTAAATATATAAAAACTATATTATTATTAGTAATATGCATTGCTAAGGACTTCATGTGGCCAACTTTAAAGACAATTTTCTCAATATTTAGATATTTTTGCACCCTCAAATTCCAGATCACAGTGCTGCTTCTCAAGAAAATGCATCTTGTTTTAAGGATTTTTAGATAGTTTAACTGGAAAATTAGACAATAAAAATGCTCATTAGGAATGAAAAAGAATATGTTTTTTTTTACTGCATCCATTAAAGTAAACTAAAAAGTGATTGGCTCATTTAATTGTACAGTGGGCCTACAGCTCCCACCCTGACCGTCTCAAAAGTGTTTAAACCCCACCTACAACCATCAAAGATAACCAGATTACCTTAGATTAGATTACCTTGCCAGCAACCATATCACCCTGTAGCCCAAGACTGGTTTCCCACTGAAGCTAAACAGGGCTGAGCCTGGTCAGTACCTGGATGGGAGACCTCCTGGGAAAAACTAGGTAGCTGCTGGCAGAGGCGTTAGTGAGGCCAGCAGGGGGTGCTCAACCTGTGGTCTGTCTGGGTCCTAACACCCCAGTATATTGATGGGGACACTATACTGTCAATAAGCACTGTCCTTCGGATGAGATCTGTGGTCATTAAAAATCCCATTTGCCCATTGGCCTCTGTCCATCATGGCCTCCTAATAATCCCCATATACTGATTTGCTTCTTCACTCGGCCTCCTCTCCACAAATCAGCTGGTGTGTGGTGGACGCTCTGGTGCAATATGGCTGACGTCGCATCATCCAGGTGGATGCTGCACATTGGTGGTGGTTGAGGAGACTTCCCCCCCCTTCCATGTAAAGCACTTTGAGTACCCAGAAAAGCGCTATATAAATGTAACGATCTATTATTATTTATTATAGACTGGTCTAATCTGTTTTAATGAATTTTAGTACCCTTAATGCTCAATCACAAAAACCCTCCTGTATATAAACATCTTTAACTAGCCTAAGGACATTTGGTGGTCTAAACTGGTCTACTAGTTTATTAAGCTGGTTTCAGCCTTGACAACAATGGTATATACTTACATCATTTAGCTGTAATCACACTAAAAACTGCCAGCAGGTGGACCAGCTTTCACATGTGTATTCTAAAGTAAAGAAACTATAACAAAATATCAATTGCCTCTTTTAACTGAAAGGCTGCACTTTCATTCCTACAACCGCCTTACTGAGCCTTACAATCAGCATAAAAATCATCTTGTGCCATATGAAACCAAAGTAGAAATCAAGGATTTTTCATGCAAAACAAATGGCTGTGGGTTAACTGAGTGTAATTTAAGTACAAACAAGACTAGAGTCACTGTTCATTTGTGTTTGTTAGAGCCTTACAATCCAGCTGTTACAAAACAAGAAGCTGTGATTGAGCCACAGGTGGTTAAAACTGTTACACCAGGGCCCATTCTCATTTAGGCAAGTACATGACGGCCATATTAAAGGACTTTGGCAGAAAGAAAAAAAACACCAGTGAAAGCTTTCCCTATTGACGGCTTGACACGACCTGTGTGTGCAATAAGACACCTGCTGCGCATTATCCTTTTTGAGAGTGATTTAAAAAATATTCCCAAAGATGCCATTTCTTCTGCAAAAGACACTGCATGCTTCCCTCCCTCTGGCTCAGACGCACTTTCATTATTACAATGTAAATTAATTTCCCTTCATCATTAATGCATTGAGCTGCCAGCTTCCCCTGCCCCTCAAAAGCAATTTCCATCCTGCATTGCTGTCCTTCACCTTTTCCTTTTGCACACATCTTTGCTTCTGACATTTAATCAAACCTGGCTTAAATGGGGCTGCTGAGTCCTCAGACAGATGGGCACGTGAAGGCATGACTCCTGTTAGAGAAGGACCCTTTGACATCATTAAGAGTGTGACAGTCCAACAATGAGTCACGCTGTCCACCAGACGGAAAGGCGCAGAAGAAATGAGAGGAGAAGCTGTGGAATGTGGGGCAAGCCAAGAGTTATTTTCACCTCGGTGTACGGCTTAACAATTGTTTCTCCGGCTCCTTGCCGTTTGTGTTTCCCGATGCGAGAACCTGGGCTCACATAAAAAAAAAATCCCAAGGGGCTGGAAAGCTCCCTCACCTGAATCAGGAAAGCGAGTTTACGGCTCTGAGGTCCGAAACCTAATACTGTCTGTAAGTCAATAACCACCAGTGCTTTTACATGCCTTCCCTAAGGAAACTGGTGTCAGGCAGGCTTTAAGGCACTGTACTGCATGCCTAATGATCTAGAACAAATTCAAGAGAGCTTTAGACAACCAACCAAATGTTAAATGACTTTAATCCCTGTTTCTCAGCTGAAATGCAGTTATAAATTGAAAATAAACTGTACATTTAAATTTAATTAAGGCTACTTAACCACTCCATCAGACACAGATTGTGTATTTAGATCTAGTTTGTGGATTCACATATCTAGTGTAGCTTTTCCTATTTTACAATGAAAACTGATCTTGAATATTTGCTGGGATGCTGATTCCTCATTAATTAAAATTTACATATTTGGCCCAAATGTCAATATTCAGTATTCATCAGAGCATGTGACAAGGCTAAATTCAGTGACATATTGACGCTTTTCTTTTCACCTTTTCAGGGATAGTTCACCCAAAAATGAAAATTCTGCCATCATTTACTCACCCTCAAGTTGTTTCAAATCTGTATACATTTCTTTGTTCTGTTGAACACAAAGGAAGATATTTGGAAGAAAGTTTGTAACCCGGCCTCTTTGGGGCACCATTGACTTCCAAATACTATGTAAGTCAATGGTGCCCCAGACCTGTTCAGTTTCCCACATTCAGAACAGAACATAGAAATGTATAAAGGTTTGGAACAACATAAGGGTGAGTAAATGATGATTTTGGGTGAACTATCCCTTTAAATGAAAAGGATGCCATGCTTCATTAACCCATCCATATCTATATCTTTGTTCCCATAAAGGAATTTGAAGTGCTGTTTGTCGGTCATATTCAAGGGTGCGTTTAATATAACATTGAGCATTCATACACAGTATAACGGGCTATAAAAATGCTAAATGTGAACATCTTTACCATACCATTCTTTTTTTATGGACACTTGAACATGACATATGCGACAATGCAGATAAATGAGCCAGATTGAGTCACAGTGCACCTTCTGCCCATTTCTGGGAGGCCTTTCTTGGCCATTTTCAAGATTGCGTTAAATATGACTACAGGGGTCTAAGCCCTCATTGGCTGCCCTCTGACATTTTTTACGCTTCAGGTGACCCAAATTTGAGTCCCAGCTCATAGTTCTTTTAAGATCCTGTACCCCTCTCTCTTGCCCGCATGGCTTCCAGTCTACTCTATTCTGTCCTATAAGAGTAAATGCAAAATCTTTTGGGCAAGATACACAGTCATATTCAAGTCAACAGACAATAATATATCCATTGTATATATATAGCCTATATAGAAACACTACTGTTAAAAAAATCTGCGTCAGTAAATAAATGACAGTAAAGACATTTATAGTGCTACAAAAAAATCTCTTTGAAATAAATGTGACCTGTGCTGGCAAAATGAGTCGCAATGAGCAGATTTTCAAAAATAAGTTATTATTTTAACATTCTCTATTAAAAAAACTTCAAAATTATGTATGATTTGTTGTAATCAGACAAAAAAAAAATAGCTACACCTGTTTGATGTCAATAGAGTCAATTTTGAGAAAAAATCGTTTTCTGAAGGTTCCAAAACAAAATCACCTAGCAACCATACCTTAAAATCCCTGGTAATGATACCAAATTTGGCACACACCAAGTCAAAACCAAATATCTATAGGAAAAATATATATATTCAACTTTTTGTCCATGATACCACAATTGTTTGATTAACATTAATGAAACAGACAGCCATATTAAGACCTAATGTTGAAACTTTCTATTTATCAAAGGAACGCTGAAAAATTGTATCAGGTTTCTGCAAAAATATTAAGCTATTTGATAATTGATATTGATAATAATGAGAAATGTTTCTTAAGAAGCAAATCGGCATATTAGAGTGATTTATATTAAAGGATCCTGTGACGCTGAAGACCAGAGTAATGATGCTGTAATTCAGCTTTGTCATCACAGAAATTAATTACATTTTAAAGTATGTTAAAATAGAAAACAGTTATTTTAAATTGTAATAACTGTGGGATATCATAGGCAGGAAAAGAATACACCTATGCTACCTTTAAAAATAAGCCAGTTGAAGGTATTTTAGTACACAGGCCATGGCGAATTAGGATGCACCTTTTTCTCTTCTACTTTTAAAAAGGCACCAATTTTCAGCGTTCAGACGCAGCCAGTTTGTGAGCCAAATGCACAGGTGGTCTCTGTAATGAAGTAGAAATGCTGATTTTTAACTGTGGCGCTAAGTACTGATTCCCTCAAGTGAATCCCAACATGAGCCCTGAATCCCATCACTGAAAATATCTATTATGATACATAATGTGTATGTAGGTGAAAAATGTGTGGGTCTACTGCAGGTCTGTGTGAAACAACTAGAATTACAGGTTAGAAAACTCTGACATCCTGTGTAAACCTAGACAACCCTCTCAGTGACTTTTAAAACTGAGCTGCTAAGCACAAGCTTTCGCTTCGAAAGTGCATTTAGCTTGTTGTGGCATTTTTAAGCAGATAGCCACACTCACTGAATCTTAGGCAGATGATGATAAACAAGGATTGTGACACTTTAAGTAGGTTTCTGCGCCCAGTTAGGCATCTTTAACAGTTCTTAAGGCTATTTTAAATAAGGCAGCAACACAGACTAGCAATATTCCCTTATTTATAATGCAAATCCATCTCAGCTGAGAGGTAAATTATCTGGAAACGTTCGCCTGCTTGACACTGATGTAATTCAGTGGGAAAATCTGCATGAGAAGACACAGACTTGCCCCACTCTTTCTGAGGTGTCAAAGATTGGAGTGCAACGAGGAAGAGAGAGAGAGATGGGATGGATTAATTTAAAAGTAGGTTGGTCAGCTCCTGACAAGCTTGGCTGAAGATATGCAAGATCTAACACAATGTTCCCAGGCCCATCATCCATCATCACTGAGCACATCAGGCATGAGCAGCAATGAAGCAGGGAATGGGTTCAAACTTAAAAGCTCTACTGACAGCAACCGACCCGCCCATGGGGGCTTCTCTCTCTCTCCCTCAGACCATGACCTCAGTGATCAAGGGCCAGGTTACATTCCATATCTACTGAGGGTCCATTTAAAGCATGGAATCTTTTTAATGGAGCAAAGTATTCAAAAGCCGTTTGACCTTCCCCTGGTGACCTACACACGAGTATGTGTTTTACGAAGCAAGGCGATACTTGTAAGCGTAGCCGTGCTTGTCTGCTGCTTCATTTATAACACAGAGAGTCAGCACAAACGTAACAAACCCGCGTCTGTTGTTTTATTCATCACTGCAGTAGAAGTGGGTGGCCTGGAGGACAAGAGAGTGGGGGAGCAAAGGAGATGAAAAAAGCAAGTTCTCCCAGCAAGCAGGCTATACACAGCCCAGACTTCTCCACTTGCCCACAGTCTAACAGCTTTGCAGCTCCGCATTTAATATTCAGAGCGATCCGCTGGAATTGCGGTCAAATTTATAGTGGACAATCATGGGGGAGGTGTAAAACAAGAATTTGGAGACGAATCCTCACACATATGATTAGTAATTGCAAGATATATTAAAAATTGCACAACGCAAAAATTATATTATATTATATTATATATAATTTTATATTGTATTAAGCACAATATTGTTCATTTATACTTAAAATATATACAAATATCACAGAAATATATTGTAATAAGTAATATACAAATATATATTCAATTTGCCAAGGAAGAAAGATAAATAATATGCTACTGTTCAAAAGTTTGGGGTCGATAAGATTTTTTTTAAGTTTCTGAAAGAAGTCTTATGCTCAAGGTTGGATTTATTTGATAAAAAATACAGTAAAAACAGCAATATTGTTAAATATTTTAAAATGTAATTTATTCTATTGATGACAAAGCTGTATTTTCAGCATCGTTACTCCAGTCTTCAGTGTCACATGATCCTTCAGACATCATTTTAATATGCTGATTTGGTGCTGAAGTAACAAATATTTTGTGGGGAAAAATATGTGATTTATTTTCAGGATTCTTTGATGAATAAAACGTTTATTCGAAGCATTTATTCAGGATTTATTTGAAAAATGAATCTTTTGTAACATTATACGTCTTTACTGTCACTTTTGAACTATGTATTGCATCTTTGCTGAATAAAAAGTATTCAAAAAATGTACTGTCCTCAAACTTTTGAATGGCAATGTTAGACTTGCTATGATATCATAATTTTCATTATATTGGACAAGGGTGTCCAAACTCAGTCCTGGAGGGCCACTGTCCTGCAGAGTTTAGCTCCAACTTGCCTCAACACACCTGCCTAGAAGTTTCTAGTATCCTTAGTAAGAACTTGATTAGCTGGTTCAGGTGTGTGGACACCCCTGGCCTACACATGTAGTTTGCTTTCAATCTTTGAATTAATTTATTTTTATTTATTTTAAACAAAAATGAAAATTAAACTGAGAAAATATCACACAGGACACTTTTGGGGGGAATCGAGCATTCTTTGCAATATTGGTCTTGGAAATTTATCTTGTTTTAATGATGTTTTTAGACACATTTTTACTGAAAAACGCAAAA
The DNA here is from genome assembly GCA_039654625.1 of Rhinogobio ventralis. NCBI lineage: Eukaryota > Metazoa > Chordata > Actinopteri > Cypriniformes > Gobionidae > Rhinogobio > Rhinogobio ventralis. The sequence continues at coordinate 20,811,897 of CM077211.1, forward strand.
AGTACTGATGGAGAAAATGTTTTTAAAAAAGATGATTGAGACTCTCCACCCTCTCAAATTACTACTAAATACACATGACACCCTTCTACAGTATTTTCTGACACACTGAAGAAGCCTATTCTGATAGAAGAGCACTTCATTTGCCAACTTATTTAACAGAAAGCTAAATCAAATCAACAGCTCTTGGTCACATCTAAAGTGAGAATGATTTCACGTTTACCAAAATTGAGGGTGTGATCTCAGTTTCCTCAGCTTTCCTCAACAAAACATCCTTGGAACAAATAAACAGTTCACCCTATTTCAGATTGCATATTTCACAAGCAATCATCATGTATTAGTGGTTCAAATTGCATGTGAAATTGTAATCTGGAACGTTAATCACTTGTTCGTCCACAGATTTTTCCTAAATTAAGCTATTTTGTGACCTATATATCTCAGCTAAATGATGACGTAAATGAGGTAAACAGGGTTTGGAGGGGGTTTAGGGCTCAGGGGGTGTCAAATCCTGAGAGATTCTGCATGCATTTAATTCCTGTGGTTAGCCCAAATCAAAATTAAATTATAGCCACGGAATTGATATTTGGAAATTTGCTAAGTTCTACCTGTTATCGATTTCCATCAAGATAACAAAGAACAATACAATGTCTCAATATTGGCATTTAAAAAGCATACAATGAATTTGCTACAACCATTGGATAAGGATCTTCAGATAAACGTCTGCACCTAAATACAGAGATAAATTAATTACTCGCCTTATTATGAGAAACAAAATCAAGGGTAAACAATTTAATTAAAGGACCAAAAAAGCGCAGTATTTTTGTTCAGCCTAATGTGTTTTGTTTAGGTCAGCGTATATACTCTTTAAATGTCCTTTTCCCCATCTGTTTAAAGGTTCATTTACATACTTTTCTTTTATCCATGATAAATTTTATTCGTGCCTGTGCAGCCAGCAACAATATTCTTGCTAAACACAAAGTCAAAATTCAAATCACACTGAACATATACTATCTTGTTAACAATGAGCGTAAACATTCAGGTGAAGTTGCTTTAGCAGCCAGCCAAGAGCTGGAAAAAATGATGAAAGGGACGGAGAGCTTAGCATAACAAAAGTCAAGCATTTACATAAGCACACGGTGTATCTGTACGGGGCTATTTTCTGTGTAAACAAGGAACAAAAACATCAGTGTGATGAGGAATGACATTCTCGGCTCCAAGAAAATAAGATGGATCCCTGCCAATAAAACTGTAGTTTTGAGTGAGTCATGCTGAGAGAATAATTATTAGAATCAAAGAATTGTCATTAAGTTTGAAAACTTCTGGACAACATTTTGCTACTGTATAAGCACTTAAAGTGACAGAATTTGTCAAATCTACATCCTTTAAAATATGTACTTTTTATTTACTTAATCTTTACTTAAAACTCAAAATGCTAAACTAATAAAGATTTCTGTGCTTACAGACTCCATGCTGCTGTGCTTATAGTTAATTATTTCAGTTCAGAAAATGCTCCACTTATTAATAATCCAACTAACAAATAATCAGTGCACAATTAGTGCAAAGTGACAAGTGTCAAATTTATTTATTGTTTAATACAGTCTCAAATTCACCTTCCTGCTGCTAACTTTCTGATTGGGCGGTGCATATGCCAACAGATGATGCTGAGAAAATCTCTTGTGTATGCATTGGATGCCTTCCGAGCAAAATTTGTGCAAACATATGCGTGCTGGTTTTCCCTTTGAAGAATATGTAATCCTTGAATGATTAAAATACCATTGTGAGCTTCAATAACAAAGACGTTAATAGGGGGAGAGGCTTTTGTAAGAGGAGGGATAAGCATGCTCTCATCTTGAGTACTGATGTATCCATGCAGTGTGTTGTACTATTGTATTGTTTTCCCCGAGCTGTCAGCAAACCTCAATCCAGGCTTGTCTGTGAGGTCCCACAGTTTTCCAATGCTGCTACGTAAAAAAAAAAAAAAGTAATTGTTTGTTGTTTTTCTTTGGCACACTTCCTAATGTGAAATGCGTTCATTAATTCATCTGCGAATAGCACAATGAAAGACAAAATAAACAAAAAAATCCATGAACAACATCGATCCATAGAATTAAAACTTGAGTTAGCTACATTACGAGCTACTAACAAAAAGTGTGTGTGTGTGTGTGTGTGTGTGTGTGCACTCAAAGTGAATAACACTGATTATCTCTTCATCATGGCACCTGTTAGTGGGTGGGATATATTAGGCAGCAAGTAAACATTTTGTCCTTAAAGTTGATGTGTTAGAAGCAGGAACAATGGGCAAGCTTAAGGATTTGAGTGAGTTTGACAAGGGCCAAATTGTGATGTCTAGACGACTGGGTCAGAGCATCTCCAAAACTGCAGCTCTTGTGGGGTGTTCCCGGTCTGCAGTGGTCAGTATCTATCAAAAGTGGTCCAAGGAAGGAACAGTGGTGAACCTGGTCCGATCAAACAGACGAGCTACTGTAGCTCAAATTGCTCAAGAAGTTAATGCTGGTTCTGATAGGTGTCAAAATACACAGTGCATCACATTTGGTGATTTAGTAACTGCAGACCAGTCAGGGTGCCCATGCTGACCCCTGTCCACCGCCGAAAGTGCCAACAGTGAGCATGTGAGCATCAGAACTGGCCCACGGAGCAATGGAAGAAGGTGGCCTGGTCTGATGAATCACATTTTCTTTTACATCACGTGGATGGCAGGGTGCGTGTGCGTCGCTTACCTGGGGAACACATGGCCCCAGGATGCACTATGGGAAGAAGGCAAGCCGGCGGTGTGATGCTTTGGGCAATGTTCTGCTGGGAAACCTTGGATACTGCTATCCATGTGGATGTTACTTTGACACGTACCACCTACCTAAGCATTGTTGCAGACCATGTACACCCTTTCATGGAAACGGTATTCCCTGGTGGCTGTGGCCTCTTTCAGCAGGATAATGCGCCCTGCCACAAAGCAAAAATGGTTCAGGAATGGTTTGAGGAGCACAACAAGTTTGAGGTGTTGGCTTGACCTCCAAATTCCCCAGATATCAATCCACTCAAGCATCTGTGGGATGGACTTAAAGGATCTGTTGCTAACATCTTGGTGCCAGATACCACAGCGCACCTTCAGGGGTCATGTTATGCCTGATCGGTGTATATATATGAGCAATATCATACGAGTAGCAGTGTGATATGGCTGTATATCACACTCATGTTTAACCATTATCTACATACAAGCCAGCGTCAAATTCCTAAAGGACTGGCCGAGATGAAGCTGTTCTCTGTGGGTTCATGAGTGCTGAACGGCTGCTGACGGCCTGGATTCACCAGACTTTCCAGCATTTGATATGAAGAGGACCGTTTACAAACCGGTGGATTAGAATCAATAGGACTATTCAGAGCTACATAAGAGAGACAGCCATTTAGGATGAACCAATTATCTAGCATAAATCTGACTTCCCAACACTGTATGAAAGAGAGGGTCATTTAGGATGAGCTGTGAACATTTCGTCCTTTTTCGTCATAATTTTGTCTCTAAAATGAATCAAATTTTCCCACATTACATACAAGTACCTTTTAGAAGAAACTGATTCACAAGAATCAGTCAGGTCTTTCAACGCTATATATGAGGTGAAGCTGGATACACAATACATTGTGACATTAAAACAGATATGGCATTTGGTTGCTTTGAAAAAAACTTGTTACTGAAAAAGTTACACAAGCAACAGTCAGTATGTTTACATGGACAACAATACTCCGATATTAACCTGATTAATACAATACTCTGATTAAGAAACTACCATATAAACAGCGATTTCTAATTACCTTAATCCGGCTAAAGTCATACTCGAAGTAAACACAAATCGAAAGACGTGTAGTATTCCTATTTTAGTCACATTATCGAAGTGCATTATAGACATGTACACACTTTAATCACACTATTAACGTCGTGTAGGAGTTTTCACTGCAATTTGCGACAGGACACATACGCACACGGCAGTGGTCAAACATTTGACGGCAAACAAGAGAGCATGGCTTGGCTTCAAGCAACTCTCTCCCACCAGTCCTTACTTTGTACTGTCATCCAGTACCTATGAGTTTGTCGCAGTGGCAGAGGAGGCCCGTTGCTGGAGAATTTGTATCCGCTGTTGTCTATTTGCATGTATAGCATGACAAATAATTAACTGCACTTGAAGCTTTCATAAAATGTAAAAATGAAACACCCAAAATTGTATGTGGTACCATAACGAAGGCAAACTGTATGTTGAATGTCTGACTGCGTGGCATGTAGATGTAATGACATGAGGCATTAATCGATCTATGTTCTATAACATGTAAAACGGGAACATGAACAGAATATTCTAAAAGCAACTCATGTAAACACCTTAATCAGAATATCGTCTTAGTCAGATTAAGGTCAATAATTAGATTACTGCTGTCCATGTAAACGTACTGTTTTTACCTGTAAGATACCATTCACACATCAGTACCAAAGTACTCTGTGATGTCAATAATTTGACTGTCCAATCTATCCCACTTTTTTTACTTTTGAATGCCAGGAGACACACACAGAACATGGTTTTGCTCTTAAAAACACGGAATGAATGAAAAAGAACTTGCGTGGCACAACTGTCAGGCGTCTGTCTAGCTCATGTTAACATACTCATAGCTTTATGATTGTTCCAAAGCAGACTTCTTGCATCAGACTTCTTACAATCCTATTCTTTTTTCACACATAGCATCATACCTGTAATTTACTGGTTATGTTACAAGTTTTCATAACGAATAATTGCCAGTACTTATTTACTGGTATTTTTGAAAAGATCCTGTTCAAACATGATTTCTTAACAGTTACCAGTAAATGTGTGAAAGGGGCTATTGACTTGTTAGTTTGTTTCCTCACTCTTTTTTTTTAGACTGAACAAGATCAGATGTGAAAAATTGTCCACAAGAGAAAAATTACAGCACCAGAACCAAAAAAAGCACACACATTGCAGTTTGAGCTTCAAGTGTCAGATACTGAACGTACAGAAAAAGCTTAAAGCTCTGACTTTGCTCAAGGCACCTGAGACTGTTTGTGCTGAAGTGAGCTATCAGGGCAGAGTTCATCCTTCCATGGAAATGCCTGAAAGCCGTATGCCAGAAGTGTTCAATAATGAACACACGGGTTGTAGCACCATGTTTTAGTCTCTACCGCTCTCAATTTCAGTCTCCGCCAAATGTCAGTCAGGCTGCTCGCAGATGGGGTTATTTCTTGATGTGCACCTAAGAATAAACAAATAAAAGTGTGATAATTGAATCGCCGAGCTTCCACCCACATTTAAACACCCTTTTCCGACTTTCAAAAACAAGTTGACATGTTTTGCTGCGAAGCACATATCTGTGGCGCAATACATCCGTGATATATGGGAAATGTCATGTCGTTCTGAAAACACGAGGGAAGATAAAAGGAAGTCAGAGAGTTTTGTGCTCCTCGAAAAGCAGAAACCACCAGAGCAGGTTTGCTCTTGACTCAGGTGGGAGTGAATTGCCAAACCTCAGAATAAAGGCTCTATCTGCCATTGACAGGCGTGATAGTACACTGCTGAGTGTCTCACCTCCAAATGGTTGTCGGCTCATGCCTTTTATCCGATACTGTTAGCATGGTGAGATTTACACATACTGTGCAGCACTCCTCAAAGATTCTCTATGAAACAGATGGAGCCAGATTGCCCTTGGTGTCTCAGCCTTCCACTTTGAGGTCTCCCATCTTGCTTTAATCATATCTAGCTCAAGATCAAATGGTGCACATGGATAGCAACAACTAAGTCGCACTGTAAAGCACTGGCAGAGTGTCAGGACCAGACATGATCCTCATTAGAGTAACTAATACTCGGAAATGATTCCTATATCCCTTCATGGCACTGATTTGCACTGAGCAAACATTCATAAGCCTGGCAAACAGCACATGTGATTATATAGCACGTGTAATGTCAGACTCAAAAAAATGGGCATGCTAGAACTTATGCATTCATCGCTACTACAAGGAATCACACATGCTTTGGCCCGAAGGAGAAAATTCAGAGGGAGAGACATGGAGGCGAATCTTGCAACTTAATATTCTGTGTGAGAAATGCACTCTACATCTTGCCCACAGAGGATTTTTACAATCAAGCCTACTTTCCCGCATCCTAAACAGTGCTAAGGATCTGTTAATGCATCTATCAACATAATATGAGGTTAATGAGGTTTCTGTATCACAAAGACATTATAAATATCTGCCTCATCATTCAAAGGAAGCCAGCGTGGAGAGTTGCATTCTGATTTCCACACAAGCCTATGTGTGCTAGCGACTTTAAATTTGGTTGTGCCGAATGCCCAGGGGACCTGAAGTCTTTGGAGAAGTAAGCGAGATTCTGCAGTGTTAAAATGTAGATATAAAGAAGCCAATTCATTTCATTCCATCATGCTATAGAGACTGTGACCCAGTTTTGAAAATTTAAATGGGGATTTGATATGAAGGGGCACATTAATTGGAACAGATGCCTTCTCAATTATTAACATCTCACACAGTATGCTTGTATGAGCTAAATCCACCCATTGTACGTCTTTTTCTATGCACAAGATGAGGTCTTAATCATGGTGCAAGCAGATCACATCCTATTAAATGGTAATGTGAACAGAGCAATATTTTCCATTGAACATTCTATTGAAGGTCCCTCTGGCTGCAGACGATCAAGAGAAGCCTTCAGCAATGCAGTATTAAATAAACATCACTACATGGAGAACAATTCCAACAGAGGGAGCTCGGCAGATTGTATAAACTGAGTGAGATCAGATACAGATACAATATCAGAGTATTCTCCAAAATGCCAGAACACTTCTATAAAGATAGAGTGAGATATGGTCAAAGCAAAACTTTTTTTCCCCCAGCAACTCATAAATACATGACAGAAAGTAGGCAGAGAATATTTTTTTTGGTCCTAAATTTATAGTGAAAAGCAGAAAAATACTTGCGCCCATTAATAGAACAGTACACAGTACACTAACTTTTAATTCCATATATATGATATCAAATCCCTTAAAATGCCTTAAACATTATGACTATATATGCATCCAATGCATCGACTGAACACTGACCTGCATTCTAATAAATTAATAAACAAACAAACAAATATATTAACAGATTATGTATCAGGCATTAATAGTAAATGGACATATTCATTTCAGTTTTATTTTTTGATACATGGCAACAAAGTTAAAAAAGGAAATAAACACAGTACACTGATTAGTGTGAATTACCATGAAGTACAAAGTACTTCACGGTTATTGTGGAAAACTGCATAAATTAAAGTTTCGAGGGAATGTTATATTACTGGAAAATCATCTGATCTGCATTGCAGGTAGAAAAAGGAGCAAAAAAAACCCCATCAGTATCTGCTGTGAATGAAAATTCACCATAAATAACTCATCAAGTCATCAAGATGTCTTCTCATTCCATTTTCTACAATCCAAAGCATAACAATGTGCACAGCTGTCACTGTTATCACAGTGGGAAGCATAAAGAAGACCACTTGACTGGTGAATGGTGTAGGTCTGAGCAGGTAACTGTTGTCTTTATGTCTCCATTAACACAGACGACTTCTTGAAAAAGGAACATTGCAAAGTTTGCAACCTTACAGGTCAAAAACTGCCAAAATGCATCAGAAAATGAATACTTTGCCCTTCAGCCACATACTGGATGTGCTTGTTGTAGCAATGCAAAACAACATATGGACATGTCCACAAAATCTAAACCCAGCACAATGCTTCCACTTGACCTCTGAGCCACAGCCCGCTGATTCTTCCCAAAATCAAACTGCTCCTCCTTTCCGAGCCCTTACGCTCCCGCTGTTTCTTTGTGATTCACGAGCTCTCGCGTTTGGACGGGCTAGTATCGGGGTGTTGTCCGTATATCAGAGCCCTACTCCAGGGCTGAGTGGCAGGGTGGTAAATTTCCTTTATGTTGTCATTACTTATGGTGAATAGCTTCTCGTATCAGCCAGACCAGCTGCGTATGAGTTACTGCCATAGATCAAACTCCATGACTTCTTCTTGGGAGTGAAATAGCTGGCATAATAACATGTTAAAGCAAGGCAAGACTGCTCAACAAAGAGTACCCCACGTAGATGCTATTACTTATTGTCTGGAGTCTGGATGTCCTTGAGACAGAGAGTTTATCACCTAGCCTTGGGTAGCTCTCCATAAAAACATAGGGCAGAACACATTAAAGTGTCACAGAAAATGTACCAAAAGTGGCCCTGTCTCTAAAGAGGGTCACTGGCAAATCAACAAACATCCACAAGTGCTTTTTCTTTTTTGGTAACAACTAAGACCAAGACTTTGATAGATATTAAGAGATGGTTAATACCCCCCCCCACACACACAAAAAAAGAATAATTATTTCATCATGTCATTTTAAAACTTTCATACAAGGAAAGTTAATGGGAATGTTTGGATCAACATGAAGGTGAGTAAATGACAATTTTCATTTTTTTTTTTTACCCTCACAGACCCAAATATAGAAGAAGAAAAAAAACTGTAATGTTGTAATATTACAACAGTGGGCCTTACAGGGTTAAAGGAACTATCCCTTTAAGAACTATAGGAAATAATGAAAAGTACATTTGAACGCTGTTCATTTCCAATATTGTGACAAAACACCTGCTGTGAATTCCCCCCTCCCAACACTCAACCTTCCTCTAGCACCTCTCATACCCCCTGTCCACGTCCGATTTCCCACTGTGTGCTCCCTTCATTCTTCCCTCTCACTCCTTCCATTTCCTCTCCTTGTTCTTACAATGAGGACTCTTATCATTTGCAGTTTGGCTCCCACTGAGAGTGTGAAGGTCAGGTAGATATAAACGTCTCTCATTTTCCCCACAAAACCCTGCAGGAATCAGGATGGTTTCTCTCCCCCAATAAGGGGTTATTCTAGATATGGTCAAACTGAACAAAATGAGCCAACTGTGAAATCATATATACATTTCAAAATGGAATAGGTTAAGAGATATTTTTGTTTCTTAAATGCATTTATCACATCCTGTGAGTGCATAATACCTGAATTTGACCTGATTTGAGAAGTGTTCTGAACTTGATTTGAACTGCTAAAAAGGTATGAATGCATTTATTTGTTGCATTGGAATATTAAGAGGGTGTAGACATCTACAAATACATACAAAATAAAAAGGATCTGTTTAAGTTAGTAAACTGAGTTTCAAATCACACGTAAAAACATTTATTGGGAATTAGTTAATGTCACTTTTTACTCCATGCAGTGAATATTTCAGAGATATTTAAAAGGCAAGTTTAATAGTAGAGCATGGTGTCATACTACATGGGTTAAAGGAATAGTTCACCCAAAAACGGACATCCTGTCATACTCACCCTCATGTCATTTTGTGTGGCTTTCTTCTGTAGAACACAAAAGAAGATATTTTGATGAATGTTGGTAACCAACCAACACTGAGACATTTCTCAAAATATCTTCTTTTGTGTTTCACAGAAGAAAGTAAGTCATACAGAGGGTGAGAAAATCATGTCAGAATTTCGGTCCCTGTAAGTTGTCACCCTACATTTGTTTAATAGAGCCTGACATTAAACAACTACTAACATATTAAACAAAAAAACCATTCAGAAGAAAAAATGTAACACACACAAAAAAAACATGGTTCTTAATAAATTCATAATATTTAAAAGATGTGAGAACTTATGCTGCGGTCACATCTCATTTCATGTAAACCACATTCGCAAGAAAAGGTCAGCGATGCGGTCTCTCTAATATCTGTTTTGATCTGCTGTATTCTTTGATTCATAGAGAAGAGGATATTTTGCAAGTAATCCACATTCAAAAGGGATCTGAGCGATTGGTATTGCTGGGTAATACAAATACAAGTTGGGATTTAGTCTGTGTGTTTGTGTGTTTTCTTAAAGCGCAGACTTTCTGTGTGTCAACTCATGAAAAACAGAGTTTGAGTATAAAAGAGATATTCCACAAATATCAGCAGTTTGCAGAGATCCGATCTCCCTTGATACCGGTGCTTATTCTTCCCCCTATCTGGACGCTTGTCAATAAAAAACGAGTTTTGCCATTAGACAGCGAGCACAAAAAAATTATGCAGCAACCTCTGGAGCTTCAGGACCCACAACACGAGGAGCTAATCCTTAAAACTCTTTAGCCACTTGACCATCGTTTGTTCGTTCAGAAAGACAGAGGCTGGTCTGACTGGTCTGTGATAAAAAATTCACTACCTGTTTACCTGAAAAATCTCTCATCATGCATTATGTAGGACAGTGAGATTTTCACGCCTGGAGCCTCCCACCATGTCGCCAAGGCTGAGAAGAGAGCATCTGCTGCTGGGAAACGGCTGGCTACAGCCGTTGGAAAACTCTTCGCCCCAGTGCTCCTCATTAACCTTCAACAGCTCTTATACACTCTGAGGAGTGAGATCAGACGAACACTGAGGAAATCTCCCAAAATTGACTGATTGGGTTTTTGAAGCAGCTATAAAAGAATCGGGCAAAGACCAAGGTCTTAATACAACATGGGCATCAGAAGTCAAGATGTTCATGATAAATAAATAAGCGTTTCGACGTTTCAAGCGGGACATAAATATCCTTTTCCTGAGGTTAAAAGAAAAGACCAATGAGATTCAGCGAGGTCACCACCGAGGCACTCGAACGCGAATTTCCATCCGAGGGAGCATGTCTTGAGGATGGGAACGTGTTTTTGACTTGGCTGAATTTAAGTCCTCTTAAGAGTTCGACCTAGGTGTCTTCCACCCCCTCCTGTTTGTCATTTCAGAATCCCACGCTGTAACCTCTGTCAGAGGGCTCCATTTGGCCTAACAGCGAAATAAGAAAAATGAAAAACTCTCGACCAAAGCGCATATATGAAAACACCACCGCTGATGTGGAGGTATTGCATGTTTTCTCATTTTTCATTTATGAAAGTCTTGGCTTCCACACCAATGATATATGAGGTGGGCATGGGGGAGGACAACAGGAAATCATTCCTCGGGGAAGAGAAAATATGAGCCGGGACTAGTTACAGCCGTTTGTAATATTATGAAATATGTTAATGCAAGAGAAGATGAGAACATGCATCTATATAGAGCATTTCAGGGTTGTGCACCATTCAAAATTGAATTGAAAATGCCTTTTACATTCCAAATGAACTCCTGAATTTGAAATGAGGGATGCAGAATTATAACTTGAATTTGAATAAGATTCAAATGAATTGACATTCAATGAAATTCAGTCATTTTTAACTAGGGTTATGCGATAAATTCTATTTAAATTTAGATTTTGGCTTCCAACTATTATGAAAACAAGATAATTAAGGTAAAATGATTATTGTGCCACTGCCGCTGCAGCATTTTGTACAGCGCACTTTCCTTTCTCTCACAGCAGTGTGCTTTCGTTCTTCCCTAAGCCAAACTTAACATCCAAATCACCTGAATAAGTGAGTGATATAAAATGCAGTCTACTGTTGCTAAACTTCATGACTGATTGATATTAAACAGTGCTATTAAAAGCGCATTAAGCCACGAAAGAGATGCAGTTCCCTATGCGGCCTCTTGTGAATGGGCATAAGCAAAATACTGTAGGCTCAAACGGTCAAATAGCCTACACACAAATATGCCATTTTGGTAAGTATCCTCATAGTTGGTAGTCGGTATACACAGTCGGTTATGTCTTAAGTGAATGTAAACATTTGAGAAAGCATGTTTGAAAAGCTTGTGTAACAGTAAATTGGATCCGTGCAGCTCTTAAAGTGACAGCAGCCAAAGTTATTCAAACAAGAAAAGACAAAGATAAAATCACTCACTACTCTTGAATGAATAACTTTTGTAGTTTTAAATTTAGATGTTTAGTCTTTATTTAATGTATATAGCAGTGTTATTTTACATTTGATTATAACTGTTTTGAGGACTTTTTACTTACATTAATGAACCTAGTATTAGTTTATGCTGAAGGTGATATGCTGATAATGGTGAAATTTCACATTTAAAATAACTCATATTATGAAATAAGACTTAAGACTCATATCACCCACTAATAATCGTGTTAAATAATCATGATTTCAATATTGACCAAAATAATCATGATTATGATTTTTGCCATAATCAAGCAGCCTGATTTTTAACTAGAAAAACAAAGTTTGTCAAAATGTATGAATGTCGGATTGATAAGTATTTTTTGAAAGCTTTTAAAGGGTTTAAGGGTTATGCACATATGGAATGTACAGAGAGAATTACATATAGACAAAACAACACTTCCTTTCCCATTATCTGTGTTGAATTTCAGTTCTGTAAATTTCTCTTCCTGTCATCCCAGTTCAGAGTAATACATTTCTCTACACACTCACATGCATATATATATATATACATTACACTTAAAGGTGCATTATGTAACATTTTTGCAGTAAAATATCCAAAAACCACTAGGCCAGTGTTATATATTTTGTTCAGTTGAGTACTTACAATATCCCAAATGTTTCCAACTATTTGTAAATCGTGAGAAAATTGCTATTTTAACCAAGGAACCGGGACGTGTGACGGAGTCGCCTGTTAATTGCGTCATATCTGCTTTACCCTCGGTTTCCCGGTTTTATTTAGCAGAAACGCTTTACTCTTACTGCAGTGTGCAACAAGTGTCATAGCAGCTGTCGAGCGAGCGCACAGAGTAACGTCATAACATAATTTTCAACACACTCAAATGTATCTAACATGATAAACAGAGCTGCATTACCACATACTCATGACCGGAAAAAGCGGAAATGGCGCCGGCGACTGTGGCATAATAAAAGTCCCGCTGCTCGCGAGGCGTGTGTTATTAACAATCGCTCCAGCGGCCTTGCTCAACTCCCACACCACTCGGGACTGCTCTGCTTCATACTACAGTAATGTTAATAATCACATCCATGAACATGATTTCTGCCTAAGTCCTATCCTGATTCTTTTCCACCAGCTGTGAGGTGAAGACCACATGTCCCAAGATTCTGTGCTCAAACGTGCCGTCATCAAACTACGCCTTTGTTTTGAATAGGCGACCTCTAGCGGACGGAAAAGTTACATAGTGCACCTTTAACATCATGAAAAAAGAATAAATTAACATGAGAAGCAAAACTGAAAAAAAAAACATATGCTTGAAAAAGCAGGGAACATGTAAAAATGGAACAAGATGAAGTGCATTTTGTTTCATTTTTCCATGTTTCAAGCATAATCCTCACTAAATTTGGCAAGGCTTGGCAAGAATGTTTAGGTGTTGTCCTGGAAAACAAGACAAAGAATACGATTGTTTTTGCACAAGAATGCAATGCAATTTATGTGAAGGACTCACAATATTAAAAGGCAACCATTTTCATGACTTTAAATTAGAATTTACTGCTCTCTTCTGTGATTGTTCAATATAGCGAAATATCAAATACAGTTGGCCTCTCTGCTTGGATTATATAACGTATATCAATATGCACTGCCTCTGTAGCATACCTAAAAATAAAACACTGTACACAATCGCATGACTCTTTATATAGCAACCTATAAAATATCTACATAAACATTCTGTCTGTGCATATATGCACCGACTTCTTGGGAGGAAGTCAAGAATATCCACTTCAGTTCAGCTACTCGGCTGAAATTGCTTTTTATGATGGTGTAGCAGGCAGTGAATCTTCTTTATATGTTTTCTATAAGATATGTAAATGAAGCCAGAGGACAGTAGGATGGCACTACTGTGTCTTAAAAGAAGTGTGGAGGATGTCCTCAGCCACGGCACAGCAATTTCACACCTGTCATTTACAACACGGCCACTCTACAGAACCGCAAGGCCCTGGGAGAAACTCTTCAAAGGGACTTCCTGTTCCTCCACTTCTCTACTAGCAGGTAGATTCGACAAATGGGACTTTAATTTCACCCTTCGAGTGATTTTCAATTAGCGTTGCGATGCGAAATACGATGAGGAGATATTAGATAGCGAGTGAAGGAAACAAACATGCAAAGATCTTTGGAAATATATTTCACATCATGACTCATTCTCCATTTCCGCTACTAGTTTTTAAACAGGATTATTCTAATTAACCCTGAAAACGTGTTAAACTTATGATCACTTCATTATTAATTCAGGAACAGTATTGATTAAAATCAAACCGAATATGACGACTAGTCGTGCCAGTCAGACAAGTGCACTGAAACATGAGGGCAATTAAAGTACTACGCCCTACAAATTAACATTCCACTGTGACAAACCAATAAGGGACAGTTGTAAAGTCAACCGTTTATGTTATTGGATTTACAGCAGCGGCGCAGATAACTGCCATTTTACAACTGCAGTAAATAAAGAACTAAATAAATGCATAAATGTCATTAACTACAGTCCCGGGCCTCCAACAATAAAATCCCTAATTATACATCAACAGCGTGATGACTTTTCTCTCACAAAAACAAATAAAGGATGGTGGCTGCACCAAAAAAAGGGTTAGGTAAGAGCATTCTAATGTATCTGTGCGTGCACCTGAATCGTTTAATAGATAACAGCATTTTCATTAATATCAAGGTCGTGCTCCAAAGCGATTCCGTCACAAAAGACCTTCCATAGCTGGGGAGCCACACTCAAGGACACTATAAGCGGCATATTTTCAGACAAAACTGCATTTGCATCACAAAAGGAGAGGATGTGAGCACCGTTCTCCTTCTGAAGAGTTAAAGAAAGCACACAGGAATAATTCCCTGTGGCTAGGGTGCGCAGTCGATGCACCGCCACCTACACGCCAACACTCAATCCACATCAGCAGCTCTCATGCTGCAACAATGTCCTTGCGTTCCTCAGACCAGAATAGAATTCAAAACAATTCCACCAAGCCTTTAGGACCTACTGAGGGCGGAAAGGAAAAATAAACAGAAAAATGTGTGAGGGTTAAAATAAGCACACATGTAGGCAGACATGATATTAAGCGGTACATATCATCCTTCAGTTACTCTTCACATAATACAAATCCATTAAACATGAATACAAAGTATATAGTTTTGTATTTGAAATAAGCTATTCCTCGCAAAGCAGTTGAGCTTCGCTGGATCAATAAAGTAATCTGCTCCCCTTTTGTTCGTATGCCAAGACTTTAATCAAATAAAGCAGAGCTAGACTGGCACAGCGCTGGTGTAAATCTGCGGTCCTCGTGCAGCTTTGGTGTAGGGCAGCAGTGAGCGACAGAGTGCACGCGAGAGGTCACGCCTCGCCGCCGTCTCGGGTGAATCAAAGTACACAAGGCCAAGAGAGCCGAACCTGAGCTTCACGCAGGCGTCCGGGGGCTGAGGCGAGCCCTCTGGATGACAGCTGCGGGATAATCGCCAGTTTTGTTTCTCTCTGAATCAGCTCCACACACACACATCTTGTGGAAATCTCTTCTGATGATGCGGCAGCGGTCCTTGCCAAGGCTTGTATATTTTAGTTTACCATCAGTCTGTGAAGGATAAATTGTGATTTCCGCAGGTTCAACAATGTGAACATTAATGTTGCTTCCTCTATTATTACTATGTTTACTATTACTATTATTAGTAGAATCATTACTACTATGTTTTAGGCCTAATAACATCTGGCAAAGGGACTACCAATGAAAACTAGCCTTTGGGCTAATGTGGGTACATTTACATTCATGAATGTTGATTAATGTACACTGTCCCTTTTTGAAATAAATGTATATATATAAAAAAATAAGGTTCAGGTGGTTTTATTTTACAAGTGAAAAGGAAAGGAAAGGAAAGTGAAGGAAAGGGAAGGAAAGGGAAAGGGAAAGGGAAAGAGGAAAGGAAAGGAAAAAGGAAAGGAAAGGAAAGTGAAAAAGGAAAGGAAAGGAAAGGAAAGGAAAGGAAAGGAAAGGAAAGGAAAAAGGAAAGGAAAAGAAAGTGAAAAAGGAAAGGAAAGGAAAAAGGAAAGGAAAGGAAAGGAAAGTGAAAAAGGAAAGGAAAAAGATAAGGAAAAGAAAGTGAAAAAGGAAAGGAAAGGAAAGGAAAGGAAAGGAAAGGAAAGGAAAGGAAAGGAAAGGAAAGGAAAAAGGAAAGGAAAAAGGAAAGGAAAGGATTAAAATAAAATTAAAAAATAATAATGCAGCATGGCAGGACACCGTTCAGAAGTTTGGGGTCAGTAAGATTTTCAAAGAAATGAATACTTTTATTCAGTAAGGATGCATTAAATTGATCAAAAGTGCAGTCAAGGCATTTATAATTTCAAATGAATCTTGTTCTTTTGAATATTCTATTCTTCAAAGAATCTTGTAAAAATGTATCATAGTTATACAAAATTATTAAGCAGTACAACTATTTTCAAGATTGATAATAATAGCAAAACACTTCTTGAGCAGCAAATCATCATATTAGAATGATTTCTGAAGGATCATGTGACACTGAAGACTGGAGTAATGATGCTGAAAATTGCATTTTAAAATGTATTAAAATGGAAAAGAATTACTTGAAATTGTAATAATTTTACAATATTATTGTTTTTACTGTATTTTCTATCAAATAAATGCATCCTTAGTATGAAACTTTTGATCAGTAATGTACCGTCCAATGAATGTTGAGGATTTTTGTAGGTTTTACATTTAGATTGCAGAAACTTTGTCCTATTTTCTATCTCTCTTTTTTTTTTCTTTTTGAACAACAACAAAAAACACTTCCCCTTCATGGAAATCAAAAGCACTCTCTCTTTCTAACAAACAAAATTAGACGTTCAAGCATTCAGTCCCATGCCTGCAAGATCGTTTAGATGAAAAGAAATTCCTTTTAAATGTAAACAAATCAACTCTGATGGAAAAGACGAGCATTTCAAGCTGGTTACTTGTAATATGATGTCACTGATCTGTCATTGAGAATGTTATGCTTTCATCTCTGCTTTTTTCTTTCTCTTGACAGCAAAAAGACTGGTTTCTCAAACTCAAAACTCACGTCTAACTTTCATTAACTTCATATCATATATTAAGGTTTTGACAGGTTGCAACACACCCACTCATTAGGTGTCATGAAATGTATTAGTATGTTGTTAATTTTATTGTTAAGACAATATCGGTGATAAGTTGCAAGAAAAAACAAAGATGTAAAAATGTAAGCTTTAATGGTAAGCCTCTGCTCTTGGCACATTTGAAGTTAATTATTCATAGAGACACTTATTATTTATGGCTCAATGTGACAACACATTCTTGTGACAATAGCAAAAAATATTAAATTGAATTTGGTGCTAGTTAGTGTGAAAAATTAACAAGCAAATATGTTTAAATGCATTAAATCCCTTAATGAAAATATGAACAGCTCAAAATATCAATTGTATTTAAGCCATAATTTGAGTTAATGTATATGCTATTACTGTAAATATGGCAGGCATATAATCACAGATACTTGAGGTATTTCTACTAAATCATCAATCGTTTCATGCATTTCATGCAACACTTTTAATACAAAAAACACTTTTGAGAAGTAATAAATATTTGTGCATTTGATGTATTTGCAGCCTGTGAATAAATACAGTGTATTGTTGTTCTTTTAGCCACATAAATGTGTTCGGTTCTTTATAACGGTCAACAATCACTACACGGAACAAGACCTCAGACCATGATCCTGTCATGGTCCCTAAAGCAGTCAAAATTCAAGGCAGAGAAGCTCAATCACAGCAAATACTGACTCAACACATGCACTCTACTGTAGATCCAGATCTCTCCGGTGGTTTCTCGTGGCAATCTCATCAGATGACATCTCATTAATCTGTGCTCTGCTTACTGTAGATCGTCACCTCAGTAGGGAAAAAAGATAAACAAACAAGTCCCAGATTACACGTCGTGCGAGCCCGGGCTCAGCCATTAGTGCTCATCATCCCTCAGATACCACAGGCGATGTCATAATTAAATCAGTCTGTTTGCTTTTCTCGGTGCTCCATCAGAATGTATTGTTTTCATATTTTTTTTGAGATGCGTCTCAGAGGCGAGGCCTGCTAAAGCTGCCCATTTGGCATTTCTGAAATTGATTTGGGGAGAAAAACAAATGGCTCGACTTGTGTTTACGTTCTAGCTCTCTCCATTTATCAAACCCAGTCTTTGTCCTCCAGATTCATTTTGTTGTTTGAAGGAAGAATCAAGCATTTCTTCATACTCAGGTAGGAGCCCACCAAGACTCAAAATAGCTACCCAAGTTTTGATTTACTGTATACACAGTTACTGATGGAGGGACAGACTTTTTCTAAGTTGCGCTATTCATCTCACCCTCATACCTAACATGTTGTTCTGCATGCTTAGAGGAGTAATGACGCCTGAGATTGTTTTCCTTGACAACTGCAAAAGGTATTAAGAGACAGAAAACATCACAAACTATAAGGAATAATTCATACACTGAGATTCCAGTTCCACTTATTGCAATAGGATTAGGAGTAATCAAATTTTTCTATCACTTGGACGGATTAATATACACCGTTCAGGTATAACATTATGGCCTAATATGTCCTAATATTGTGTTGGTCCTCCTTTTGCTGCCAAAACAGCCCTGACCCGTCGAGGCATGGACTCCACTAGACCCCTGAAGGTGCCACATGGATGGCAGGACCCAAGGTTTCCCAGCAGAACATTGCCCAAAGCATCACACTGCATCCGCCGGCTTACCTTCTTCCCATAGTTCATCCTGGTGCCATGTGTTCCCCAGGTAAGTGACGCACACGCACCCGGCCATCCACGTGATGTAAAAGAAAACGTGATTCAGCATCGTTTATCTAGACACTTGCCAAAACTCCTGTTATAGTAATGCTCTTACACTACAAAATTAATTTCTTACTGTATTTAACGTCAGTGAAAGCTTTTCGTGAGAGTGCGAAATTGCATTGCAATGACAAGATCACTGCATTCACGTGATCAACAGACTGTCATCTGCTCAATGCTCATCACTGCAACCTTCCATGTGATGGGAATAGATCTAAATATAATGCAATAATAAACAGAGCGGCCCTTCAAACAGAGCGTTCAAATCAGAGGGCTAAAATCAGGGTAGAAAATAGCCATTTATTTCTAAATTATGACAATTTTTTATGTAAAAATCATATTAACATTATAAGTGCACCTCAGAAAACAATATAAAATAAAAAAAATCCAGTTCATGACCCCTTTAAAATGTAGCACTTTATTTTACAGTACTGTTCCCCATGTACATACTATGTGTTTAAAATAACTACAATAACCAGGTAATAACTAGGTACTCACCTATCCCCAAATCTAACCTTAACCCGTGTAGTTACCTTAGAGTATTTTCTTAGGCAAGTACACTGACAATGTATGTACATGTAAGTGCACATACTGTAAAATAAAGTACAACAACATTTAATTGATCAAAAGTGACAGTAAAGGTTTTTACATTACAAAAGAAATTAATTCAAATGGATGCTGTTCTTTGAACATTTGAACACACAACATTTTTTCATCATGGTTTCCATTTAAACAATTAAGAATCACAGCTGTTTTCAACAGTTATAATAAGAAGAAATGTTTTTTGACTACCAAATCAACATATTAGAATGATTTCTGAAGGATCATGTAAGTAAGTAAACTTTATTTATATAGCACCTATCACAGAAAAATGTAACACTGAAGACTGGAGTAATGGCTTCTGAAAATTACAATTTAAAATATATTAAAACAGAAAATTATAAAATGATAAAAATTCAGCTTTGCCATATATAGGGAACTGTGACAGTGATTTATGCTCCTGCTATACAGAGAGCTGAATGTTTTCTTGGTTTAATACTAGTTTACTTTCTCTTCATTTTAAAAAGACAAAACACAAATCAAAGTAATTTATTGTTACTGTAATATACCACCGTTAAGCTCAGGTGATTTGCAAAAGCATCATTGTGTTCCCTTTATGAGAACATAACACCTGAGATAATGAAGACTTGTTACAGCCACAAAGGTTAATGACTATTCGACCAGACACTCAATCATCTTTGAAGGTAGCTAGAAAAGAGATGCTCCATGACTGGGCCTTATTTACTTGGTCAACAAGCACAATTTCAATGCTGGAATAAGAAAGATGAGCTCTGCAGCCAGGCATGCTTGCAAACAGAGCACATGCACAATCATTTTTACTGCTGCTCCGTTATAAAATACACCCCATATTGTGCTCTCGCTCTCATTTTATTGCTCATACAGACCAATACACACCTTGTATGAAAATCAAACAGTGTATCGTAAGCTCAGCATCAACATCCAAATGCACAGCAGCACATCACAGCGACAGAGATGACAACCCACTGGGTGTCTCTCGTGACACATTTCCTTTGGAAATCAGTAAATTTGACAACATCAGAATCACTCTGTAACAATCTTTTTAATTGAATTTTGATTGCTGTGAAATTCTCACCCTGTGTGGAGACTAGGAGATGAGCACTATGAAGTAGGCAGGCAAAGCTAATTATTTCTTAGCAATGTAAGGGAGGCTACTTTAAAACCGCATCTTACCGAGCTACAAGTAACTCACAATTGAAAGTTCAACTACAGTTAAACTACTGCTTTGGAATATTAGCCAGCTAAACTACGATCTACTAACAAAACTTAAGGGGGTTGTATCTTTAAAAACATGACTACAACAAATTGGCAAACCTACATTTTTGCAAAACTCTAAAAACATACATATACATACAATTCACTGCCTTTCCAGCTGAAATAAACGGTAGATGCAGTAAAACACCAAAAACTTGAATTCCTTTTCACACTAATTATGATTACAGGGGTAGATTATTGATTAATAAAGACTTTTTGCTGGGTTCTTGCACAATACTATGTTATGATCTCAAAACAATTATCGTAGCACATGATTCATGAATACATTTCAACATTTACATCACATAACCAGCACCAAATGTATGGCTTTACTGACATAGTAAACTTGATTGATTGCTCACCTGGTACAGCGTTGCACTCAGGTACGAGTTCTGTGAAACACAACTCACGGTAAAAGAGACTTGTAGCTAAAATGGCATAGTTGCTTTAGCAAATGCGTTTTTGTATCTCATGTTTGCTTTTGTTAACACTATCGGCTAGGTTTAGGGTAGGGTTTAGTGTAGGCGATATGTTATTTTCAAATGCAATAGAGCATTAACGTCTTCCAGTAGTCAATAATTTTATCCCTTAAATCTCATCTTTGATCACCAAAATGACATATTTAAACAAATTTGTCATGCCTTAAAATTGCTTAAATGTAACACTACACCCTTGCTTCATTTAGTATACGCGGATTAATGAATATGCAAATTATCCCCGCCTCCACTCACACCAGCTCAGAGATCCACTCGGTCAGCTTTTACTCAAGTAAGCGCTGCACAAAGGTATCGTTCTTTATAATGTCGGACACATAATAATGTGTTGCTAATGTTACACAAACCATGTTCCTGTTCGCATCTTAGTCTGCCTTTTAAAAAACAGTATCCTTAAAAAAACTTTGAATATCATAAAACGTCAGTGGAGAAAGGCATATAGTTCATCATAACAATGTAATATACATAATTCACCCGCTATACACAATTTTTCATATAAACAGAAAAATATACTGGCTTCTCATGAGACTCCCCTGCTTCAGATAATAGTTAATGATATGCTAAAGCCTGCCCACACGTTGCCGTGATTGGTAACAAGGTAGTTTGTGGCATCAGAATTTCTGGCAATTTCAAACCGCGTCTTTTCACTGCAGTTTTAAAGAGAAAATACTCAGCAATGGTGTTGACTGATGAATTTGCACATGCATTGTCTAAGCATATTTTTAAAAAAAACACACACAGACATACAAACAACATTAAAAACTTTATTTTCACCACAGGGGATTTTTTTTTTTTTTTTAAGCCAGATCAAACTTTGGGGAAAATTAAACACTCCACTAACATGCCAGAAGCTAAATTAATCTAATGAACCTGGTTTTTCTAATGAACCTGGGTTACATATTGGACTTCAAACTCAAGCTACAGTATTGTATGAGATAGAGAGGGTTTTGTGTCTCAGTTGACTCAATAAGGCTGCGATATACCATGCTGTCACGCTACAGTGCTACTTGTTGGATAAAGTATCTTGTTATTGGAAAAGCTGAGCTACTGTCACGCTAATGAAAATGTAGTTAAGGTAGTAGTGCTGCTTCTTTTTGTTAGCTACGCCCCAACACTGTAGCTTAGTTTGATTTGCTAATAAGCAGCTCTACTGCAAGTGTCCTGATATATTTAAGCTACAGTATTCATTTAGCAGAATTTGGATAGCGCAGAACTGGAACGACTCAATCTTTTGATCTTAGAACTACTAGAAAATTCCAAGTTTCCATTTCCACTACTAAGGGATTACGAGGCATTAACCATGCAACTGCTACAGTCCTGACAAAGCTAGCTTCTAATCTTATTAGCATCCTGTGCTTTTACTCTCTACACAGCTTGAACTAGCAGATGTTTTTCATGTCTGATTTAAAAAACGGATATAAATATAGTTGAAAACTATCAAAATGTTTGAACTAATAAACCACAGTATATAAAACTGGTTTAGAGATCTAAACTTAGCATATGTCAGATTTAGCTCAGATGAACAGATACATTGACACACCATTACATATTAAATGAATGGCAACAGATCAGGTCAAATTCTACTCTCACAGTTCTAGAAATATTCCCATATTAAAGTCATTTTTGAGGTATGAATATTTCATCCACTCACGCAGTGTTGAAATGCAATATTGAAGCGAACTGGAATCCCATGTTCTGGTTTAGAAAGTTATGTAAAGTAGTTTCTCACTGAGCTTTTTCCAGGATCCAATTTTTCAGTGGAAAGATGGGTGGTCAGAGAGCATTGCAAGGGGGTGGGGAATTTCTGTGATGCAGACGGAAAATAAAAAGTGTATTTCAAGGCTTTGCATCATTCTGTGGGTTTCCCTGTTTAAAGTGTAGGACAAAAACGCTGCATTCAGCAATCAATACAAATTAACTTATATTCAAATTCCGATTAGCAAGTGACTCAACGAGTCATTGTGTGAAGAGAAGAGACCGCAAACTTTGACTATCCAATAAATGTGAAGCAGAGGGTGCATTTTGCTATAAGGAAGCAGCCTTATTTGTTTCCTCTAAAGCAATTTTAAGGCCTGTGATCAGACTCTCTCTAGGGAGTTCAAACCACATCAGTGTCCTCCCAGCTGGACAGAAAAACACAAGTAGCACAATTTGAACTGACCAGAGGAAACAAGGGACAAACTGACCGACGAAAATGCCACCGCTTTGGAAAGGGCAACAACCGCTAACAGCGACAGTCTCCAATCTGTTGTTTTCCCCCTGCGATTCCATATGGAAATTACATTACGCCCACATCCTCCTGCAGGCCACCGGCGTACATGCAGCAGTTGTTAAAGCCAATATTTAACATTTATGCTGTCAAAATGTATATTGTTGCTGATTATAAAACAAGGAGGTCTACAAAACCTTGAAAAAGCTGTCCGTTAGCATTCCCTTTCATCTCAATGGCACTTGCTTGGCTGGTGCAGGACCCCTCAGAAGTAGGCATTCTGAATCTTTAATCAAACCTTTAACATAATTACCTATTACCTGAGATTACTTGCCATGTGACAAATTACTCTGGAGCTGCAGAAAAAATGATCACTGATTGGCTTAAGTAGAATACAGACAGTCCCAAACCCTTCATTAATGACTATCATGAGCTATGATGTAAAAATATTTCTATTTAATAGCTCCCCAAAAATAAAATAAACAAACAGCAATAAAACATCTACTATACTATAATGATACACAAATTATGACCACCTTCCTAATATTGTGTTGGTCCCCCTTTTGCTGCCAAAACAGCCCTAATCCGTCGAGGCATGGACTCCACTAGACCCCTGAAGGTGTGCTGTGGTATCTGGCACCAAAATGTTAGCAGCAGATCCTTTAAGTCCTGTAAGTTGCAAGGTGGGGCCTCCATGAATCAGACTTGTTTGTTCAGCACATCCCACAGATGCTCGATTGGATTGAGATCTGGGGAATTTGGAGGCCAAGTCAACACCTCAAACTCGTCGTTGCGCTCCTCAAACCATTCCTGAACAATTTTTGCTTTGTGGCAGGGCGCATTATTGTGCCCACTGCTGGTGCTTTCGGTGGTGGACAGGGGTGAGCATGGGCACCCTGACTGTTCTGCGGCTATGCAGCCCCATACGCAACAAACTGCGATACAACATGTATTTTGACACCTTTCTATCAGAACCAGCATTAGCTTCTTGAGCAATTTGAGCTACAGTAGCTCGTCTGTTTTCATCTGACTTCACCTGTCATAATGTTATGATCGGTGTATATATGTATAAATAAACCTTGACCTCCAGGTATATAAACAGCATGAGTCCTATCAAGAGAATAGCTTTGAAAATATTTCAGGAGCAGCTTTTACATAATCTGTATGCATGTCTAATATCAGTGATGGAGAATCATGAAAGAATGCTACAATCTCAATTGATGCCAAAATACTTTATACTGTTCAATATTTTTTTTGCCTCTGGCCACTATAATTGTAACATACAGGCATAATAACAACCCCAGAGAAATCTTAAAGCCATTATGATAAATACACCGGACTATTTTCTTTAAGCATGAGCGCCTATGCTGAGCTTTGTGTGAAGAGCGATATCCGATAACAAGAAAAGCAATTTCCCTGTCAGATGACATGAATGTGAGCAGAATAGGGAAACTCTCTAAATGAGAGCTGAGTAGATGGTGGCTCAACATGTTGGCAAATTGCACAGCGGACTGGCTGTGTGACAGACTGACAGGCCATTGCAAGCAGATCAAACAATCCACAAAACACAGCTAATTTCGCTCCAAGAGAAAAGCAATGCGTCATTCCATCCCCATTTGCCCATTTTCGGCCCTTCTCTACTAACATTTCCTCTTCAGTTAGATTGGTCAACCCAGCTCTCAAATTGCCCTTATAATAACACAGGTTTGGTGGTGCAAGCCAATTATCAGACTGCAACACAATGGGAAAAAGGTTGAGAGACCTGAACTCTGCAGGGATGTTAGATTTTTCCTTTTCACCAGCACAATTAGGAGACATTTTTAGCTTAGGTGAAAAGGTATGGTGTTGTGAAAATATTCAATATGGACACAAATTAATATTGCAAGTGTATTTATTTAGGTCATTACGCTTCATTGACCATATGGCGTTGTCGACGCCACGTCATCCGAGTGCTTCACAGGCAACGCTTTGCATGTGTGAATTACATAAACACAGCAACACTCAGCCACAACACAACTGTCTGTAGGTTGCCAGTCAAGGGAAACAAATAAGGACACTGCATTTTCACACAGATCAAAGGCCATAGGAGCTAAAGATGCACAGAGATGAAGTGACATGCACTGACTTATTGGAAATCAACATGAGATCCAAACTAGCCAGCCAAAGCACTGGTGGCCTGACTGGGTGGTCACACGGCATTAAACAGTGCAAATGAGAGTGATGCTCAAGGCTCCAGGAGGATGAGAAGGGATGATGGAGTAGGTCAGAGGGGCTGTTTGAAGCTGTGAAACTGGGGTAGGAGCAGAGGTTCAAGAGGAGATCTCCCATACTGAAGGGGTCATTTGGAAATGGCTAAGACTTATGGAGTAATCAAACCGAGAGCAGCAGAGAAGTATTGGACGAGCTTGAGTGCTGGGGTGAGTGTGAGAAAGCTGCAAGGTAAAGATTCAGAAAGATAATTGCACCTGACAGAAGGTGAGCAGGTTTGGCCTGTTTAAAAGTGAAGCATGCATTTTTTCTTTTCCAGTTTAATATGCAGGGACAAAAGTAAAAGAAAGAATTTAATACTTTTATTCAGCAAGGATGCATTAAATCGATAAAAATGTTAGACATTTATAATAAAGACATTTATAATGTTACAAAAATCATATTTATCAAAGAGTTCTAAAAAAAAATGCATCATCGTTTACATCATTGATAATAATAAGTAAAGTTTCTTGAGCACCAAATCAGAATATTAGAATGATTTCTGAAGGATCTGGAAGACTGGATTTTAAAATATATTAAAGGCACAATATGTAATTTTTACCACTGGAGGTCTCTTATTAAAAACAAAGGCGTAGCTTGATGACGGCTTGATTTCGCTGAATCATGGGAGTTGTTGTCTTTACTTCTACAGCCAGTGGAAAAGAATCTGATGGTACTTGGGCAGAAATCATATTGGAGGAGCTAAAGTAATAAAGATTTATTAATGTCACTGTAGTATGAAGCAGGGTGGGGCTGAAAGCCGTTAGGTGCTAATGAGAGACGAGCGCGACACATGGCACGAGAGCAGTGGAGCTTTTATTATGCCGCAGACGCCATTTTATCATATGAGATACATTTGAGTGTGTTAAAAATGCAGTAAGATAGATCGATATAAGGCATGGTAAAACATGGTACTCGCGGTAAATCAAGAAAGCTTGTAAACTTAATTTTGCACATACTGTATGGGCGGAACTATCTGTTTAGCTGACCAATGACAGACGAGGGAGTGTGCAGGAAATCGACAAGTACCACATGACATTTTTAAGACGACAGACTGAAAATGGATTTTCTTGTAAAAATGTACTAATCTGTGTTTTATTTACAACTTATCTTTTTTTTTCAGTGTAGAATAGTAGTTCTCAAACAGCTCAGCAAACTTCCAAGGGGGGCTCAGCATGACTTAAATAAAAACATTTAAAATAAGACAAAACAAATATTAAAATAAACCAAACCCAAACATTGGATAATGATGTGCCTTGAAATAAAAAGGTCAAGAAGCACTGGTCTAGAAATTTCTATACATTATCTTTCTACAGAATCTAGTGTACTCCCATGAGTCCTGAGTATATAAACACACATACATATGATTATTACAATATTCTACAATGTATCACAGAGTGGGTTGAGCTGGTGATTGCTTTTGCGAGATTAACATGAAGTTCATTTCGTTTTGTCTTATTTTCCTGCGTCATCTAATTCAACACTGAAATAAAGCTTTATTCTTGCCTCACACTATAATCATCAAATAAAATGTGCAACCATAAGTTTGGTGTTATTTGAAAATATTTGGAAAAATGCTTTTACTGTGTAGAAGCGGAGAGGGAAAAAGAAGATGCTTCTGTATTCTTGCTTCTTGTAAGTCTTGTAGTACTTTATTAAATACAGTCCAATTCTGGCATAAAGAAGAATGAAATCTGATTGGTTGCTGTGAGTGTTTGAGTGTCAGTCTTAAATCGTATCCAGCGTATCCAAGCGCTCGCAGACGACTCTCCCTTCAACACGCCCTTTTAGCGAGCATACGATGGGGAACCCTGTTTGACACAAGTTACAGGAAGCTAAACTTGCCAATAAGTACATTAAAGCAGATGCAGCTAGGGACAGAGTCTGAGTCTGAATCATGTTACCGCACGGTCGCCTCAAAGTAAACAACACAACAGACTTTTCCTCTTCTCTCGTACCCTAAAGGGAAGGGTTTATCCTCTTTTCATGGTGCATTAAATCCAAATGGAGGTTGTCCCAAGAGCAACATTACATAGCAACAAAAACGCAGAATCTCTAGCAAGAGCCTGAGATCAGTGTTTTAGCCCTGCACTTCCCTGGCTGGGATCCGAGCCTTGAAGCTGATGCAGTCTTGCCTATTGGAACAAAGCCTTATTATCCAGAAGCAGTGTCTAGAAGTAACGTCCCACTGACTTCCATTTTCTCAGCATGAATGTACAGCGGTTTCACTGCCTTCGCTACTATAGAAATACACAGGACATCGCTGCAGAGAACAACTACACTTTTAAACAACTCCATTCTCTGTTATTGTTGTTGCTCTACAGCATGATTTTCATTTCCTGTTTGCTTCAGATAAACACACCTGATTTAATACCAGAAAGACACAAATCACACATAACTAAATTGCATCTCTCTGTGTTATTCGGCCCGCTCTATACATAGTTACCTTGGAGCTGCTGTTGTTTCCAATCATTAAAATGGCATTATGTGTGTGTGTGTTGTCATTTTGTTACCTTTAATGACCTAAGCAGAGGTCTCAAAAATAACGAGGCAAGGATCTACAGTGGTATAAGTGGGGGAATTGACTTTTACAGAGAACAAAGGCAGATGCCTTATTTCAGGGTCAGGAAAAATCAGAGGAATTAGACCAAACAACAATATCCACACGATTTAGAGCAGGCTTTTTCCAAAGAGGATTTAAAGATTAACTTTTTAAGATTTACAAGACTTATGCTTAGAACAGACTAATTGAATAAGGTATTTGCATAAGTATTGCTGCACAATTCATAACTTGTTATTTAACATGTACAAACATATCAATATCAACCATGTGATACCATCAGAACACTAGGAAGCCTTTTTCCACCTTCAAGAAATAAAATAAATTGCAAATGTATTTCTCATAACTACTTTATATATCTCACAATTGAGACTTCATAACTACTTTTTAATATCTTCTTATAATTGCAACTTTATCCCTCACAATTAAGACTATACTTCAGAATTTCATTTTTTTTAATCTCACAATTGTGACTATTTCTCATACAGTAATTGCAACTTTATTTCTCACAATTGCATTTTTTATTTTTTTTCTGCAATTTATTTCTAATAATTTGGACTTTTTTCCCACAATGTGTCTATTTCTTAAAAAAAACAGAACAATTACTTGTGAGGCCAAAACAGACATCCACCACAGACTCGCAGAGCAAAAAAAAAACAAAAAAAAGTGCACCAGTTTAATCCAAGGTGATGGACAAGTTATTGAAGGCGGAATTTTCAGAGGACAGGAATGATGTTCTGGAACCCTCCGACTTTGTATTACTCAGATGCAGGACATGCATATGCTCCTTGAACAAGTTGTTGACATAATGACTTACAGTTTTCTACTGTACATCGCAAATACAATTACAAAACAGCAATACATTCAGTCATGTCTGGCAACTTCACAAATATGCTTTCAATATCATTGGGATATATAAAAATTAAGTTAATGATATTAATGAGTATTTTGGGGAGGAAGCGGAGGTAACAGAGCGTAAGTCTGAGAATGCAAGTCTGAAAGGGCAAGTGCAAGTCTGCAGCCAGACTCTTCTCGTTTAATCAGGGGAGCGTGTGCAAGAGACAGAGACCGATGGTGAAAGAGAAAGTGACAAAGCTTGTCACGAGAAAGCAATAAAATCAAAAGTGTATGAAAAGAAAAACATGTTTTCTGCAGTACAGACTGAGCGCGTTCTTTGTCGGCAACCGGCTACCAGCAAATAACTGTTATTCACAATTAGATGACAGTAAACAAGCATATGACAGCACTGCATTTCACACATCCAGCCTCACTACTGCCACCTACAGGGGAGTGACTGCATAAGAAATTGTAGAAAACACCTAAAACTTAACTTGTGTCCATTCGAAGCAGATCAAAGCAGAAAGCTATTGAATGGGACCAGGTGGGAAGAAAGAGAGAAAGATACAGACAGACAGAGAAAAGAGAGAAAGCTACAGAAAGAAAGAAAAGTCAAAGGAGGAGGCCCAAGGCTTCATGTGAAAGAGCTTGCAATGATCAGAGATAAGTTCTCAAAGGGGACTTGCTCCCTTTAGAGCGGAGCTTGAAAGGTGGCTACACCGTATTTCAGCATGCTTGTTTACAGCAAGACTTCTCACACACATTCTAGGAGTTTTATAAATCTTACAACAGATGAAACATCTTTCCTAGAGTAACAGCATTTGTTGGTCAGGAACCACCCATACTTTTGTGTTGCTTTTGTGTTCAGCCAACATTATTACAATACACGCGTCACATTTGCATGGGGATATTATGGACGATCGAATAGCGGTTATTGAGGCGAAACACTCTTTTCAAGCGCATGTATTGTAATTGCAACACTGTAACAAACCATAACGCCCACAGCAAGCCTTGATTGACGTGTTCAGTGTAGCGCAGAATTGCAATCGACTGGGAGCCTGTGTACTAAACAAACTGGAAATCACTCAGTGTCTTAGTGTCATGAATTCAATGAGACAATAGAGGAAAAACAACGTCCCTCACATTCTCAAAATTTCATGACAGTGGGTAGATCCTCCCGCAACTTCAAAAGTAGAGCACACAAAGACGGACACATTCAGGCCAACTTTCTCCTCTTGTGTTCTGCTAACATAATCTGAGAGATTTACCCCCAGTTTCAGAGACAAGGCCTAAACCTATCCTGGACTAAAATGCATGTTTGAGCAACTTGCACTGACATATCTTAAAAATATATCACTGTCATTGTTTTATCTCAAGATGTAAATGTTTCAACACCAGTAATGTTTTTTTTTTTCCTAAGGAATGTTCATAAAAGCTACTTAAATGTCCTAATTAAACTAAGGCCTAATCCTGTCTTAATCTAAGCCCTGTCTGTGAAACCAGGCCTAAATCTAAAAAAAAATGAACATGAGAACTGATAAGCAGAAAATCAACTGTGAATAAAATTCAGCAAACATCCTCAATAAAATAAGACACCGATCAGGCATAACATTATGACCTAATATTGTGTTGGTCCCCCTTTTGCTGCCAAAACAGCAGTGACCCGTCAAGGCATGGACTCCACTAAACCCCTGAAGGTGTGCTGTGGTATCTGGCACCAAGATGTTAGCAGCAGATCCTTTAAGTCCTGTAAATTGCGAGGTGGGCCTCCATGGATCGGACTTGTTTGTTCAGCACATCCCACAGATGCTCGATTAGATTGAGATCTGGGGAATTTGGAGGCCAAGTCAACACCTCAAACTCATTGTTGTGCTCCTCAAACCATTCCTGAACCATTTTTGCTTTGTGGCAGGGCGCATTATTCTGCTGAAAGCCACCAGGGAATACCGTTTCCATTAAAGGGTGTACATGGTCTGCAACAATGCTTAGGTAGGTGGTACGTGTCAAAATAACATCCATGGATGGCAGGACCCAAGGTTTCCCAGCAGAACATTGCCCAAAGCATCACACTGTCTCCACCAGCTTGCCTTCTTCCCATAGTGCATCCTGGTGCCATGTGTTCCCCAGGTAAGTGACGCACACACACCCGGCCATCCACGTGATGTAAAAGAAAATGTAATTCATCAGACCAAGCCACCGTCTTGCATTGCTCCGTGGTCCAGTTCTGATGCTCATGTGACCATTGTTGGTGCTTTCGACGATGGACAGGGGTCAGCATGGGCACCCTGACTGGTCTACGGCTGTGCAGCCCCATACGCAACAAACTGCGATGCACTGTGTATTCTGACACCTTTCTAACAGAACCAGCATTAACTTCTTGAGCAATTTGAGCCACAGTAGCTTGTCTGTTTGATCGGACCACACGGGCTAGCCTTCGCTCCTCAAGTGCATCAATAAGCCTTGGCCGCCCATGACCCTGTCGCCGGTTCACCACTGTTCCTTCCTTGGACCATTTTTGATAGATACTGACCACTGCAGGGAACACCCCACAAGAGCTGCAGTTTTAGAGATGCTCTGACCCAGTCGTCTAGACATCACAATTTGGTCTTAGTCAAACTCATTCAAATCCTTACGCTTGCCCATTTTTCCTGCTTCTAACACATCAAATTTGAACACAAAATGTTCACTTGATGACTAATATATCACACCTACTAACAGGTGCCATGATGAAGAGATAATCGGTGTTATTCACTTCACTTCTCAGTGGTCATAATGTTATGCCTGATCGGTATGTATGTATGTATGTGTGTGTGTATATATATATATATATATATATATATATATATATATATATATATATATATATATTATAAAGGTAAGAATATAATAATTATTCTAGTAATAGTTATTACAGATAAAACATGGTTGATGATGGTAAATGCCATTTTCTTTACATTTTTTAATTACATTGTGATCACTGTGCGTTGTTGATGCACATGACATTACATGATAATTTTTTAGTTAATTCACAATTATTCAAATATTCATACATTCATAAATATGTGAGGGAAACTGAAGAAGTGCCAGAGAACCATTAACCAGAATTAATCTAAAAGTCCAAATTATCTTTGAAGGGTTCTCTAAACCACAGATTAGTGATTTAGAAGCATAAAAGATCAATAGTTCCCTAATGGTTCTAGGAAAAATTCCAGAGTAAGAAATGCAAATGTTACAAGCGGCACCCCTAGAGGACAACCTTTATTTTGTAACACCTTTGCTGTCCTTTCAATACAATTACTCCTTTTATCAACTGAAAGAAACGAAAGTGTTCATGTGAGCTTAATTACTCAAGCTCTTTTATTTACTCATGAAACTTCTTTCAGAATAAAAGGTGCATTTCTGTCCATGCATAAATGTATATATCAGGCATTCTGACATTTTAAGGAGACACCAGTTGTACAAATTATTCTTCAACTAAAACTCAGAATGTTGTGCAATGTGCCAGTTAATTTCCACTATAACATAAGGAAAGCTTTTGCTAATGCCACAATAATTCCCAGCCTAAAACTAATCACCCAGGAAAAGCCTTTTATATCAAGCGTTTCAACTTTTCATTATCTGTTACAACACCTGAGCAGGCACAATGCAGCCATACAATCAAAACAAACACACTGCTTGTAATTACAAGACCTTTACAAGCATCGCTCCTCATTACCTCAACTTTATATTGCAGGACTACAAAGAGAAAGAGAAAGAGAAAGAGAGAGAGAGAGAGAGAGAGAGAGAGAGAGAGAGAGAGAGAGAGAGAGAGAGAGAGAGAGAGAGAGAGAGAGAGAGATTAAGCAACACTATGAAGGATAGTCTCCAGGCTAGCACATCTCATTATCACCATGTTCTTGGGATGGAGGCCACAGCAGTTCGGTCCAGAAATAGACCAACGAAATGGCACTACCCATCTGTCCTACCTACAATGCAATGCTCAGGATTATATTCTACAAGCATGTAACTAACCATTGTGCAGAAGAAAGGGATAATGATTTGATTCCCCCACCAGCTTTGATATTGTTCCCCCTCCATCTATTCTCTTCAGTTGCACAATAAAAGTCATACGTGCAACCTACATTACAAGCTTCAGCCAGACCGAAAACACATACTGTCAGTGGAGAGTACTGTGATATCCCCTAAGAGCCCCAGACGTGCTCTCAATATGTCAAATCTTCCTGAGAATGAGGGCGATCCATACCATTATTAGTCCATGCTCAACATCTACTGTGAACATAGACAGTGGTGAGTAGACTTCATCCGAATGAACTACAGGATTCATACTGTGCTCCCATTATGCATCTGAGAAAAAAAAATATTAATATAACATGTATATATAAATGCTATATACCTGAAACAAAAAGCATTCTTAGATGAGCAAAGAGCAACCTAGAACAGGGTCCTACAACAGGAGGTCTGGCGCTGGTGTGGAAGGGGGTCTGCCAATTATTGTTTGATCTCAAAATAACTTGTGAAGTAAAATACATTTTTAATGTTAGAGCTCAAACAATAATTGGTATATCATTTATTTATGAATAATATTTAATATATGTGACAATGGGTTTCTAAGGGACCTGCAAAAGTTTGATACCCTATATGAATTTTTAAGTTTGGGAAGCGCATTGACGCCACTAGGTGGCGATATAGGAACCTTGATCAAAAATCCCTTAAGGACTAGTGGCCAAAGTAAACCAAACGTTTCTACTAGTGTTGTGATAATTACCTAATCATCAGTCTCTAGGCTGGAACCAACTTCAAAGCTGGCCTGTGCCGTCTACTGGCACTTCTTGGTCGGTACTAAAGGGTGCATTTGAAGATACACCCGCACACTGCTGGACACTCTGGGCTCTCCACACACATAAATCACTGTGACTTTCTCAATGGGCTCCTAAAGGAGCTGCAGCATTGCGATGCAGCGCACGGCGCACGAGTTACTTCTCTTGGTGTGCACATCATTAGAAGGCTCCTCTGCAATCAAGTAAAGCGCGTGTGTGATAAAATGCCTTCATCAGTCGTCTCGCCGAAAAGAAACGATGTCGTTTTCGCATTCAAACGACGTCACGTTTTCACTGAGGTATTGCAGAGAACAGATTAAGAGGGAATTGCTAATGACGAGCAAAACTGTCTAAGCTATCCTCAGTGCCTCTGAAACACGCAAAAGCATTGCACGGTGTAAAAAAAAGAAGGCATGGACGTATATTCATTTGTTTCTGTATGCGTTTAATCTTATTTATTGTTCCATATTAAGGTAGACTGCTGTGCAAAGAACCGTATGTGGCAAAAAGCAATTCTGGATTGGGATGAAATATCTTGAATGTCTTGTAGACCACCTGTTTGCTATGGTAGATTGCTTATGCACCACTCGTTTTTTTCCATTAAATGATCTCAACTTGCACTGATCAAATGAGTAAAATACGAACACAGTAAAAAAAAAAATTACTGTAAAACTGGCAGCTGTATTTGGCAGATCTTTGCCGTAAATAGTAGGATAATAATAGGCCTACTAGACAAATAAAGGAGTTATGATTCTACGCGCATTACGAGATGACTTTTTAATAGCCTATTGAGTTTACATGTCTTGACTGTATAGGCTACTGTATATCATTAAATTGTATAAATGTTTGTTTTGAGTGGCCACAGGTGGTACAAATGGATGTTCACATGGTGACAACTGGCCTCTCCACCAGCAACTGTGACCAATCACAACAAATACAAAGCACAGTGCAATAACACTAAAACAACGACGTAACATTAACATAGAATACAAGAATAAACTTTTTAAATACAATTCAAACAATCAACGTATTCCATTTTCAAATTATAAGGTAATTCAAATTTTTAACAATTGTAACAATGTTATTGTAAAACGACGTTATGCCTTACATAGTTTATAATAGATCACTACTAAAATATATATTTTTACAGTGTATTTTGCAGTACTAATATATATATATATATATATATATATATATATATATATATATATATATATATATATACACACACACACACATTCTCGAGAATCATGTGTAAATGGGTCATTTGGAGACGTTTTATTCATGCCATTGTTAACGCGTGACTTATTTAACCAACTTTCCATGCACCACGTCATCTCGCCAACACATGCGCTACAATATTTATTTGTTTAGTGCATCAAGCTTTAATTTAATTAAACGCGCATGCTCCCACGCCAAATTCCCTCCTGCCAAGTCCCCAGCACCCTGGCCTCCACCTCCACACAGTGGCCCCTCGGAGGAACCCTCTCTTTTACAGCTCTGATTTAAGACCTCTCTTGGACCCTATCCGATCTCGCGCGCAGTGCCAATCCTCGTGCCCATCGCTAAAACATGCACGCGCACTTGCGCGTTCGCTCTATCCCTTTACAAAGAGTATTACCAACACTCTTGATCTTTGCAAATACAAGTTTTTTTTTTTTTAAACGATGTCATAATGTGGCGTGCACACAATGCGGCGTCGCGAGTAATCGCTTCCAGTCAAACCACCTGTTCTCACCCACCATATAGGCTACATAATGGACGCATTGATGAGGATAGATGAAGATGTTCATCTCTCCAAGCTGATATTGCAGCCACAGCCTTATTCAACGCGAAGCTCGGTTACAACTCGCTAAATGGACGTTAATCTGGTCTCAGCATCTCAACGAATTGCACGACAATGCATAGCTTTTCTCAACGTGGACTGAGGAATTACAGTCATTGATGGTGTATCAGAGATCTGAACTTACCAATGTGAATAATTGAATCGGGAAGCACGGGTTCCCACTCCAGACTCCAAAATGTGATCAGAAACAATACTGCCGGAAAAACTTTCATCTCTCCCTCTGTCAAAATCTATCCTCTTTAGGTTCAGAAAGACGTCGAAGCGACTGTAGTTTTAAATCCTGTGCAGAAAGGCTGCTTGTCCCCCTTTCAAACTGTCAGCCGATGCTTTTTTTTCTGTTGAAGGCGAAATCTTCAGTAACCCGGTTTGGAGAGCACCCGTCAAAACATCCTGATGCTCAAGATCTCCAAGCAAATCCGAATCAATATCAGGCAAAGTTAAAACGTGCTTCATTCACTGTTGGGGTTTCTAT
Source organism: Rhinogobio ventralis (assembly GCA_039654625.1). Lineage (NCBI taxonomy): Eukaryota > Metazoa > Chordata > Actinopteri > Cypriniformes > Gobionidae > Rhinogobio > Rhinogobio ventralis. The sequence continues at coordinate 20,847,954 of CM077211.1, forward strand.
TCTCCCGTCTAGGCGAATAAATCGTTGTTCCGTGCGCTAAAGACGACGCATCTCACAGCATCACCCACCGCACGACTGAACAGAACTTCCTTTGCGCTGGTGCAGAAAAGCGCCACACTCACAACCACGAATACAGTTGAAGATTTTTTTTTTGTTGTTGCACTGAGCCCTTATTCCGATGCAGTACTGCGGAGACTTTTCTGCGACAGAGACCGAACGGCTCTACATGCGGATTCTCGAGCAGTGATGAGTGGGAGGAGGCCCCCAGGATACATGCGACTACACGCGCAGCAGCATCAGTACCCGGCGCTGTCCAGAACTGAATTAACTGAGGAAAGAGAGACGAGGGAGAGAGAGAGAGAGAGAGAGAGAGAGAGAGAGAGAGAGAGAGAGAGAGAGAGATCCACAGTGGGGTGGGCGGAGGTAGTTTATGATAATGGAGAGGAGCTCATCTGTGAGACTGTGGCTCCTCCTTTGTCCAGCAACTGCCAATCATCTAGTCTGCAACTAACGGTTTTCTAAAACAGCATTTTACTGATAGGTTAGGTATAGGTAGGTTAGTTGTGCCTGAAAGATTAAAATATTAGTAAGAGCATGCAATGTTCTTTTTAATAGTTTTGATTAGATTTATAGACCTCCGTTTAATCAGTCCTCTTAAAAAATGCAATTCATCTGTAAGCCCCCTTAAAAATCTGCGATTATGCAACAAGACTCCAAACAAAAAGGAAAAAATAATATGCAGCTCCTAAAATGAAACAGAAGGGAGATTTAGTATACAATTTAAAAAAAAAACTTTTTATATACTTAGTGATACTGATTGTATTACTGTTGTATAAATTTTACTTAAAATAAAAGACATATTTCCCCCCTTTTGTTTTATGGTTACAACATGTCACCTAAAAGTTACAACCTTATAAGTATGCATATCACAATAACTGGTTCATTTCAAATCAGACATAATGTAACTGAAAAAGGATTTGCGGTTCATTGAGGGAGTCAGATGGCAAGGGCTCTAAAAGATTCACTTACTGTTGATTTGTGAACTTTTTGTTTTTGACTAACTCATTCTTTCAAGAATCAGACAACATCTGTGCTGTTTTCATTGCTGCATAAAGGAAGCAATGGCGCACACTCTAACTAAATGCCATTGATGAAACTGCACATGAACAAATATGCTTTCCTAACTAGATTGTAAATAGTTTTTACTCTGTTCTAGTTGTGACCATTTGTGTAATGAAACCCTACCCGTACAACACAATGGCAGTAACAAAAACAAAAAAACAAAAAAAACATTTGTTACGTTCATCAAAATCTCAGTCAAGCAAGATTCAAACTTACAATCTTTCACTCATTCAGCAAGAAACCTTCCACAGTAGCTCATATTTGGATACGGGGTTGAGCCCCCCAAAGGCTGAAATCCTAGAATCACTGCTGATGACAGTCACAAACTGGATTTGCACTGCTCATTGAGCACAGAAGTATAAAGACTACCCTCCATATCCATCAAACCCTTCCTGCTCCATTGGGATAATTTGTGCCTGCTTAATAGCACTGTGTCATGGGCCGTCTCCACTTTGCAAGATAAAACAAAGTAGTTCAGAGTTCAATTTGTACTGGTAGTCGCCGCATTAAATCCTCTTGTTTATTTATCCGTGACCTTCAGGTGACGTGCCAAATGTTTTACCTCAAAGAGACTTCCCTGAGCTTGCAGTCCTGAAGACAAAGTAAAGATCAGACAGGCAACAACACTAAGTCAACATCCTGAAAGATTGTTTTATCAAGTAACGTTCAACATTTTGTCAGACTGTAGTTTGACTTCAATGACCTGTTTATCCATTCAATGACACTGTTGATTTTGGTGTGACCCAGGGAAGCCAGAGGATTATGGGAGACAGGAACACATAGCTATTGTCTGTACACTTCAGAATCTAGAGAGTGAGAGCAATGGCTCATTAAACACGGAGATTGGATCAGGCGTGTGACAAAAGGGGAGGAGCAGAATATCAATGTACCCCAGTAGAACAGTACAGAGGTCAATCATAGCAAGGCTTGAGTCTAAAACTGCACAACAGATACAAGCAGTCAGCCACTTGATATGCCATTTACTTAATTCATACTAAGGCACCAAAGCTTTCCATTAGAGATGCATGTAATTGCATGAGGGATTCAAACTAGATGGGTGTCGATTCAACTTTGACTCCCCATCCTCTCTTTTTTTAGCTCCAGACATGTATAAATATTGATAAGCCACTTCATAGATGCCACATAAACTGCATGGGAAGGAAAGTGGTTATGTGAAGGCTACCTTGTCAACCCTTCACTAAACCAGTGCAGCATTCGGTCAAATCTTTCTTCACCAACTACAAAATGACAAAAAAAAAAAAAAAAAAACACCCTGAGTAACTCATTTCCATTCTTTTAGACTTTCCACCTGGGCTCATTTCTAAAACACAGCTCTTGCAGCCATTCTCAGCTCACCAACAGAGTTTTTTGAAAATGAATAATGTATCAGCAAGCAAACAGAATAGGCACAAGGTTATCTGCACATAATGTCAAGGCCTGAGTTTGAGCAAAGTTCGGGTTGAGAGTCAGATGTGGGGCGCTTTAGAAGATGTTGTGTAGCTTGTTTTGGCAACAGTGGCTGTCCTGATATCCTCACCAAAATATTTATAGGTCTCCCGGCATCAGAGGATTCACTTTTAGATTTGTGCGTAAAAGAAGAGACCCAAAGTTTCCAAAGTTTCATTAATAATAAAACGCCTTTTAACTCGAAAATATCGCAAAGCTCCAGGGAACTTCCGAAATAGATTCAAACAGCATGAGCGAATAAGGTGGGAGAAATTGCGAAGATTATTAAACATGATAGTTCCTTCAAACACTAGCTTAATGGCAACAGCTAGTCCGTAGATTTACTTTGCCATTCATAATAAGTGCAACAGACTTTAATATTTGAACTGGAACCCAGACAGAGCTGGCTAGCATGCCACATGAATACTAATTTAGAAACAGCTTATTGTAACATTAAGTTGAGACCTTCAAGTTTGACAGACTGCATAAAAATCAGTTTCAAAAGCCACTGTGTCAGAATAAAAAGAGAGCACTTCAACTTCTATATGTTACAGTCTATGCATTATTTATAGCACCACCTGTGCGCGAAACTCTGCGAGCCGCCAGGCCGCCTAATAGCTGATCACTGGCTCAAATAAAGGCCAAGAAATAAAACACACAATCGCAACTTTTGTTCTGCACACTTGGCTAAAATTCACTCCCATTACTAAATAGCATTAACTGCTCATAAATGGATCGAAATGGCTTTGTGATTTGTGGCTGTTATGTGTAATTTGCTGCCTGGGCATAAAAGTTGGTGGATCAATTTTTAGCTAGCCGCTCCCTCCAGAAAATGTGATTCCATTGACAAAACCTGCAAGCCAGAGCCTGGTCTTTGCTGGACTACGATGACAAGTGTTTCAAAAGACATCATAAAGAAAGCTGTGCTCTATAAATAAGAGCCTATTCACTCACAGTGGTAAAGGAGCTGTCTGCTGGACTAGGGGAGGGCTGCTGATCTGCTGCACAAGACTCAGGGAGCTGTTCCTTTTATGATGGTGCTGAATTCAAGGAAGTCAGTTTAGATGGTACAGCATGTTAAAAGTCAATGCTCTGGTCAAGACCTGCATGTGCTGAATCATATATCCATTTTAAGTGATAACTGACACTAAACTGTATAGCTGACTAACTATTGTTTTTTTTGTGCAAGAGAATACTCATAGATAGCAAAGCAGTACCTCTTGACAAACAGCAGAGGGCTCCCTTTTATTTGAGCAGCCTGACGTTTCACTTGAATAAAAGGCTTTGAAGTGAAGATTTGCAGGGGGAAAGTAATGAGACTTTCAGGATGCAATGCTTAGATTTGCTGATTTGAAAAAAAAGCATGCCATACAAATAGATATGACTCCCTGGTAATTGACTTGCCCCATGGGAGAGGTCAGGTTTTAAATAATAATGTCATTACTAAAATATTGACAGGTGTGCTCGTACAGGGACTCAGCATGTCCATAAAGGGATTGTGTTGTAGTGCTCGGTTTTGTGCTGGCATGGGTCAATACGTAGGTGGAGAGGACTGAATAAAGATGAGTTTCAGGTTATTTACAGTTGCTGCACCAGAACTCAGACAGTCTTTAGATCAATCACTTTCTGTCCTCAGAGAACGAGAGAGAAAGACCCCAATCACACAATGTCACGGCAGCTTCGGTGTCCGTCTATTCTTCTCCCGCCCCACACGTACAGGCGCACATCCCCAGGTCAAAAAAAAAAAATCTGTTCAAGCCAATGATAAGTTATGGCCTGTGACACGAGAGCAAAGACTTTTGTTTCACTGGAAACAATAGCATTGGTTTAGTCTCCTCAAGCGCATGATCAATCTAAGCTCTGATATTTACCCTTCTCGCCATATATTTAACAAAAATTCTCCCGTCACAAAATTGGCTTGCATTTTTCAAGGGCACCAAGAAGTGTGTTTAAGTGCTGAGCTAGGACACAACGCAGCCCCTTTGTGACAGGCTCGTCTCCCCCATGGGGTTCGCCAAACGCCAGGCCAAAGGGGGCCAACAGACGCAATCCACCTCCTTGGCACTGCCCTTCAGTAGAGTTTGTGTTGCATGATTAATGGAACACCTTGCACATGGTCGACTCCGGTCCTGCGAGCTGCCTGGAGTTAGGCTCCGACTCAGTGGGGAAGAACCAAATAATCACGCATGTTTGTTTCAGAAGCCTGGCATAATAAATCTGGCAAGACTCAAAACCAAAAAGAAAGTACACTATCAAACTAGCAACAAGCAAAAAATGCCTATTTCCTTTCATGTCAAAGATGCGGGAGGGAAAGTCACAATGTCCAATTTCCATTTCACCCCTGAGAATAATTGACTATTCCGCCTCTGAGTGTATAAATCCATCAATCCCCTCGTGATCTTGGAGCTGAGGCAGGCGTTTTCGCTGAGCTGTTTTCTCCAAATTTGTTCGTGAATTGTGTCTTGCCACTGTGTCTCTCACAGTCAAAACGGTTCACCCTCCCCTTCAGCAGGGTGACAGAGTACTTGGAGAAATTGGGTCACACATTCACGTATACCGAAATTGCAGCATTTTTTTGAGGGATAAAGACGCAAATGCCACGGTAATTTATTTTGGTTTGTCAACAAGATGAAGATAGTAACTGATACAGCGATTCTACGTTTACAGGCCATTGCAGGAGGTGAGGTCTGATGCGGCGTTACCACAAAAAAAAAAAAGGCTCTAAGGTTGCTGGAGTGAGACTATAGTATCACTGCAGGCCTTAACCCCTCTCCCTTTCATTCAGGTGATAAAGGGAGGCTGAATAATTGGTTTTCTGGCTGACTGACCCTGAAAACAGAAAAAAGTGAGTTGAGTTGAAGTGAACTGTCTGGGGGTGGATGGATTGAAATGCTGAGTACTCAAGAGTTGATAAGAGCCATTTGCATGGACAAAATGTCCATGGAGGATTGAAGTGAAACAGCTGAGCAAGAAAGAGAGAAAAGGGCCTGAAACGGGAAGAAAGAGCTTGGAGGCTTCCAGAAGGCCTCTGGTACTGTGAGGGTGGCAGAGAAGAAAGAGGACGAATTCACCACAATCACGGAAGTTCTGTGCTGCTGTTAGGCTGGAATGAGTTAGATGTGTTTGTTACTAGAGGAAACAAGTTTAAGTGGAGATGCTGAGGGAAGGAGATTCTTCTCAGGGAAATGATTAGCGGTAGGGATTTAATTGAAGCAGGTGGGCGCCAGCGTGATGCCATTTACTTTGTTATATCACAGCAATGCAGATTTCAAGTAAACACAAGAGTCCATGGGTCATCACTATCACTGGAGGCACAGGTGCTCTCTGCCGTAACGTCTCTCTGGACATACTGCAACTGCTGGACACCTGAGGCACTGTGCTGCACAAATAGCTCTGACAAAATATTATATCATGCTCAAAAGTTTACATACACCTTGCAGAATCTGCAAAATGGGATCATACAAAATGCATGTTATTTTTTTATTTAGTACTGTCCCGAATAAGATATTTTCCATAAAAGATACAGTCCACAAGGCAACAAAATAGTTGAATTTATAAAAATGACCCTGATCAAAAGTTTAAATATCCTTGATTCTTAATACATGTGTTGTTACCTGGATGATCCACGGCTGTTTTTTGTCTTGTGATGGCTGTCCCTTGTTTGTCCTGAGCAGTTAAACTGGCCAATGACAAATTCTTCAGGTCCTGCAAATTCTTCAGTTTTCTAGCATCTTTTGCATATTTGAACCCTTTCCAGCAGTGAATGTATGATTCAAACACATCCAGGAGCGGTTCTAGGATTTCACCCTTAGGGGGGCTTAGCCCTCACTGCTGATAACACTACTGAGTGTTATGGCTGTGAATTGCAGAATGTCGATAGCACAACTATAAAGGATAGCACAAATGTGCTCATAGCTGAATTACATTAGTTTAAATAAACCTAAAACTACAAATTTTACAGTCTTTGTTTTATTGCTTATGAAGCGTTACTTTTAATCTTTTCACTCATATTTACTTTTTCTTTAAACAATGGCATTATTTTTATCATTAATTAATTAATGAAGAATTTTTTTTTTCATAATTTTTTTCTGTAGTACCAAAATTGGTTTTGAGAAGCATGAAATTTCATTAGCATTGGTATGACATATTGAATTGTAGTATTGTGAGAACACAGTATATAGTCTATACTATATTAAACCAACACAACCACACTCTACATTAAATGTCAACTCGGTGGCAGAAACATGCTATATCTAATCATGAAAATGCTCACACAACACTATGAAAAGTTAACATGCAAAGATTTACTGCAAGGTGTTAATTTTGTATTACCGCCAACAACTGTTTACTTGAGGGACAAACATAAAATACATCCTCAAAACACAAACTTGCAAACAATTATAAGCAGCAAATATAAACACAAATGACAAAACTGAACTAAAATGTGCTTTTAACATACTATGTATTAAAAAAAATATTTAGTTACCACTAAATCATTAAAAGATGGGTTCAAGTGTACTTACAGTTGAGTACACTTAGATGTTCTTAAAGGAGTAGTTCACTTTCAAATTAAAACCAGCCCATGACTCACCCTCAAGCCATCCTAGATGAAGGAAGTCATATACACCTAGGATGGCTTGAGGGTAAGTCATGGGCTGGTTTTAATTTGAAAGTGAACTACTCCTTTAAGATTATCTTAAGACGTAGCCTACTAAAGAAGAACTTTAGCATATAAAATAACCTACAAAAATAGTGCTCGAAAATAGAGAACTTTAAGTACATTATTGAAGTGTTACGTACTTTTTTCACCTGAGATCTCATCATCATCATACTGGTGTTAGCTAGGTAAATGAAAAAAAAAATTGTCAACAAAAAACTCGATTGCTTTGGTTTGAATAGCGTGACCAAGCAATGCTGAAATAAACTGGATGATGATGATTAACTACAGTATGAACTGAGAATTCATTCTCACCATTTATTACCTCGTTTCAGTAAATCACATCCACGATTTAATGAAAACAATACGAATTCTTAAATATAGCTGCAAGCAGCCATTATCGGGGCCAAGCGCAAAGAAGAAGATAAGACATGCCAGCATGGCTGGAAGTGTCAGACCAACTGTAACAATGAGCCATTAAAGACCTATTAAGGTGATTTTAGGCAAAATAGCTGTAAAATTATAAATACAGTCAATAAAAATGATTTAATGGTTTATCACTTTCGACCAATAGGTGGCACAGTTACGAAATTGATGTGGTGGGGTCAGAATAAGGGAACAATGACACATGCAAAGTTTGGTGTCAGTATGGTGTCAATATGTCATTGCAGAGATATAGCCTCAAGAGGCCTTATCATTATAAGTATGGACCACATGGTGGCACTGTCTCGAAACCTTTTGAGTACCTTAAAGGCATGGTGCTGATGACACATACCAAGTTTTGTAATGATACACCAATGTATTGGTAAAATATAGCATTAGCGTTTTATATCATAATACTGCATTGTAGTCAATGGGAATTTCATGTTTTGTTCTATTATAGCGCCACCAAGAGGCACAATCCCACCATTTTTTTTAAGTGTCCTCAGAATGATACATGTGTATGTCGAGTTTGGTGACAATATTGCATTTTGTTTAGGAGTTATAGACATTTATATCGATAACAACATAAAAAATGACCCATGGGCAACTTTGTTTTGATTTATTTGCCACTTCCTATCAAAATTTTGACATTTGGGCTAAAATATTTAATTAATCAACTTGTATTCCTTGTTTCCTACGCTGGTTTCGTCTCGATCGGAATAACGGTTTCGAAGATATTCGCAAAATGTTTTTTAAGCGCTAAATCATAACGCTGCACAAACCATAAGGCGAAACCTGGCATGTTTGGTATCGTTGGACTCGGCAAGGATTTAGGAGATAAAAAAAAGTTAGTCCAGTGAAAATAAGTTGACCACACCCAAAGTTATAAGCATTTGGGGAAAAAAATTCTCCACTAGGTGGCGCTGTTTCGAAACTTGTCAGGCTCCTTCAGGGCATCGTGGTGATGACCCATACCGAGTTTCGTAACAATCCGTTCATGTGTTCATAAAATACAGCATTTTAGCACATAATTCAAAATGGCCGACAGCCAAAATGGCCGATATGGTAAAATTGGATATCAGTCGACTCGACATGATGTCCCAAATCTAACGATATGATTTTTGGACAAACGGTTCAGAAGTTATAAGCAAAAATAGCCATTTTTCGTATCTCCGGACCAGTAGGTGGCGCTGCGCCGAAACGCTGCATGCTGCCTCCGGTCATGCTTGTGGTGACATGTACCAAGTTTGGTTTGAATACGATAAAGCGTTGCGGAGATATAGCCTTAAGTGTATTTTCGCAACCACTACGTAAAATTTGTTCGCGAGTTTTTCAAAAACGGTTGGACGAATCAACTTGAATTTTTTGTCAGCATGGTCTGAAGATGATCTGGTTCAATTTCCGTGCAAATTGGATTAACAGTCTAGGAGGAGTTCGTAAAAGTAGTTTTTTCGGAAAATTCAAAATGGCGGGAAAATTTACATAACGGAAAATGACGTCATAGGGTGCAATCGAATCGTCTTAAGCCAAAGAATCAGAGGAAAAAAAGGTTGTTCTTAACCATTATGGTTCAAAAGTTATTAGCATAAATATGAGTGAAACTTTGGACAGGTGGTGGCGCTAGAGGGAATGAGTTAGAGACTCCAAATTTGGTGTGGTTACTATTGGTACTGACCTCTATCAGTGTACCAAACTTTCCCGCAAGCGGTTCTATGGGCTGCCAAGAAGAAGAAGAAGAAGAAGAAGAAGAAGAAGAAGAAGAAGAAGAAGAAGAAGAAGAAGAAGAAGAAGAAGAAGAAGAAGAAGAAGAAGAAGAAGAAGAAGAAGAAGAAGAAGAAGAAGAAGAAGAAGAACAAGAACAAGAAGAAGAACAAGAAGAAGAACAAGAACAAGAAGAAGAAGAAGAAGAAGAACAAGAAGAAGAAGAAGAACAAGAAGAACAAGAACAAGAAGAACAAGAAGAAGAAGAAGAACAAGAAGAAGAACAAGAAGAAGAAGAAGAAGAAGAAGAACAAGAACAAGAAGAAGAAGAAGAAGAAGAAGAAGAAGAAGAAGAAGAAGGATTTCCATAGGTACCTACGCACCTTCGGTGCTTGGCCCCTAACTAGTGGCTAGTTTGCCTATAGCATGTGCTGGGCTCCATACTATGGAAAGCTCATTTGGAATGGCACATTACCATAGACATTGTATACATTTAATGCATTAATGCAGGCTAATCAATAAAAATAAAATAAAAATAAATAAATAAAAAAAATAAAAATCACAGAAAATACCTTCTATAACGTCCACCATTTATTTTACATCGTCTCCCGCCTCCGGCTGACATGCAGCACAAGCGTTGCACTTCTGACGAAGCGCTATCACCACACGCATGCGCAGAAAAGCAACGAGAATAAAAAAAAAATATATAAAAAAAAACGAATTAAAGTCTTTATTTAATCGACATGCCCTGCATTTCTTATTGTCATTTTTATTTTAAAAAGTAAAAATTACACTTTCAATAAATTGATAACATGATAGTTGATAGTTTTAGGCTAAAGCCCCCCTAAAAAGGGTCTAGAACCGCCCCTGAACACATCTATTAAAAAGGTTCAAACATTCACTGATGCTCCAGAAGGAACCACTATGCATTAAGAGCCAGGGGGTGAAAACTTTTGAACAGGATGAAGATTTACAAATGAAGTACAATTTACCTTGATCTTCAAATTCAAAAAGAGGGGTCATTTTTATAAATTCAGCTATTTTTTTTTTTGTCTTGTAGAATATATGTAAACATCTTTTAAGTATAATATCTTATTCAGGACAGTACTAAATAAAAAATAACATGCATTTTGTATGATCCCTTCTTATTTTGTTAAAATAATTAACATTTTGCAGATTCTGCAAGGTGTATGTAAACATTTGAGCATGACTATGTATGGCTTGACATTGACATTGACATTTGCTCGACAGCCACTGTGGCTAGTGGTTTTCTAAAGTTACTAGCCACTCAGCATTTTCACTGGCCAAAATTTTGTTGTCGGGAAATTTGTTGTTGGCTATATGTAAAATTACCACTGTACACACCAAATCAAGTCTACATGAAATGTATAACATGACAGGTCATCAAAAAGGCCTATTTAGCTCTGATAATGTGTGTAAAGCTCCTTAATCTAGACAGAAACACTAACAGTTGCTTGTATGAAAAAAATGTGGTGTAAATATAATTTATTCTCAGGCAATATTCTCATCAGTGTTCAGCTATGACATTCAAATCTAGCATATTTTGTGTATGAGCCCATACAGTAGCCTAGTGAAATACATAACCATATTTTCATGTGATTTCACAGTTTATTAAATATAAAAAATCTAAATGGTGTGCACCATAACCGACACCTAGATCAACACTTTACATATGGGTTTATGAAGTCATTATCAGGATATCATGTAACAAAACACTAAAACACGAACAATGAATAATGCATTAAAAAGGTACAATATTGTGGTATAAAAGTGTACTTATTGTAATGTTATTTCAAGAGATAACATTTTCACAAGTACAAGAGCCCGTACCATGATAGTTGAACAAACTGAGGGTTAAAGGATTAGTTTCGAGTTGACAGGCTTTGTTGGTACCATGACACTGATCATCAACTTTCTCTGTCAACTCAGGCTTTGATCCTGAGTTTAGCTGTGACATCAGTAGCGAACAGCCAATCACATGCTGTGGAAAAGTGAAACTGTGATCCACTTCTAGCAAGAGAAGCAGCACGATTCACTTCTCTCTTCTGCAGAATATTATGAGACTGAAAAATATTAAGAATTTAAATGTACACAGCAAGAAGAAAAAAGCAGTCTATGAAAGATGACAACTAAAAGAAAAAATCTTGCGATATCAATGCAAGTAAAAGTTCTGAAGTTATGATATACAGTGGGGCAAAAAAGTATTTGGTCAGCCACCAATTGTGCAAGTTCTCCCACTTAAAAAGATGAGAGAGGCCTGTAATTTTCATTATAGTTACACTTCAACTATGAGAGACAGAATGAGAAAAAAAAAATCCAGAAAATCACATTGTCTGATTTTTAAAGAATTTATTTGCAAATTATGGTGGAAAATAAGTATTTGGTCACCTACAAAAAAGCAAGATTTCTGGCTCTCACAGACCTGTAACTTCTTCTTTAAGAGGCTCCTCTGTCCTCCACTCGTTACCTGTATTAATGGCACCTGTTTGAACTCGTTATCAGTATAAAAGACACCTGTCCACAACCTCAAACAGTCAGACTCCAAACTCCACTATGGCCAAGACCAAAGAGCTGTCAAAGGACGCCAGAAACAAAATTGTAGACCTGCACCAGGCTGGGAAGACTGAATCTGCAATAGGTAAGCAGCTTGGTGTGAAGAAATCAACTGTGGGAGCAATTATTAGAAAATGGAAGACATACAAGACCACTGATAATCTCCCTCGATCTGGGGCTCCACGCAAGATCTCACCCCGTGGGGTCAAAATGATCACAAGAACAGTGAGCAAAAATCCCAGAACCACACGGGGGGACCTAGTGAATGACCTGCAGAGAGCTGGGACCAAAGTAACAAAGGCTACCATCAGTAACACACTACGCCGCCAGGGACTCAAATCCTGCAGTGCCAGACGTGTCCCCCTGCTTAAGCCAGTACATGTCCGGGCCCGTCTGAAGTTTGCTAGAGAGCATTTGGATGATCCAGAAGAGGATTGGGAGAATGTCATATGGTCAGATGAAACCAAAATATAACTTTTTGGTAAAAACTCAACTTGTCGTGTTTGGAAGAAAAAGAATGCTGAGTTGCATCCAAAGAACATCATACCTGTTTTTCTGCAAAGGGACCAGGACGACTGATCCGTGTAAAGGAAAGAATGAATGGGGCAAACACACTGCCCGGGCAACGAAGGAGTGGCTTCGTAAGAAGCATTTCAAGGTCCTGGAGTGGCCCAGCCAGTCTCCAGATCTCAACCCCATAGAAAATCTTTGGAGTGAGTTGAAAATCTGTGTTGCCCGGAGGGATTTGAAAATCTGTGTTGCCCAGCGACAGCCCCAAAACATCACTGCTCTAGAAGAGATCTGCATGGAGGAATGGTCCAAACTACCAGCAACGGTGTGTAAAAACCTTGTGGAGACTTACAGAAAACGTTTGACCTCTGTCATTGCCAACAAAGGGTATATAAAGTATTGAGATGAACTTTTGTTATTGACCAAATACTTATTTTCCACCATAATTTGCAAATAAATTCTTTAAAAATCAGACAATGTGATTTTCTGGATTTTTTTTTTTTCTCATTCTGTCTCTTGTAGTTGAAGTGTACTTATGATGAAAATTACAGGCCTTTCTCATCTTTTTAAGTGGGAGAACTTGCACAATTGGTGGCTGACTAAATACTTTTTTGCCCCACTGTAGGTATAGAGAATTGAACATTAAGCTCACATAGCTGTTTTTATAGCTATATCTATTGATTCTAAAGCTTTATTTATATCACCCTTACATATTTATATTCATTTAAACTAAGTGCTTGATAATAATTTATAAACTAAATGGATTAAGGGTAAAATATCTAAATCATTCAAAATTATTATTATAATTACGCATTGCTAAAAGCCATACGATTTTGTCTTTAAAAATAATTTGCTATGTAGTGACCTTTTAATTTGGAGTAGAAACAAGGGGGAGGGACTTTATTGCATCAGACATGCATCTCTTTGCTCACAGCTGATTGGTTCAATTTCAGTTTGATATCTCTTACCTGAAACACAACCTGACCCGGAGCAGGTTAGCCGTGGAGCGCAAGTTTATATGGTGATGAACACTGCTAAAAGCCAAACCACTTTCGTGGTGCCTAAAACCCAGGGTTGGTGAAACATACCTAGCGAACCACCTAAACCGGCTTCATGGTATAGGCCCCAGATTTCATATTTTTATTAAATAAAAAAATAATATTTAAAGGATTAGTTCACTTTTTTTTTTCAGTTTAAGTTTTATAAGCACAAATGCTCGCCATGCTCTGTTCTCTGATGCGCATTCGTGACGTCACGTAATACGCAATTACGTTGAAAAGGTAAGTTACTAAGTCAAACGCTGTTTACAAAAAAAGGGAGTTAAAAGGTAAAACAACGATGTCGGACGATTTTGAACTTCGAGGAGAAGATTTAAGTTTACTTTCGCCTAGCCTCAAGCGTGACCACAGAACAAAGCAAGGCGAGCATTTGTGCTTATAAAACTTTTTTTTTTTAAATGTCCGATCGTTTTGCTAGATAAGACCCTTATTCATCATCTGGTATCGTTTAAAGCCCTTTGAAGCTGCACTGAAACTGTCATTTGGACCTTGAACCGTTTGGTGCCCATTGAAGTCCATTATATGGAGAAAATTCCTGGAATGTTTTCATCAAAAACCTTAATTTATTTTCGACTGAAGAAAGAAAGACATGGACATCTTGGATGACATGGGGGTGAGAAAATTGTCAGCAAAAGTTTATTCAAAAGTGAACTAATCCTTTAATATAAATGTTTAATATTTGGTTTAATTTTGCACATTATCAACAAAAAATATTAGTTATTTTCATTGACTAAAATCAGATGCCATTTAGCAAAATTGCCTAAACTGATCAATTCATCTGTATCTCTCGCAACACCACAGTGCCCTGCAGTTTTGGGTAATATGTAATGCAGCTTTGCAGGTGTTCAGAAGGTTGCCGACTCACTGTGTTGGTGTTGCTGCAGGCACTGGCTTTATGAGTCCTCAATGTGAGCAAAACCAAGAAAGGCATATTCACAGCTAAAGCATGTTGCTGAGGAAAGATGCAAATGAATGTGGCGCCACGGGTGGGAAAATAACTCACTAACGTATCACAACATGCACCTCTACGCATAAGTACGCTCATACTTTCAGAGTTATTGAAATTACCGCTCAATATGCTTCTCCTATGCCGTTATCTGATATGAGAATGCTTTAGCACTCAGTCTGACAAGGCCCTGGACCGCAAAATTGATAAACACGAAGTAAATTAATGGGGGGCGAAAGGGGGGGGGGGATGGCAGCTGCTCATCGGGAGGGAAAGACAGAAGAGAGAATGAGAGTCATTTGACTCTCTTGCTCTCTATGAGAAACCTGCTGATAATCGCTGAGAGCAAATGAGCCCCAAGTCCCCGCTGTCCTCCCATGACGGAACAGTGGCGGCTGCGCCAGTGCTACACGTCTGATTATTCCTTATATCCCTGGGTCATTTCCAATTTAAGAAGCACACTATCAAAGCAAGTCGATATTACACGCCGTACCCCCATGAAAAATCACTGAATTCCTGTTAGAGGAATAAGCTGACGATAACAAGAATCTGTAGTCGCTCTCTTTGCCTCATCCGGGAAGGAAAGGAATAATAACCCCATTTATCCATCATTACCGGCACCCTCCATTTGTTTTAGATGAGTTTAAGCAGAGAGCTGTTGGAACATGGATCGAATGAGGGATTGTAGACCCGCAGAGGTGACTGAGAAAAGGAAAGAAAAAGAACATTTGATCAACAAACCACATGATGTGTCAGAGCAGATGAAACTAATAATGATTGAGAAGCTGCTCGCCAACCATGGCAACATACCGTAGAAAGAAACGACACTGCCTTTACCACCCAGGAGCTGTGTGGGCTGCTCTCGCTCATCTCCTACTGCTTTGTTTCATTCTACAGTTGTTAGAGAGAAAGCAACACCCTGTGGGAAAAGTAAGCTGGCAAGCCTGTCTCTTCTTGCTTCCAAGAATGGCTCAGCATGCCAGTGTGTCTGGGAAGGGTGAGAGTAGAGGGCATCGCTCCGGGCACCATAGGGAGATGGGCATGCCAGTGGGGTGCAGTGGGCAACAGTCACAGTTGTTGGCCCACTATGACCTTCTGTGAGTTTGGGGGGCATCAACTCAGCGCGGGTACTCTTATTGGCAGGCCACAGGCCCCAAGCGTTTTGGACATAGACAAGTACAATGATATCAGAAGTAGCATCTGGTCATTCCCAACCCAACACATATGACGTCCTTTCTTCCGTGGAATACAAAAGGAGAAATTGTGAGGAATGTAGGTCGCTCTTCCACACAATGAATGTGAATAGGAACGCAAAACCTCATCTTTTAATGAATCCTCTGGGGGAAAAAATGCTCATCAATCCTAAATAAATTATACATACAGTATGTGAAAAAGAAAGGACACCCTATTGAATTCTATGGTCTTGGGTATCAGGACATAATAAAAAAATAATCTGGTCCTTGGCAGGTCTTGAAATTAGTTAAATACAACCTCAGATGAACGACAACACATGACATATTACACTGTGTCAGTATTTATTTAGCAAAAACTAGGCCAAAATGGAGAATCCATCGATGACAAACTAGGTACACCCTTACTGCTTCTGTAGGAATTAAAAGGGGAAAGTAGCAGTCAGGCACTGCTAATCAAATGCCTTTCATTAACTGATCATCAGAAAGTGTGATCACCTCTATAAAAGTAGAAGTTTTGGAGCATTCAGGTTTGTTAACACATTGCCAAGGAAGAAAGTCAGCAATGATCTTAGATACATCTAGGAAGGGCTATATGGACATTTTCAAACAAGTCCATCATTCTACAGTGAGGAGATTAGGGTTGTTGATTTGGGCTTGTTTTGCAGCCACAGCACCTGGGCATCTTGCAGTCTTTGAGTCGACAATGAACTCCTCTGTATACCAAAGTGTTCTAGATTCAAACATGAGGCCATCTGTCCGACAGCTAAAGCTTGGCCGAAAATTGAGTCATGCAACAAGACAATGATCCCAAGAACACCAGCAAACCTACACCAGAATGGCTGAAAAAGAAAAGAATCATTCCAATGTCCAGACCTCAACACGATGGAACGTTGCGGCGAAACCTTAAGAGATCTGTGCATAAACAAATGCCCGCAAACTTCAGTGAACTTAAGCAACATTGTAAAGAAGAACGGACCAAAATTCCTCTAGAACAATGCAAGAGACTGATAAAGCAGAAAATGATTACTTCAAGTTATTGCTGCTAAAAATTGCATGTGTGTGTGTGTGTATAGTACTGACAACCACCTCAGAAGACTCGATAACTGAGGAGGCACACTTGCTCCAAAGATAAATTATGCTCAATGTTGTCGTCAACTGACCTAATCGATTGATTCTTTAGTCAGATCTCCAGAGTTCATACGATTGTTCTGGTGCTGATCCAAGTGTGACTGCCATGTTCATATTGTATATGCATACACGAAAACACACCAGGTTCCGAATCAATTGCTCCAAGGTATGAAAATACATGTATTTTCAATTATTGGGTGAACTATCCCTTTAAGTCACACCTTATAAAAATGAAGATTGATTGACCAAAAAAAAAAAAAGGAAAAAATAGGAACATTTAAAAAGAAATTTAAAAAGAAACCATGGAAAATCAGCCCTGGCAACAGTGGAAACAAACAATCCTGGAGAATATTTTTGAGAATTTTACACACAGATGTCATACATAACTGCATCAAATTTATGAAGACACAGATGAGCAGCAACAGAAAAATACACCTCTGTACATCAAAGTCAGCCCACTCCCACATCAAGACAAAAAACACTTGTCATTCCCAGAGTTCTACGGTACCAGTTTCCCTCCCTGCGGAGCAGTGCAATTACTTTTGCCCAGTAGTTGACGGTCTCCCTCTGCCCTCCTTTTAGCTGGAGAAAACTTGTTATGGATGACTAAGAGGAGCAACAATATGTGCTGTGAAACCTGGACAGTTGAATTGGACTGTGAAGCCTGAACAGAAATCAGACAAACGGAGTGATTTAGACAGGGACCATGTGAAGTTCACACAGCCTTTTGAGCCATATAGTCTGATGCAATACACTAAAGCAAACACAATAAGCAATTTCCAGAGGACGTTTTGAGAAGGATGACATCCATTTTACCTTTTCACCAAGAGGCAAGGACAGGCCAGACAAGTGTTCGCTTTAGACCGCTGCAGGCCATCAAAGCAATAGCATTTTCCTGCCTAGTTTCCAAAGATGATGATTGTAAACAATAATATTGCTTACAGTGTACTCTCCTCTTCCATTAAAAATGATGTCAAACATCAAGAAGCAGGTGTACTGATGGTGCAGGGCTGGGAAAACATCCTACTAAATAACAAAAACTAGGACTTACACGTATCAAAACTTTTCTTTTTTTTTTTAAATATCTGTCTTTAATGAATGAATATATTACATTCAGTGAAAATCAGAACTTTATAATGAAAACCACCAGCGAGAGAAAAGATACAGATAAAGGTCATTTCAAATCTTATTACGGTTTAAATCTCTTAAAAGTGCCATTGTTATGCAAACCCTGTACATACTGAGGAAAACAAAATGATGATTTCACATATCATCAGAATCCGTAACAAAGACAATTTTATACGCATCGATACCAGACAGACAAATAAAAGCCTATGGTGATAGTCGTTTCACAATATCACATAAATAAATAAGGCCAAATAAATATATATTCAACGTAGAAGTATTCAGTTCAGAAATGTGATGGCACATATAGTCATGTTCATGATTGAGTCACTTGAGATCTATGAGCTCCCGTTCTTGCACCGACTCTACCCATGATCTTGCATATTCAAGTCCGTTTAAACGTCCGTCCTTCAAGCATCATGGCTCAAACGTGTGGTTTAAAGTCATGTGTCAAAGACACAAGGGAGGCTCTGGAAGGAACAAGGACAATTCCTGCCTCTGGGAACACGCATTTAACATTCACCAGTCACAAACTGGCACCCACACAGAATTTAAACAGTATTGCTGACCGCAGTTATCAAGAGCTGAATTGTCTCAAATTGGCTGTCTAACAGAAGTCTGCTCTCTTTAGGTTACTCTGAAATACAGGGTCCAGAATTAACCCAAGGATGAATGAATTAAGAAGATTTACTGGCAATAAATATATCTTATGGACATTTTTTTTTTGCATTTTTTATTAAAAATTATAATAAATGTATAATTCATTATTAATAACTTAACTGATGTCTTTTTTCCATCAGTATTTTCATTTTGGATGCTCATCCCTAATAATTATTTCCCAATAAAATTACCATTGTCACCAACACCAACTTTTATGTCAAAGCCAATTTTAACTTACATTTAACACTTGAATTTACACATTGAATGTTAATTCTGGACCTTGAACACAAACACATTTCAGTTATTGGAGTGCATTTTCAGTATCGGAGCATGTAGTGGTGAGACCACACTAAAGCCTCTCTCTCCCTGAGCCTGACACAGAGAGCTGGAAGTAGGTCTGGGAAGAAGGAGATAGAGAGAGAGAGGAAGTGATGATGTTCCCAACAGATTGCTGAAATTGGAACAGTGGACCTCAGGGAGCAGACCTGCTGGATGGATGGGACTGCGTTTCTTCAGGGTTTCCTTCTCCTCCATGCGTCCTTGCTTGAGCTCCTGATCCGCAAAGCCGGGTCAACACTGTCCCAATGTTACCTCAACGTTGTCCCAAAATGAGGCCATTCCTCGTTTCAACCTCCTAAGAATCTGCTCCGTATGAAGCTGTCTATGGCAGTTTTCAATTTATCGAAGTTATCGATGTTTAATTACATTTATCTGTTATCTTTTTTTTTTAAGGAAATTCAAAGTCTCACCTATGTCAAATGTAATAATGTAGTTAATTTCTCTAAAAGGAGATCTCTACTTCGTTTTGACAAATAAAGGGCATTTCTTTCTTGAAGTCCAGCTGCCTTTAGATCCGTCCAAGTGTTTACGACTCAAGGCTCTTGCTGAATCTTTCCACCAAGGCTGTCAAATCCATTTCATCATCTTTTTCTATTCTATTTCAGAATTTTTTTTAGCATTCATTATTTTTGTTTGCAGCAAAATAGAAAAAAAGAGAAAGATTACCTTGCAATTAGAAGAGGCTAATGAGTGTTAAACTCCCTAAAAGGGGTCTGACAACACATGGGTAATTTTCAACCAGCAGCAAGTGTTTCAATGCCCTCTCTTTGACTGAGGATTGATTTGGCAATATATGCATTGGTCTTCAGAGTCATGTTTGCTGGTGCAAAACAACGTGCTGGGCTATTTGTGTGACCTACTATTATAAACATCACTACTAATTGGGTGTAATCTAACAAGCCAGTCTATAATTTTGAGTCTAAGAATTGGAGTAAAAATGGTTTTTGTTTAAACTTAATGTTTAATGAGAATTCTACAGGGTCCAAAAATAACTTTTTAGTGGGTGAACTGAGAAAGCTTACCAGCCATAAATAATTTGGACTGTCATGGAAGTTGTATTTCTTCCACAAAAACATGATTTTATTAATCATATTTTTATTATGTTGGCTTATGACAGGTTTAATGTGAGTAACATTGAGCAAAATAAACCACTCAAAAGTTTGGGGTCAGTATATATATATATATATATATATATATATATATATATATATATATATATATATATATATATATATATATATATATATATATATATATATATATATATATATATATAT
The DNA here is from genome assembly GCA_039654625.1 of Rhinogobio ventralis. NCBI lineage: Eukaryota > Metazoa > Chordata > Actinopteri > Cypriniformes > Gobionidae > Rhinogobio > Rhinogobio ventralis. Next base: position 20,868,113 of record CM077211.1, read on the forward strand.
ATATATATATATATATATATATATATATATATATATATATATATATATATATATATATATATATATATATATATATATATATATATATTCTTGTGTGACAGAAAACAATTATTTTAAATTGTAATATTTTTCACAATGTTACTATCACATTTTTTACAAAGTAAATGCAGCCTTGATGAGCATTAGACACTTCTTTTCAAACCTCTTTTAAAAAATCTTTCCAACCCCAAACTTTTGAAAGGTAATGTGACCAAATGGAGTTCTTGCAATAAATGAGAAAAACTTTAGGTTTTAATAGACTGTTCGTATGTCTGTCACTTAAATTGATCATTTAAAGCAGCAAAGGTCAGATTAGCATTCTTACAATTCAATTTAAACCATGTAATGTTATAGTTCCCAATAGAATTTCCAGCCAAATGGTTAAATTAACTTGCCAAAACCAATTTTTACTGGCGAGTGTTAATGTTGGACCCTGCATTTCTTTCAAAGATATAATGGAATGCAAAACCGTTGACATCCTCTCTAGCATATTAGCAGAACTGTACAATGTGATAGTGTTCCGAGTAAAACTCGCATAAGTGGACCGTCAATCTAAAGTACTTATCGGAGCAGCATATACTATTTCTTTAGAAGGTTTAAGTAGTGCAGACAACGGATTGGATTTGACACTTAACGTAGATGATGAGTTTAACCCCACAAAGGATAATAAGAGTCTCGGTGTGCGGTCCAAGTTCGTTTGAGGTTTTAGAGGAAAAATAGCCTTGAATGTAACTGAGTGCATGTGGGTCTGAAGGTACTCGCGGTCACTGAGAAACTGCACCAAGAGTTCATATCCATCTGAGGCATGTGTCACTGTGCGTGCGTGTATGTTTTCAACCGTCCTGCTGAGCAAGAGCCTGCAGTTCAGCTGTATGGATCGAGTGTTGTAGGAAGACGTTCTTTCGGCTGTACATGTGTAAAGACAGAGGGCCACGGGGCGGCTGACCCAGACGGCCGGTAAAGGAGGACTGAAGCCTGGGAATAGGCCCTCGCTCGCTTCGCGGCCCACGCTCGCTGTCCGAAGACAGGCTGCGTGAGGGACTGGCCTTGCTGGGGAGGCTCACGCTGCTGCCGGCCACTGCCCGAGGGATCTGAGACGGCCCCGGGTGCTCTGTCTTCCGTGGCCCGGGTACCTCAGACATGGACTGCCCACCTTCAGCTCTTCGTACCAGCTCCCGCACTCCTCCTCCGCCATTGCTGCAAGGCCTCTCTTCACATGGTCGAGTGTGCTGGTCTGCAGCGAGCGATCGTGCCGCCCTTCGCTCCCTTGTGAGGCTGCTGCTGGGAATGTTGCTGTTTTGACCTGTGGGTCGACTTGGAAGGATTGCCTGTTGAAACAAAAGATGGGAAAGTGAGAGAAAATTAAGCCACTTAATTTGCTGACATTTTGACAAAGCTTCCCTGGCGGTCTAGAACGTTTTCTAATTGTTTCCAGACCAACTGGAACTTTGCCTTTTTTAGGAAGAGGAGGCCAAAGGCACACATTGTGGGGAGGTGGCACAAGAAAAAGCCTGTGCTGAGGAGTTTGAGCCACCTGTTCATTTCGCACACAACACTGCCTCTTTCTTACATAACTGGCCCTTCTATTACTCACAATGCTGAATGAGTACAGGGGAAATATCACGCATGAAAAAGAAATTAGCTGCAAACTCAAGAGTGATTGTTTGATTCATGCTGTAACTTGTAACTTAGACTGAGCTGGCAGCCAGAAAGTAATACTTGATGCTAATCGGCATTTTGCAAAGTGAGAAAACCTAATTAAGTGTGATGTGGCTAATGTGGGAACTTCAGCTGTGACGTAAAATTGAATTTAAAATAGAGTCTGTAATTGAATTCGTACATTATGGGGCAGAATCCATGCAAGGCATTGAGAGACTCACATGCCAATGCAGGTGAGAAAGGGGACATGCATCCCACATGTCCTAATCTTATCAATGCCAGGATGGAACATTATTTCCTTAAAACAAGCTCACAAACAATCCATTCTGCAGTTTTAGTGTACGAACAGCAAAACCAAAGCCAACATCGGATTTAAACATAAATGATGCACTAACATTTTATCTATTTATTTAAACAGGTTTTTAAAGCAACAAGCTTTGCATTCTTCCATATGTAATGTTAGATGGTGGAATTACAATAAGACATTTTTCCTTAATGTTAACTGGTGAATATTCTTTCAGTTATAAATCGCATTGTCTGTCTGAATAATTTTTGTCTTAAGCTGTGTATTCCATTTAATATTTCATCATTTCATTTCACTTTTGAACTATTCTTTTCGAGTACTTCTCTTTGAACTATGAACTATTTTCTTTTTAAATTGTGCCCTTTTAACATTTATGCGGTAATGTTTACTATTATTATTATTATTACTTAACATTTTCAAATAAATAAATACAAAAATATTGTGGCTTTCTATTTTTGGCCTCGTCCTTGTTATTGTAATGTTTATTGTTACTCTATATTAAATAAATAAATAAACAAACAAACAAATTTAAATAGATAAAATGTTAGTGCATCATCTTTTCCAATCTCGTTACTTTCAATATTTATTTTGTGTTCTTTAGTTCAATATTTTTTTCTTTACAAATAAGATTTACTAATAATTTACTATTTTGTAAAACTTTTGTTTATACTACCAGCTATTTTTAACTTAAAATATTCTGAACCACTTATTTGTATCTGCAAAAAAAAAACACACCTTTTCATCTGTCATTTTAAGCATCCATCCATTGGGCAAGTTTACAGACACCATGCTAAGCAGCGGGTGTTTGGGAACTGCAGCTTGGATTTACAATGTCTGTGTCCTCTCAAGTACGCGCTCTGCGGCATTCACAGTACAAATTCAGGCCCTAGCAGACATAAATGCATCAGATAGTGACAGAGAGAGGGAGAAGTTTGGTACCTGCACTGGAAAAAGGCCAGAAACGCGCACACACACATACATAACTACAGAGTCATCCGGTAGAAAAACAGCAACCGGAGTAAATCAGACTGATTTAACGGTCGTAATCCATTTGGGTCTTTATTAGCCTGTGAAGAAGCTGGTCCTGTGCTAATGGCACGCTTCTGTTAAAAGCCCTCCGGCTGATTATATGCAGTAGGCTGGAAGTAGCAGGATTCAGCCTACTCATTTTCCACACTTCAGCACACCTCGAAAAACACACACATACACGCTCACGCACGCGTGCGCAACAAGCAACTGTTGCGAAGAGCCACGCTGTCTAAGCCGCAGGCAACGGACAGTAATCCTTGTGTATTATGTATAGTACTGGACTGATAACTGAGCGCAGAATACAAATATCTAGTTATGTATTACACAAAAAAAATCCACTCAAGCAAGCACGGCTCACTCTCATATTCTCGGAAAAAAATTATATGTTTGGGGAGAGAAAACAATTTCACGGCACTTCTCGTCAGTCTCGACAGACAAGAGTGTATTTCTTTGTTTATTTTTTTTCTTGGAATCATGTAAAATAAATAAAGCACTATGAATCTCAGAGGTTCTCTCAAATAAACATGATAAAGGAACACTGCAGTTTCAACTCTAAAACTGTGTGGTGAGATTGTATTTAGAAGAGTAGGCTTGTCTTATTCATCTTTGCGAAGAAAACTGGCATTAAATACACCGAAATGCACCTTTGTAATCACTTTCAATCAGACAACAACAAAGCGATGGGAAACAATTAAGCGCATTTTGGAGCACAGCATGCTGCTATTTTGTCATTGTCTTCCAGGCTCTATATTCAGCCAATGAGGGGCAGAGGTGCATGTTGTCTGCTCGCACTTCCTGAAACTCCATCCGTCTGAGCGTAAGTTAAGATGATGAAGAGTGGCTTTCAGAAAGAGAGAGAAAGGGAAAGAAAGAGAAAGCGAGAGAGGATGAAGTGCCACAGTCAGAGGGTGCTTAAAGACAAATGGCTGTCCTCCTCGCCTGCGGCTGATTACAAACCGCCCCTGAATGCATTTAATGAGCTCATGGGCTACAACGACTGCCACTCTTCCTCAGCACCTTGTGCCATGCTTTGACACATGAGCTCTGTACGGACGTGCAAAAATACAGATTTTCATTATTTAAAACAAATAAATTATTAAAGTCAATGGAGTTGTCTACATGATCTAGTTTGTAGTAAAGAGTATATATATATATATATATATTTATCATTTTATTTTTCTCAGAGGCTAGCATATTTTCCCAATTGTTTTCAATGGGAGTGCCTCTTTTTTAAAAAGGCAGCAGCATGACGAGGCACTGAGCGTCTATTTTACAATGAGAGCCAAGCGGTCTGCATTTTTTACCAGTCACAGAGAGTTGAAGAATTTTCAACTTTGGGTAAAACGCAGCACTCAGTCTTACTTTTTACCCAGCCATCCAATCACAGTGGAGGAGGGGCGGGACAAATACAACACCGACCAACCGCCACATTCTGCTTGTACAATGTCAACAGATCACAAATTATTTAAAACGAGAGCCAGAGCAAATACTTAACATTGTACCAACATTTTTGTATAGAAACAATACAGAAACGAACTATCTGTGAAATAAGATGCTAGTAACACTACTGTGGACATTCCATATCATAGCAAGCAAAGCATCTTAACTGAAAAAACGCTGTGCCGCCGAAGCGCTCTCAAGCGTCCATATAGAAGTGTTTTCAGCTGGCTAAAAACGTTTTGGTGGACACACGGCCTAAATGAATTTGTAAATAAGATTGTCTGATATCAGAATCGTTCAAAAGAAGACTGCAATGTTGTACAGGACACATCGTCCATAAAAATCCATCTGCATATGTACGCTGCTGTATAAAATTTTGGAGTCAGTAAGATTTTTTTAATTTTTTTGAAAAAAAGTCTCTTACGCTCACCAGGACTGAATTTACTTAAAATAAAAACATATCGTAAAAATAGTAATATTGTGAAAAAGTATTATTATTATTATTATTTCTTATTATTATTATTAATAATAATCATCATCATGATTAACAATATTTTTGTGGAAACCGTGAGACATTTTTTTCAGGATTCTTTGATAAATAGTAATTTCAACAGAACTGTATTAAATTGAAATTGAAATATTCTGTAACATTGTGTAAATATCTTTCATCACTTTTGATCAATTTAATAAAATATAAACTTCTTTAAAACAAAACAAAACAAAAATCTTCTGATCCAAAACGTTTGAATGGTAGTGTATATGAACTAATAGTTAAATGTAAATTAAAAATGTAAAAAAAAATCAAATATCAGCCATTAATTAATATGGTCACTCACAATATACGGTGTATCTCCATTAAAAAAAAGAGAAGCTTGAATCTAAAAATGGCAAGAACTGACAGATATTTAACAAAAACTCAGGCTTAACACAACCTCGTATTGTACAAAACTATCAAAGTTCATAAAAAAATTAAATAAATAAACTATGAATTGTGCATAATAGCACAAATATTGCAAACAGCTAATGATCTGAATTCTGACAGTAGCTGCCCTGAAAGTTCTTGTTCAAGTTGATAGATTTGTTACATAAGCATTTTTGACAGGCCTTTTGACAGCACATTAAAGCATAAGGTGCTGTCAGCACTCTAAAAATCCCTTCTGAGAAGTTGCAACTTATCCCCTTGCCAAAAACAAACAGACAAAAAAATCTAGATAACCTAGTTGAACTCACAAACCGACTAATCGTTTAGCAGGCGATTAGCAGAGCATCCTGACCTATCCATAGATCACTGCTCCTCTGCAATGGAATTAAGAGAAAGAAATGTCAGCTACAAAAAAAAACTACAGATATGTGTGCGCTGAAACAGTGATCGATTGAGAAAGACTGATCGATATTTAAGGGCTGAAAAAGAGGCTCCAAAAAATATAAAAACAAAATGGATGGTGGCAGAGGAAAAAAAGCTGAGACAGTGAAGATGTGAAAGAGAAACAAAAAGAGTTGAAAGAATGTAAGAGTGGGCGTGCGGGGTGCGGTGCGTCGTTCAGCGAGTTTCGTGTGAGACTTGTTCCTAGATGATGAGGCATGATGGCGGCTGGATTTGATGTGTGGAGTAACTGAGCACACTTCAAAGACTTTCCCCCCTATTGAGCCCCTCCAACAACTGTCAGCTTTAGGGAAGATAAGATTCTTTACAGTCCTTGTCTTGTTCTCTCTGACAGCACAGGACCTGGATAAACAATAACGGGAAATATATATCAAGATGCGGATGGGAAAAAAAAAAGAGTGAAAGAGATGAAGGGAGGAAAGAGACAAAAAAAAAAAATCATAAATTGAGTTTCTATCAGATAAGGTGGCAGATGTCTTCAAAAGCTGATGAGATTGTTGCAACTGCCTGGGTGTCATCGTAAAGCCGCAGCTGCCTGTTTAAGGACCGTCAGCTCCATGAAGTAAGTTTATGTGTGGCTTTCCACAACAACATATGTCACATAAGTGTCATGAGCTGACTTTGAATCAACATGACGAAACGCACAAAGCAATTGACGAAACCTACCAGGCTCCTTGCGTTCCAGCTGGTTCTATTCAACCAGCCTCTCCAGACCAAAACTTTTGCAGAGATATGCTGTCCCGCAGTGCAATGGACAAAAATAACAGTCTTTTGTAAGGCTTTCTGAGCCGAGCAGCCCATAAGCAACCTGGCATGATGCATAATTTTCACTCCATCTGGGGCGATGGTGGTGTGGAGGCTGAACATGATTCATGGTGCCAAAGGTCTGAGAGAGCCCTCGGGCTGTATTGCTTTCTGTATCTTGTCCGCTGGTATCCATTTAGTCCGGTGTCACTCTGTGGAGAGGTAAAGTGTCATCCTCCCATGGCTGCTAATGTCGAGCCGGGCTGAGGACTCGAGCTAAAATCGATGTGATGACCTGTTCTGCGTGGCCCAGTCCCAGACTTTTATGTCAGGTGTGAAAGTATATGAGGACACACATCCTCGAGCCAAATAAGTCACCTGTGATGACACAGCAGAGGAAGTCCTATCACACTAACAGAACTTAATATATGTAGGGCCTAGGTGAGAAGGGAAATTTTCAATTAAATGATGCAGAAACAACATTTACATGGTTAAACTACAGAACGATTACATTTCCTCTAATCAGATTGGCTAAACAGCATTCCAAGAGTGCTGATGTTTAGTCCAACAGCACTGAGACATGTCAATGTTTAGCCATCTGGGGTCTGATGTGTTTTCTGGGCCATGGAGCTGTTTTGACGTGCCCTGACATTTGTCTCACAATTATGTGAGTGGTACCGAATGGAAGCAGAGAGGAGTACATCAACTGATTGGCCAGTTTTTTTTCTTTCTGAAATGCAAGTTGAATCAGCAAGGCCCACGGTTTCAGCTAAAAATCTTCTTTACTTTTCTACTGAAGAAAAAAGTCACCTACATCTCGGATGGCCTGAGGGTGAGTAAATCAACAGCAAATGTAATTTTTTGGGTGAACTATCCCTTTAATTTCTAGTTCAAGAGCACAAAGAATCACAATTGCCCGGGACACACAGTGAGAGCGCGCACAATATCTGAGTGAGCGGAGAGGCAGTTCATTTGTATATTTGAGAGCTCACGTTCAGTTTTCTGCGATTACACGAACGCGTTCTCGACATTTGTCATTAAATACGTCATAGAAACCAGCGGGTATGATTACAATTATGCGATATATACGTTACCTGCAATCCTAACTGAGGCGGGTGTCAAACTCACTGTTAGAGGGGAGAGAGCGAGAACACGCAGCTGGTGTCGATGTATATATACTGCAAACAACGAGCATTGGAACCGTGTCAGATATTTCAGTATCGATATGTATCAAAATACAGATATTATTTTTGACAACACTACCATGCAGTTTGTTTCTCCAAACTTTCAGTCCATAAATCACTCTGAGCTCCTTAACTGTGCGGTTATGATCAGCTCTCCAGAATCTACTGCATTTTTTCACTTCAAATATCAGGCCTTTTATTGGTCCGTTTACGATCTGATATCTTTATTGGCTACCGAAATACCGGTGGTAAAATGTTTGAATTTTGATTAAAATTGTAGGCATACTCAGTAACGAATTGTGATTTTAAAAGTAACAAAGTACAAGTAAAATTACATAATTAAAAATGTACTTAAAAAAGTACAAATACCTGAAAAAACTACTTAATTACAGTAACGTGAGTAGTTGTAATTCGTTACTTCCACCTCTGATAGATACTGACCACTGCAGACCGGGAGCTGCAGTTTTGGAAATGCTCTGACCAAGTTGTCTAGCCATCACAATTTGTAATTTGTCATTCATTCTACTTCATAGGATTGTTTTTCTTTCCCTTATTAAAGTTAAGTCTTGCACCATTGTGTTTTTGTCAGATTTGTATATCCTTTTATGCTTCAAATGAAAGTTTGTGATGTGATTTACCTCACGGGTGGTTGGTTTGGTTCATGGATTCATAACTTAAAAAAAAAAAAAAAACTATGGAATCTATGGAAAATATACTTCTGAAACCAAGATCACAGAAAAAGTGGATGGGCACTCTTGCTCTTTACTGTAGCCTGTGGCCTGTAGGTCAATTCAAATTCCAAGCCAATTCTTTTATTCTGAATTTTGCCCAAACCTGACCAGATTACATGTATTTAATATTGAATATCAAAGTATATTGAGGTACTGAATGCCACAGCTTGCTGGTGTGATACTGCTTAATCGAAAGTTTCATAACATCATCATCAGCCTTTACTCTTTAAATCGTCTTCCTTCAAAGGGGAAGTTTTTCAAGTTTGCCAAAGCAGACAACTGTAATTATTTTTTAATAAGGCAATTCAAGTTTTAATATTTCATGAAGAAAGATAAATGTTCTCAGTACCATCTGTATTTACCAATGTTTTTTGAATGAGTGCAGTGTTTGTAATAGGATTGAATAAAAGCCATTTCATGGCAAGCATTATTGGAGTGTGGGCTTGGTCTTTTCCTCCCTAACACACCTGTGAAAACTGTTGTCTGACCCACTACATTTCCCTGAGGCCCTCATCTCTTATCAGTAGTACACGGACTGCTGGAGGGCTTGCCTACTTCACAGCACCTCATTTCTCACACCAGTACATCCTACATCCGCGTCACACACACACACTCATTCGTTCTTTCTCTCTTTAAGGGCCTTCGGGCCATCACAAAGCAGACACTGACTGGACGAAAAATCTTTAAAATCCACCCTAAATTCAGGCTGTCTTGTATTGTTTACTCTTCCTGTGGCAATTCTGAAGAAAGCTCTCCTTCCTGTTCAGCTGCAATTGGGGGGGTTGGGGGCATGCTACAAGAAACATTTTCAAAAAGTTTCCAGATATCATTGTGCAGTCATCATTATAGTACTCTGTGAGCTCGAACAACTTTGTTTTCACTAAAAATGTCTAAAAATACCAAACAGCTGGTATAAATATAAAGCGATTTCAGAATATGAAGAGTTAATAATTATTTGCATTTCAGACCAAATCTGGCAATTTTTTTTTTCTCTCTGCCAATAAAGCCGTTCCAAAATAAGCCAAAGCATCAAGCTTTTGCATGGTGCCAAGCACTCTATATAGGAAAGCAGAGAACACTCTGTCCTTCGCGGCTCTCCTGAGCAGAGCTGTCAAATGTCACTCGCCGTGACTCTGTGAGTGAAGGAAAGGATAGCCCTGTGGACACCCGTCTCATATCTAACTCACCTTGAGGGCTCTACAGTCAGGGCCCCTGCCGCTGGCTACTCACAAACACGTCAGTCGGGTTTAACACACGGCCCTTATTAATTACCACTAGTGTACCTACTGACAGACCATTGAGAGGTGCAGGAAAGAGAACAAGACATGAGGACAGGTGTTCCTTGTGCATGCACATCACCTCATGTCTCTTCAGTTTAAACTGCATTAAAGGATTAGTCCACTTTAAAATGAAACTTAAAATAAATTACCTCATGATTTACTCACCCTCAAGCCATATCCTGATGCTAAATATCCTGACCCAAGCTTTATAAATGGCAGTGCCATACGGCTACGGGGGGGGTTAATAAAGGCCTTCTGAAAAGAATCGATGGGGTTTTGTAAGAAAAATATCCATATTTAAAACTTTATAAAGTAAATATCTAGCTGCCGCAGACCGCCTTCCATATTCAACTTGCGCAGAAAGTGTAATACCTCGCGCAAAACGCGTATGCTACGTTCTAGTGATACGTTGCTCCAGTTGCGCTTTTTTTAAGTTGAATACGGAAGGCGGTCTAGCGGAAGCTAGATATTTTACTTTATAAAGTTTTAAATATGGATATTTTTCTTACAAAACCCCATCGATTCGCTTCAGAAGGCCTTTATTAACCCCCCAGAGCCGTGTGGAGTACGTTTATGATGGATGGATGCACTTTTTTGAGCTTCAAACTCGGACCACGTCAATGCCATTATAATGCTTGGAAGCTTCAAGATATTTATTAACATAACGGTGTTCATCAGAAAGAAGAAAGTCATATACACCTAGGATGGCTTGAGGGTGAGTTAATTATGTGGTCCATTTCATTTTAAAGTGAACTAATCCTTTCTACTAAACAATTTGGTGGGAAGAAAAAAAAAATCAAAGTGAAAAAAAGTGGTGTAGACATTAATTTAATTCAAATTTACACAAGTTATAAATATAGTAAACACTTTCTAAAATGTTTAATAAAAAGTGCAAATATAAAACCACACTAGTATAAAATTAAAAACCAAATGTAACAAAAGCAAGAATGCAATGTTGCTTATGAATTTATTCTTACATCATATCATAAGCAACACAAACACATACATTACCGTTCAATGGTCTGGGGTTAGTAAAATTTGTTGTTTCTTTTGGAAGAATAACTCAGAAAGGATGCATTTGCCAGTAGGTTACATTTTAAAATACATTCAAATATAAAACAGTTACTTTAAATGGATAGTTCACCCAAAAATGAAAATGACCCCATGATTTACTCACCCTCAAGCCATCCTAGGTGTATATGACATTCTTCTTTCAGACGAATACAATGGGAGTTATATTTATAAATTTTTTAAAAAAAAATCCTGGCTAATCTTTATTTATAAGGTCTTTATTTTTAAGGTCTTTATACACCACTGACAACATAATTATGTATATTATATTGCATTTCTGTCAATAGATCCTCATAAATACTACACACTGCAGCTTTAAATTGTAACAGTATTTCACAACATTACTGTTTTTGCTTTACTTCTGATTAAAGAGACTTATTTAACAAAAAAACAACAACAAAAAAAAACAACAACTTTAAATGGTCGTGAACAGGAACAGGAAAATGCCAACATGAACGCAACTAAAAAAAATTGTATCATTCTATAAAATCAATGAAAGCTTATAAATGTATTTAAAAATGTGACAATCAGATTGCGGTTAGCATTTAGAATCAATTTGAATCATTCTGAATTCACAAAAGAATGCTTTGACATGATTAAATGGTATTAAATTGAAGACCAAAGAATCAAAATCGTTGTCAATCCAAAGACTCACAACAACAGATTACTAAGTGTACAGTACGAGTGTATTTTAATGTGAAAGTATGTGGGTGGCTTGTCTCATTGAAGACGCTCCACAAGACAATTTATTCTTATCAGATTTTCCTGTTCTGCATACTAATTATCTGTATTTGTCGGCAAAACATTGCAACTATGCACCTCGAGGCATTTGTGAATGTGCAGATTGCAAAGGACTTGTTCATTAATATTTATGCTGTAGCTATTTTCATTAACACAGCAGTAAATTGTTATATCAGATTCAGAGGGCTTTGGCCCTCGGTTTCTAAGAGCTGATATATTCACGAAACACGGCAGAAGAACCTAAACGCTTATCTGCCGGGGTCCTATCGCATTAAGCTAGAGAGCAGGAAAGACCCTGGCCTATACAGAAGTGGTGCTTGTGGTGTTTGAGTGCGTCACGCCTCACCCCAAGCCTCTGATAGATCTAGGAGAGGCAACTCGCACTGCACCTGCCCTACTTTGGTGTGACTAATGAACCTGAGGTGTCCTGAATCTGTCCACTGACAGGGGGAGGGGAGGAGAGGTGCAGATCCGGTCTCTCAGCTGGCCATAGCCGCTCACTATAGAGTGGTGATGGATATGCAGTCTCATCTCTGGGCACAGAGCCAGGCCGAGCCTGGACACATGAGAGTGCACACACACAGGTAACAGTCAGCAAGATGCTGCATCAATTAGCAATGCTGAGTGGGGAATGACCACGGATAGGGTGCCACATCTAACTATAGGTAGGGGGCACACATACTTCTCAACATGAAAGTGGTGTTCCTGGAAGCATGCCGACAGCTTCATTTCCCGTGACGGGAATATGCAAAGTTGATCAAATCATGCTGTATCAAAGAAGGACGTTCTTTTTAAATTTCTAATGATTGCCTTCATTTCCCTCATTCCCTCAGAGACCCTCGACTGGTTCTCAAGGACAGATTATGGACTGGGCCGATGGGACCTCTACTGCCAGTGGGCTTCGAGCTCAGATAAATGCTGAAACAAGCCACTACAGATGTAAAATTGAGACCGATAGATGAATGGCGCTCGAACATTTGCCAGTGAAGGTTGGCAGAATGTGAAATAAATGAAGAATGAAAAATGCTCCTCACTCCACCACCAGCATTAACAGCTTTCGAACACTGATACTGATTGTGGTACACCAAAATAATTTCAACTTTATATCTTGTATTAGTGATATTGTGCAATTGTCTCTTTTTTTTTCATAAATTACTCATTATGTGGTCATTACAGAAAGCTTCAGACTTCAATGAAGGCAAATGTGATTAAAAATGCCAAATAAAACTATTTTAACAAATGAACATTGTATTCTGAACAAAATATAAAAAAAAAAAAAAAAATAGATTGCTCATAGTGAAGTCCAAATGTAATGTTGAATTGATTGTAAGGGAAACTTTGTTTGGGAGTAAAAAGGTGAGACAAAAATCAACAAAATATTTGACTTCAGGCAGAAATATTCTTGCAAAATAAGAGTGTCAATCAGGATAGGGGTGGGTGATATACCAGAAGATATGATTAACGGTAGAATTGTGTCAACCGGTAGATTTAGGTCTACCATCTCTATCGCGGTTACGCTCATGTGACGTTGCTGTGCTACGCCGTCACAAAAGCTTATCGTTTGCATGCATTTTTAAGCATTGCAGTTTAAAAACAAGTGATTTTATACCGTTGAAGGGCAATTATCAGAGAAAGAGAACTAATTTCATTATATGCGCACGCTCTCTGAGAGACACGCAACATGAAGCCGCTGCTCATAGAGCGTGTGAGAACTGAACGAGTGCTTTTTGCCACCTAATTGGGCTTGACCGGTTAAATATACATGTGTCAAAGCGACCAAGTATTTGCAAGTAAACAGTCATTTTTGTCTTAAGTTAACGTAAACAGTTGAGAGAGAAAACGCACAAGTATATTGGATCAGTGCAGTCTTAAAATGACAGCATCCAAATTTACCAGCTGTTGTCGTCAATGTTAAATCGAACAACAAAAAGAGAGAAAATCTCTCACTGCTCTTGACTGAATCACTTTTGTACCTTTAAAAGGAACACTCCACTTTTTTTGAAAATAGGCTCATTTTCCAACTCCCCTAGAGTTAAACAGTTGAGTTTTACCATTTTTGAATCCATTCAGCTGATCTCTGGGTCTGGCGGTAGAACTTTTAGCATAGCTTAGCATAGAATCATGGAATCTGATTAGACCATTTGCATCTCGCTCAAAAATGACCAAAGACTTTCAGTATTTTTCCTATTTAAAACTTGACTCTTCTGTAGTTACAGAAGACAGCTGGGGACTATTTTCAGGTGCAATGATATTACGCAGCACCTGAAAATAGTCCCCAGCTCGCTCTTTGTGCAAGCAGGTTGTCATGTTGGTTATGTTGACAGAAGTTAGCCTATTTTCAGGCGCTGCGTAATATCATTGCGCCGCTGCACCCATGGTACGGCAGAAAAGTTCCTTGATTATTACGCAGGAATGGGAGTATAGTCCTTAGACATATCGGTCTAGAAAATCACATCTTTTTGTTTTCCGTCGGTCTTAGTTCCGTCGATGTAACTACAGAAGAGTGGTCATTTTTGAGCGAGATGCAAAGGGTCTAATCAGATTCAATGATCTATGCTAAAAGTTCTACCGCCAGACCTGGAGATCGGCTGAAGGGATTCGAAAATGGTAAAACTCAACTGTTTTTTGACTGTCTATTTTCAAAAAAAAAAAGAGTGTTTCTTTAACAAAAATAACTGTATATTTAATTTACACAGTAAAGACTATGCATTGTTTTTCATGCATTTGATTACTTCATACATGTTTTGTATTATTGTAGTAAGTTTTTCAGGTAGGTCTATTTCGTTTGTGTCTTTGTTCTAGTGTAGTTTGTCTTTGCTCTTTCGTTATCACCATTTAATTGTCTTAATTGTTTTAGGCTAGTATTAGTTTTTTTAATGATACTGAAAATTGTGATTTGATATCACAAAAACCTTATTTAAAGCAAAAATAACTATATTGTGATATATATTGTTATTGTGAAATAGAATTACTCATTATCGTGATATAAGATTTTGGTCATTTCGCCCACCCTTAAATCATGGTAAAACAAGCATCAATAAGGGCAACAAAAATGACAAAATTAAATGGGAACTAAACTGCTTAAAAATTTTTATACATTTCTTAATACAGTTTTTTCGAACCAAAAAGCTGGAGTGCTGATATCTCGCAATTGCAAAAACAGGGCCTCCAGTGAGGCATGTTCTCCAGACCCTCACAGGACCTTGCATAATCCAGCCTTGCTTGTTCAAAACTGTAAATGTTCTGTCATTTCCTACTGTAAGAGGCAGAGGCATCCCGGGGTAAATAACTTCCTCAGCAGCTCTGCCCACTTCAACAAACAGTGTTCTGCAGTGATATATTGGGCTAATGATGTGCTCGAGGACAATGAATAAAATACCAACGCAATAAAACCTCACACATTCATTTACCTTCTTTGTGCGTCTATAATGTGAACTTAATAAGCATCTCTCCGTGAAGAAATAAATCCAAATCTCTGTAATTTTTTTGTTTAAATTTTACTAGAAACATAATTAGAGGGAGAGTGTAAATATAGTCCAGATGAAAATTGGCCCTGAGGAGTTGGAGAACGATGCTGAGAGGAAATGCACAAACATTTTCTGTTTCAATGAGCACGGAGATCTTCTACTTGTGTGGTGATTAAACATGGTGTAGGATTGAGCAGATATAAACCATTTATCATTCTATATCCCTGACATAATCTCCCAAAAACATACCCACCATTAAATGACGATCAAGAATCTGATTTTCCATCTTTCGTACTACTTATGCATATACTGTGATGCTCCTTAATCTGTTCGTATCACATATCTAACATAACTACTAGGATGTCTCCAAGAGAAAATGTATCTGCTTTATTTCAATATAGGCGTTGGCGTAATTAGTCGATTTGAGTGGAATGCATCGATTCGTCGCCCTATTTATGTTCCCCAATGATGGCGGCTTGCGGGCATGCTGAAAATCAGCCTTTATTACAAAAATATTGAGCCCAATCATATTTTTCACGCTGTTCAAACATACTCTCTACAACCGCTTACAAAGCATTTAACGCTGTTGTTGGTTATTTCAAATATTTAAATGGATGAACTTGCGCCTCAATTGGACTCATTTAATTATACACTGTCAATCTTGGTAAAACTTCATGGTTTTCTGAACACCGCCATGTTTGACACTGTCGCTATGGTTACCGCTATGGTTAGTTAGAATGCGGTTGTGACTTCAGCTGTTTGATCATACAGCTGAGTGAACATATTCAAGCAGCTACTTTAATCTCCTGACTGAACAAAACATTTCATGGTTCACACTGGATTCACAAGTTTCTGCTGTAAATCCACAAAAGTGACTGTGAACGCAGCCATAGTAAACATCTTTCCTTATTACAGACCTGCAAACTCTTTTTTGGGATTTTAACATGTAAAGAAAGCATTTTGGTGCACTCTGACAAGAAAAGAAAGGGAAAGAAAACATTTGCTTCAAGTAAATAAAAAAATAAAAAACAATGTGATGATACCAGCATTTCTGTAGTACCAGTAGTACAGAGTATATTCAGTACCCACTAATAGACAGTTGCTTTCAGTCGGTTCCGTGTTTATCTAAGCACAGGGGTCCAGACTAACTAACTGCAAAAATACTATATATGAATCCTGGATGTTCTGCGCGTCTCTGTGTGAATGTATGGCGCAGACACACGGTTTCATTTAACACACACGTTAAATGAATTGGTATGTAATTAGGCCTATACTGCAGAAACCTTATCTTTTGTGATAAATAATATCATTAGGTAAAAATTCATACACAGATTAGTTAGGGTTAATTATTTATTGGTAAATTAACCAAAGGATTAAATCAACTATTCAGGGGAAAGAAAAAAAAAATGAAAGGGAAAAATAATCGTTAGATTAAACTATTGAAAAAAATAACCGTTTTTCCAGCCCTAGATACTGTACATCAATGGCTCTGTTTCAAAACCTAGTGAACTATCTTGCTGACTACATAGGGAGCTGGCTTCTAAGGCAGCATCTTAAGTTACTGATATGAAGTGTCTATATCTATATAGGGTGTAACTCTGACTCACTATAGATTTAAATGCATGCAATGCAATATTAACATTGTGATAAACTAAGCAGCATTCAGCTTTGCCATCACAGAATATTTTTTTAAACATTCTAAATATTTTGAAAACAAATCATATTTTACCGTATTACCTTTTTTAAAGTATTTTAAATAGTCAAAATAAATAAAATAGTCAGTTTTTATATATTTCAGTTATACTTTGTAATATAGAATGATTTGCAAGTATATTTGTAATTGCATTATGGAGTTGTTTTCTCCACAAAGGATACACGTAATGCTGCCTTAATTTGTCCAAAATAAGGTATCTTAGTAGGGAGCATAATTAAGTTGCCTGCCTGGAACTGCCTTTGATGCCTATGGAGAAAATTCACTAGGATTTGAAACAGAAGTTATAATGTACTGTATATTGCCAGTAAATGTCTATTTTCAGCTACAAACAGATTTAGACAGGATTGGTCCCCAAGTAAATTTAACAAAACAACGCTTACCTAATTTAATTTCCAACTAAAGTATAACTTTTGGCAAAATTGCTTTTTAATTCAATAGTCATGTTTACCGTAAAGAAAAATGAGGTCATTTCAAACTATATTAAATGACTAAGAAAATTAAGTTACTAACATTGATTATTCTGAACAGCTGCTTTTAATAAAAAACAACAATTAATTAACTAAGACACATGTTGTCCAGAACAACCATCTGAATGGATTTAAAAGTTAAATAAATGTATAGTTTAGTTCTCTGCACAGTTTTTACAATATAATCTAAGCCAACTTAAAAGTAACTAGGCCAAGCACAAAGCCAAAGCAGAAAATGCTCCAGGTGTTATCCACAGCTGCAAATCATTTTCTCCAGCCCAAAGTGCTCAGAGCACCTACAGATAAAGCATACTGCAATGCCCCGGTCAGTAAAAGCAGAGTTCTCACAGAGAGACACAATTTGGCCACAATTACAGTCCACTTCAAGCATTTGACTGCTCCAGTCTCTCTCTCACTCTCATTTCACCACAGATCTTTTCTTTGCTCTAGTCTCACTGCAGTCTGCAGTCCAGAAAATAATAGAGTGCTAATTAATTTCTAAATCCAGCCTATTCTCAGAGATGAACAAACCTAAAATCTTGCTTTTGATGAATGTGCCGATTGCAGTGATTTTCAATTACGATCCTCAAAAAAAAAAAAAAAAACCCATCATCAACGCATTGTCGTCAGTTAATCTGCACACAAGTACAGTACAGCAACTTTGTTCCACATTTCTGATTTAAACTAATGAGTCATTGATTTCCTGAGTTATAAATAACAATTAACTGAATATTTCATAGGAAACAACAACAAAAAATCTGTTTTCATATTTCATTCCAACATTTCAAACTAACAGAGATTTGTTTAAAAGGCTTATGCAAATCTGCACTATTATAACAGAGGAGAATGGCAGTGTAAGTTTTACCATTATAAATACCAAACTATAAAAAAATGTATACATTAAAAAATGTATGTTAATAAATAAATGTTATATAAAACATATATAAAATAAAAAATATATATATAAAAAGTGAGAGTAAATTGTTTCTTAAAAAAAAAAAATTTCATGAACTTTATATTCAAAGAATCCTTAAAAAATGTATCATGGTTTCCACAAGAACATTAAACAACATGACTGTTAATAATAACAATAATAGGTAGAAATGTTTCTTGAGCACCAAATGAGCGTATTAGAACGATTTCTGAAGGATCATGTGACAGTGAAGACAAATGGCTGACTAGAAATAAAGACTAATGAAGACTAGTAATGGCTGCTGAAAATGTTACTTTGCCATAAAATATATATATATATTTTTTTAAAACAGTTCTTTCATATTGTAATGATATTTCACAATAGTACTGTTTTACTGTATTTTGATCAAATAAATAATTGCAGCCTTGGTGAACATTTTAGACTATGGGCCAGATTTACTAAAAGGGAAATTAGAATAATCCCATAAAAGAGCCGATGGGAGTGGAAAGTTCTGCACATGATCTACTGACAACACACAAATGAAAGAACACAGACGCAGCCAGATCATTTCCATAACGACCAACGCAATCTACCAGTTAGCGTCTGGTTTAAGACATGCTTTTTTGGGGCGGTAATACAAATACATATGCAATAAGGTCAGCCGCAAAAATAATCCTGTCCATAGCTTTTCAGCGCTAATTTTTCACTGCGCGTCCTTAGTAAATCCTAACAGTAGTAAAAGAGGGGTTGCGCTGGTGCAAGCTGTTAGTAAATCTGGCACTATGAGGCACACAGATGTTGAAACAAAACGTGTTACAATCCCAGTCTTTACATTTTTCAAAAGAACATCTGTGCACATAAACAAGTTCAGACTACGCAAATACTCCACCATCAGGGGGCACTCTACCTCGATCCGCAATCGAATCAAGCTTCAATACACATTGACATGTATGGGACGGTAGGCTTGAAAAAAACAACAACAAAAAAACGAAGATGCACAGAGAAAAAGGCGTTTCCGTATCAGCAGTGCTTCATACATGACTGCTCTCGGAAGATACTGGCAAGCATTAAGAGCAGTATGGAGTGAGCAGCAGGTCGTGTTCTATAAATGGCAAAACTAGATTATGGTTGAAGGCAGGAACCAAACGCCTGCCATAATCCTTTAAACCTGACATGTAAATGTACAGTTCCTTCACAAGCTAATCAAAATTCATACAGGACACAGAAGTGCTGCGATAATAACAAGCAGCACCTCTCTGCATACAATCTAAACAGCAAAAGCATCACGGCCGAGCTCGGCTGCCAAACTAGAGCAGAGCTGAGGGAAGCGGTTTGGAGATATCACAGCATGGTTAGGCTACAGATGGCTGCGTGAGGTTTTAATAGGATCCATATGGAGACAGGTATCCAGCACAGCCGTTTGTTTAAAACTCGGAGATGCACACTACAACTCTGGGCGAGAATGCACTTGGGTTTTTTGATGGACTAGCGAGGGAAAGAGAGATGGCGCTGGTGAGGCAGTGTTAATATGCTCCAGAAAGTTGCAAGGTGCAAGGGGATTAAAAAAAACATGGCTGCGTGGTTTCAAGCATAACCTCACTGATAAATAAATGAGCTACACGAGGGATATACAAGGCGGTCTTGGCAATTTAGAAATAATGATAAAACAGTGCACAAAATGCTGAAGTCATAAATAAGAAGCATTAAAAAGTTTTGCGCAAGGATTGCACAAAGGCAAAGACTAATAACTCAATGTTCCTGATTCCTTCCACATGCATGTGATTGCACAAGCAATTTCAGGGATCATCAGTGAGGAATTATTCCACTTCATAAGTCTTGTGAAGTTAAAGAGATAGTTCAGCCAAATATTAAACTTCTATCAGTATTTACTCACCTCATGTTGCTCAAAACTCCTATGCTTTTATTTTTCTAGGAAAATAATGGTGTCATTTTCCTTTTGGGGTGGACTTTTCCTTTAAGCTCACCTTTCAGCCCAAAGAGAATCTACAATAAGATCTATATATGGCAAATTTCCAGGGCAAAATGGCTCATTTCACATTGCCCATCTCATGAGACTGTTATGGACTTCATTTAAAACAACCAATATGAAATCAATTACATCTTTGGCCATCCTTTGAATGATTTATGCAGGGCATTTCATGTCCTTCCCTTGTAAAGAAACTACTGAGAACCACTTTGTATTAAAAGAAAAATCCAGTTTTACTATAGCAATGCAGGCCCTTGATGCTTCAATTGAGGGTTATTAAAAGTAATATCCCTGGTAATACACAATATGTACAATGTTGGTACGAAGAGAATAGAAAACCATCTGTCACTTGCTTAGTTAAAATTTAATGATAATATTCACTTTATTTCCACCAACAGCAGCTGCCCAATAAACAGAGGTGCTGGTGGGAAAGATAAGTTATTATGATCATTATAACGAATTTTTTATACACTACCAATCTGTTTGGTGTCACCTGTTTATTCTTAATTATTACTCTTTTCACCAATTTTAAAATAACGTAAATTAAAACTATGAACTAAAACATGCATGGAGATATATACGTAATGTCCCAAAAAATATTTATGAGCCAAAAAAGAGAAACAAATTCAGTCAAGTTTGCCCAAATGTCCAAACATTTGACTGGCGTTTAAACTCTATATCATTACTGGTAACATATTTCTATTCAGTGTGTATCTGACACTAATATTTCATTATACACCATCACACACACACACAAAAAGAAGCTATTATCCGAGAGGACTGACACGTGATATTTGATATAATATATATCTGAAAGCATTAGACTCAACAAACAGGCATTCATACTTCACTTCTGTCCAAACTATTTTAAATATTCATTATGCAAGACTGCAAGTCACTTTTCTCCCTTTAAGTCAGCTATTACATCAATGCCACAACCATATTTGTCATGCTTTCACTTAAGTTGACAAAATCTGTCAGTCACCTTCACCAGGGCAACCCTCTGAAACATGGCACAGCATAACTGCTAGGGCTGGTCCGAATACCATTTTTTGAGGCTTCGGTAGTAATCAACACCGAATATTCGAAGCTTCGGAGGGAAGGCGCTGAACAAATTCTTCTCTCTAATAAAGGCAGGAATCTTGCGAAGCGGCGCGCCTCACGCAGGCAGGGCTTATATGCCCCGAGACACTGCACTAGTGATACAAAACACACAGGTCTGTTACGTCCCAGTAACAAGCTCCTATATTTCGCAGTAGATTCATTTAGATTGATAATAACGGGTAATAGGCTTGCGCTTCTTCCATACAAGCTCATGCAGTTGTGCGCTCTAGACAGAGAATACTTCGTTGCAGGGAACACTTAGGCTAAGAAGAAGCAAATATATTTGTTAAGTATAACAAGGTTGGGTTCCTATTCAGTATTGTATTTTGCCAGATTTTATAGTGTAAACATATTCAAGCACAAATGAGAACCGTTTCGAGGGGGATGCCGGATTTGCGAGAAAAAAAAAACTAATATTCAAATCCCAAAATTTAAAATCGAATATCAAATCACCGAACGGATATTCGAATATACTGGTCCAGCCCTAATAACTAATAACCTAATAACATAGCTCATCTTTTGGCTTCTCTTAGTACAGTACACAAGCCATTCTACCCAATATGTAATACCAAACGGCAAGTTTTTGAAATCATAAACGTAATTCCATTACATGTGCCCTTGAGCTTTGACAGCAGAAGTATCGTAAAAGTCTAAAGATCGTAAAGTATTTTAAGCAGCACTAATTTCACCAGTTTGGTATTTTACCTGTGGGGAAGGGGACATGCCAAGATTTTGCCTGTATTGATCCACTGCATCTCTCCTTAAAAGACTTCCTGAATTTATGGAACAGTCCTCACATACCTTCAAGCTAACTTTACAATACATCTTTCCATCCAGTGACACTTCATACCTCACCAAAACAACACTGACAGCAGATTTATGCACTTTACTAGTACCACAGAGCACATTACGCCATTAGCTCGATTGTATTACGGGTACAAAATGTTAAAATTTTCTCAGACTACCATTAACAGCTAAAACCACACATTAGAGAAAATGCAAAAGCAAAGCCGACAGGTCTGACTTTTTCCTGCACCTACTGTGCACCCACTACATGATGCAAATATAGCAGACAGAAATAAATATAGGTGTGATTTGCAGCTTATTGACATTTTTCCTGTAACCGCGTCGGAGGTTTACTCTATAAATATGTATATGCAAGTCTTCCTCGATTTCACCCATATCGCACACAAATTTGGGGTTTAAATGACTGTCCGACGTCTCCTTCGGTGGATATTCGCATCCGCCGTTTTTCTATCTGTCATGTTTTACTGCATTGCTCAATGTCAAGCTTACACTGCAGGTTTGTGATTTGCATTTTTTGTGACAATTTTAACAAAAACGAAAGCAGTTCCCACAAAAACACCACCTGATTTGGGGGGAAAAGACTGCAGAATCTGCAAGCGTGCATTAAAGCAATCAAGCAATCAAACATGTCCCCAACAGAGACGATTAGGACAGAGCTGATAAGATTAGCACGCAACAATCACCGTAATTTCATATACAGCTCCACGGCAATTAAGACATTTGCGTGTGATTATTTGTTGATGCAATTTAAAAGCTCTGTGGTTTCCCTCAATTAGCCAAGGTGAGGATTGGTGGATAAAGCCGTCTGCCTTTGATTAGAGACAGAGCAGCTCTACACAGAAATACACCCTACCTGCATTGTGCTGCCGGCGCGGGCTGCTTCTGTTTACTGCACCCATGGGAAGAGAAAGGGGAGAGGGGAGAACAAAACAACATGGAGACAGATGAACATGATGTGTACAAATGACAGAAAGGAAATTCAGTGAAGTGGAGAGAAAAATCAAAAGCTTTACATGCTAACAAAAAAACGATAGCTTGTGGCGGTTTGCAGATACGATGCATTAGCACTTCTGTGGGTATAAGATGAAAACATTATTTGGATAAAAATTAGACCGTGATGGTGGGCGAAGGCGGGATGGGGTGGCGGGGGCGGGGGGTTGGGTAGAATGAGAGCGAAAAAGCTGGAATGGATATAATTTGGTCACGCTGTTTCTCAGTGCATTTCATTTAAACACTGAACAAAATGTCAGGTGCAAGGGGTCAAGAAAAACAGGCTTGAGCAATTTTCAACAACCATGCAGTAATTCACGATAAGATATCTGCAACACTAAAAGGTATTGGGTTTTGGAATTGAATTATGATAATTTGAAATGGCAAATATTTTAAAAGGGGACTCCAACAGCACTAATCTGCACTAAACAAAGGCAAATGCAATTTACCAATTTTCATAGACCTAATTACATGCTACAGGGAGCAAAATATATTTAAATATTTAAATATATATATATATATACACACACACTCACCTAAAGGATTATTAGGAACACCATACTAATACTGTGTTTGACCCCCTTTCCCCTTCAGAACTGCCTTAATTCTACGTGGCATTGATTCAACAAGGTGCTGAAAGCATTCTTTAGAAATGTTGGCCCATATTGATAGGATAGCATCTTGCAGTTGATGGAGATTTGTGGGATGCACATCCAGGGCACGAAGCTCCCGTTTCACCACATCCCAAAGATGCTCTATTGGGTTGAGATCTGGTGACTGTGGGGGCCATTTTAGTACAGTGAACTCATTGTCATGTTCAAGAAACCAATTTGAAATGATTCGAGCTTTGTGACATGGTGCATTATCCTGCTGGAAGTAGCCATCAGAGGATGGGTACATGGTGGTCATAAAGGGATGGACATGGTCAGAAACAATGCTCAGGTAGGCCGTGGCATTTAAACGATGCCCAATTGGCACTAAGGGGCCTAAAGTGTGCCGAGAAAACATCCCCCACACCATTACACCACCACCACCAGCCTGCACAGTGGTAACAAGGCATGATGGATCCATGTTCTCATTCTGTTTACGCCAAATTCTGACTACCATCTGAATGTCTCAACAGAAATCGAGACTCATCAGACCAGGCAACATTTTTCCAGTCTTGAACTGTCCAATTTTGGTGAGCTTGTGCAAATTGTAGCCTCTTTTTCCTATTTGTAGTGGAGATGAGTGGTACCCGGTGGGGTCTTCTGCTGTTGTAGCCCATCCGCCTCAAGGTTGTGCGTGTTGTGGCTTCACAAATGCTTTGCTGCATACCTCGGTTGTAACGAGTGGTTATTTCAATCAAAGTTGCTCTTCTATCAGCTTGAATCTGTCGGCCCATTCTCCTCTGACCTCTAGCATCAACAAGGCATTTTCGCCCACAGGACTGCCGCATACTGGATGTTTTTTCCTTTTCACACCATTCTTTGTAAACTCTAGAAATGGTTGTGCGTGAAAATCCCAGTAACTGAGCAGATTGTGAAATACTCAGACCGGCCCGTCTGGCACCAACAACCATGCCACGCTCAAAATTGCTTAAATCACCTTTCTTTCCCATTCTGACATTCAGTTTGGAGTTCAGGAGATTGTCTTGACCAGGACCACACCCCTAAATGCATTGAAGCAACTGCCATGTGATTGGTTGATTAGATAATTGCATTAATGAGAAATTGAACAGGTGTTCCTAATAATCCTTTAGGTGAGTGTATATATGAGAAATAATGAGAAATAATGCAATTGTGCAATTGCAATAATGCAATTGTGCAAAATATATATATGAGAGTGCAAAGAGAGAGAAAAAAATGGATAATTCCTACATTTGTTCATCTTGTTATCTAAATTGTTTTACAGGTTAATAAAATAGTAATGAGCAAAGCAGGAGTTTGGGAACGTGTTTGAAAACGTGTTACAGGAGAACAGGAGTCTGGGAAGTGAGGCAGGAGATGCAAGAGGAGGCCGTGGGTGGGTGACTGTCACATTGTGGCATGGATGGAGAGAGAGAAACTTGAGAGAAAATATTACTGCCAAGAATAACAAGGGAACTTGAAACAACTGCAAAAATGGTAATCTGTCCCATAGCCTTAATAAAAGAACGCAGAGGTGAGGCTGGTCCATAAATTATTTCCCGTACTATCGCATGAAATCCAGATGAAGACGGCGTGAACCTTGCTACTCCAGTAAATTAATATATTCATTGATTTCTGGAGTCTGTTGGCAATGGTAAGGCCTGTATTGCAGCATTACATTGCAGGACTGAGTGTCCTTCAACCAGTAACATATGCTGAACTCAACATGCGTGCAGAAGAATTAATTGAGGGTGTAACTGGATCAGTCGATCTAGTCTGAAACAATTAAATTTGTAATAATAAACAATAAGAATAACTGCCAGTCTAGTTAACTGTTGATTATTCAAGTATTTGCGCTGTGCACAAAGAACCTTCATCAGTGACAACACTTTAAACTAGCAATTCCATTAGACATACCCACTTTTTACAATACCATCACTTGCATTGCGCATGAAAAGTGAGTAAATCAAGAAACCCAAAAATGAACATTCTGTCATCATTTACTCACCCTCATATCGCTCCAAACCTGTATGATTTCTTTGTTCTTTGGAACACAAAAGCAGATAAATTAATGAATATCTCACTTGATGAATTCATTGGCAGTAAATTGTGACTAGCTTTAAATGTTTAAAAGACCAGAGTGTGCCAGCAAAAAAGTACATGCGGTTTACTGATAATTTTCCAAGTGCTCCAGTTGGCTTTAATTCTATACAACTCGCAATATTAATCCTCAAAGGGTAATTTTAGTGAAAAACAACCCGATATTGAAACACTTTTATAGTGGGCTCCATGGTTATCCTATGCACAATCCAGCACATCAGACTCCAGGCCAATAGGTGGCAGAAATTAGTCTTCTACATTGGTAGTATCTACCATTAGTATCTACCATTAAAACAAGAGAATATACAAATCAATGTCAATTGCATTATTTCTCTGTGTTCCACAGAAAGTAAGTTTGGAACAGATAATGAAATATTAAATCAAATCAAGTAATACGATTGGCTGAGTTGAGGGTTGGTGACTTTGGTTACTTAAAAGGTTCTGCTGCTTTTTAAACTGTGAATTTTAATTTGAAAAAGATCAAAATAGCTGCAGCCCAAACTACATCCTCAAATCAGCACACAATGGAGAGACTGCAAACCAGCCGTGTCATATACATATTGCAAAGGGTTGGACATATAACCAGAGACTCATAAATATTCTGAAGGGGATTCGTGCAAAATCAAATCTGTTTCCTGGGCAGCCAGAGCTAAGGAATGTGACTTTTCTTCCTCTGACAGACGAAACAACGGCCTGGTTGGAGAGCAACTTCAATAAAGATAAATGCTCGTTTCTAATCCCCATTACTGCTGAATGTCACCGTTTCTATAATTATTTATTAACTTCTTTATTGTGGCGCAACGTTCCTGCCTCTCCTGGCCATCTGTCCATAGTGAGGTGTTGCATGTGCATTCTATTATAGCAGCCCTGAAGGGGGCCGAATAGGCTGGGCCTGCGCTCACCTTCTGCTAATGGCGGAGCACCCTGCGGGCGTCTCCAGTCAGCCCTGTCCACAGGGACTCAGACCTTCTGTCAGGGCTTAGGATCACAGTTTTTACCTTGACAAAGTTATCATGGACATGCTTATACAGGCCAGCGGAGCAAAAAACAACAAACTAAGAGGTCTGTGCTTTAAAAAAAAAAAAAAAAAAAAAAAAGTAGAAAGGACGGGAAAGGTGGCCTCCTTTCCACAGAAAGCGAATGAGGACATATTTGAAAATAAGAGTGACACGTGTAAAACAGAGCTGCACGATTCTGGATATATTGAGAATCAAGGATGTTTTTTTTTTCAAATAGAATGCGATTCTGAACCGACAACTAAACAAAATAACATGTAATTTACTAGGTTCTGACGAAACGTTAATTGCTGCAGTCAATTTAAAAATGTTTAATTCATTTGAATGAATTTTTTTTTTTTAATTGATTTGAATGAATGATTCAGTGACTCACTCATAGGGCCTTATCATACACCCGGCGCAATGTGACGCCAGGCGTGAAGTGTTTTTTGCTAGTTTCAGCCCGACGCAGTTATCATTTTCACGTCCAGCGCCACGTTGTTTAAATAGCAAATGCACTCGCGCCCATCTGTTCGCCCATGGATGCGCTGGTCTCAAAATGAGGTGTGTTCAGGTGCATTGTTGGCACATTGCTATTTTGAGGCAACTAAAAACGACTGCGCCACTGACCAACAAAAACCTGGTCTAAAGTCAATAGCGCAGTATTTTTTGTTATTTAAAGGGCACGTTAGTAATATGCACCTATAGGCGTGTGAAGAACGGGCATACACTCTGCTTATTACACACACAGGGATGTGCAGCAGCACACAAACATTTTTAAATATGAAAAATAAAAGGATTCCTCTCTGGAGAAGCGTTCAGTCTTTCCGCTCACAAATTCCGGCATGTAAATAGTGAATCCACCATGGTGCAAGCGCAACTGGCTTTTAAAGGGAATAGGAGATGAGACTCTGATTGGGTTTTTTATTTGCACGTTACACCCAAAACACAACCCTTTTGGACCATGCACCTGGCACGCTGACCGCTTTTTCCGTCGTTAAACTAGCAAAAGTGGATTCGGACACGTCCTAAGTGCACCTGCGCCATGGGCTTCAGATCGTTAAAATAGTTTCATGGCTGGATGAATCAACATTTTTGAAGAATCTCTTGAATGATACAGTCTCCTCTGATAACAAACCACTTTATGTAGACATGCATTTTCTGTGAAGCTGCTTTGAAACGATATGTATTGTGAAAAGCACTATACAAATAAATGTGAACTGAATTGATTCAATGACAAAAACATTTAACAGTAACTTGTTGCCACCTACTGGTGTAACGGTGTAATCGTTATTTGAAACACCAAGTTACCTTCAAAAGGTTAGATCGCTATTGTAGACATAAGTGTTTATATACAAACTATAAACTTGTATCCCAGTAGTTTTACTTCTGAGATAATTTGAATATTTATAACAGAAACAGTGATATTGTGTGGTTGAAAAGGCTGTTTGTGAAGCCGTTTAATACCTATACATGACAACTGCTCTCTCTGGCTCAGCGGCAGCGCCAACACAGATCTGAATGTTCTGGTGGGATATTGTCAAAGGTTTAATAGACAAGACAATTGTTGTCAATTAGGAATATCAACGCGCGAGTGTTTGAAATAAGATTGCGATTAATAGTGCAGCTCTAACATTACGCAATTCAGACTTGCCTTGATGCCCTTTTACAAATTTCTAATATTTCGGACACATCCACAGTGTTCGTGAGCTTCAACTACTTCCCGCTGGTGAATGTTCTCACGCCACAGCAGCACCCCCACACTCTCACTCCACCTGATGCTTCTTCAACAGAAAGCCCAGATGGAGTCATTCTAATGACTGTCATGTGTTGCTATCCCTCTATTAACCTCAGAAGAACTCTAGATCTATATATCCCTTTTGTGTTACACCTAATCTATTCTCTTTTTGGCTGACTTTCAAGCGCACGTCTCTTGCTCTCCCACCATCCCTTCCCCCATCTCTTTCTTTTTCACACGATCCCTCGGTGACAATGGGTTCTCTAGAGTTGAGATTCAAGCAGTAGTTTTTATTCGGTGCAACTTTATTTAAAAAAATAATAAAAAATACCAGAAGTTACATTTTTTGCATTAAACAAATGACTCGAATTGATTTTTTTAAAAGGATTTTTTGCAGTCGGTGCAGTTACTGAATTAACATTTGACTCAGCCACTGAACTGCAAATGATTACTTTTTTATTATTTTTTTTTATATTCAACCCTAAATAAACCGAGAAAATGTAACTGCCTTATGTTGTACTTGTGTTTATGAGATGCAATTTGGTTATCATTTACTAACCTTCATGATATTTTAAGGCTGTATGAAACTTTTCTGTAGAAAGCAAAATGAGATGTTAGGCAGAATGACAGTCTCAGTCACCATTCACTGTATCGTTTTCCCATAAAATAAAAGTAAAAGGTGTCAAATCATTCTGCCTAACATCTCATTTCAACCTCAATGGAAGAAATAAACTCATACAGGTTTAAAATATCATGAGGGTGAAAAATACAAGACAAAATATCATTTTAGGGGGGTAAACTCTCTCTTTAAATCATTGTAATTACAGACTGGTTGTTCATATGGCATTGTGTGTATATAGAATTTTGTTGTAATAAATGGTACTGTAAAAAAAACATCACCAAGAGTAATACTGTTTTGGTTTAGTACATTAGTATTGATAAGTGAAAGTCAATAATTTAATAAATGAAAAATTTACCAAAATCTGTTATTCAAAAATAATAACTACAGAAAATCAACTACCTGTTCTTTCAACCAGTCATAAGTCACATGGGTATATTTGTGGCAATAGCCAACAATACATTGTATAGGTCAAAATTATCAATTTTTCTGTTACGCCAAAAATCATTAGGATATTCATAAATATCATGTTCCATGAAGATATTTTGTAAATTTCCTACCGTAAATATATCAAAAATGTATTAGTAGTAGTAATATGCATTGCTAGGGACTTCATTTGGACAACTTTAAAGGCAATTGTCTCAATATTTAGATTGTTTTGCACCCTCATATTCCAGATTTTCAAATAGTTGTATCTCGGCCAAATATCCTAACAAACCATACATCGATGGAAAGCTTATTTATTCAGCTTTAGGATGATGTATAAATCTAAAAAAAAAAAAAAAAAAACCTTATGACCCTTAGGTTTTGTGGTCCAGGGTCACAATTATTGACAATCATATTACCATAAATTAAATTACCTTTTATCTACCACAATATATGTTCATCATTATTTATAATATATAGTATAATGTAGTTTTTTTTTTAAATGGAATCTGAAACAAAACCATTAAATCCCTTACAATTCCCATCCCTAGTCTTCTCTTCCCTGCTGAATTCACATCACTCTACTTTTCCCCCGCAGGTGAGTTGAGTCTGGATACAGGATGTGACTAGCAACAAAGCTTTTCTGAGACTGTGCATCCTTCTGAAGGATGAGATCTCATTAGTCTGCACGAGAACAAGCAGAGAACGAGATATGGGACCTTGGCCCACCTGACTACATCCTGGCCTCTGTCCAGCTCACTTATCTCAATCTCATCCTGCGTGTAACGTCACAGAGCGGCACTTAATTACGAGTCGAATTGCGCTTCAAATGCTCGCCAGCCATCGCATGCACGCAAACTCCCAGGGGTGTTTTTCACTGAAAGGAAACTGCAGTGCATCGGTCTAGACGCCACACACTTCAGATGATGATCGGGGTAATGGCTAGCACAAACGAAAGCATGCTGAACTCGTAAATAAAAGAAACGAACAAACAAGGGAGGGGTTCTGGCAAAAACATAAAAGACCAAACCAGTAAGGGACAGTGTTCTGCTAATTAAACACTAATGCCAGAACAAAAGCATGAAACAACTCATTCCATGGCCTGCGGATCTCACACAGCCCGCGTTTGCTGGAACAGTGTCAGTCGTATCCCAGGAGTTTCTATTCCTGTTAACAAATAGGTCAATAATGCCAGGTAATTCAGAACAGATACTCTCTTCATGACATTTTTTTTCGCTCTGTTCGACTGACACAATTGTACACATCCATATAAACAGACAAAGAGGATCAAAGAATCAGTGGCTCGTTGCTTCTCTGCAGAAAGCTTCTCCACCTAAATAAACACAGAGCTTTCATCTTCCCATTCCGGTCGCCCTGGGCACATGGAGTGCCAGGTACAATTCTTTCGACCGTCTAGGTGGATTTCAATGCTGCACACACAGTCCACGTACACTCTGTGTGCTTCCTCAACTGTTACTTTAAAGCTTTGCGATTTAATAAGTTATGGATATCGAACAGGCAGACACAATAGGTTGAATATGAAGTGCTGGCACTGGCTGAGAGCGGAGATGAGTAATGCGTGATGGACAGTTAAAGAACTCAAACTAAAAAACACAAAGAGATAATATGCAAAACAAGTGTCAGTCGTACAGATGGTGTTTCAAAGCAATCTTCAAGTGGCATTTGTGAGCGTGGCCATCCAAAAGGGATGGTTGGTGCACTTCCAACAGTAGAGAATCCAGTCGTGCACAGTGATAACCTGTGTTGATTTTTTTGGAAGCAAAGGAACTCGGATAAAACAGACAATAAAGGGATAAAACAAAGGGGGGGTGTGGCTGGTTGCAGAGTTACAGAGAAAAGGACCAGTTGCCTAAACCCTGGGTGGCAGAACAGCATGCCATGCTTCGTTGGAAACACTACGAAACAACCACAACACACAGTGAGAAAACTCACATGGTCTCCTGCAAGAGGAAACGGCAGAGGCACAGACTCGAGCATGGCCCTGAAAGCAAAGCGTATATCTTTGAAATCATGCACAGGGACAACAGGCAACTTCTATCTGGGATCATTAATTCAGCTCACCTACTTACCGTGTCTCATTAATGCACTGGCACGGAGTTTATCTGTTTATCTAACTCCTCACCAGGTCACTAAATACACTGAAGATGCTTTACACCGCTGACAAAATTAGAGATAGATAAGGCAGTAAAAGTTGACGGGTCAAGGTAAAACCATGATGAGGGATGACTTCCACTTTTCGAAAGTCTAATCACCCCTGACCGTTTCTGCTCAAAGAGATGAGGGCAGGCTCAGACTGCAGGGCTCCCACAGTTCACGCTGGGCTCAGCCATCACTGTAACGCTCCCGTCCGGTGGCACTATTTTGGACAGAGTTATGAGAGCTGCAGACTGGAAGTGGAAGATATTTCATGCAACTAAGCATGGATTCAAAATGGACAGAGAGAGGGAAAAACACCCAAAAATGGCCATGAGAACCAAGGTGTGCTCTGCATCAAAAGATGAAATGAAGCCAGAACGGTTTACTGCATTACAGGGTAATGCAACAGGGTTTTGTCATTCATGGTTTAAAATAAGGATGTAGATTATGTTAATATTATTAACTATTATTACTATTATTAACTATTATTACTATTATTAACTATTATTACTATTATTATTATTATTATTATTATTATTATTATTATTGTTATTAATATTAGTAGTAGTAGTAGTAGTAGTAGTAGTGTAATTGTACATTTAAAAAATTAACAACAGGGTCCAAACTATGCGGGTAAATTGATCATTATTTGTTATAATAATTCAGAGAAAACTCATTTAAACACTGACTCCTGAGTCTTTTCAAATGATTCATTAAACAGACTGGCTCAGAGTCAGTACAGTTCCAATTATTGAAAAATGTCAGTTAGGCGACATGATTAACTGTGTTAATTGTTTTATTGCAAAAAATTTCAGCAACAAATGGCAAACAAAATCTCTTCAAACTTCTTTGTTCCCATACAAAAGAAAGGAAACGATTACCGCTCGGCAGGCGTGTCATTCTGTGAGGCTCAGTGCTCACACTCTGACCCATGCAGAGAGAAAAGCAAGCAGGCTTGAGCAATGAAGTTGGGAGTTTAGCATAACAGGTCCCCCACACGGAGTGATCAGATGGGCCGCAGCATGACAGGGCGACCCCCTCATGTGCAAATTAATCTAAATAAATAAATAAACATACCAAAATGAATTGGAAAAATAAAAGATGCCTGAAACGTTTTTGGGGCTCATGAAACGGGCTTGAAATGCAAAAAGCCTGTCAGCAGGGTTGGCTGGACAGCTGAATAACAGAGCAGTGGGAGATGTCCGGTATGTTCCATTAACAGGTGTCCTCCAGCTATACGGAGCTGACCACTGATCAATCTCCCTCGCTGTTATAGATCCAACTGTTTGGACAAGCATCAAAAACGACTTATTCTGGCTGCAAGGGGTTTCCATTTGGCTAAATATTCAAGCATTTTAATAAGAACTGTCACATCTATAAAAAAGATTAATGACTGGAAGGGAAATAACACAAAACAGAAGCTAATCCATAAAACTTCATATCTCGGCTACGGAAGGGAGGAATGCCAGAGTAAATGAGCTCTTAAGTGCTTTTTCATTTAAATGGCTGAACGGCAGTGTGGAGGGCAGAGCTTAATATTAACAGGCTTAGACTGGCATAATAAAGCAAAATAAACAGACATAACGGCGCAGTCAGGCTTTGTACAGACGGGAAAAGAAGGGGCCTTTCATCAGGTTTCAATGTGACAATGACAGGCTTATGAACAACACAACAAAAACATTCTGAAGTGTTACATTCAAACCTACACTGAAAAATGTTTAAAATCATAATGGAAAAAAAATAATAAAATACTAAAAGTAAAAATACTGTTACCATCATCTTAAGAATTTTTAAAGGGGTCATGAACTGAATTTTTAAAATGATTTTATATTGTTTCCTGAGGTGCATTTTTACAATTTAGAAATAAAAGGTCATTTTCTACCCTGATTTTTGAACGCTCTGTTGGAAAGGGCGTGTCTGCTGTGAGGCTTCAATGTAAACGCCCACTGTTGTGATTGGCTGACATCTTTGCATATGAAATAAGTATTACATGTGTAACGCTCAAGAAATGTTTTACTACATTTTTACTATTACAGCTCTCAAGGTTAACTAATCGTGAAGTGTACTCCCGTGACATGAAAGGTTGCAGTGATGAGCACTGTAGCCGATGTTGAGCACATGAATGCTGTGATTCATCATAACTAACAGTTTAAATATGATGTAAAGAAGAGTGCAGACGTCATTGATTATAACAGGGGTTTTGACGAGATTCCAGAACTCACGCTGTGCGATTGACAGCTTTATCGATTATAAAAGGAATTGTTCTTTGATCGCTTTCTGTATATTATTTAGTCACAATTTAAATAAAATGTTCATGCTACTAAGAGAAACAATGTGAGGTTGATCGTTTAGTCACTGGCTTGATTTATTGACGCATAAACGATTGAGACAAATAACATCTGACTGTCCATGAATAATATCAGAAATCACTGATCACAGAATTACTGTAAGGTCCATATCTTACAGTGCAAGGCAGATGCCAAAAAGTCTGGACCAAGAAACGATCACTTCCTGAGAAACAAATAACTTTCCTAAGGATTAACATTTGAACACTCTCCTGCATAAATAACAACCCCATCCGAGACACACCACACCGAGAGACTCACACCTCACCCTCACACTCTGCCAATCACCCTCTGTTCTGCCTCTTCTCTCCCACACTGAAAACTCATTCAAAATCTATACAATGAGTAACTATGCATGTCAAGTATCATTTGAAATGTGTCAGTGCGTCTGGTAAAATGGTCTCATTCTCTCAGCCATAATACAAACCTCTAAGAAGTTCTAGAAGTTGAAAAAATATTGTGTGCCACTAGAAATGTGCCCTCCCACAGATTCAGAATGCCACCTGTATGTAAATAAGTGCCCTCCTTTACAGGTGTTGAGAACCCATTCAATCACAAATTCGGATTGCCCATTTGTGACCCCCTGAATAAGGGACTAAAATCTAATTATAAATCACAAACACCACTATTTGGTGAACCTATTGAATTATCTGGGTATTTAAGGAAAGATGACAAAATTTAGGGAATCTGTAGACAGATCTCCCGCACGATTGCTGTGTGTAGTTTTGACTGCCAGGTAAATATTTCTGAATTCCTTGTTTTCTGAATTGTTCATTTTGTATATGATTGATTGATGTTTTTTATTCTTTGAGTTATGATTTCATTATCTGGTTAATAAATTGTTATGTTTAAATCTACTATAACGGACTTTGTATTAATAACTCCGGTAGATCACGTTAAGTCCATAATACCACAAATCTACACTCAGGTTAGTAACAGACTAGAACACAGATTCGGTTAAGCATAAGGGCACACCACACTGATGTTTTAGAGCTCCGACTAACACATTGGCATTAGTTACGTATACTTAGACTGTAGAGGCTAGTAGACCTAATGGGTTTTCAGTTTAGAGCAACAAAATTTTGTTAGACCAATCTAAATGGGGTGAGCCTCAACAAACCACGGCATGATTATGTAAAGTTACCATTAAAGTTACCATTAGAGTTAAGTTGGTCGCTTGGTTCTATGGTAATGGTCATGGCCTCTGATTAGAAATAGTCTTGCATTAATTAAGTGAGTTCAGATCTATGGGGACTGAATAAAGTATTCTAGAATGAGCAACATGAAGCACAGCCCTCTAGAATATCAGTTAATCGCCTCTGTCTAATGACCAAGACTGACGAGTTTGTGACAGAGATCGCAAACCCGGCCGGTGCAAGACTCAAAGTGTTATTGGAATCTGGATGACCGAGTATAACACAATGTAAATGTCGAATGATAAAATATGAATCTAAAGTTAATGATTAGCAAAATCATTTGAAACTTTTTTCATTAATGGAGTCAGATGAAACAAAGAGTTAATACATATAAGGAAATGTATTTAATTTAATCTTGTTGTGTTGCGTAAAAGGAATGAGCGTAACCCGCAGATAACCCTTCACCCGCGCCATTGGCTGCCGTCCTTGGGCCTGTGGACAGGCTTACAACAGTAAAAACCTGATTACCAAAATGCGACTGATTTACCAAAGAATCCACAGTGAAATGTACTGAACAAACAAATAATGCTTTACTGAGACATTTCCATAAATAAATAAAGAACCACTTTCCTAGCATTAGGTCCTTTGGAAAGTAACGTTATTTTTAGTCCAGTGATCCTTTATCTCTCTTCTCTTCTCATCAGACTAACATGCCAGTAGACGGGGCCAAAGACACAATGATGAAGTAGTAGGTGTTGATTTGATTCTTCAGGAGGCGGTCTTTCGTCATACTATTACGGTATAATGGGAGTCGGTTTCTGAGCTTGAATTCAATAAAAGCCGTTTTCGGACTAACAAGGAAATTTTGAGTTCTGAAACTTACAGGATGTTTTTACAGTACAATGACATCTTACAAGTCAAAAGATCAAGGAAATGTTAAATATGGAGCAGCTAAGAGCAGCAGAGTAGCTGTCAAACCTCACAAAGACAAAAAAAAGAGTTGTCTGTACAACTTTCATGACTGTAAAGGTTGTATGGACTACAAAAATTGACAATTTGATATCAATGGTGTTTGGTTACGCAAAAGCATTAAAAGGAATTCATGTTTAGAATTTAAAAAAAGTCACATTTACAGTAAAATGATGTTTATTCTAAGTACTTTCAAATTTGATCAGCTATATACTATAGCTATAGTGCTTTTTATGTAACATTTTACATTGTTTAGTTAATGTTTATGTCATTAAATTAGTGTCAAGTGTAGGCAACAGTGCTCAGTCTTTACATGACTACTAGCCAGGGATCATGAAATATGTGCTTCACATGAGCATTATACATCACCCTGCCGTTCTGCACATCATTTCTCATGATTTTTGGACAGATGAGCAAGCTGGCCCCTGTCCATCTACCCGTGTCTCTTTGTCCTGACAGGAGTCCCTCCGCATGAGCCTGCCCCTTCCTGTTGCGCATCAGGCCAACAAAGGAGGAGAGGACTTTGAGAAGTTGGTGGCCGCGAGAACCATGTATGAATGTGTCCGGCGCTTCCGAAAGAGGCCAGTCTGGCCCCCTTGGTGCACTGTGACTCAACAGAGGGCACCAAAGCCTCTCTTCCTCTCACTTTCAGCTAATTAGCTCAGCTGGAGAGAGAAGCAGGGTGCTCCAGAAAGAAAAAAAAAAAAAAGAGAGAAAGAACGAGGGTAAAAAAAGGAAACAGATGACCTCCTCCAGTTGAAGCAGCCTTCGAAATAGCTGACCCACTTGTAGACACACTTTCGGATATTTGCGTGTCCTCAATGCAGTAACCCATATAGCGGTGTAGTCTACATAGGGCAGGGTGGAAATGCAGAACTCATCTCTTGCCAAGCGGGAGGAAAGAATGATGGCGCGCATTGCATTCAGAAAGCCTGAGGGTCTCGTGCTCGTGCATGTGCAGTTCCTCTCTGTGCTCATCCATTGCCGGCACATTTGAGGTAGACAGGAAAAAGATTCTCCCACATCCTCCCACGCGACCATTTCCACGCTGGGTGTTTTTGGCACCGCAGCAAAAAGACGCAGGCTTACAGTGAAAATGCTGCTTATCTAATGCAACAGCTCCATAATGAGCACTCTTTCTAATATTTCAGCTTTTTTACAGCACTTTTCATCAACGCTGAGGTCTGATGGTGCTGCGACGCATTAGCGCAGCAATAGCCATGGAATGGATTGTCAAGCAATTTGAAAAAGCCATCTGAATTCACATCACATATGCATATTAACGGTAATACAAAGCACAAAGTCTGGAGAGATGTTAAATGCCAGGGGGAAAATGGACCATGTATCCACAGGAGACCAACTGAAAGCTATTTCAGTGTAAAGGGACTAAAGGAATACTGATGTGGGCACTGCGAGGGCACAGAATATATGACAGAAATCTGTAAAGAAAATCTCTGTCATGCTTCTTAACCATCATTCAGTGGTAACATGCTCATCATAAATGCTGAAAAAACATAAACAGATTTGTAACTAGAAGGGCATCTCTTAAGAATGTGCCAAAAGCTTTTAAATCAAACTATCAAACGTCATTTGCTCTTCATTTGATTAAGTGTTGCAACCGAAAGGGAGAAGACGGTTTAAAGGCTGGGTTTTGTCTCGAATGCTTTAATATCTCTGGTGCATTAATCTCTGTTAATGAGTCATTTAAAGTTTGCAGCACTTGAACACAGTTTGCTGACTCACTGCAATATAGCATCATCATTTGTTGTGTGTGAGCCATTAAAAGGCGCCTGTGGGAACAAGAAAACACCTAGATTTCATCTAAAATTAATAACAAAAACAAATAAAAAGGAGGATGGCAATATTTGGTTGGGTGGGGGGAAAGGAGGGCAGTCAAACTATCAAAAGGGCAGCGGACAACCTGATTAAGCAAAAGTGTTGTTGAAATCCAAAAACCACAATCTCACTATAAGAGTTACACCTCAAATTGAAAATCAACTTTCAGTGCCCTTTACCATTAAAAGTCAGTGAAATAAAAAAGACAGATGTGGGGACCTGTATTCAATTAGAAAAACCAGACACAGCTCAATGACCTCAGAACATTAGCAGTGTCGTCAGGAGCTTTCGTACGGTGCTTTAATGGGTACTCACCTCTGAGAGTAAGAAATCTGTCTGAGTGCTTTTGTCAGCTTTTTGGCAAAGAGATTTCTGAGCCGCACGGGTGGATTCCTGTTAAAAAGATGCATGTATCAGGAAAGTGTGTCATAGCATTAAAGTTATGACATAAAACAGTTCTCTGGAATACTTTATCCTGATTGGTCAATTTCAGCATTCTATACAGGCCATCCGGAAAGTATTCACAGCACTTGACTTTTTCCACATTTTGTTATGTTACAGCCTTATTCCAAAATGGATTACATTAATTATTTTCCTAAATATTCTACAAACAATATCCCATAATGACAACGTGAAAGAAGTTTGTTTGAAATCTTTGCAAATTAATAAAAATAAATAAATAAATAAAAAACACTGAAAAGAAACATTTTTTAATAAAATATCACATGTACATAAGTATTCACAGCCTTTGCTCAATACTTTGTTGAAGCACCTTTGGCACCAATTACAGCCTCAAGTCTTTTGGAGTATGATACTACAAGCTTGGCACACCTATTTTTGGGCAGTTTCTCTCATTCTTCTTTGCAGGATCTCTCAAGCTCCATCAGGTTGGATGGGGAGCGTCAGTGCACAGCCATTTTCAGATCTCTCCAGAGGTGTTCAATCGGGTTCAAGTCTGGACTCTGGCTGGGCCACTCAAG
The DNA here is from genome assembly GCA_039654625.1 of Rhinogobio ventralis. NCBI lineage: Eukaryota > Metazoa > Chordata > Actinopteri > Cypriniformes > Gobionidae > Rhinogobio > Rhinogobio ventralis. Next base: position 20,907,077 of record CM077211.1, read on the forward strand.
GACATTCACAGAGTTGTCCCGTAGCCACTCTATTATCTTGGCTGTGTGCTTCGGGTCATTGTCCTGTTGGAAGAAGAACCTTCACCCCAGTCTGAGGTCCAGAGCGCTCTGGAGCAGGTTTTCATCAAGGATGTCTCTGTACATTGCTGCATTCATCTTTCCCTCAATCCTGACTAGTCTCTCAGTTCCTGCTGCTGAAATACATCCCCACAGCATGATGCTGCCACCACCATGCTTCACTGTAGGGATGGTATTGGTATTGGAAGGATACAATCCTGTCTCGGAGGTCTACAGACAATTCTTTGGACTTCATGGCTTGGTTTGTGCTCTGACATGCACTGCTAACTGTGGGACCTTATATAGACAGGTGTGTGCCTTTCCAAATCATGTCCAATCAACTGAATTTGCCACAGGTGGACTCCAATCAAGTTGTAGAAACATCTCAAGTATGATCAGTGGAAACTGGATGCACCTGAGCTCAATTTTGAGTGTCATGGCAAAGGCTGTGAATACATATGTACATTTGATTTTTTTCGTTTGTATATTTTTAATAAATTTGCAAAGATTTCATACAAACTTCTTTCATTTTGTCATTATGGGGTATTGTTTGTAGAATTTTGAGGAAAATAATGAATTTAATCCATTTTGGAATAAAGCTGTAACATAACAAAATGTGGAAAAAGTGAAGCGATTTGAATACTTTCCGGATGCACATTGCAGCAAAGGACTTATACCTATGTATGGAGGACTTTAAGCCACTTAAAATAAAATGAAGGAATTAAAAAATGAAAAATGTAAAGGAAAAATGTAAAGGAATAAAATAAATAAGTAGACATTACAAATGTAACATGTACAAATTTTTAGTTTAATACAATACACTGATAATTTATTAACATGGATTAATGAAAGGTCTATTTGTAACCAAAAAATATTATGAATTATTATTAAAAATATATTTACAATCAATAATTGAGATATAAATAGTGATTTATTTATAAAGTGATTTTTATTTTTTTTTAGTTTTTAAATTAATACACTGATAACTGATTTTATTTTTAAAATGGAACAAAAACTTTGGATGAAATATACATATTAAAAAGTTATTTTACGCCCTTTACACATTTCTTGATCAGCCATGTAATACGTGGAATATTGTACAGTCAGTCGGTCATTATTATACAATATTATTAATAAACCCTGGCTTATTGCATGATAATGACCCTCTGATTGTGCATTCATATCGGCTATACCATCCAGTCTTGACTGGGAATATCAAATGGCCTTAATCCCCCCTCCTGAACGTGGCAGAATGGCAGATTAATAAAATAAGAAATATGGTGCAGCAAAATTTAGGGCAGCCATACTTCATTAATGACATTCAATAAAGACAGTAAAAATTGACAAAGACAAGCCTAGCCAGCAGGCTGCCAGTTTCACCAGTGAGTATTATTTTACGAGCTTTTGCCTTGATTTATTAAGCCATTGTGGCCGCAGGTTCTTTTCCCACTAAAAATAGAGCGGAGGTCTCTGGGTGGCAGAATCTGTAAAGTGATGATGTCAGTGGCTAAGAATTTAGTTTATTCCGATTTTGTCATCTGGATGCTACATTATACATACGTTTACATATGTTCAGTAAACATGCTTTACAGGAGATAAAATAACCACTGCAGTTCTCAAATTGAAACTTGAGCTTGAGTCATTGGGCTCTTATGGAGCAGAAAAGACTGCAGTGAGCACTGTGGTATTTACCAACAGACTGTTTTCTCTAAGAAAAAGACTGTGACCTTCAGAGACGTGCTTAACACTACTGGGAGCACATTTTCGGAATTCAGTTCTCGAAGAGAAGACAGATAAGGACAACATCAATTCAAACCTCACAGACTGAGCGAAAGTCAAACTTGCAATCTTTTCATTGAACATCTAGACGGCGATCAGCAAGTATGGAGAACGTTTAAACTAGTAATGCAGTGCTGCATCTGAAAGAATAAAGGTGCATTCACTTCACACAATCTCACACTGAGATTAGCAGCACCAAAGCATCCTGAAGTCATTAGTTTTCAAAGAGAGCTGCCGATTTCCTGAGCTCGACTTATTGCGATGCGGTGACTACAAATGGTAGTGCGGAGAGGGTTTAGGCAGGCCTTTGAGATCAGTGTTATTTTACTATCGCTAATATGCTCAGTTTTAGTACTATTTTGAATTAGAAAAGACTGTTTGAAAAGACCAACAAAAAAAAACAATAAATAAATAAATAATCAGTCATGGATCGTTTGAAACATCATGTGCTTTGTTTGTCCTTTTGCTTTTACAGCCTCTTTACTGCCCTCTATTGTTTTTATTCATGCTACCCCCTCCTCCGTGCCTATCACGCTATCCCACCCCTCTTTTCAGGACCACTAGTCTATAAATCTGAGATGGACCTGTCATATTTCTCCTTCACTCGTCTCTGCTCTAGCTGCTGGGACAGGGAACGTTATGTGTCTCACAGTGCATGTAAAGCATGCGACGAGCTGTTTACTGTGCGTTAAGTGAGTCTATCAAATATCGTCCCAGATCAAAGGAAACTGCCGAGCGGCATCTCCATAACTTCTTAACGCGAGCCTTGGGAGAGGGAAAGGACATGAAACCAACAGGATGTTAACGCAAACTGTCAAATAAACGTACACAATTAGGGTATTCCAAAGACAATGGAGCAATAGAACCTGTTTTTGCAATCGTGACACTTCTTGAAGGTGGTTATGAAACTTGCAGTTATGAAATGTTACATTGAACTCGTTGAGTTCTCACCAATTCAGCCTGGAGTCGTACAATGAGCTCGTCTTTCTCCTTCAGCTGCTGTAGCAAGAACTGGTTCTCTTCTCTCCCAGGATCCTGCACACAAAGCACACACAAACACGGTAAAAAAAAAAAAAAAAAAGTCAGTCTGTGTTATTCAAGCCATCGCCCCCAGTTTGAATCTGCAGCCTCGTGTGTGGGCGTGAAACTGCTGCAGTTGAGAGGTGGAGGTGTGTTTTCTATGCCGTGGTTTCACTCTCCTCCATAAACTTCACCTGAACTAGCAGGCACTTTCCCACGACCTTGTGCTGTCAGCATCCATTATGTGAGGCTGGGGGAGGGGAGGGACTGAAGCTTCAAGGGCAACAGAGGAGGACCGAAAGGCCCAGGAGCAGAGTATGGCCTCCACGAATGACTGAAAAGAACCGCCGCCTCCAAAAAAACGATAGCTCTACTATAAAAGAAGCACTCGGTGGAGATTAGACGGCACTAGCATGAGGAAGCCGGACACAATATGCACGAGTCGGAGCCCTTCGTGAAAGATCAGGGAAGGGGTTTATGAGCTTCAATGTCACGTACTTGGAGACATCGTTGTTCAAAGCTCTTTGGCTTTGGCTTGAATGCACTCCTTTTGTTGACATTACATAAACATCTCAAGAGAGCTGTTGTCAATCTTTGATGCTCCTCTGTAAAAGAAGCTAATTTCTGCCTGGAGATGATGATGATGACATACACAGCGACTAACTAGAATCGCTCGCTTTGTAGAAAAAAGACTTTTTTTTGTCTTATGAACTGCAATGACCCCATCATCGCTACCAAATCAGAATGCGTTCCTTTGAACTCAAATGGTACTGGATTTAATTTACCTTTGTAGTAATGGCTATTAATTATCACTAATATGATTGCAATATAATTAAAATGCCCATTATTACAACGAGTCACTTTTGAAATAAAAACATTACTGTGACTCGCCAGCTAGGCTACCATTCAAAGGTTTGGAATCACTAACCTTTTTTTATTTGATTTTCATGCTTTTACTCCTTAAGGATGCATTAAATAGAGTATTTTGTATTTTGCAAAATTCTTGAAAGAAGTTAGAACATTTCTTAAGATCAATTCTAATAAGTTTGTAGCAATGTTCATTTCTTGAAAAACTGTCAAGTTCACAAATATTTGAGTCTTTTGACAGTTTTTGCCAAAGACTCTAATCAATTCAGTGAAAAAAACATCAAAGCCAATCTTTTTCTGTTGCCTGCAGATTCTCAAACGACTCGGTGGATGAATCAGTCTCTCTAAATCCTTCCTTTCCACTAGCCTACTCTGCTCTGATTGGTCAGATAGCCCAGTCGGTTGCGATTTTTTTCTGAAATATGCGCTGTACGCGGTAGACCAAACACCCATTACCATAACTGAACTCCAGCTTCATCCGGAGGCTTCCTAATGCTCAGCGATAGTACACACTGTAAAGACAGTAACGATGACGTCGATTTTAAATCCATTCCAGCGCGAGCCCGAATCAATGACGAAACATTGGAAGAACTAGTTATTCAACCCGAACCTTGAGCAGGACGTTTTTCAGTGATGCTACTCAGTTTGAGGTACATTATGAGATGTTTCAATTAATTCCTCATAGTCAGCATTAACAAGTGTATGTTTCTAATTTATTACGGTACATATGCGGGAACTGTATCAATAACAGCACATACGTTAGCTGAGCACTTACATGAATGACTGATGGAACATTAAAGTTTGCAAAACAAATCTTGCTCCATCCTTTATCTTTACTGAAAGTACTAAGAATTACAGACAATCTGCATTAATAGACACAGTTTTAGGTAATACTGCAACCCACAGATGATTTACAGTAGTATTTCAGTAAGACAGTAATAACGGGAGATATTAGAGACCTACACAATATGAAATACAATAAACGCATTGTAGAGCACAGCGTCTTCTCGACATGATGCTATCGAGTATCCGCTGCAGTGTTTGAGGTGGTTCAAGTTTTCTCTGGTGTCTGCGAGTGCAATAAGTGGACGGGCAATATGCTAATGTTTCGCCTTGATGTCACAACGAAACCGCTTGCGATTCGTTTGAAAAACGATTCGTTTAATTGACTAAGAGTCGACTCTTACTTTTGAGAGACAATAACTTTAAATACGGTGCACTTTCAGATTTAAAACTTTGCAGAATGTTTTCATTCACTTAGAGCTATGTTATACACTCCATGAAAGGTAATTTTCAAAAATCCATAATGCACTTTTTAAAAAAAAAAGACAAGAATATTCTTAAGAATAAAGTTACAAATATTTTGTTCTCCAAAAACATAAGAAAATAGCAATTAGGCCAATTTTATTCTTAAGAATGTTTAATGAATCAAAGAAACTTCCATTTGCTGCAATGGCAGACCTTCTGCCTTCTAACAGTCAGTTTGATAAGACTTTGAGGTGAAGCTTCATACTCCTCTTTCATCCCACAGAACCTAACATTCATTTCTAACTGTTTACCATTGAATCTTTATGTTCTTTTGCCCATTCTACTTTTTGCCAGTTTCAGATGCATATTTTTCTTTGAAACTCTGCCTAAAGGCCAGCAGCATCTAAGAGTCTTGCCTTCACTGTTACAATTGAAGCTGGTGTTTAGTGAGCACTGTTCAATGAAGCATCCAGCTGAGCACCAGTGAGGGGTTTGTTTCCCAAACTAGAGGCTCTGATGTACATGTCCTCTTGTTGTTTTGGAGCAGGGCTATTCACTTTTATCTCTGTCCTGGTTAGACACTGTCTGCTTTCTTCCGTCGAGACTGTTGTGCATGAAACAGCCTTCATCTCTTAAATTAAGGAGATATTCTTTGTTTTTGTTTAGACATGTAAAAACCAACATCTGACACTTTCAAGTTGGTATACACTTGCAAAAAAAAGAGTTAGACTACTATTGCATTAAATAGTGTCTTAAATACCAAAATGTACTTTTGACTGCATTTATGATTAATTAAATGCTACACTGGCTAGCATTCTCTCAATAACATAAAAATATCTATATGATTCCAAACTTCTGAAAGGCAGTCTACGAACATACACTTCCATTCAAACCTTTGAGGTCAGTACGATTTTTTTCAGTAAGAGTCTCTTATGTTCACCAAGACTGCATTTATTTGATCAAAAATGCAGTAAAACCAGTAATATTGAGAATTATTACAATTTAAAACAACTGTTTAACTATTTTAAAATTGAATTTATTCCTGTGATGGCAAAGCTGAATTTTCAGCATCATTATTCCAGTCTCGAGTGTCACATGATCCTTCAGAAATCATTCTAATATGACAATTTGGTGCACAAGAAACATTTCTTATTATTACCAGTGTTAAAAATAGCTGTGCTGCTTAATATTTTTGAGGAAACCATGATAAAATTTTTCAGGATTCTTTGATGAATAGAAAGTAAAAAAAATAAATAAATAAATAAAAAAAGCCATTTATTAATTTTGATCAATTTAATGCATCTTTGTTGGATACAATTTCTTACTGACCCCAAACTTTTGAATAGTAGTGCACATAAAATACTAAAGTATTTAAAAATTAATTATTAAAAAAAAGTCAAATACAAAAAAGGTCATGTACTCCGCAACTTATGCAGCAAACAGGCAGAATGTAACATCCTCTAAATCCCTGTCTGTGGGGAATATTTAATTATATCTTAATTATAGAGGTTTAACAAGAGGCACTTTATCTGTGCAGTGCCATGGAGGACCTCTAGAGAGGCGTTTGGTCACAGTTGCATACATACATACAGACACACACACATATACACAACACACAGGACAGAGAGATGGGTCTCTACCCTGTTCTGTAAAGCTGCATTTGAGTGGCTCCTCCATCTGTCTGTCCTAGATTAAATACTTGAGGCAAGAAGGGGACGAAGGACCTAATAAATGAGAACGCCCTACCATCACAGAGCCCTGATTAATAAAGGCAACACTTAACATCGCTGCAAAAGATGCAGTCAAATATATCCTGGTGGTAGGATATCCTGGTAAATATTGAATATTTGCTTTCCTAAAGACCATGTCATTAGACCTTCCTAAGACAGAGATGTTTCAATAGTTTCTAATTTGAACTCATTCACTCACATTAAAGCAATTAATTAAATGCTTTAGTTAAAACAGTTAAAACTTTCGTTACATATATTTACTTGTTACAATTCATCCATCTTTGCTGGGATCCTGAAGCCTTATATATTTTATACTGGTTCTAAATAAAATGAAAATGTTCCTCAGTGTTCTTTTTTCCTCCCTCTTTTTTGGAAAGAAAATAATACTTTTAGTCAGCAACGATGTAATAAATTGAACAAAATTGAGAGTAAATACTTTTACAATGTTACAAAAGATTCCCATTTTTTTTTTTAAATGCTGTTCTTTTGAACTTTTTATTAATTAAATTATCCTGGCGGGGAATGTAGCATGATTTCTAAATAAATATTAAGTAGCACTAATGTTTTCAACCTTGATAAAAAATATTTCTTTATTCTGAAGGATCATGTGACTCTGAAGACTGGAGGAATGACTGCTGAAAATTCAATTTCACCATCACAGGAATACTTTACATTTTAAAATATATTCAAATAGAAAAGAAATATTTTAAATGGTAATATTACTGTTTGTATTGTATTTCTGATCAAATAAAAGTAGCTTTGGTGAGCATGTGAGACCTCTTTCAAAAACATAAAAAAAATAAATAAATAAATAATAATATATTATATATATATATATAGTAACCGCAAGCATTTCAATGGTAGTGTGCTGCATGTGATTATGTTATTAAAAGGCTGAAGAGAAGAAGAAAGAAAAAAAAATTTTTTTTTTGCTATATTGCCCAGCCCCTACCAGACAGCTTCATTACCAAGAATGGTATAATATTAGAGAAGCAAAGAGCATTTCACTCATGTACTTTGAAGGGAGGCATAAAACGGAGTAAATGTGATAGATGTCCTCAATTATTTCTGTCTAAGGAGGTTTGTGAGGTTATAAACTTCAAACAGGACACCCTCAAAGTGGTGGGCACACCTACACTCACTTAACAAGGAGTTATTAATGCGCAGCTGACAGGGACACCAGGACGTATGAGTTTGGTACCCCAGTCCGAGCTAATTTTACCAACATGCAGAGCAAGAGGCTCCATTATTCCCTTAAACGACGCCATGCTCTCGCCGCAGGAGAACTCGTTCCGCAGGCTCTAATTATTAAGAAGGTGGGGATAACAAATGTTTGGTGAGAGAAGTTTTCTGATAAAAGTAGGACGAAAAGTGACACGGTTCCGTCTCAGGTGGGTTCTAGGGCTTTATTTTTAAAATCTGGAATTTTTTCCTCTTTTTTTTTTACGGAATGAATCAGGACAAGTCCCACCCCTCTCCTGTCAGTTGAACACAATGTCAGAATGCATGGCGTCCTATTCTAAGCATCTCCCTCTCCCGCTGTGTGGCGCTAGGCTACGGATGAGCCGGAATGTCACGTGATTCGCTGCCGCAACCGCCGCTTCTGTTAGCACTCCATGTAGGTCAGTAAGGAGGACAGAGAAAGACGCAGACCTCGTTTCCACGTCGCAGTAAAAAGAAAAAGAAAACAAAATCCTCTTCTACCAAGCAAAATCTCCTCATACAAAATCATAAACCTCTCCCAATGAGAGTCCTAGCCCATCTCCACAAGATCAGGACACGTAATCAAATAATCTCATCAAGATAGTGGGGAAATTGTATTGATGGTGGAGAAAAATGTAACTCAAATTGTATCAAAGAGAGAGGCCAAAATGAAAAGTGTAGAGTGTGTTTAGGAGAAGCACAATGGAGTAGGAAAATTAACTACATAAAACAGTCTCATCAATGCAGTCGTTTAGCACCGTCATTATGTTTTATCTATGGGCTTGGAAATCTTCAGGGAAGAAAAAATTTAAAGTGAGCCTTTTAAATCAAAGTAGTGTGATCCACCAGTGATACCTCAGCAGCAAAGAATGTGTTCATCCACATTATTAACAGAAAAGAAACAAGACACTGAATGTGGACAATTACCTTAAAGGGGAGTGATTTCTCACTGCAGGGGCTTATGGGTAGAGAGTGAAGGCTGCTGGCAGGACTGATCTCAGTGCTCTGAAAGGCAAAAGATAATACATCTTAATATTTAATGAGACATGAAAAGAAAATAACTATTAAAAACAAACAGTATTAAGTTTGTTTTTTAAATTTCTGACCAAGACAGAGCCGAAGTATACACGTGTATGTTCTCTAAAGCCTTCAAAATATAATTTTTCACTCATAAAATATTGCTTTACTAATTCCATATACTCCCATAACCCCATTCATTAGCTTTTTAATATATTACTGTTCATTCATAATATATTTTTATAATGTTAAATCTATACAACTTTAAATGTTAAACTGTATAAATGCAGAAATTAATATCAATTAAGATCAATAAATGCCGAAAAGTGTTTTTCATTGTTAGCTCTTCATACCCAATGCACAACATATACCTCACCCCCATATTAATATGTGAGAAAGAGAGCTGTGTCACTGTCAGAGATATGGAACACTTTAATCTGAGTAAAGCGGCCTGCAGACAATATATTGAGACAAAATAAGGATATCGGGTTAGTAGGGATGCACCTAAATGAAAATTCTGGACTGAAACCGAAAATTCTGGATGCACTTGGCCAAAAATCGAAAACCGAAAATGTTTTTAAATAATTATTTCATATTTTAAATTAGCTTTTTTTGTATTAATATTAGATGTTTTAATTTAAAATTCAATCATTTTAATGATACTGAATAAAACATTTTTTTAATAAAATAAAATAAAAAACTTTGGACAGAAAAATTTAAATAATTTATAAATTTATATTAAATATCAATATATTATTTGATTCAGTTATACGCAACAGAACCAGATTTAACATATTTATTTTTTGACCAATTATCCAAATAATGTATAGTCCTACAAAGCTATTATTACCAGAGCATGAGAGTAGAGCATAGTGGGGAGCGGATCAGTGGACGAGAGGGTTGCGTCATTTTACCAGCGTTGCTCAGCACGGCTATACTACACCATGTTACAGTACAGTAGGCTTGCAAACAGAAACAACTATACTCTTACATAGAAATTTCATGCCGGCGCATTATTTGAGTTTCCGATGAGCATGAGTGGTACATGAGTGGAGCGTTCACATGGGCCGTAAGCAACTGAGCTCTGCACGTGCATAGAGCGGAATATTGAGCGGAGCGTCACACCGCGTAGTAATAACGGCTACAGTGAGAGTGCAACCTGAGCACCGAACACTGTGGCTGCATGTATTTTCCGAAAATAAATTTTTTGGCTGAAATTTCGGTGCATCCCTACTGGTTAGATTTAAAAAAAAAAAAAAAAAAAAAAAAAACACAATAGAGTGGTGCAGGTATGACATCATTTTGTAGGCCAAAACGCGGAAGCAAGTTAGCATTTTAGCACTTCCAGTTCCCTTATCCCCAAAGTCAATGTTTTTTTTTAAAAAATCGGATTCTGTGTAATAAGGTCTGTGGTGAACACAAGCTCAAGACACTCACGTTTTATTCTACGACATAAAATACATCCGTATTACCCTACTCGTGATTATTTTAACCGGTTACGTGTCTTTAAAAAGGCGGTTGCTAACAAGTGGCTAAATGTGACTACAGAGGCTGTCGAGGAGATTAAACATCATCACGCCGAACAGGTAAACTCAGTCTGCTTTTACAGCCTCATTATGCTCATAATTGTGCTCTTATAAACTAGTCTAACTCAAACGTTCTGGGAAAATGTTTTGAGAAAAACTGAAAGAGTTGTCGGAAGCTTAGTGACGGTGATGTTGAAATTGCGGGACCGTGGTGTATTCCGTTTATAGCCTACCTTTAGCCATTTTACTTCTGGCGACTGCATTTAGGCTTCAAAATTAATAAAAGTTGTGTTCATCTGTGATAATTATCTTGATGGACAAAACGTGTAAGTATTAGGGATGGAACGGTTACTGGTTTCACAATAAAATGTACTAACGGTTAGTAATCAGCATCAGTCATAGCGCAGCGCAGCGCAACGTTGTTTTTGAATGAGAAGAAATGGCAGAAGGCAGTGACAGCGCCGGGAGATTTTTCAGCCTTCTAAAATGACCAAATCTGAGGTGTGGACATATTTTGCCTTTAACAAAAGTCCTGAGGGAAACTTAATCGAAGATGGTCACCCTCTCTGCAGAACATGCAAGAAGAAAGTCGCTGCAATAGAGGGAAACACTTCAAATCTGCGAACGCAAGGCAAGTGGACTTTGACCTCAATACTAAAACTACGTCTGGGAAACAACGCTTCCACAAAGAAAAGTTCGCAGCAAGTGGCTTTGAGCCAAAGACGAACGAACAAATTCAGACAAGACTAGGTTGACATTTAAGGGATAATGTATATTCATTGTACACTTATAACACATATTTTCTTTACCACATGAATAGGCCTAATTACGGGGACATATTGAATTGAGACTCATGTTTTCAATCTTACCCGTTTATAAATACATTTTGTACAGTGTACAAAACACGAAAAGTTATTAATAGTAAAGTTCATTTTCAGTACAATCAAAAACAGAGACGTTGCATTTGAATGAAACGAGAGAGCGCGTCCGTTGTGATACGTGGATGTGCGCTGTTATAATGAGTTGCTATTGACGATGGTCCTTATAAGGAAGGGAATGCCACAGAATAGAATCTTGCTTTAAAAAGTGCATAGAGCTGCTTGTTTTATTTGTTGTTTGTTGATTTTCAAATATAAAACTTGTTGAAATGTTTTCAGTGTGTGCATCAGTTCTTTTTGAACACTTTCATCTCATTTGAACAAAACCGTGATAATATTGATAATCGTGATAATTTGGGTCACTATAATCGTGATGTGAAATTTTCATACCGTTTCATCCCTAGTAAGTATCCTAAATTTTGCTGATCACAGTGCTTGTTTTTTTTGTTGTGATAATCCAAAAGCCTATGGGAAAATTCTATTGGGTTTTTCTCGAGGGAACCAGTGCGATGCTAACTGCCAGTTGGCCTACAAAGTGATGTCATACCTACACCACTCTATACTGCACTGCTAAAGAGGATGAAAAGAAAAGGAAAAAAAAAAGTAACTTTTTTTTTCTTATTTTGGCCTTTTTAAAAGCATCAATAAAACAAAAAAAGCAAACAAAATAAACAAAAAAATAAACTTACCAAATACACAAACCCAAAACAAAATCAAACAAAATTAACTTGTTACTCTGTAACGTGCATCTCAATGCTTTTATAAAGAAGCAACATTTGTGGGTGGGTGTGGAGAGGGCCCATGACATGCAGCTAACTCCCCTTGCAGGGAAAATACAAAATAAAAGAAAAAAGAAAATGAGGAGACTAAAATCAAGTAGTTTGAACAGGTCTATAGATTTCAAACAAGGTACAATGTCACAACCATTACAATGTCATTTTGGTAAATGTTTCACAGCAAACGTGAATGGATTTTAAGCACCATTTCAGACCCCATAATTACTAAGAATTCAAGACTGATCCTGCATGTGCTGCTTTTGATTAATGTGTTTTCTATGCCTGCATTTTGAGTGCAAGGAGAGGACAAGAAAACTGTAATGAAAAGAGCAAACATATTGAGGTAATCAGGAAGGTATAAAAGCAAAAGCAAGACAAATGTTTCACTATCCCAGTGCATTCAAAGAAAAACAGCTAAATGACAAAACAACAAGAGCCAAAATGATTTTCTGAAAAATGCAAAACTGTAATTTAAGATTTTAACCTGTTCAATATAAAAATCTCTGCTCTGAATATGAAGTAATTATCAAAATGGTTATATATGCACATGGACTGAACAGTTTTTGCTGATGGGAAATGCAATAGTTATGTAAATGAACCAGGCAGGACGCAAAAAAAAAAAAAAAAAAAAAAAGCCAGTTTAAATCCACGAAGGCTGTATTGCCAGGTTCTGAATGCCAATAGGCAATACAGTACATAATGTTCAAAGGTATAAGAACTATTTGATTCAAGCCTAGGTAACATTTAAAAATGTCTGAGAGGTTAGATGGTCTTGACTCAAGAGCTTTTCTGTGTGAGCAGACAATCTATGGTAATTTCACATTTGCTATTTTACATTTGACAATCAAAATCTCTGAACATTTTGAACTCAGTCAGAAACAAGGTATCATCAAATAACCAAAAGACACACAAAAACAGAAAGAATAGGCTATACTTAAAATCTGTGGCCAAGCAAATAAAACCAAAAGCAAAAATGCACAAGTCGTTGTGATTCTTATTACATTGTAGTTTACAAAAACTGAAGGACGATGGCTAATTTACATGTTAATGAGAAGAGTCAGTAAAGAGGCCAAAGAACTTCCTCTTCAATATTCATGTTCCTCTGTTGTGCACGGTTCTTTGGACCTTCACTGAGGAAAGTGATTGTTATTGTGAGGGAATATAAAACAAGAGTTCCTGCAGCTACGAGTTGGATGAATGTGGAATGGAAATGCGGGTGTTCTGGTCAAATTAAGTTGGGTGAGCATTACTATTATTAACAGTAAGGGATGACACCAAGAGCTTTTTTATTTTTACGGTTACTCAGAGCATTCAATAAATGTGTATATTACTACCACAACAGACCTAAAACACGTTATCCCTGTTCTGAAAGAGTAGGGACACAGTTTTAAAGTTCTGTACTATTTTGTCTAAATAAATGATAATTAAAAGGTACACTATGTTAAAAAAAAAACTGCATGAAGAACATTGTTTTGGTTGTGCTTTGTCTCTGCGTGACTGTGCGAATAAATATGATCCTTCACAATAGATCAGTGGTTCTCAATGCTCTTTCTTTCTTTCTTTATTTCTTTCTTTATTTCTTTCTTTATTTCTTTCTTTATTTCTTTCTTTATTTCTTTATTATAAAGGCTACACATGCATACTGAACGAAAGAATGGTAATGTTCATTGTATTTATTTACAGAAGTATATTATATCATACCTCAGACTTTTCTAATAATTGCTAATAGAGTCTGAGTGTGATGACATTGCAGGCAGTGCACAAATCTGCAAATTAATGCGCCGAAGTGAAGTGAACAAGTAGTAGGGAGTAGTGAACATTGCTAGGGACCCTAGCTGCGCCCGAAAGCTGAAAAATGTTACCTACGGAGGATGTATTTCAAGGCAGGAAGGCATCAAGACACGTTCGAATCCAATGTTAGCTTCACTTCCTGTCTCTTGAGATACCTTCATCTGATTGATTTTAAGGCAGCATAGATGTATCCTTTGCTGCCTTTGATATCCCACAATCCTGTGCGTTACATTCCATGACAGTTCTAAGGAACTGATGATCTAAATCTGAATTCACCCCAGGTGAATAGGGTAAAAAAATTAACTAATATCACCATACTTCCACAGTTGATTGATTACATTAAGAATCGAAAACAGTTTTCTGAAATGTTAAGTTTAATATGCAAATGAGGTGTTATCTAATTAAATATGCACTAATTTGCATACATTTCTAGGGTGGAATCGGCGACAGGACCAGGATTGAGAACCACTGCAAAAGATAAATGTTTTACAATGTACTCTGTTAGAGAGCTAGATATACCTCACCTGTTGAGTGTAATGACAGACAAATGAGACAATTATTTATTAATTATATTTAATGAATAATCCAGCAAACTCACTCTCCCAACAAAGGTTTGTGAACCATCCCGCAAAACTGCAACTAACATCCCTAGTGCAGCTAACACCGTGCCTCTGGTTACAGGACACATGGAGACTGATAAGGTTTATGACCAGAAGGAATTTGCAGAGAGTTGTGACTCTCACTTAATTATTTTTGAAAAGGACAAATAAACCATCTTAAACCCATATAGCCTATATATAACCACACACACACATATACATATATATACATATATACATATATATATATATATATATATATATATATATATATATATATATATATATATATATATATATATATATATATATATATATATATATATATATATATATACACACACACACACACACACACACACACACATCTTATGATTTTTCTTTTATAGGGTTTGGTCTATGTATTAATTCAATCTCCGATGGATTTATGTTTCAGAATTGCATACTATGGTTAGCTAAAATCATGTGTATGGCATGTTTGGTCTCTACGAACTCCAAATGCCGTTCCACATTTTGCTAACTCTGTGCCACATTAGTATTATAAGAATCTTGAAGGTTCTTCTCTTTAGCACCCAATCAAATTACATATTCAAATGCCCTTCTAGAAGACAAAAGAGCGTAAAACTTTCCCCCCGAAAGCCTACGTACGATTGGCTCACTGACCCCTAGGAGGAGAGGCTATCCTCAGAGGTTAAAAAGGCCACCCGCACAGATCTAGTTCTTCTTTCTTGCACCTACGACCGACATGCACGGCATCTGTTGGCTCCCACCTGGCCAAGCCGGCCAGGCTGGCAAGCCTACACACGAATCAAGCCATGTGTAGCTTCCTCGACCATGACGAGGGTCGAACTAACCATGCAAGTTCATCATATCTTCTTCTCTCAACACGAAAGAAATCGATTGCAACTGCAACACCATCGGACCAAACTACCAAGACTTTCTCTTCAACAGTATGTCCGGACGTTCTTCAACTGCTCAGGCAAATGCAAGTAACGTACGATATACAAAATCACTGTTTAGTTAAAGCTGTGAACCCCTTTGTTCCAACAAATGAGCTTGCAGTCATAACTGATGGTTCTCCCAGGTTTTTTTTTCTCTTTTTCCATAGCTTCATTCCTCTGTTCTGATCCGTTTTTTCAGTCACTTTCACTTTCCATTCTAACCCATGTATGTGTGCTTTTGTGTATGTGTTTTTGTTAAATTAGTTATGTGTTCGTGATTTAGTTAATAAAACTTGTGCACAATACATATTTGGTTCTGACTCCCTGTCTGCAAATAAATTGTCACTTAAATTACAGATTTTGTTACATGCTCTAAGCACTATAACTTAGCTGTACTTAGCTGTAATGCTAAGGAAGAATTTTTTTCTGTGGCCATGAAAAATACCCTTCTCTTAGAATTAATTAATAATCAATACTGAGTGTTCACAGGATGAACTGATTGATTGATTGTAATGTTAATGCAGCTACATCAAGTTAATCCCATTAACTGATTCAAATATTCATTCAATGAATAATCATAATGAGTTATGAATAATTATTAATATTTCCCCTTTAAGCTAACTCGCTACGAGTAATAAAAAAAGCCATCTCCATGTCGCTTTTACAACATTTCAAATCTCCGAAAAGCCAAGTCAATGTTGATTCTTGTTTTATTACGAGCCCTGTCACGTTCTTTTTTGCCAGCAGACTCTCCTCTGTTCGGCGTTTGTTTAAAATGGGTGATTCCCCGGAGGTTAGAGATTTAACGTTTTCCCAGTCAACCTTTCTTGCTCGTTGTGACAACTAACCTATGCTATTCCCACACCATACATGCACCATACACATAGTTCCTTTGAAAACCATCCTGTCAGGTCTAAAATATAAACACTTATAATAGACTTCCATAGTAAATCAGGGTAAGACAAACACATGTTTTAGAAGGATTGATGATGTATTTAGTCTTTTTTTAAATGTTAATTTTGAACCAAAATTTTTTTTTTTTACATAAACCATAAAAAAAGAATTAATCATTTAATTAAACAAGTGAATTCAGGCAACAAATGAAAAATTTATATTAATTTTAAGATTTGCTAAAGAGTACATTGAAGAGTATCATATTAGTGTTTTTTAATTAATAAAATAATAATAATAATAATAAAATAAATTAAAGCAAATGTAAAAATAGGGGAAACGACCATGTACAATTAAATACACAAACCAATATCAATAAAAATATATAAATATAAAAACATATATAGGCCTGTCACCAATATGGCACCAATACATTTCTATGAAAAACATTACATTTACAAAATATAAAAAGTGCATTCAAAACGTATTTGGATGGTTTAGTCATAACCAAAAAAAAGAAATTCTGCAAAAAAATTATACTAGGCCTGTACAGAAGTACTTACTGTAATGTTTCACTGGCTGAACAAATCAACACTCTGGCATGCTTTTCTACCTCACACAGCTTTGTTTTTCATTGGTGTCAAATCAAGTATGGCGTTAACTCTACTATAAGGCCTACTTACTGACTGAATGTGGCCCTTTTGAGTGTGATATCCTGGTGTTAGCCCTGAACGATGAGGCATGAAACTGGCAGGGCACCGAGAGCTCTTCTACCTGTTCTAATGTACCCATGATGAAGGCCATAGCAGCTTCATATATCAACTGTCAGTGTGGAACATTACCTCCTGCAGGGTCCTGCGTAACCGCAGCAGAAGGGTCTTTACCGCTGTGCAGTCCTGCTGCATCAGCCTGAATGGCAACGCTTCCAGCCCGGCCAAAGGTTCGTCATCACGAGACAGACAGAGAGACATCGGCCGCTGCTCCCTGGAAGAATCATAAGAAAACCATTTCTGTGAGCAAGAATCAGTCTGAGTTTCAGGGGAAATGATACAAGAAAATCCACAGAAAAATGGATTTCCAACATATATTGGCAAATGAATGTGCATACAAAGCAAAATATCAGCATTTAATGCAATAACATAAATTTCAAACGTGATTCAAACTAGAATCAAATGTAAATAACTTTTTTTTTAGTCTATTGATTGCATCCAGATTTTTGGGAAAATTAACAGATCAATCATTTATGTAGAGAATGGGATCAACTTAAACTTGATTAGAAGTGCTTTTTGAAAAAAGTTCAAAGTGGAGAAAAGACCCTCAAGAGATAATGGAGAAGCTAGCCATAACCTCTTCATCAAGCTTTTCACTCAGTCCAAGTGGATACTAATCTATACATAAACTCAGACAATTAGACTGTTAAGAGGTTTAAAAACATAATTTTTTTTTCAACTTACTAAGACCTTGACTGAAAAACATTAAGTTCATATATGGAATCAATATAAGGAGAATTATATGAGGAATCACCTAAAGGATGACGTACACAATACCAAAGACTTGCCATCCAAGGGTAATGCAATATCTTTTGAGAGACAAAATCTCTTTCGCTCTTCATTTTTGAAAGAATAAAAGCCCACTGTTCATCAATACCGTATATCAAAGATATCTTCAAAAGGAAGCACAGGGTATTAGGGCCAATAGAAATCTCTTATTGAGATTTCTACACAAAACAAACAGACCTCTTGTTAATTACGACACTTTGATTCTGCTCCTCAGACTCACACACTGCAGCTCCAGACTTGTCTTTATACATTTCTGGGCTTAGGATTGAACTTCATTCAAGTGCATCAGAAATAATTAAGTATTTATGCTTTTTAAAAGTACAACGATAACAGAAGATCAAAAATAACCTGAGAATCTGCGATTAGAATTAAGCATTGATTCCCTGGAACCCCCCAATGGGAGAGTCCGTAAACACAGCGAGTCTTCCAAACAAACAACTGACACTTTTGTTGTCATTCAGAGCCTGTGTGGTAAGTGTCCTTAGAGTAGTAAAGTGAAATTTCACTTTCTTCTTGCAGCTCCATGGCAGGTTACAAGCTTTCCATCTCACACTTGTCAATTAACACCACTGTCTGAAACATCCTCTCGGAAAAATGGGAATATGCTTTTTCCTCAATTCATAGCATTGACTGGTAAAAACATACTATCCTTGCTGAAGTACATATTCAATTGTTTATACTTGGTGAATTTACAAAAGATTTCATAAATGGCTTGTGTTGCTAAATGCCTCAGACAGCATAGACGGAATCCTGACTTATTCATGATCCTCGCGCTGAGACATGGCATAGGAGAGGACGTGCTCATTCAACATACTCATTAAAATATTAGAGCCTGTATAACTCAGTGTCTGCACAGAGAGCCAGCAGCAAAAGCACGCTTCATTCTTTGTTTTTGCCTGTGAGAACTGACTACGCCACCTAACAGATTTCTCTAATATTGTCTTTTACTGTGACATTAGTTAATGGATGGATTTGTCAAAACACGGTATGGAAAATCGATCCCTGCACAGCGCACACATGAATTACAAAAGCAGAAGTATGGAAACACTATGTTTATTACTAAAAAAGGAAATCAGAGTGAACGCTGCAGGAGTGATTGTATATTGTGCCTTAACAACTTTAGAATTCCTTTAGCTTGGATGCCTGAGGCATTCAACACCATTCTGAAATGTTTTCCAGAAAAAAAGGACTCAATTTCACCATTTTCAGACACATTAAACACAGACCTGGTGTTAAATGCTGCCTCTTATAAGCAGAACTGTCAGTGTTATTGTTCTGTCTGAAAGGGGATGTTATTTACTTGACAGAAGCTCTATGTATAAGATAATTATCTAGATTTAATCAATAATCACAATTTTAGATGTCAAGGCCTCTATGATTCAGTTTAACAGGCATTGTGTTTGGCAACAATAACTAGAGTAATTTAACCCCTTAACTGTCACCCCCCTTTTATAACAATGTGAAAATCTTGCTTTAAAGAAGACACTCAGAAGATTACTGCTGAAGTGAAAGATGATCACTTTAAAAAAAAAAAAAAAAAAAAAAAAAAAAAAAGAAAGTATGATAAAGTTATAAAAATTCAAATTTACTGTAAATCAGATGTACTGTTCTAAATATTTTTTATTTTATATAAAAAAATATTTTACAAAATACTTTTTACTATAAAATTGCTATAAGATCAAAGCTTATGTCTAACCAAGTTGTGTTCCAAATTTGAAGTTGATATCACAACAATAGCCAATAGCTATTCCAAAAATAGCCACCGGGAGTCACACATTCAATTGATTTTTTTATGCATTCTCCTGTAACAAATAAATACATTCTGTCCAAATATCACTTCGATCACAAAACAGTCACCAAATATGGAACCTTGAATCTCAGACCTTTCCGACGATATGCATTTTGTCAAGATTAAAAAAAGGTTTTGATGATAAAGTAATTAAAATACATTTTGTAATATGAAACCTGACACCACCCACTAGGGGAGGAGCCCGCTAAAGGAATTTAGAGTACCGTTTTTTTTTTTTTAGAGTAAGGCAACATCTAATTTCAAAACGGTTTTCACAGGATGAATTTGGAGTCTGTAAGCTTTCGAATGATACATAATGTGATATGAAGAAAGCAGATAAAAACAGAAATTGAGCCTTGTGACTGATTTGAAGCAGTTACACATAGGCAGTTCGTCTTACAAATATGTTCAGACTCGACTCGCTTGATTTCAACAGAGTTTGGTGTTAGCATGTTGCTAAGGTAAAAACGCGATAGTCAAGTAAACATAAAATTACATAGCATACACAAATTTTAATTAAAACAGTCCAGTTGTAACCACATTGAACTGTTTGTTATGTCTGTGTAGAACTGATTACAAGTGCAATATTGGTCAAGTTTGGGGTCGGTCGGTCAGACCTGTCATCCAGTTATTTTAAATTGTAATAATATATGTCACAATACTGCTGTTTTTACAGCATTTTTATAAAATAAATGCAGACTTGGTTAGCATAAAAGACTTTTCAAAAACATTAAAAAAATAAATCTAACCGACCCCAAACTTTTAAACTGTAATGCATATTTATTATCAACATTTCTCCAAATTCCCTTGGAGAAGTCAGTCCTCTCGGCAGCCAAATTCATAACACTTCCAGGTGTGCTATTTTTAGTCACAATTTCAGGCCAATTTGTACATGCCTGTATGTTTATGTTAGTTCAAATTATGTGACAATAACGCATTGAAAATTAGGAATAAAATCTGACAACAACGAGATCATAAACAATGGTTCTCTTGACCTTTAGTCTGTAATTCCAATCCTACAGTGTTGCCACATCTATGAAAATATAATTAGCTCGGAAGGCAGGAGTACAGCTGCCATATTTAGTGTTATGATTTCTTCCATTCATCTATTTACAAGCTATTTTAAGGCATGAAGACAAATATTTTTTTTTTCACAGGAAAAAACGTTTAAATGTGTCATTTTGGTGATCAAAGATAAGTTATAAGGGATACAATTATTGACTACAGGGGATTTTAAAATTGCTGCTTGCGTAGGTAGCTCACTAAGTTTTGGAATAAAGCCTAAAGATAATTTATGAGATCACACAGTCCATTTACATTTAGTAGAGGCAATACTGTTATTAATCAAGTCTTGAGAAACACTTTGCCCCGAGATATACCTTAAAGCTGCTGACCTCAGGGTGGTTTTCATTATGCTCAACATTTACACAGAGTAACACCAACATATTCCACTTTAGTCGCCTGCATCACCCCACTACATAACATCCATTATCACCTCATTTCTGCCCATGATCTGATTATGCCACTGAAACACTGTCACCTAGTTTGTTCTTTTATGCATATGACCTCTGCTTAGGAGGTTGACATCCCACCCTGCATGAGCTCTCATTTAGAAGCTGTATGTTTTTTAAAGCTGTTGAGAGGCAGAGCACTGGAGTTCTGTACTGGCATCTGTCAGATGTAAAAGACTCCCTCAGGTGAGTCGACGTTCTGCATTACACCCATTAGCACCGTTTTCTCATTAGGCCATTAGCATCCTCATTAGCATTAGGCAAGACTGGCCCTTTGTTCTTTTAATCACATATTAACTTTGCACTAGAGGAGCAGAATCCCGCCCATGTTCACGGCTGCATACACATGTTAGAAATTTAACAAGAGATCTGAATGCCTGGCTGTAGGAGCAGTGTTCAGATCAGAGAAATGCTCACTGTCCTTGCTAAACAGTTATAGTAATGAGACCCAAAACTGTTGCCCTTTTTCTGCTGTGGAAACAAGGAAGATACAGAGAGGGACTGCTGTAAAAATTGAGTCTACAAGATGCATTCACCTTTGATTGAGAGCATGAATGAGAGAGAAAAATAGAGTGAAAAGTGGTATTAAATGAATTTGCATGATCTTCCCTCCCAGCCAAAGACAAATTTTCACACTAGGGGTGGGCGGTATGACCAAAATCTTATATCACAGTATGAGTAATTTTATATCATGGCAACAGTATCATTTCACAATATAGCTATTTTTACTGGAATTTCATTAGAGAGCTGCGCAGGATGAATTTGTCCTGCTCCCGCAAAAATATACAGTACCTTCTCCCGCTCCCGCCCGCAACATTCATGCTTTGTCACGCTCCCGCTCGCAAAAGCCTGGATAAAAGTATAAATTGATTTTTTTTCTGTACGTCCATGAAATGGTTAAGTAATTTAACATAAAAAGCAAGTGCGTGCATGGTTTGGCATGGCAGAATGCGCACTCCCTTATTAATTCCTAAAAATCTGACATCTCAGTTCATCTCAATCTCACAAAATGATTCCATCAACGAAGCTTACTGCACAATGAATCTTTCATATTGTCTACACTTTCTTTGTTATAATCAGAGGATTTGTCAGCATGCACCGAACAAAAACTCAGACGTTAGATATTTTGCATGAATCCCGCAAATTGTTTTATTGTCCCACAACACGCACACCTTACCGTCCAGGCACGCACTCAGCCATCAAATCTAGTCCCGCGCAGCACTCCACTGCATTGTGTTCCGCGGTAGTCCCACGAAAGTGCAGGTCTCTAATTTCAACCTTAAAATGCTTATAAACTATCATTCAAAAGTTTGGGGTTGGTAAGAATTTTCTCTTCTGCTCGCCAAGGCTGCATTTATTTAAACAAATATACAGTAAAACCATAATATTGTTAAATATTACAATTTAAAATAACATTTTTATTTCTAAACATTTTAAAAATGTAATTTATGGAAACATGTATTATTATTATTATTATTGAAAACAGTTGTGTTGCTAAATATTTTTTAATGGAAATATTTTATGAAAACCATACTTTCATAGGATTCTTTGATGAATAGAAAGTTCAAAAGAACAGCATTTATTTTAAATATATTTTTTGTACTGTCAATTTTGATCACCTGAAAGCATCCTTATGAAGCTGAATAAAACTATTAATTTCTTTAAAAAGTACTCACTCACTGACCCCAATATGCAAACAAATTTTTAAAGATTATTCATAGCAAACAAACAAATAAAGCAAACAAGCAAACCATTTTGTTTATCCAAGCAAGACGATTTGACAAACACAACAAACTCAAATTAATCAAGTCTTATGAATGCAAGGATTTCTGGCAGCAATGGTAAAAGTCAACAGTTTTCACACTGCTATCAACCATCTCCCTCAAATGCATTTTTGCACTTTGACTCATTTTCATTGCAACGACTAGCTTCAGGACAGGATCAGCAACCTCAGCGATGGCATCATCTCTGTTTGTTTGTTTATACTGAACTTTTCAACCCCAAACATCTGAAAAGCTTAAATGTGTTGATTCTGCTCATTACGTGACGTCCCTTGTGGCTTAATTGTGGTTTATTTATTTCTAGTACGGAATTAAGCGATGATGTCAGGGAGGATGCGGTAGTGGTTGCAGGCAGTTTGTTGACATTAAAGCAATGTTTCTGGTTGATCAAATATGTATGTGTTTGGAGGGGTCATTTGTCACAAGGGTTCATTTAAAAATTGACAAATTCCACAGACATGCACTCACCTAAAGGATTATTAGGAACACCTGTTCAATTTCTCAATGCAATTATCTAATCAACCAATCACATGGCAGTTGCTTCAATGCATTTAGGGGTGTGGTCCTGGTCAAGACAATCTCCTGAACTCCAAACTGAATGTCAGAATGGGAAAGAAAGGTGATTTAAGCAATTTTGAGCGTGGCATGGTTGTTGGTGCCAGACGGGCCGGTCTGAGTATTTCACAATCTGCTCAGTTACTGGGATTTTCACGCACAACCATTTCTAGAGTTTACAAAGAATGGTGTGAAAAGGGAAAAACATCCAGTATGCGGCAGTCCTGTGGGCGAAAATGCCTTGTTGATGCTAGAGGTCAGAGGAGAATGGGCCGACTGATTCAACCTGATAGAAGAGCAACTTTGACTGAAATAACCACTCGTTACAACCGAGGTATGCAGCAAAGCATTTGTGAAGTCACAACACGCACAACCTTGAGGCGGATGGGCTACAACAGCAGAAGACCCCACCGGGTACCACTCATCTCCACTACAAATAGGAAAAAGAGGCTACAATTTGCACGAGCTCACCAAAATTGGACAGTTGAAGACTGGAAAAATGTTGCCTGGTCTGATGAGTCTCGATTTCTGTTGAGACATTCAGATGGTAGAGTCAGAATTTGGCGTAAACAGAATGAGAACATGGATCCATCATGCCTTGTTACCACTGTGCAGGCTGGTGGTGGTGGTGTAATGGTGTGGGGCATTGTTTCTGACCATGTCCATCCCTTTATGACCACCATGTACCCATCCTCTGATGGCTACTTCCAGCAGGATAATGCACCATGTCACAAAGCTCAAATCATTTCAAATTGGTTTCTTGAACATGACAATGAGTTCACTGTACTATAATGGCCCCCACAGTCACCAGATCTCAACCCAATAGAGCATCTTTGGGATGTGGTGGAACGGGAGCTTTGTGCCCTGGATGTGCATCCCACAAATCTCCATCAACTGCAAGATGCTATCCTATCAATATGGGCCAACATTTCTAAAGAATGCTTTCAGCACCTTGTTGAATCAATGCCACGTACAATTAAGGCAGTTCTGAAGGCGAAAGGGGGTCAAACACAGTATTAGTATGGTGTTCCTAATAATGCTTTAGGTGAGTGTATAATGTTACATCTTTGTTTCTCTTCTGAAAAAATATTAATAGCTCAAGTTAATAGCTTTCTCCTCCAGGTAATGACTTGGTGTAGAGGACAATTACAGACAACATGTCAAAGAACTCAAAAGAATCCATTCACCATTTATGTATTTATGTTATGAACCACATTGCATGGCTTGTGGATGCACATCAGTCGAGGAGGTGGTCAGCCTCACAAAGACTGTGTCCAATTAGTGACGTCACAGGCTTCCTTGCTATGTGTGACAACAATGGATTCTGCCGCTGTGACTCAGCCAGATATGTATATCTGGGGATATATCTGAGGAGACTTACCCCGAGCCAGATCTCACACACACATGCTGACTGCGGAGAAATCAACATGATGCCACAAACGAGAGTGTGAGTGTGATCAAAGGTTAGGAATAAATCACACCACCAACTTCACGCTTCAGAAAAAAAATTCCCACATCTGACTGGATCGCAGTAATTAGTTATGCTCAAACTCAAAGTCTATCGCACCTTTTGTCACACCTGAGTTTTCTTGAATGTCCCCTCTCGCGCTTTCTTTGAATCACCTTGACAGACTTGGGTAAGGAGACAGGGGAAAGTAGCACAAGGCCAGACAAGCTGCCTTCTGTTGTGGAGGACCACAGCTTGCGGAGATCTGAGGATTCTGCCCCCTGCTGAAGCAAACCTGCTCCTGAAGGACAGAAGGAAGAGAGAGGGAGCGAGAGCCCAGCTGGACGTGAGTTTTGAGTCTCAGTGTTTGTGCGTTATCTCTCTGGGCTAAAGGTGCACTCAGTAGTTGCTGTTTTTTTTTTGTCTTTTGTTGGGTTTTTTTTACATTTTGCAGGCTCAAAATCCTGCATTCATCTCGGTGTTCTTTTATATTCATGCTTTTAACTCTTGAATAACTCTTTATAAAATGTAAACACGATTGATACTATTAATATTAGTATATTAATATGTACAAATATGCACATATTAACCCTTGTTCGTCAATTTAAAGTGCCCCTATTATGTTTTTTTAAATATTCCCTTTCATGCAGTGTGTAATATAGCGGTTTGTGAATGTAAACATTCTGCAAAGTTGTAAAGTCGAAAGTGCACAATAAATAAAGTTATTGTCTCCCAAAAGAAAGAATCGACTCTGAACCACCTATACGAGACATTCATGTTTCGAATTCCACTGCCTGACAGATCTACGTCACTAGAAAATACATTTGCATAATGTCCCCTATGTTGTATGTCGTCCGCCCGCAAACAACTGGACCAGCCCTCAAATGTCATTTTACTGACGACTGCTTCTCAAATCTCAGAGGTTAACTCGGGATTCGCAAAGCACTTGCTCTTGAAAGATGGGTCAGTACCCAGTTTATTTGGACCAGCTTGCTCCTCAGAATCACAACCTGTAAGCATGAATAGTTATTGATGTATATATTTTCTACCGGGTGTTCAAAATACGTAGTTTTGGGTTTTATATTGTGTAAGTATCTGGCTAACTGACGTCATTACCGTCTTACTGATATACTTCTGCAAATCAGCTGTGGGACACTATTACCTAAAACTGTCTAGTAAATGGAAATTGTCTGTCGTTCTTACTACTTTAAGTAAAGATAAAGGATTGAGCAAGATATGTTTTACAAACGTTTATGTTACATCAGTCATTCACGTTATTGCTCGGCTAATGTATGCGCTGTTGATAAAGTTCCCGCATGTGCATGTCAGTTATGGTAATGGCCGTTTTGTTTCTGACATGCACTGTATGCAGTAGACCAAATCACAACAGACTGGGCCATCTGGCCAATCAGAGCAGAGTAGGCTTGCAGAAAGGAGGGATTTAGAGAGACTGATTCATCCGACGAGTCATTTGAGAATCATTGAAAAAATGTGATGTTGTGCAATGTATATTATGAGAAACTGTTCTTTGACCTTTGATGCATGTAAACATGTTGTAGGAGCCACCCATAGCATAATAGGAGCACTTTAAAAAAAGTTACTCTAAGATTTGTATGGCGCTTTTCCACCGCATGGTACAGATCGGTACAGATCGCTTTGGTGCGTTTCCACTGCATGGTACAGTTCGGTATGGCTCAGTACGGCTCACTTTTTGGCTTTTTTCCACTGCATGGTGCGGTTCGGTACGGCTCGGTACGGCTCCGTAAATAGTACCACCTCGGTTGAGGTTCCAAGCGTGCCGTACCGATACTAAAAAGTGACGTGCAAACACTGCAGATCACCGATTGTTCAGAGAGAATCGTCACTACCATTATATGCTTTTGTGACACTGATTATAGCGATTGAGACCCTAAACACATTGCTAAATACAAGATTAGTTTACCCTTGTGCGTCATCGAGCAAATCAAGTGACGTCATCATCTGCACTTTGTTGTATGAGTGCTTTGTTTTGCTACCATCAGCCTCCTTTGAAACAGATTTTTTCATCTTGTAGTTAAAAACATCCACATGCCAAGAAGTTGAGGCGGCACAATAACAATGATCATACTATAATCCCACCCACTTTAAAGTGGTGCTAACTGCAGTGGAAAACCAAACCGAGCCAAGCTGTGCCGTGCCGAACCGAGTCGTACCACGCAGTGGAAAAGCGAAGTGAGCTAAGCCGAGCCGTATCGTACCGAGCCGTACCAAGTGTTACCATGCAGATTAAAAATTGCCATTTAATTGTGTCCTCAAGGTCCTGAGTGTAACTATTTTGTGTACCTAGTGTAAAATCGATTTATTAAAGAAAATGGGGGTGAAATAGTAAAATTCTTGTAAAAATACACACTTGTGCCAAAATGTATGCAGTTGGCATTAACACGGGCAGTATGATCAAAAAAAAATATGTTAGGGATGAATTAGCTTTCTGTTTGGCCTACAAATAGACATCAAGGCAGTACAGCTCTATAGCAGACATGACCGTTCATGGCGGCCACCAAGAAGGGTCACCTTGTAGGTTAGAAGAGACTTTCTAGGTCTCACTGAAGTCTTCCACGTATGAAACTTCTTTACGTATAAAACTTTTAATGAGGAAAAAATAGACTGAGTGCACCTCTAAAGAAAAGACAACCAAAATATGATTTAGATTTTTAGAGAAAGTGTACAAGGAAACTGAATAGGTCTTATGAACAATTCGATTTCCTTTTTCCTCAGACGACCTTGCTGATAGTTTAACTAAATCAGATCAAACTGCAATAAAGACTAGGTCATTTTGTTCTTCACAAAATGGTGGGGGAAAAAAAAATTGTTTGATTTGGGTTTCCTTTCATTTAAACTGCGACTCTCTCTGTGTAAAAGCTATATAAGAGAAAACTAATCATAAACCTTCACACGGTCTTTGGCAGCACTGTTAAGATGAACTGAGCTCTTTTTTCAGCTCTTCCTATAGCTTCATTTTTCTGCCTCTCTTCACAGAGCAAAACACTTCCTTCTGCCTCTCTTCAGAGCTGTAAAATGGGCTAGCGCTGCGTCGCTGAGCGAGGAAAACATAACACAAGCTGCCGTGCATCAGTCTAGCTGACGGTTGATGCGTTTTCCATACCAACAGCCCAGATTTCGCCTTGGGATAATATATCTTGTCACTTAGTCAGGGTGTAGGATTATAGCCCATCAAACAGTGCATCCTCGACTCTAGCTGAGCTGACTCACAGCAGAAAACAGGCCTCCCAGCCACTGTCCATTAAAGACATCTATACTAGCTGACACCTCCCCACCATAATGACACTATACCGCAATCCAACGCATCTTTCAAGCCCTCTGAATGATGAATTTGACAAATATGAGAAAAAGCCAACTACTTTACTTCTGTTGAGTTTCATTATTTTTTAACATTGGGTGAATTATTAAATGCTAAGAGCAAGAGAAAAAAAAAGGGGAATGTTCACCCAAAAATGAAAGTTTTGTGATTATTTACTCACCCTCATGTTTTTCCAAAGCAGTATGCTGCCTTTTTAAAGAATACATTATTTTTTCCATACAACAATAGTTCATGGTGATTATGGCTGGCAGAGCTCCACTAAATAAAAGAAAAATCCATGACTGGTGCGCTATATTCTTCAAAAGCCATATCATAGCTTTGTGTGAGGAACAGATTGAAATTTAAGTCATTACTCACACGTTCAGATGCGTGTCTTGCCCGAATATGAAATTCAAATGCATGGGATTTTTTTTTGCTTATGTTTTTGAAAGAAGTCTCTGCATTTATCTGATCAAACCTTCAGTAAAAAAAAAAAAAAAAAAGTAATGCATTTTATAACTGTGATTTTTCAGCATCATTACTCCATTCTTCAGTGTCACATGATCCTTAAGAAATTATTCTAATATTCTGATTTGGTGCTCAAGAAACATTCCTTATTATTATGGATGTTGAAAACAGTTGTGCTGCCTAATATTTTTGTGGAAACACTGTTTTTTTCAGGATTCTTTGATGAATACATTTATGATAAATTGAGAGAATGGTCTCTTTTGATCAATAAAATGCATCCTTGCTTAGTAAAAGTATTAATTTCTTTCAAAAAGTCTCACTTTTAAACTATTGTGTGTGGAATGCGAAGTGAGAGACAAAGTTGAGGGGAAATTTTCCAATAAATAACCTAAATTTGAGTCCATTTCTCTCACTAAGTTATCATACAGCTTCAGAAAACTCAAAATATTGTGTAAATCATATGGACTACTTTTATCATTGTTTTATGGTATGTTTTTTGAACACCTTGAATTGTTTTTATGGGGGGGGTGGGGCTGTTCAAAAAGAGTTTCCATGAAATATTCCTTTTGTTTTCCGCACAAAAGTAACAACATATGGGTTGGGTAAGTAAATATATACAAAATATAATTTTTGGTATCATTTTAAATGCTGTTAATACACCATGTCAAGTCGAAAATAATTACTACTGTAATTAGTTAGCACAGCGTTAATAGCATTAGCCTGGCTGATGATGAAAAAGCATAAACCCTAGGTTGGACAATCATAGCACAAATTGTGAGATCTTTAAAATTATGAGAACAGAACAGTCCTGGGGTGCCATAAATTCAGAAAACAAATACAGAACTTCCTCAGATGCAACATAAACCAAAATAAAACTGGCTTGCAGGGCTACTCAGTAAGAAATCTCATTTCAAAACTGTGTCAAAGATATCAAGACAAGGTCATTTAATCACCACCTGCTGACAAGGCGAAAATACGTTTTCTAGAAGCAGCATGCCTTTTATGAGGCATACAGTAGCTCAAATACACTATAAAATGTCATATAATAGTGTAGCTACTTCTAAAAGTACTTCTCATAACATTTCAGCAATATAAGGTAATATTTGGCACTGCGGTGTTGCATTTCAAAATTAAATCTACTTATTTAGAAAACAAATACAGCACTTATTACAAGTAGTTGGCATGTAGTGGTTTGGGTACATTCTGTAATAATGTCAAAATGAACCCCATTCTATTTTGGGGCATGCTCTAAAAACTGTACAAATAATTATAAGGTCAGAAAATGTATTCAATTTTCTAGGCTAATTTCCATGCTAATATAATTTGCTCTGTGTCCACATGGGATTCATCCAGTTTTGAAATGACTCTGCTGTCATTACGCACAAGGATAAAACTGCCAGTCAGAGTAGAATGAGAGTTTGAGAGAACGTTATCAAATCAAACAAACTTTTGGTGCAGTCAATGCCCTTGTCAATGGATCAGAGAACGTTTGATAGTTTAGGGAACAAGATGCAGAGGAGGAAGTAGGACTCACATCCGCTGAGAACATAACTGTATAAATTAGTTTAATCTCATGTCAACATGATAATGACTATTTCTTGGCATGCTAGTTAGCGATCGCTGTATTTTACTTGGTACACTGTGAATTAATTTAATCAAAATGCATCAAATCTGGCTAAAGCTATGCTTCTGTTTAACATAGTAGGACAATTCCTCAAATCAGTAGTGATGCTCTATAAAATCAAAATACTTGGAATTGTGCAATAGACTTTCCATCAATATATCACCCATTACTACATTATGGTCATATAGATGTCAAAGATTCTGTTATTAAATGTTTAAGTTTCTGTTCACACTTTCAGGCAAGATTCAGTTATTTAGAAACATTTAATTGCATTTCCTTGCATATATCTGTAACATATCTCATAACTAGAAGCACAGATGACTTGTATGACTGACTTTCTTCTGTCAAACATCTTTTGTGTTTCACAGAATAAACTTTTGGAATGACATGAGGTTGAGTAAAGAATGACAAATGTGTTGAACTGGACTAAACATAAAAAAAGTAATAAATGTTTTCTATAAAAGAGCTGACTTAGAAAATAGGAATTTAATAATGTCTCTACACTGCAGTGCTGACTAATAGTTTTCTGTAATTTTATGACCACATCAAGGCTTGTATTAATTTGAGGGATTAACAATAAGAACATCCCAACAGTTCAGGCCAAAACTGAGAGACATTTGGATTTGTCACTTGCCCTTTTGTGCCAGTGCATATCTTTTTCAGCTTACTGCAAATGAAAAAAGTAACAATGTAATTAAATTGTTAAATACTAAATATTTGTTAAATATTAAAATGTAAAATAAATGCTACTCTATGCTCGAAACCAGTGTTACGACATGTATTTGTGTTGTTGAGCTGTGTTCTTTCTCTCTGCCCTTTCGGTCTTGTTTTGTCTTTCTGATGATGGGGTGTACAACAGTCAGTGGCTGTTCAGTTGAGGGTGGTCTTTATAAGGATGCCGTTGGCACTTGACGGAGAGCTCATTCGTGGTTATGATCGCGATCGGGTTGAGAGCTCCTGGATCCCCCTCCTTCGGTCGATGATTCAAACTTTTCGTTCAAACGAAAGTTGTTCTGGTGGTTAATCACGTGGATCATGTTCAATTATGTTAAATATATGTTAAAAGTTCTTGGCACGTAGGGGTGTCCTGCCTCTTTAATTTGGTAAACTTGTTTGTGCGTTGTTTTTGTTTTGTTTTTTTGATTGAATTGTTTTTGCCAACTGTATTTTATTTTGCTATTTGATTAGGTTACTTAATTTATCCCTTTTTCTTTGTATATTTGTTTTGTTTGTTATTTTGGCTTTTGGTCCCCCTGAAGACATGCTCCTTATTCCATTGCTTATTTTTTTATAAATAGTTTTTTTCTGCTTAGTTCCTGTGTACCTGTTTGATTATCGACCAGAGTGATTCTTTTTTGGAAATTCACAACCACAACCCAGTTTTTTATTATGCCCTTTAGAGTTTTCTCTATAGCCCTAGACTCAGTGCGTAATAACCAAGGTTCCTCAAATTCAGTCCTGGATTAACCCTAATCAACCTAACCCTAATCAGACACCTGAACAAGCTAATCAATGGCTGCATATGAAATCACATACTTCCCTACTATATAGCAGGAGAAAAACAGTGTGACCCAAAAAAAAAAAAAAGTATGTCCAAATTCACAGTACTTATAAAAGAATAGGCAACAAGTACCTGGATGACCTACACTCTGGGAAAAAAAAAACAGTACAAAAGCCGTCACTTGGGCGATACCCTTCAAAGGGTTGTACCTGAAGAGTGCATATTAGTAGCTCAAAAGTACACATTGTTACCTAAATGGTAAGGTACAAAGGGGCTAAAGGCTACATAGGGTAAAAGGGGCTCCATTGATTTTATTTTCCTCTAAACCACTAGATGGCACAAAAACTTGCCTCAGCACTTTCCAAAACATCCGCTTTTCAAGATGCACGTGGGAATTTGTCTGATCTTTGACGCGATCGCGGGCAGCAGCGCAAAGTCGATTCTGCACTCATTTGATCTAATATTTGATGTTTTTAAACATGTTGTAGATTTATGTAGCAAATGAGAATTGCAAAAATTATTGAATATATTTTGAGACAAAGGTCTTCTTAATGAATTATTAAAAACATGTTATTTTAGTATCATTTGCATCAATAATGTGTGTGCCTTTTGCCCCATGCTGGTGAGCCTTTTACCCTGTGTGTAAGATATAAGATTTTTAAACAAAATAAACCACTTTTATGATTTATTTTGTCATGAAATCTGTTGCTCCATAAATGTTCAATACACTATGGGATTAATGAACCTTTTTAAAGGGTACCGTCCCAGTGACAGCTTTTGTACCATTTTTTTCTGAGTGTGTACTACTTCCTGTGAGATTCTGAAGTGTGCATACGGTTGTTTGATGCTTTACTATCCCATGAAGCCACGGGAGAGGATTTGTGAATGGCAGTGATGCAACTGATGCTGGTAGGTCACATGATAATGACAACATGACGAATGTATAACTTCCAGATTACCATCTAATACACACATTCATACTACATACAACATACTAATACGAAAATCAGCATATTATATGATCTATCTATCAGTTAGTCAGACAGACAGTCAGTCAGTCAATCGATCAATAAATGCAGCCTTGGAGAAATTAGGAGACTTTGACAGGTAAGTAACAATCTGAACTACAAATCTGACTGGGCCAGCAGAAAAATTCTTATTGTTAAGTCCTTATTGTTGCAATTCTATTCAGTTCATGAAGCAGTTGGATGATCATTGTATGGTTTGCAACAAGGTAAACACCATTACTGAGTCATTAAAGCGGGCATGTTACATTATCCCCCCTGTCGAGGCATTCATGTTCACAGTGTGTCTGTAAAATTGAAAGGGTCGCAGAGAAGCTCCAGTGAGGAAAAGATACCTGAGAGGGGGCTCCCTGGGCTCTCGTCCAGGGGTCCGGTCAGCGGAGGCCTCCAAGGGTGAGGGCAGCAGGTTGAGGCATGATGCAAGGGATTGACTGGAATCTTCCCGTGAGGCTGTAATAACAAAACAAGGGGAAAAAAGCTTCTGGATAAAAGAAAACAACCTTCAACTTTCTTTATTTCCTTGAAATAAAGGATTTAATTTGATTTTTAAGACATTTTTGTACAACAAACAAAATGTAGTACTTTGTCGGGTCGCCACTTGTCCAATGTGTAATCTAAGTCCTGAAGCAAAACCAGCTGAGAACCACTGATCTAGGCGAAGTTCATGTCAAAATGACTTCATGTGCAGACACTGCGATATTTACTTCTCTTGCAAAAAAAAACTGCTTTAGCAAACATCAGCAATGACATCCGCAGTGTTTATCAGTCTAGAGGCTTTGCCTGTGGTGCATGTTAACGTGTAGCGTCCCGAAAAATATCAGAACATTTGAAAAATTAAGATGACTATATGACTAATCCACAATTGCATGCAAGCATAACTTTATGGTGTAATATTTTACAAGGTATTAAAATCTGAAGACTTGCCCAAGTCTTTTTTTGGCTAAAATTGGAGGCGCGGGGAGGGGAGGGTTATGGGAAATAAGGTCTCAGCTTTTTTTTATCTACGGCATTTCTTCAACCGATGCAGCTATTATAAGAATGTGTAATTACTATAACAAGATATTCAGAGATTTAACAGCATGAATATGAATGAGAAATAAATGCCATGATACATGTTGCAGAGTCTGAAGTAAAAGGAGAAAGCAACTGGAGTCAGATAAAAACATACCATGGTGAAGTCGCTGGTCATCAGAGAGGTCGAGATCCAGCATTAGGTCATCCTCATCCAACTCAGATGAGCCAAGGTTATTCAAAACATCCTGGAAGAGGAAAGAAGAAGAAAACTATGATGCAAGGGTCAAAAAATGTAGCTTAAGATGGCTCAATGAGAGTCCATTTTACATTGTATGCCATCATTTTCCAACAACTTGTATTTTCTGTTCTGATGCACTGGCATCAAATACATTCATATATGTAATTAATTATACAGAATATAGGAAATATATATTTAGAATGCATTATTTCCAGCTCTTATTGCATTTTTTTTTTTTTTTAATTATAAACAAATGTTAAAAAAAAATATTATAATTATAAATATATTGTATTTTATCATAAAGTATATATCTTTTAAGCAGAATTTAGTGAAAAAATATAAACATACTATATACATTTTTCGTGGTGAGGCCAGTGGAAATGTTGATATGGGGGCAAGTAAAAAAAATTAAAAAAAAAAAAAAAAAAATTTAATGTTGAGACCTAGTGCCCATGCAAGATTGTTATTTTACTAGTTATGACATATTTAATGTATCAAATTTGCTGTAAGTAGTGACTAATGACTTTCTTAAATTCAGCCCAAAGCTACAGCTGCATGTCACAGTCTGTTTGTTAAAGTATGATGACAAAAGAGGATTTAATCTGATTCAAAGACGCCTCCACAGAAACCCCTTCTCACATCTGACTAAACGGCACAAAAAAAATCCACCATGCACTCAGAAAACCTGGATATTGCTCAATCCAAAGTAGGACTTTGGGTGCTGCTTTTCAAAGCGTCACACTGCCATCTTGTGTCCAATATGAAAAAAACATCTTTCGATTGAAAGCTTAAGGTAAAAATAAATAAATAAAGCAAGGCCGTTTATTCAAGCAAACAAGCAGGACTCAGCAAAGCTCTAATATGGAGTATTTGAGGCTAATCTTATTTAAAAGTGCATGTAAAAGACAAAAAGGCAAAAGAGCAGCCATTATGTCCTATTAAAGTGGAGAAGCGCAGCTCTTTGGCTAATTAAGCAGGACCGAGCAAAGGACTGGATAGTGCATCAGAACAGAAAAGTGCCTTAACTTTGACTTTGCTAGAAATTAAAGGGTCGCTGGGCACCTAATTAAAACTCTCAGGATTTGAAATGGCATGGCCTTTACCTCTGTGAAATATTACGATGCCAAATGACAAAATGAACATAATACATCACTACTGTAACAATCTCAGTAAGAGTGTAATACTGATGAAGTGGATGGCTTTAATCGGCGACCTGTTCAGACACCTTATTTAGATAAAAGAAGAACAGTGTCATGGTTCATAAAAGTCCTTGTGAACATAAATGGCCATCTACAATCATGTAGTCTCTATCAATGAGATTACTACCAATAAACACAGATATTGACAACAGGAGCACAAAGGACAAAAACTGGCAGTGCTCGATAAAAATGTCTGCGTAAAAAAAAAATAAAAAAAATGATGAGATGGTCTTTTTTCTTCAAGTGTTTATTTCTGAGGGATTGAGTAGGTGACAGAGGACTGACATTTGGTTTGACTCCCTCTCCATCTCCCAATGTTCAGATTTTTTTAATCTTTTCATGTCAGTGTCAGGAGAAAACATGCTCTACTCATTATTGAAATATCCTGCGGCCCTTGACAAAAAGGTCAAAGTAGTTCAATGCCAATGTAAACAACTTTTCCCTCCCTTGATATTTCAGAAATCGCTTAAAAAAAAAAAACATTTAAAAAGAAAATGCATATAAACACTATTTCAGGAGACAATCTCAGGTTACACATTAGCACGTTATGCAAGGATACTCCCTCTCAGACACATTTAGAATCAATCTGTGCTGTTGCTAGAATTTTTAATATCAAATATATTAAAATATTAAATATAACCTATGCATTAGAAAATGACCTGAGCAGACCTCGGGTCACCCGCACATAAGATCTTGATACAGTGATAAGATGGTAGGGAGAAATGGTAAGAATGATATTAAGACATGACATGAGATAGATTCAAACCCCTTTCTTCAATAGGAGCACCAAGGCTCAATGTGTTGAGTCATGACTCCAACGAGGGTTATTTGTTGTAAGATACAGCATGTTTATCAAATGGTTAAAAATGTTTATCAAAATGTATGTTTTTTTTTTTATTATTATTATTATGAATTTGGTGCCATTATGTGCAGCTGAGTAAATGACATTTGGGTTTACTGTATGTGTGTCGGATAAAGGTGGATTTCTGCAGCATGCTTGCAAAGGAGACCGTGGATCGCCATTCATTTGTTGCCCTGACTGCACTCGCAATGCGCGGATACACTGCAGGCTCGTATCCAAGGTAAATCATCAACACTATTATCTCTTACATGTGTTTTATTGAACTAAATACATTATAATCGGCTAAAACGAATGCGCAGGTTACTTTTCTGAACAAGAGCGCACCCGAGTCTCTCACATTGTTCACGCGAGTCACGCCACAGTTCGAGTGCAACCAAACTCAGAGCACCTCCTCCAGGTAGTCTCGGGTCCGGTAGGCTACCCTGGTGCGCTCCCAGCTTTCACATTACCAATTTTTTATGCGAACCGTGCCCCATTCTGAACTAAACTGCCAGTGTAAAAACGCCATATATTTCTATTTTTAAAATGAGAGGAAACACTGCTTATTCTGAATTTTTACAGAATGCAGTTTCACTTTTTCCCATCTGCAGCACAAAATGAACAGTTAACTTATGAATTAATACAAAAGAAACATCAAAGATTGTGTTTGATAAAATTACAAGAATGATGTTTGACAGGGAACGCATCTCAGCATAATCGCCTGCGCCAGTCGTAAATATTAAACATGTTTAATAAAATCTTTGTGAGGACGACTGGCAACAGCTGGTTCTTAAATTCTAAGACTAGAATCTTTAGATAGGCCTACAGCACACTGCATGATTTTTCACACCGACTGTAGCCTAAACACAGACTGAACACAACTGTCCCTGATTCGGCGCGTTTGAGCATGATCAGTCGTAACAACCAAATTCCGTTCACAATTGGCCTAACAGTCGTTACACCCAACAGGTGTGTCCCTGGCTTAATGGAAAAAAATTTTTTTTATATGTTTTATATTTTTGTAATAAGGAGGGGAAAAAGATCAAATTTTAGAACAATTAGAATATTTTTATATTTTTAATATTTTAATTTAGCCTAGCAATGGCCCCCCTGCAATACCGCTACGGCCCACAGTTTGGGAAGCACTGATCTAGGGCATGTAGACCAGATTAAAATATAAAATGTTTAAGTTTGAAAATAAGTAGCTTTAAGTCTTTAAGTATTAAGTATTAGGTGATGTGATGAGCACCGTAGCGAATACAGAAAACTGAATGGCTGTTTGAAACATTTAAATACTGTTTAGTAGCGCAAGCCAGCTTTGTTTACGAGGATTACCGGGGAAACTGCAGCATTTCATACAAATGTAATTACATGCAGGTAATTTAAAAAATGTATGCACACAATAAGTGCATTGTATCAAATTATTAATGTTAGTACATAGTAGTTAAGGCCACCTAATATAAAGTGGGTCCTTACATTTAAATTATTATTATTATTATTTTTTATCTATTTAGTAGGGCTGTCCGATTTTTTTTTTCTTTTCAGTTTAACACATTAAGAACATTTAATAATAATAATAATAATAATAATAATAATAATAATAATCAGTTTTTTCGGTGATCCTTTGGCTGTTATTACATTATATGATCACGCTCTTATTCATGTATATTGCTTTTAAACCATTCAAGCGTGAAAAGACACAAAAGTGAACTGGTACTGGTGCACATCTGTGAAATCTCCCACAATCGTGCGCACAGAAAGCCGCTTTAAACAGCGCCCCAGTACCGCATTGAATACTGCATTTTCATTAAATGTCCCGCAATGAAAAATTCTATGTGAAATTGAAAATGCAATCCGAGCCGATCAAGTCTCATCGCATCAAGGCGGGGCCAGGTGTTGGAAACATGGCGACAGCAGAGCTATTAGAGCGAGGCATTTACTGGCAGATGAAGTGAAGCAAGAACAGAGAAATGATTATGCGCGTCTGTCAGTGACTGTTCTGTTAGACCAGTACGTTATTAGAACCATATTTATGGTTAGAACGATGGTTATTTATGGTTTACCATTCTGATTACCCATAAGCTTCCATAGTTTCTACATTCATTTGGAGATTAAATGTGAAATCATTACAATATAAAAATATTATTAAAAACTTTAATGTTAGGTGCATTAATTACTAATTGCAACTTTTTTCTGTAAGTAATTATTTTTTTTTTTAGACAAAAAAAAAAACAAAAAAACATAACTGACAGCTTATCCGTATTGGCCAGAATTTTGATTTTGGTGCATCACTTAAAAAAAAAAAAAAACTGTTGGCATCAGTTGTATAGCTGGACTTTGTACATGCAGGTTTCAATGAGACTAAACAATGAAACAAATAATGGCTTATTTCAAGTCTAGGCCACAACGTATTGAGCAAAATAAGGCCTGATTCAATAAGGCAGCTTTCTCGTTAGTGAAACCCATACAACGACATAACTCGCTGCTTAATCACCATAGTATGATGCATCGTTGGAGAAACTAACTAGCTAGCTAACTTTGTCACACACTTTTTCCAACCACACAACTTTGCAATGCTTATTTTTCAGTAAACACCAAATCTTTGAACTATGCTGGTAACGATGGAACTTGTGACCATAGTTGGCTAACAGTGCTTTTGGGAAACACACTCCAGCATGGTTTCATTCATTAGTCAGACTAAATTCTCCTGCCATACCTATGAAGGTTGACTACAAGCTAAATCAATAAGACTGTATCAAACAAGCACCATCTTTATGCAAATGAAGCTGTAAGAGAAAGAGCAAAATTACTGAACAAAGCTTATGTGATTTACAAGCATGCTGGCCAAAGATCACAGAAATTGGAAACTACTGTAGTTCCTCAAATGTTAATGTTTGAAGAACATTAGAAGAGCAGTAAATGGCATACTTCCCTTGAGAGCAGTGAGCATGACCACAAATTCTCACACTGACAATGGAACACTTCCCTTTTCCTGCATATCTTTGTGTTTACACAAAAAAAGTTGTGCGTGTCTGCCTCATAAAAAGTATGTTAATGAGCATTTACATGCTTTGTTGATTACAAAGGTAACTTAGAAAATCTACAAAAAACAAAATGGAATCCAAAAATGGAACATTTCGACATTAAAGGGGTCTAATACAATTTCATGCATTCTGACTTATTTACACTGTTAAAGAGTTGGATTCACATACTAAATATTTCGGAATTTCAGAAAACGAGTTGGATGTATGAGAATATTTCTGTGCCAAATAAATTCATTTAGGATTCAAATTCGTTTCGGAAAGTTTTCCGAGTATGGCCCTGTATGACGTCACATAAAGGGCAGAATTCCTTGTATTCTGCTGGAAGAGCATGTCCACACATCAACCACAGCGAGAGCAAGAGCGCGCTTTGTTCGGGTTATGGGAGCTGTCGGCAGTGCTGCCATTTTGTTTTTAGACCATGAAATCTATCATGTCACTAAAGAAGCGTGTTTTTGGTTGTGAGGGTAAGAGAACCTTGTTCAGCTTCCCAAATAACCCAGCGTTAAAGGAAACTGTGGAAGCTTTTTTTTTTCCCAGAGCAGCAACAGAGTTCTGCAAGTGTGTTTGTTTGTTGCCGGTCATGAGTCAAAACTGCAGGCGGTGAGTGAAACTGCATCAAATGTCTGTTTTGTTGGCAATCGGCACATAAGTGCATATAATGTAAACAACATGAACAAATAGTGAATCGAAAGTTATCCAGGGATAATGCCATGGTGTGTGCTCGTGTGTGCTCGTGTGTGCTCGTGTGTGCTCGTGTGTGCTCGTGTGTGCTCGTGTGTGCTCGTGTGTGCTCGTGTGTGCTCGTGTGTGCTCGTGACTCTTTAGCTCTGCACACTCCACACTTCCACGAGTTTGGCTATTTTTGGAAAGAATCGGTACAGCGTGTCTTTTATAAATCTGATAAAACTAAAAAGACTCTTCGGAGATATGAAGGATGCAGTACTACTCTATAGGCACTCAAGATTAACATGAGATTGGCAGAAACTCTGTGTTTTATGTACCCTTTAATTATCTAAAAAAAATTATAAAATAAATAAAAATAAATCTCTGTTATTCATGCTTAAGTTAATTTTTAAAATGACTCATGGGTCAGCGAGAGTGTCAAGTTATTAGACCAATTCATACAAATAACTTGTGAGTTTAGGACATGATTCAAGACTGATTGATTAAAAAGGACCAACTCATTAATTCGCAAATCGGACATCACGGATTACAATGTTCATTCTTCCATGCAGCAAGCACAATGCAAAATGCTGCCATTTCTCTGAACTTTGGAGCCGTCGATTGCACCGTAGGAGGGGATTTTCCTTCAACAAATCCGTTTCATCCTGCAATTAAAATGTGGGCTTATATATCTCTTTATCTTTATCTGGCACAGCATTGAAAATAAAAGAAACAGGATCCTCAAAGTCAACCAAAACATGCAGCATGTTCCCTAAGATGTCCTATGTCTGTTGGCAAACCCTTGATCAGACACGTTGCCTTCAGGACGTATCTTTGTCCAAGAACAACTGGAAAACAGGATAATGTAAATGAAAAGGTCAGGTCAGCCCACAGCCACAGTGAAGGTAAACTTCACTCACAAATTTTGCACAGCACATGATTAGATGACAAATTAGCAGTGGCACCTTAGCAAGCATTAAAGAACAATAGCACAGGATGTGGCGTTTTCCTCTACTGCACTGGAAAACAAGAGCAATTAGTTTTGCCTCAAGCTGTGCAGGTGCAGACTACATTATTCAGAAACAAAACAAAAGCTTTATGACTTTATAGGAACTAGCCAAAAGTATGAGCAATTGTTTTATGTTACTGACTGAAACAATATTTTCCTGTAAGGGTTTTGTTCATACAACATAAAATCTCTCTGAAGCTTAATTGTTCTGATTTATCTGCTTAACACCAATGACCGGCACCAACTAAAAATAGTCACTTCTAACTTAACTTACACTACCATTCAAAAGTATGGGGTCAGCAAGTTCTTTGTTAATTTCTTTAAAAAAAAAAACAACAACACTTTTATTAAGCAAGGACACATTCAAATATCAAAAGTGGCAGCAAAGAAATGTATAATGTTACAAAAGTGTCCCCATTTTAAAGTAGCAAGCTACTTTTTTCAAGTGAATAGGCACGGGCCAGCATGGTCGACTATCCTAGACATCTAATAACCATCTAGTTAAAGGGATAGGTCACCCACAAATGAAAATTCTGTCATCATTTATTCAGCCTCAGATTATTCCAAACCCAGTGCTTGAAATAGGCCGGTATGCACCGGTACGCAGTACCGGAACTTCTCTATTTTAATCAGTAGCTTACCGGCAC
Source organism: Rhinogobio ventralis (assembly GCA_039654625.1). Lineage (NCBI taxonomy): Eukaryota > Metazoa > Chordata > Actinopteri > Cypriniformes > Gobionidae > Rhinogobio > Rhinogobio ventralis. The sequence goes on from CM077211.1 coordinate 20,948,652, forward strand.
TTCTCTCATGTTGCCGATACTCTGAGTGCCCACACGAAACATGGAGGCAGACTATTAATCAATTGTATACATTGCATGTTCAGAGCTTTTATAAGCTGTACAAACTGAATGGATGAATTGTCTGTGCAAAATGACTGTGACTGAAGCCCAATTGTTTAATTTTGCACGAGTGGCACACAAATCACCGCAGACGCGTTCACCAGCGCACTCCAAAACTGATAAGACTTACCAAGCTGTTATGCGATGTGATCTAAATGTGATCTTAACATGATCTAAAACAGCCACTAAAATGACTGATGAAAACATCATCCTGCAAGCATTTTAAATTCATGACCACATTTACTACAATTTATCACGTTCTATTGTATTTATTGTGGTCAATTTTAACTAGTTGTAGAATTTGTAATAGATAATCTTTTAAGTGAATAGATTTTTCACTAAAGATTTATATTACAACTGTGGCATGTTGTAGCTATAGTTTCTAACAGTGTTGCTATTTTTCATAAATGCTATAGATTTTTAAAAAAGAAAGAAAAAAAGTTAACATTGGCCTAAGCACGGTAATGAGGAGCCATCAATGGTCTTCCTTGTAATTAAATCCTTATTGTAACAAATAAGGATTTATGTTCAAACCAAAACTACGCCATTGCAACCGAGGGAGACAACCAATACCCCCATAAACAACCCTGCCCCCTTTGGTGAGTACCAGTACTTTATTTTTTCCCATTTAAAGCACTGTCCAAACCTGTATAAATTTCTTTGTTCTGTTGAACACAAAGGAAGATATTTGGAAAAATGTGAGAAACGGAACAGTTCTGGGGCACCATTGACTTCCATAGTATTTTTTTCCTACTATGGAAGTCAATGGTGCCCCAAAGCAGCTGGGTTACAAACAAAAATATCTTCTTTTTAGTTCAACAGAAGAAATAAATTCATACAGGTTTGGAACAACTTGAGGGTGAGTAAATGATGATAGAACTTTCATTTTTTTGGTGAACTTTCCCTTTAAGTCTACTAATGAATGTTTTCAGAATTGATTTTTAAATATTTGAAAGACAAAAATGTATTGAAAAGTGGTTTAGCATGCTAAAGTGTGCTGTACTTCAGCATGCTAACAATTAACAGTATTTGTTCTTATTGTACCCCACCACTACAGGCTTGTGCTCAACCGCATTCAACAAACTTCAACACAATCTCTGTTGGACTTCAAATGGCCTGCTGTGAGTAATGCTCATGTTATTATGCATAATCCACAGGTTTATTGTGAGGTCTTAATCTCTCCATAAAGGACAGGATTTTTCTGGAGTCTGCTTTTAATAAACAGAGATGGTTGCTTTAATAAACTTGCAGTAGAAAAAAAAAAGGTTCAAACCGCTGGACACTGTGAACTATATGTTTTAAAACCACAACATAATTCCAACTGTTTCAACTTTGGAATGAGGAATGAGAATCCATGAGACCAAGTGATTAGGTTACAATGAAGGATCATACAAGACTTTTCGCATTGGCGCTCAGTTTTTTGAGGACAGTCTGTTCTAGGTAGATTTACAGCAGTGCCATACATTTCCATTTCGCAATTATTGATTTAACTGTACTTCACAGCATATTCAGTGACTTGGAAATGTTCTGGTATTCATCTCCTGCTTTGGGCTTTTTAATTACTTCTCAGAGTTGATTCAACTGTTGTTTTTTCTTCAGGTCCAAGTTCTGCCACAATACTGCCATGTGGGAAGATGATTAATGAGATATTTTGCTAGGGTTGTGCGATATGCCGGTAGACACGATTAGCTGGTAGAAAAAGTGTTAACCGGAAGAGATTTTAGGCTATCGTCTCTATCGCGGTTACGCTCATGTGACGTCGCTGTGCTGCGTGGTCATCAGCTTATTGTTTGCATGTTTTTTTTATTGAATGCGGTTTAAAAACAGGTGATTTAAAACTATTGAAGCGCAATTATCAGCAAAAGAGAACTCATTTCACTATATGTGCACGCTCTCTGAGAGACTGTTTCTCAGCGCTGTCTGAGAGACACGCGACATGAAGCCGCTGCACAATAGCGCGTGTGAGAACTGAACTTTTTGAGTGCTTTTTACTGCCTAATTGGGCTTGACTGGTTAAATATACATACCTGTGTGTCAAAGTGACATTTATGTCTTAAGTGAACGTAACAGTTGAGAAAGAAAACTTAAGTATATTGGATCCGTTCAGTCAGTCTTAAAGTGACAGCATCCAAATTTACCAGCTGTCGCTATTAATGTTAATCAAACAATAAAAAGAGAAAATCTCTCATTGCTCTTGACTGAATCACTTTTGTAACTTTAATAAGAATAAATGTACCGGTATATTTAATTTACATAGTAAAGACTATGCATTTTTAGACATTTGATTACATTTTATGTAGTATTTCTAGTGCTTGAAGTGTTTTCTTTGCCCTTTTTTTTGAGCACAGATTATTTGTCTTCAGTAAGATTGAGAGGTTCTTAGGCTAGTTTTAGTTTTTCAAATGATATTGAAAATGGTGATGAATTATGAAATTTCAATAGTATCAAATTTTTATATAAAAACCTTAAAGCAAAAATAACTATATTGTGATATACATCGTTATCGTGAAATAAAATTACTCATATTGTGATATAAGATTTTGGTCATATCACCCACCCCTATATTTTGCAAATATTTTTTTCAAATAATGGGTTTATCATGCATAAAAGTGACCCTGGACCACAAAACCAGTCAAAAGGGGTTTTGTTAGATTTTTTTATTGAGATTTATACATCACGTAAAAGCTATAAAATAAATAAGCTTTCCATTGATGTATGGTTTGTTAGGATAGGACAATATTTGGCCCAGAAACAACTATGAAAAAAGTTAATCTTTAAAGTTGTTTAAATGAGGTCCTTAGCAATACATATTACTACTAATGATAAATTTTTTATACATTTATAATAGGATATTTACAAAACTTTTTAGCATAAAAGAAAAAAATCGAAGATTTTGACCCATACAATGTATTGTTGGCTATTGCCACAAATATACCCGTGCGACTTATGACTGGTTTTGTGGTCCAGGGTCACAAATAGCATTTTTGTGCGTGTACGTGTGTGTGTACGTGTATGACTGAACAGGTATGCTAATAAGCTTGCTAATAAACAAAAATTCCGTGTCATCATAAAAACGTAATTACAACATCTAGTAATCTGTTTAGTCACAGAATGCAGTCTATAAGACAATAGCAATGTTAGCTAATTGTTTTTGTGTCAAGACAGGAGAACTTAGCAGAGCTTCAGACACAGACAATAAAGTCCCACCCTCAGCTGTGTCTTTATTGGCTGAGGGGGGACACACTCACTGGCCAAAGGCTGCAGCCCAGAAATGTCCCAAGCACAGCAACTTAAGAAAATAAGAAAACACAGGCACAGGGCAGTGTCACTGTAGACAGAAACAACACCACACACTTCTAGTGGATTATAAGTAATAACTGAGAGGGTTTATTTTTGCTTGAAAAATCTGCATAGTACACCTTTAAAGATTCAATTCTGCAAAACAACATATCACAAACATCCAGATGGTTAAATACATATTAGAGGCACTCTACATGGTCAGAGGAAAGTTCAGGGAAAGTGGCCAATGGATGCTGGCCCTGCTGACCTGCTGGCTAAAATGGTGTGAGAGGATTTGTCTGTTTAATTAAGCACTGCGATTATATCGCTGGGTGGGAATTTAATCCCTCGGAAGACGCAGTGAGAGTCTACATCGTTGGTTTTCAAAGACACACATTTAGATCAAATAGGCCAGTTCAACTACTAATTTATGAAAATATGAGCAGTGGAATCGCATTCATACATACCAGGCTGCCCAGTTTAGAAGATGAGGAACTGGTTCTCTGCTTGGAAAAAGTGTTGCCCTCCATGCAGTGAGGATCCCTGAGGCTGAGGTGAAGTCTGGGTCCTCCTGCGCCCTCAGAGGCCGACCGTAGACGTCTCTCCATGCGCATCACCTCATGGTATGGGCTCACGCTGCTGCACATGGACACTGTGAAGGATAAAACACATAGATGGAATCATATCCTTCAAAACAAAGAGCTACTTGGCCAACAGTTCTGAGTTATTTAGCAGTTCTGGAAAGTGTACAATACAATGACAATACATCATTTACTATAACTTTCATTAGTAAGCATTAGGGGTCAAACGATTCACTTGCTTTCTAAAAGCATCGATTACAAATCCTGACGATGCATATGCATCAAGCATGGATTTTTGAATCGTGAATCGTTTATTTCAGTCAATAATCGATTTAAAAAGCTAAGAATCAAATGAATCGCGATTCGATAGTGATTCAAATATATAAATTAAATGTATAAATTGAATTACTACATTGTGTGAATTAATGGAGATGTTGTGCAATGAAAGAAACTGCTGGGGAAAATAAAAAACAACAACATTAACCACAATAACACTGAAATAAGCACTTCAATAATCCTTAATCGAATCACATCGAATTGTATTGTGAATCATCTTGAATCAAATAGTTCATGAACTGAAAACCTATGAATTGTGAATCAATTCGCTACCTACCCAAAGATTGTACTCACCTACTCACAGCCCTTGTAGGCACATAGCCAACATTATATAATGTTTAATAAATGAGTAGTTAACATAGATTTAAATTGATGGCCTGGCATATTTAATATTAAAAGTATATAACCAAGATCCATATCTATATAATAAAATATTTAAAGATATCATAATATAAATAAATATTTATCAGTTTTATTTTATCAGTAAAACATTTAATAAATATTTGTATTTATATTTAATAAATCCTACCATTTAAAAGTTTGTTTTTAATACTTTTACTGAGCTTTTATTCAGCAAGAATACATTAATCAAAACGTGACAGTAAAGGCATTTATAATGTTACAAACGTTTCTTGAGCACCAAATATATGAAAACCACCTTGATACCAAGTGTCCTCCGACTGATTAAAATGTCTACAGAATCTTGTTGTATGTACAGAGACAGACCTCAATTAGGCTGTAGGTCACAATCTGAAGAATATGCAATGCATCTAGCAAAGATATTTATTATTATTATTATTATTATATACATAAAAATGAAGCGTTAAGCCTGAGGCACAAACTACAACTCACCCACTGCACCAGATTTGCATAAAACTAATTTAGTTTATCTCTTAAACGAGGTATTGAAAGCTAAACAACACGGATAGGTGGTCCAGCAAAGCATCAATAGTTTTGTTTTAGTACAGTACAGTATTATCATAAACACTCAAAAGCCTGGATGACAAATAAACACAAATACACTGATATTCAGTGAAAGCCTAACCTACAGAGTCACAAGAAAAACAGCAGAAAAGAAGACCCAATAATACTGATAATGTATTCACAAGGAAACAAGCAACACAAACTAAAATTTCTAGCAAATCTAAATTTAAAAAAAAAATTATAATCTGCTATGAATACGGTATACAACAGACTTGACTGTATCCAGACATCTTTCCTCCTATATAAAGATAAGCGAGTATGACTAAAACATCTTAATAACCTAATCATTGACATGAATATTAATGTATCACCCTAGGCCTATAATTGTAAATGAACCCACTGAGTGTAGAGTTCACTCTCTCCTGCAAGAGGATCTGTAGTAAAGCCAATATCAAGTCACCACTAGAGGAAATTCAATACAGGGGAGCTGGTTAGTTTCCCACAAACCTTCTTAGCCACAGGCACTCTGGAGTGAAAGCACTCGCAACATAAAAGTATAATTTACGAAAGAGAAATCATGGGTCATAAGAAAAATGCAGCCAAACTGAAGCACAATATATTGTTTCTATGGGTGGGGTGTTTCCAAGTTTTGTGTACGTCTATAAAAAATAATAGTTTAAGCTGTCAGTAGTTCTCAGAACTGTAAAGATCAATTGCACATTCAGTTTAAGGCTACATGTTTTGCAGTGCCTTTATAGCTTAATACATGAGGGATTAAATGTCATTTTTTAAATTTCACAAATATGATAATATAATAAATAACGAGCCATTAATTGTATCTGATGTTTAATGTGTCTCCAGCAGACTTCTCAATTAGCATATTACACAGCTCTCTGGAATACTTCATGCTGATTGGCCAAGCATGGTATTTTGTGATATTTTGTATACACACTGAAACAATGTATATTTGACAACAACTGAATTTCTACATATAGCTATGCTAGATTCATGCATCTCATATCTCTCTGTGATCCCTTCTCTTATAATAAATACATTTCAAGTCACAACAATATTTCAGGCCCAATATTTTTTTTTATTTATTTGGAAAGTAGCCGTGTATAAGCAGGAAAATGTGCAGATACTGTAGCTGATCATGTCTCTTTGCCCTACGATGCACTACCAACAATCATGAAGACAATTTATTTGGTTGTTTTTGAGGCTGACAGCTCTTCAACACCCATGGCCTCATGAGATATTAAAGTGTCCACCAGATGAGAACTTCATAATCTTTGTAGAAGCAGCAAATCATCTAGGAAGCTCCGAGGACATAATAGCTAGATATGAAATCTTTTAGATTAGTGGAACCGGTTTTAAGATCAAAGATTAACTTGTTTTTGTCATGGAACAAGCATGTGAATAATTTCCCTCAGAACTTCTTTCTTAAAAACACTTTATAAGTGTTTATACACTTAAAACACTATAAATCACACAAAACAGCAACCAAGTTTGCTGACATTACCTGTGTGTGGCTTTCTCAGGTGACTTGGCCTGGTCTCCAGTTTGCTCAGGCCTGATGACCTTCCTGCCTGCTGGATGAGAAGAGCGTTCCTGGACCTCCTCTCACGGGTGTCTGGATTGGAGCTGCTGTCCTCACTTAATTCTGGAGCTTGTTCAATCTCACTGGCCTCTGACTGGTCAGGGTTATCGTTTGCATTAGGATTATTGTCAAGGTTCAGCTCTTTCACCGTCTGCAGCGTTACTGGTTCCGTATGGGCAGTTGTGCTCTCGCACTGCGTGTTGGCTGTGTGGCTGGTATCTGGCAGTAAGGGCTTTTCCGTGTCAGTCTGGGCTGGGGTGATGGACACCTGTGAGGTAGAAACAGCTTGGCTAAAGGTTTCGGGTGGAGCAGCTGGGCTGGGGGCAGGCAGAGCGTCCACTTCTGAGACAGAGTCTTCAGTGACGTGAACGAAATCGGATGGTGTGATTGCTGTGGTGCGGTCTTCTGAGATCATGGGTGACTGTAAAGAACTCTCAGCCAATTCTCCAGGCCAGGAACCTGGGGTACCAGTTTTAGGAGGCTCTTCTGTACCATCCTGACCATTACCCTGATCCAGGACATTGGACGAGTTTTTGGAAACCCGCTGGTGAGCTGAGAAGGACTTGGGCAGCATCTTCTTGTGCTTAGAAGACCTCTTGCTGCTCACGTCATCGAGGAACCCTGAATCATCTCCCTCATTCGTCCGTGAGCTGATGCAGTTAATGAACACATTGCGGTTGGCTGAGGCTTTCTCAAGGTTTTCTGTCTGAGATCGTGGGATCTTCTTCTTGTGTCCGCCGAATCCAAACGAATGGCGCGTCTTTGAGATGCAACTGTCTCGAAAGACGTCTTCAGAATCCTGGCTGTGATTGTCCAGGCTGAGCTGGGTCGGGTCGCTGTTCCTCTTGCTGTGGAAGCTGAGTGACGGAGTGCGGAACAGGCTGCGGCGTTTGCCCGTGCTACTGGAGCTGGAGTTCGTGCTGGACGGAGAGGAAGTGTGGACGCCATTGCCGATACCACCGGAGGAGGGCGAGGAGGGGAGCGAGTCCTGTCTCTTTCGTACACTACGTCTGAAGATGGGAAGCCTGGAGACCAGGGTGGAGCGCCGTGTCCCTGATTCGCCCATGAAGATCGAACACCAAATCAGACACTCTGCAGACAAGAAAAAAAGACCAACATTAGCATGATGGTCTGAATAAACAGACACCATCAGGATTGGAAGTTACCACCAGCCAAATAATTTAAGTCAGATTGGATTCTTTACCAGGCAGCCACTACGGCAAGCAACATGTATCATTTGACAAGAATTGTTGTGGTTTAGAAACAAGATGAACAAACCAATGTTTATAGATCGATGAACAGGCGCAGGCAAAGTTGGCGAGGCACAAGATCTTTAGTGCCGCTGGTTTTTTGGAGCAGAATTTTGTCTTAATAGTGTGTTATATCGGCCACCTTGCATTTTAAGATAGCCCAGCCATTTAAAAAAAAAAAAAAAAACTATATTGAATGACCACTATTACAAATGCAAAAGCACCCCAGGTTTACTTTTTTTTTGACATTTGCACAATTCCAGATCATTTTATATATATTATCTAAAATATGTCTAAAACAAGATAAAGAAAAAAAGTCCCAAAAAAAGTATATTTAATGAGAAAACAATGTTTCGTTAATCATTGTTCTTGTATTATTCTTGTATTTGAGGGGAGGGGAGTGGAGGAAAGGTAAAAATAGTACAACAGCCTAAAATGGGTTCCACTTACAAGGAAATAAATCTGAATTAAAATACTGTATCAGTTCATTAATTAGTTTAAACCAAATGGCTGGTAAAAACTTGAGTGGCTGGTAAAGCTCTGCATTCACTGTATCTGGTAGGCAAAAAAATTCCCACCCTAGACAAAAAGATTTAGATTCACAGGGGAAAAATCCAGGAGGGCTGCATTACTGTTTGCTGAGCACAATTACAGCACATTAAGCAGACTGTGCTGACCTACTGCCAATAGTATCCTGAAAACCACAGTGAATCAGTAAAGGTAATGTGAAGGTGTTCCCTCTGACAAATTTACAAAAGATGTACACACCCCACAACACAGCAGTGACAGTTGAATACACCCTTGACAGCATTACTTAGCTTGATTTACCTAATGTGTTTTAATGGGTAATGACAAATACTAGAGCACACTTTTAACATAATAATCATGGCAATGCCAATGTAATAAACAACTGATTAATTTAGTTAACTTTTATGTAATTTAAATCATGTAATTGTGTGGAGACAGGTGAATTTCATTTGACATGAGGGACATTTTATCCATCATAAAATTTGAGAAGCGATGCCAAGAAAGCAGGGATATCCATAGTGCCGTGATCAGTGAATCAAAGTAAAAAGGGCCCATAACCTACAACAAGCTGTTGTGAGATGCCTCTCTAAACAGCATTTTTAGACATCATACGCGGGTTCATTATATTTGGGAATCTTAGCACTTCTATGCAACACAAAAATGCTTCCCGTTTAGGTAACTCGCTATGTTTTAGACTCAGCAATTGCGAAATACAGACCTATTATTATATATAGCCATCATATTATCTGCACTGATGGACACACGGCGTCAGGAAACACTGACTAACCAATAAAACAGCGACATTCAGCAGCCGCCTGCTGCAAGCGCTCTGACCGCAGTACAGCTCCGCACACAAACATTACCTTGAGACGAATCCTCCGTTTACAACCCGCAGATATTCCGTTCGTTGTCCGTTTGAGCGTAAAGCCAAAATGTTCGTGGCATCACATCCGGCGAGTTTCACGTCAAGGAAGCGCTAAATGCTCCTGACAGATTCCAGGCTCGCTCGCGCTAAATCCACCTCAAGTGACGTGGAATGTTGCTTCCGCGTTTCAGCCTCTGCGCATGACGCAAGGTACCTGCGTGAGCGTCATTTAAAGACGGCACAGGTGCTGTAGCCCTGGGATAGTAAAAGAACGCAAGCGTAGAGTATAATACAGAATTATCTCATCAGTATCATTATGTTATTTCCATGTATATAGATATAAAAAAAAAATTAATTTATAAATAGCTTTACAAAATATTATTAAATTTTGTGAAGGCTAGGCTAAATGTTATCGATTTATAAGTGAAGTGGCATCCTTTTCCTCTTTATTTGTTTTTTTATTTATTTTTTATTAGGCATATACTCAGGCACCTTTTTTTATTGAATGCTACTTTACTGTTTGCATAAATTAACCATTTAAAATCTGTAACATATTCTTCCTTTTGTGACATTTATGTTGGTGTTGTTTATGTTAATAATGCATTTATAATCAACGTGATTCTTTTTTTTTTTTTTAGGACACCGCAGATTTTTTTTATTTTTTATGATGTTGTGTACATTTTACAGGATGTAACGCGAAGATTAAATGTCGATTAGTTGTTTCTTAATGGTTTGAGAAGATGCAAAGGGACACCTTGAATCAATAAGTTGTTGAATGCATTTTTATATTACATCACGTTTTCCAGTTCTTTTGTCACGTGAATTGTGTCCTGTAAGGAATCAGTAAAACTGTAAGCCTGGCCTATTGTCATAACTATAGCCTATTTTAATTAAAAAAATAAAAATAAAACGGTCTGCTCAATAGGCCTACTATAAGTCTAAGAGCAAAATATCTAATTCATTAGCTGATCGAGTCCGGAAAGAGTTCAATCAAGCCTAGTTTTACAACGTGGCCTACAACAACAACTCATGTTTCTCCTCTCAAACCCATAACATCACGGAGCTAAAAAAAAAAAAACTACGTAATTCTTGTGTATTCCACGCGGTGTCCCTGTTGCCCCAAAATCGAGCATCTTAGAGGGCATGTTAATGAAATAGTAAACCAGTTATATTTAAGAAGCAGCTAATGTTTATCATTGGAGACTTCATTGGTTATTTATCATAACAGTGAGTCTTAAAAGAATACTTCAGCCAAAAATGAAAGTTCACTCATAATTTGATAGGCAGAATGACGGGCTTAGTCACTATAGTGTCATTGTCTCTCAAATGTGAATGAGAAACTAATAATAGTTTTTTCATTATAAACTGCCTAAGTGTCTGTGTGTCATGAGTGCAAAGGCTTGTACATAGCCAGGAAAGTCTATTTAAATAGCATAGCCTAGACATAATAACTGAAGAGTTAGAAAAAAATCTGTGAATTTTCAAAGTTCAAAGTCTCTAAATAATGAATATATTTTCTGAATGCAATCTATGATGGTGTCATCATCAGTCTGCGTCACTGCCTGTGTCACTCACTGCAGCACTAACAAACCCCATCTGAATCAAGACAACTTGTGTGTGTCTGGGGGCTGATTCATTAAATTACACACTAGTGCATTATAACAAGATCTCATCACATAAAAGAAATCCAATAATGTTCTTGATTAATGCATTTCTGATGATGTGTATGATTCAAATGTACCCCAAAAATTAGGCTATTTAGAGGACAGCATTGGGGTGTTGTTTGAGGAAACAGAAGTGGGTGATAGCTCTCAGAAACAATAAAAACTGTCCATTTTGTCAATTATTTTAAAAAGACAATATATGTACTCACCTTAATGTTGCCAAACCATCACTTTATTTTCTCTATAGAACATAAAAGGAGAAATTTATGAGATCATACTAGTTCTTTTTTCTGGGAAAAAAGAGAGAGAGAGAGAGAGAGAGAGAGAGAGAGAGAGAGAGAGAGAGAGAGAGAGAGAGAGAGAGAGAGAGAGAGAGAGAGAGAGAGAGAGAGAGAGAAACCACATGATGAATCAAAGCTCATTACAAGTAGCTTTTCCACAAGCAAATATAAAAACTAGTTACCCAAACTGAACATCATCATGGTAACACACATGGCAGTAAAATGATGCAATAAACATTCATTTAACAGCATAATATGTAAACCCCTAATCATGTATAACTGATAATAAAAAAAAACATAATTATTCAAATGGGAAAACAATCAAATGTGAAGTGTAAGTATATGGGAACTCATTTCTATTTTTTGATTGTAATATTTTTAGTATTTTACAGTTAAAATATAATACTTTTTTACAGTGAATCTTCAGAAGCAAAACAGCAGCAACAGACTGAAACTTACTATCTCCTTAAAAATAAAAAATCTCCTTGAATACTTCTTTCATGAACATACCTAGCACATGTCATGACAATTTCAGTTAATAACAACTTTAATTACAAAATTATATCTAAAACCTGGAATATAGCACACATGTCGTATGGACGACTTTTATCACAATTTTATGGTAGTTTTGCATCATTTTTGAAGCTTGAAAGCTTCAGTCCCCATTCACTGCAATTGCATATAAAAGAGAAACTTTATTATTTCTCCTTTTGTGTTGCACAGATGAAAGAAAATATGGGTTTGGAGTGACATGAGGGTGAGTAAATAATGACAGAATTTTCCCTTTAATCAGAGTCTTTTGTTTATGCTTTACATTGTTGATAAATGTTTTCTATTGTCCTGAAAATATTGTCTATTGTCCATCTCTTCCTAACTGACCTCATCCTTATTATCACCATCTTCTGTGGAAGACCTTTTTCTGCCTTTCATTTCTTGTTTTTGGTCTTCTCTGTGACACACTTCTCTACACATTCCATTATCTTTCGTTCTGCTTCTGATGTCTGACCTCGTTAAAGGGCTCTCGCTGGCTTTTCTCCTAACCATTTTAATGCTAATAATTACCTTCTTTAGATCTGCCTTTGAATTTATTTATGTAGTTTCTTTGACTAATGCTTGCACTTTCTTTCCCTGAAAATGGTTTCATCAGTGTATTATCTTTAAAATGTCACGGTGATGTGGACAGCATAAAGAGGCAGTTGCTATGAGACAGGTGATAGTGCTACTGCAGCAGAGCTGCAGTGTGCTGTGATAGAGTCATGAATAATGCTGGATTGAAAGTGACCCCCCCCCCCCCATCCCCCCATCCCCCTCCCCCTCCCCATGAAGTTGGACAAAGGTACAAAGTAACGGTTTTTATTTCCTCTCCCAAATGCACTCTTTGATGGACTTGGATAAACTGTTCATAAAAGTCCAGTTAAAGTGGCAGCCAGTGTAGCCACAAACCTTTATGGCAACTATTCCACCTCGTTAGATGCACAGGGGCAAGAATATCTCCATTTCACCCAAAATGTCACTTATGCCCCTCTGGTTCTCACCCCTCAATGTAATCACCTTTTGAGGCTTTGAAGTCTCCATCAGGCATTTAGACAAAAAGTGACATTGACTGTGCCCTTTTATCATACTCCAGAAACAATGAAAGAGAAAATCAACAGATTTGTGATGTTAAGCGAATCATTATGACCAAATACAGAAATGCGCTCACAACGCAACTAAATACAGAAACAAGCTGCAAACAGCACAGACCACAACGGAAATGTTTCCAGGGGACCGCAACAAGTGACGAACCTGTCTGGGACTACTTATTGTTCACTGTCTACTCGTCAATGTTGTCGATGACCTGAGAGTGAGTTTTTTTGTTTATTTTAACATCCTGATCGTATGTGCGTTGTAAGTATTTGCAGACGTTTCTGTATTTGGTTGTGTTGTGAGTATTTGCAGGGCGTTTCTGTATTTGGTTGTGTTGTGAGTATTTGCAGGGAATTTCTGTATTTGGATGTGTTGTGAGTATTTGCAGGGCGTTTCTGTATTTGGATGTGTTGTGAGTATTTGCAGGGTGTTTCTGTATTTGGATGTGTTGTGAGTATTTGCAGGGCGTTTCTGTATTTGGATGTGTTGTGAGTATTTGCAGGGCATTTCTGTATTTGGATGTGTTGTGAGTATTTGCAGGGTGTTTCTGTATTTAGTTGTGTTGTGAGTATTTGCAGACGTTTCTGTATTTGGTTGTGTTGTGAGTATTTGCAGGGCGTTTCTGTATTTGGTTGTGTTGTGAGTATTTGCAGGGCGTTTCTGTATTTGGATGTGTTGTGAGTATTTGCAGGGCGTTTCTGTATTTAGTTGTGTTGTGAGTATTTGCAGACGTTTCTGTATTTGGTTGTGTTGTGAGTATTTGCAGACGTTTCTGTATTTGGTTGTGTTGTGAGTATTTGCAGGGCGTTTCTGTATTTGGATGTGTTGTGAGTATTTGCAGGGTGTTTCTGTATTTGGATGTGTTGTGAGTATTTGCAGGGCGTTTCTGTATTTGGATGTGTTGTGAGTATTTGCAGGGCGTTTCTGTATTTGGATGTGTTGTGAGTATTTGCAGGGTGTTTCTGTATTTGGATGTGTTGTGAGTATTTGCAGGGTGTTTCTGTATTTAGTTGTGTTGTGAGTATTTGCAGGGCGTTTCTGTATTTGGATGTGTTGTGAGTATTTGCAGGGTGTTTCTGTATTTGGATGTGTTGTGAGTATTTGCAGGGTGTTTCTGTATTTGGTTGTGTTGTGAGTATTTGCAGGGCGTTTCTGTATTTGGATGTGTTGTGAGTATTTGCAGGGCGTTTCTGTATTTGGATGTGTTGTGAGTATTTGCAGGGTGTTTCTGTATTTAGTTGTGTTGTGAGTATTTGCAGGGCGTTTCTGTATTTGGATGTGTTGTGAGTATTTGCAGGGCGTTTCTGTATTTGGATGTGTTGTGAGTATTTGCAGGGTGTTTCTGTATTTGGTTGTGTTGTGAGTATTTGCAGGGCGTTTCTGTATTTGGATGTGTTGTGAGTATTTGCAGGGCGTTTCTGTATTTGGATGTGTTGTGAGTATTTGCATGGTGTTTCTGTATTTAGTTGTGTTGTGAGTATTTGCAGGGCGTTTCTGTATTTGGATGTGTTGTGAGTATTTGCAGGGCGTTTCTGTATTTGGATGTGTTGTGAGTATTTGCAGGGCGTTTCTGTATTTGGATGTGTTGTGAGTATTTGCAGGGTGTTTCTGTATTTGGATGTGTTGTGAGTATTTGCAGGGTGTTTCTGTATTTGGATGTGTTGTGAGTATTTGCAGGGTGTTTCTGTATTTGGTTGTGTTGTGAGTATTTGCAGACGTTTCTGTATTTGGTTGTGATGTGAGTATTTGCAGGGCGTTTCTGTTTTTGGTTGTGTTGTGAGTATTTGCAGACGTTTCTGTATTTGGTTGTGTTGTGAGTATTTGCAGGGTGTTTCTTCATGAAGTTATGGGAACAACACATAGCATCCGTGTAGAACCGAGCACATGCTCACTTTGGTCAGAGCAGTAATAATGTGATTAAGGTGTTTGAATGCCTGTTTATTGCGATTAAAATCAGCGTACGCCACATAGTTTAATGTGATTATGGTTGCTACGATTATGAGCTTACTTAAGAAGTATTGAGTTTACATGAGGTAAAGTTTAATCGTAATATTGCCAAAATCCCATTATAATCACATTATGTGGGAGCATGTAAACGTATTCATTGATGACTGAAGACCCTTGTATGAGATATGATGTTAAATCTCTCTCGTTGAATTTTGTATATTCACTGCGTGTTTCTTCCTACACAGGAAAAGTGTGGAAACTCAGAGTTGAATTTTGATGAGGTCTCACATACTTGATACTTTAACTTTCTGGAAGCCATTACTATTATGCTTAACTATATAATACTATATATAATACTTAAATAATCATTTAAGATTATTGTAAAATGAGAGTTTTGCCGCTAGTGCACTTCGCTATATAATGCGCTATGCAGAAGTAAAGTTGCTGGCTGAGATTCTACTGGAAATACGTAAGCAGCGTTCATGCATAGAGTCTATAGAGTGTTGCAGGTGATGTTACTGTGTAGGCCAACTGGCAGTTAGCATCACACTGGCTCCCTTGACAAAAACACAATAGGATTTTCCAATAGGCTTTTGGATTATCACAAAAAAACAAGCTCTGTGATCAACAAAAGTTTAAACACAGTTTGGCCATCAAGATCATTTCACAGATGAACACAACTTTTATGAATTTTAAAGGCCTAAATGCAGTTGCCAGAAGTAAAAAGCTAAAGGTAGGCTATGAACGGACAACACCACAGTTCCACAACTTTAACATCACCACCACTAAGCTTCCGACAGCTCTTTCAGTTTTTATCTGAGAGAGTTGTCTGAATTTTTCTGAGAGTTGTTGGGACATTTTCCCAGAACGTTTGAGTTAGACTAGTTTATAAGAGCACAATTATAAACATACCAAGGCTGTAAAAGTGGACTGAGTTTACCTGTTCAGTGTGATGACGTTTAATCTCCTCGACAGCCTCTGTAGTCACATTTAGCCACTTGTTAGCAACTGCCTTTTGTGAAGACGCGTAACATCTTA
This sequence comes from Rhinogobio ventralis, assembly GCA_039654625.1. Classification (NCBI taxonomy): domain Eukaryota; kingdom Metazoa; phylum Chordata; class Actinopteri; order Cypriniformes; family Gobionidae; genus Rhinogobio; species Rhinogobio ventralis. Next base: position 20,964,667 of record CM077211.1, read on the forward strand.
CAAATTATCACGAGTGGGGTAATACTGATGTATTTTATGTCGTAGAATAAAATGCTCAAGGCACTTTCACGTGTGTTAACCACAGACCTTACTTCAGCCATTTAAACAAAAACCCATTCAAAAAACCAGTTGATTTCGGGAAGAGGGAACCGGAAGTGCCGAAATGCACATTTTGGCCTACAAATCTATGTCATACCTGCACCACTGTATTGGATGGTTGTGGTGCTGTGTTCTGATGTAAGTGACAGGTTGTCCCACCCTCATAAGAGGAAAATATGTTGTTTCAAGAGGGAACGGAAGTTATTTTGATTAAAGATTATGAGGGCACAAAATAATAATAATAATGTTGATGTGCACGGATAAATAATTGGTCAAAAAATGGTCAATGTTGGTTTCAAGGTCAACTTTAATACTTTTGTACATAACTGAGAAATCTGTTAATTAGGAAAAATGAATGTTGAACAAATGTGACTATGTAAATTTATTATTTTAATATGATATTTACAGTATGTACAGTAGGATTCAGTAAAAATGTAGGCTAAGATATAGCCTAAAGAGTAGATCTATTATTTATGTAACTGATCTGTCATCCAGAGACATATTCATCTTGATGTTTGATTTCTATAAAGAAAACATTTTGTCTTTCTTTTTGTTTAATTTGAATCTTCTTAATAAGAAATTCAACCCTTCTCTCCTCCTGCTGCTGGAAAAAAGAAGCTGCTACTTTCCTCCGAAGGCGTCGGGCGTAAACCTCCAGCGGCAGCAGGGTATAGCTGAACAGATAGAGGAACACCAGCGCCATCACTACACTAGGGTTCAGCTTACTGCTGGATTGGGTCTCACACACGTTTGGATCAGAGTGAATGAGGGCTGCGTAAGTTCTGTTGAAGTTGAACAATTCTAACTGACAGTCTGATCTAAAGATCTTACAAAAGCTCACTTCTGTTCCAACCTGAGATGATTAGAAAGATAAAGGGGAAGAGAAGAGAGAAGCGTTATTCTTCACAATAGTGGACAGTAACCAGCCTGTTTACTTTCTTTAATGGAGTATTTTCATTTAGGGAAATGTGTAGGCCTACTTTCACTTAACAACATTTCAGACCACACCTCCCCCCCACAAAAGTTCCAAAAAAAAGCAGTTCCATGTTTGAAGTGGAAAAAATCTAGACCTGCTCCGAAATACATGATGTATACATGATAATATGATTCTCAGAGCTTGTAAGGAGAATTTGACTGATGAGGTAAAAAGGTAAGTTGAGGCCCATACAATTCTATCTCATTAGAAAACGTAACTTTATGTAATTTTATGAGTACGATGTGATTCTTACGGGAACCTGATTTTTTTTACAAAAAATAGAGAGCATACAGGTCCACCCCTGAAACTAACCATAGTTTAGTAGATAAGTATCATACAATAGGGCAGCCTAAGAATTACATTGTTTATTTGCCGTCAATTCTTCAAAACGTAAAATAGTTAGGCTTGTGTTGGGCCTATTTTGAGATTGTTTATTGTAATTGTAACTCATATTTAGCTTATAAATGGCATGTCAGTAAGATGTTTATGTGCTAAATCAGTTAACGTCTCATTGTAAATAATAAACATAACAGACTAAAGGCCCGTTCACACCAAGAACGATAACTATAAAGATAACTGTATTAGCGTCCACACCAGCAGACAATATCGTTTTATTCTAAGCACGTGCTTGTCTGTCACTTTAAATGCTCGAGCTCTTAAAGCAGGATGGATTCTGATTGGCTGTCAATGTTTTTATCACTCATCAGCTGGATAAAATTGTTCTGAAAGTGATTCCAACGATATTGTTTCTCTGTGCCGTTAACGTTATAGATTTGGTGTGAACTCTGCTATTCTTTAATATTGAAAACGATTTTTAGAACTATATTTTTAGCATTATCTTTATAGTTATCGTGCTTGGTGTGAATGGGCCTTTAGCTCAAATCTTCGAAAGCTCTATCCTATATGTGAGAGATTCTAAAATATGTATTTTGAGCAGGAGCCAAAATGCAATAAATAAATTATTGTCAATATTGAACAACTGAACAATATTGTCTTTATAGACTAGTACTTAATTACTTTTTGTACATTTACATTAGTAGAAATTTAAAAGGAATGCATATGTTATTGGAGTTATATTTCATCAGTATATCTGTATTTTAATGAGAAACTGGTGGAGTGGGTTACCTTGAAGTTGACGTTGATGCTGATGTTGGTGGATGGTATGTTTGAAATCCAGGGACCACCTGATTTCACCAAGTAATACAGGAAATGGTCCAGCACTATCAAAAAGATTGTCATTAACAGATACAGAGTGATCACCAGAGCAGGAGACAGGCATTTGAAAAGTTCCCTTTTAGTTATTCTGAAACTGGTGGAGTTTACTCCATTTTTCACGTCCTTTGCTTCAACCACGATCCCTTTTTCGACTGCTTTCCGCCTGAGCCCTCCTGTGATATACGTGTTGTCAAATCTTACAGACGTCAAATAAGAGCGAAGGTACATGACAGACTCTGTAAACAAATACAGAACAAAAACAGCTGCAAAGATTCTGCTGAATAGCAGCTTCAGGTCCTGTACTTGACTCTTAACTTGAGAGAAATCCTCCTGCACTCGCTGACTCAAGAAATGCAACCGTCCCTTCACTTCTGAGACATTAATATTTGTGGTGTGATCAAAATCACGTAGTGTTTGCATTAAACTGCTTTCCACATGCTCCTCTGCGCTTCTGACTATATTGTCCTTGATGGTATTGATGAGCTCTGAGCTGCTTAAAAGACTTTGAGAGAGTTTTTCTGATGCACATTTCACAACATGCGTTAAAGTTGCAATATTGGCAGCCATGTTGGGTATAACGTAGAGCACTACAATCATCACAGATGTGGACAAGAGCAGTTTACGGCCCTGTCGGGTAAATAGTGTCGGGAAGATTAGTGTGAAGGCACATCGGAACGGATGGATGAGGGATGACAGGATAAACACCGCTGTGGCATAGATACCAACTGCAACCAATGCCGTCTGGACGTCGTATTTCAATAGGTCTATGAGCCAGTGGAAAAGTAGTGAAGCAGTTACAGCAGCCATTAGGAGACAGAGAACAAGTAGCGCGAGCAGATGACCTGCACTCTGAGGAGTCGGAAAAGAGTAACACAACCAGAGCATTTCCATAAAGTTCCTCACTGAGGCTCTAACACACACAAAAACATAAATAGGAAAGAGATTTAGAAATTAGACAAAGGGAAAATATTTATCTCTATATGAGAACTGAATGAGTCAGTATAGTGTAGGCTATAATAACCTAGCCTGAAGGTGAGGTAGGCTATACCATTTTTATGGAATGGTATGCAGAAAGAATACAAATTTTGTGGTGAAATATCTGATTAAAGCTGTACATCTAAATAATAAACAAAAAATAAAGACAAACAAATAGCAAGTTTCATTATGAAACATTTGATAACTAATTTTACAGCATGTTACATGGTATTGTAATAAATTGCTATAGCAAAAACAACAACTACACACTTTATATATGTTGTGCAGTAATACTGTAACAAACTAATATAGTCCACTTCCACATTGTCATTTTCACAATATATGCTTATTGCTCGATTATGGTTCTAATCATAATTCAAGTCACTATAAATGTCTTTATCTGGAGCCATATATTTTATAATTGCAGAAAATATTGACATACCTGAGGGAAAACAAAGAGATACGGTAGTTTCTTAAGGGCATCATTACTGTCGGTTAAAAGGAGGCTAGAAGAAGATCGTGGATTTATCTCAACATTAAAAGCTTGGTCATCATCAAAGTAAAACTGGTCAGCTCATATTGAGCTGGGCACCAAATACACCCATATATATACAGAACACCCAATCCTATGACTCTGAGCTGGATGCTGAACACACATGTACACTGACTCATTCAGTTGCTCAGATTCACATGAGACCCAAACACAGATCACACTGCACAGCCTCTAACATCACATGACATGCAGAAAAAACAAAACTGCTCTTTATATGAACCTTAAAAGGAAGATATACAAAAACAACATTTTAAAAGGGAAGTCTGTGAGTGCTGTGCTTGCTGGTTTCAAATGGTGTTCATGTAACATGTATATAGTATTCTAAAAAGGCTGTTTGTTTGGTTTTGGTCCTCATTTACATTTTCCCACAATCCCACACTATATTTTTTATTTACTGGCAGTTGTCATGTTTTTATGGAAGCCCGTTTCCGCCACTAAATAAAAAAATAAGAAGAGTAATTGCGACTTTTTATCTCAGAATTCTGACTTTTTTTCTCACAATTGCGAGTTATTAAGTCAGAATTCTGAGATATAAACTTGCAATTGCGTGATATAAAGTCACAATTCTGACTTTTTTTGTCAGTCAGAAATCTGACTTTATATTGCGAGTTTATACCTCAGAATTCTGAGATAAAGAGTCGCAATTACACTTTTTATTTTTCCATTTAGTGGCGGAAACGGGCTTCCATATATTTTCTTTCTATGGATTTGAGTGTGTCAATTTTTTGTGTTTGTCAACAACTCCACATAATTTTGTTGGATCCAAGCTTTAATTAGGATTTATGGATAATGAACATATAAACATTTAACATAGAAATGTTACATAATTATTAATTACTGCATACATTCCATTAAAACAATAAAAATTTACATAATTACAATTGACATTAATGCAACAAACTTACAATCTAAAAAATATGCAGATGATTATTTATTAAAAATGTTGAGATTTTTATTGAGAACATGTTAATTTTCAAAAATGTTTAGTTTAAAACTACATATATAAATATGATATTTTTAAATTTCCTGCCCCAAATTGGTGAAGTGGTATCAAGGCACAAAAGAGCAGTGCTAAGCAGGAAGTGAGGTTGTGATAGTGTTGATCTATCCACAGCGGGAATCCCTCAGTTAAGCAATTTTTCCATTTCTTTTTAGTCTTATTATATCTATAGTATATACAGAATCTGGACTGAATTTGTATGCATGGATGCCCTTACAAAAAATAAGTTTATTCAGTACTTCCTTTAAACTAAAAATAAGAAAATATACTTTCAGTCTTTTTATGTACTTCTCAGAAATATTCTTACAATTACACTTAAAGGGATAGTTCACCCAAAAAGGAAAATTATCGGAGTTCCTGGCTAATCCAAGCTTTATAATGGCAGTGAATGGCAGCCCAAAATTTGAAGCCAAAAAAGTGCATCCATCCATTATAAAAGTAATCCACAGGGCTCCGGGGGGTTAATAAAGGCCTTCTGAAGCAAAGCGATAGGGCGGACCGCATTCCGTATTCAATTAATGAAGAAAGTGTAACACCTCTCGCACTTCAAAATGCTTACACTACGTCCGACGTCATCGTCGTGCCAGTTACGTTTTTTTCCGTAAAGTGAATATGGAAGGTGGTCCGTCGGAAGCTAGATATTTTACTTTATAACATGTTAAATATGGATATTTTTCTTACAAAAACCCATCAATTCACTTCAGAAGTTATTAACCCACCGGAGCTGTATGAATTTCTTTTATAATGGATGGATAGACTTTTTTAGGCTTCAAATTTTGGGCTGCCATTTACTGCCATTATAATGCTTGGAAGAGACAGGGCATATTTTAATATAACTCCGATTGTTTTTGTCTGAAAGAAGAATGTCATATACACTAGGATGGTTTGAGGGTGAGTAAATTATGGGGTAATTTTCATTTTTGGGTGAACTATCCCTTTAAGTATACTTGACTTATACTGACAGAAAAGTCTAAGTATATTTGGCCTATACTTGTATTCAATCTTTTAAGATATACTTAAAGTACAATTAAGTATTCTAAGTATACTTGGCTTTTAGTTGTGTTTACTCTTTTGATTGAGTAGTAAGGACTATAAATACTTTTTTTCACATAGTTTTACACACCGTCTTATAAACTTACATTTGTTTCTTTATACATTTATAAGTTTGTCTGAGTTTGTAAATGTGTGTGTAGTCCATTGGTAGTGTACATAGGAATTTACCTCAAAACTACTTAAAGAACAGTTAAAGGCATATTTCAAGTATAAAAAGTAATACCTAAATAGGAACATTGTAGTACACTTAAAGTGCAAAAATAATATATAAATAGTAAACTATAAGTATGATGTTAAGTTCACTTAAAGAAAACTTACAAGTATACTTGGAGTATAAAACTACTAAACTAGTAGGCCTAGTTTACGGAGAGTATACTTCAGTGTACTTTCATAAACTAAAAAATTGACTACAAGTATTTAACTAGTAAACTATATAGTTCACTTGTAGTACAGTTGCAGTACAAACAAAAAACATAGTTGTGAATTAGTTGTGTACTCAAAGTTTACTACTGATACACTTTATACACTAAAAAGTGGGCCAATTTAGTCCCAAGTAGTGTTGAAATTGTACACTTACAAGTATACTACTAGTACATTGATATTAGTATATTTCCTACATAAAGTATACTTAAAATGAACATGAAGTATACTTATTTTTGTAAGGGTGTCCATATCCATCTCTGTAGTTGTTCTCTAGCCTGTCATATTCATAGCTGTTACAGTTTGTGTAGCCACAGTTGCTGAGGAAGCATTTAAAGGTCTTGCCCAATCAGGGTACACGTGTAGATTGAACATATGAAGACCCCATGTGTTCATGGCAAGAGACACGCACAGAATTCCCAGGATGTTCATCACAAACCCTGTCTTCACCTGTAAACATCACACACACATCTTATTTTGCAGACGTAAACAACATCTGTGTGCTCTGATTTCATGATTTTAATGTGTTTTCTTACCATATCCTTGACCATAAGGTGTCCAGAGGCAAATGCAATTGAGTTAGGAGGTGTGGACACCGGAAGCATGAAAGCGTAAGAGCAACCAGTCGTTGCTGGAATCATGAAGTACAGTGGGTTGACTTTCACACGGATGGCCTGAAAATAAAGTATTTGGTGGATGTAATGTTACAGTATAATACTATAATATACCACAGTACAGTATCTAATGCATGACAATTTGGCAGAATATATGTTTGGGTCAATAAGATTTTTTTTAAATTAATTAATTAATACTAGGGGTGTAACGATACCCTCATGTCACGATTCGGTACATATCACGATACTGAACTCATGATACAATATTATTGCGATACTCCAAGACGTGGTAAAAGGTTAACAAAAAAAAAATGTCCCGTTGATTCAAATGCTAACTTGGTATTACATTGGGGGTGTAAATGAATAGGCTTGGACTTGGTGCTGGTAACCCAATGCACAGGACAATGATGACACCAGCATAAAAATATTCATGATTCTGAAGCTAAAAATACAGAATTATTTTAGATGAATATGCTTGTACTCGGTCACTGACTATATTTCAAATAATCTAGGCCACCTTTTACTGGAAACATAAGTCATTTGGCATTATCAGGACCCACAAATATCTCCCCACTGCATTATTACATTATATATAGTAGTTAAACGTAGTACTGACACTAAAACTCTGTAAACTAGATTGAAAAAAAAAAAAAAAAATCAAGTTTACATAGCTTTGGGTAAACTATACACAATACAGACTGTCACTATCCACAATGCATATTGTTGCATTTTTGTATTGCGATATATTTTGACACGATATATTGTTCCACCCCTAATTAATACATTTATTTATATTGATCAAAAGTGACAGTAAAATACATTTAGAAACTGTCTGAACATCACAGTTTCCACAAAAATATTAAACTGTTTTGAACACTGATAAAAAAAAATGTTTCTTGAGCACCAAATCAGTACTAGAATGATTCCTAAGGATCATGTGACACTGAAGACTGGAGTAATGGCTGCTTTGCCATCACAGAAATACATTACATTTTAAAGTATATTAAAATAAAAAATACATTTAATAAATTATAATAATATATAAATATACTTTGTCTGTACCAGTTCAGCAATAACAGGGAGAAAGATGATGATGGTGGCAGTATTACTGGCAAATTCAGTGAAGCAGGCGATGAAGGCTGTGATGAGCATGACTGCGACAGCTGAAGGGACCTGGGCAAGAGGCTGCAAGTGGTTTCCTATCCATACTGCTAACCCTGACTCCTATTGCCAAAAAACAAGTTAAGGTTAGGGTTTACACTGACACACCAGTGTACACTCTCATAGGACGCAATGTTTTGTTCAGATATTTCCATTTATTCTAATTTCAACATTGCCTTCCAGTGAATTATCAACAGATCGACTGCATTAGAACCTCTTATGAATTGATTACAATGTGAACTTTTATCCATGTAATGTCAAGTTCCAGCATGTAATTCAATCCAAAGAGCAAAAAGCAGATAATGAGGTACCTCACAGCCTTTGGCCATTGCAAATCCACCACCCAAAAGCAAGATAATATTCCATGGCACACACTCTTGAGCTTTTCTCCATGACAACAGGGGCACATATGGAGTATTTGAAGCTGGAGACAAAGATAGAAATTAAAATGACCTGAAGTCGACTGACCATCTCTGCCACTAAAGTGCAAATCATACATGAAAGAAAGAGATAATAGTATGATAATATACTGTAGTATGTCAAGGAGATTTGTTTATTGACAGATCTATGTCAATCGACCATTATTCTGAAACATATGACATATTGAAACACATTGATTTTAAGACGGTTACATTCTACAACTTGCTTAACATTCAAAACCTCTACAGGAACTGCTGTGTGCTTGACATCTGAATTTGATTACATCTTTTGAACTGCACAATGAAAGCAAATTGAGAGCAGCATCTGACAGCAGATTTTATACTAAAAATGGTAATGTGGACTCCAGAATGTCTGATGCTGCCACATTTCACAGCCTTTAATGTAAAATACAGCCTATGAGCAACTGAGTGATTTATACAAGTATGATTTAGACAGCATATGTAGCCCTTATGGAATACTACTATCACAAAATCCATGTGGTGTAAACTTAATTTAAAGTTCACTGTAAAAAAAAAGGTGTTAACAAAACACTTTTTTTTTTTAGTTTTATCGTTTAATATTCACTTTATTATTATTACTATGCTGAGTCAACCTCATAAGTTCAGCACAAAAATCCTATTAGGCAAACAACAAGGGACATGTTGAATGTACTGAGCTAAAAATGATGTTACAAAACACTTTACAAATTCACTTTTGATTCACCAAATGAACAGAAAGCCATGTAGGAGGCATCCCAGCAAAGCTGGTGACAATAATAGTGCTACAGATTTTTTCTTCTGTTGCTCAACTGGCCAAACAATGGCAAGGTCATGGGTTCAGTTCTGTTTCCAAGAAAACTACAATGATAAGATGTAAACATTGAATGTAACTTGCTCTGGATAACAGCCACTGTAAAATGTATAATGTACACTTTGCACTGTTGTTCCACCTCCAGAAATTCAAATATGTATTTTTATTTGAGCACACACAATTTTTAACCAATACTCAAATGTATTATTTTACAGAACTTTTAATAAGCCAACAAGAAATTTTCGATGCAACCAGCCACTAAAAATATTTAACTAGAGATGGATTATTAAAAATGAAGAAACTGATTTTCCAAATTTAGACTAGTGTAAAAGAAACAGGTGATAAGTGGGGAGATTTGTTTGAGATTAATATAATCTCTCTGCACACGGTTCTGAATCTCTCTAGACACACTAATCCAAATCATTAACATTCCTCGTCTAATTCAACATTAACCACATGTGTTCTAGAAACCTTTTTGACTGGCAGAATAAACTGTGCTAGTAAAGTTACTGAGGTAACTGAATGTAGCGCCAATGTTTGTGCCTGCCAAAAATCCACAACAGAAAATAGTGTCCCAATTTACAAAATTCAAGCCTAATATAAGCCTATGATCTCTTAGGGGCTTGATTTATTATATAAATATAAATAATATTGATTGAATGTTGAGTTTCTTCAGTTTCAAGTTTATAAATTTACATCCATAGTTCATTCTCTCAGCTGACAAAACAGAAAAATCAATAAACCACCCACTGACCTCTTGAATCGAACCACCAGCGGAGAGATGGACGCTGGGATGGAAAGAAAAAGAGGATGGAGATGATGATGACTCCAGTAACAGCGTCAGATACATAGCTGAGGGGAAATAAACACACAGACATTCAGGGAGAACCAGTTATATAATTCAGTGTTTCTTATTTCAAGCTCCAATTAGCAACATTGGGGGAAATTTATTAAATTATTCAGTGACTTTCAGATAAATGAGCTGTTCTGTTTTGAATTGTTCTACTGAGAATATAGTGAGGCTAAAGGGTGAATACTGAGTGCACTTTTTCCTTGTAAAACAAATGTATAAATCAACCTTCAAATGTCTTATAGTTGTAAGTACTTTAAATTGATTTAAATCATTTATAGCTGGAAATAAGATATGCTGTATGAATGAAAATGTCAAAACAATTTTACAGAAAAGACATTAATGCCAGCAGCAATCCTGATTTCACATCTCAGCACATTAATATGATCCACTGAACCAATTTAATAATCGTCATAACCCAGCTAACCACCCTAGTGGAAAAATAAATATACTAAAATGTATTTGAAATACATTTATTTTATGCTGAATATACTACAAATACATTTATATTTATGTACTTAATATAAATACCCTGCAATTGTACTTTTAGTGTACTAAATTGGTATACTTAAAGTCTGCTAAAATTGTAAAAAAAAATAAAAATACTAAAAAGTTATTTTGTTTTTTAATGCACTTTAGTTATCCATAAATAGTGCTGAGGTCCAACTAAAGATATACTTGATTATATTTGATTGTGCTAAAGTGGAACTATTGCAAGTATACTTTAGGTGCACTTTAAATATCTTGTATTTAAATTATACAGTGATTATACTATCCTTAGTAATAGTGATTTAAAACACATTTTAGGCTTAATATTAAGAAATATGTACTGTGCAATAAAGAAGAACAAATAAAGTTAATTATAATATTTATATCAGTAAGTCTCAAGCGATATGTCAGTAAATATATGAATGGGTTTGTAGTTAGTATAAAATAAATGTAGGCCTATTTTAAATACTTATTGGCATTGTTTTTTTTCACTAGGGCAGACTCTGCATCCATTGCCTCATGACAAGTTTTCTCACTGCCACGCAACTCGGAAACCCGAAAGTTACCAAGGTGCTGATGTTCATGTGCATTTTAACTCATGAACACATTCTTTTTGACTTGACTTGAAAACGCTGTAACTGCCAAAGTCCATTGGCCTGCCCCAACGTCCATTGGTTGAACCAGAAGTTGACACGTCAGACCGCTATGCTTGATCTATGTTTTGAACACGCCATAAAGCCAATGCCATCACACTCGCTAGAGTGCACACTACTGGGAATGTTGCAGATTTGGCACATTTCTCAGAAGGAAACCTTTAGAGTTGAGAAACTCATTGCAGCTAAGCACAAGTCTCACCATGTATTTCAAATCTGAGAATTATGAAATTATTTTATATGATGCTATGTATTTTTTTTTTTTGTTATGCAAACCAAAGGAAATGTGAGGTATGAACTGAAACATCTAGTTTGTTTCTGCTAACAGGTGCTATAAGGGCAGAATTTCCATAACTTTTGCCTACAGCGCAAATGTAACAATGAGCAGTTTGCAAATAAAATGATTTAATTTGTTAAATATTTAAGTAGCCTACTACTTCAGTAATTTATTTTTGTTGAATCCTCTGTTGACCTGTTATGATTTAAATGTACAATTCAATGAACTGTATTTGAGTTCTACTTGTTCAGTATAAAAACAGTAAATGCCTGGATAAAAGTTTACAGGAAATTTGTTTTGAGTTGCAAAAATAATAATAATAATAATAATAATAATCATGAAGTAAGTTTTATAATTATGACCTTAACCGTTTCAATGCCCGCACTTTGAATATCAGGTAGGCTATTGTTTAATTAAATTCAAATTTATTTCTAGCACTTTCCACAATTTGCATGGTTGCAAAAAAGCTTTACATACATATAGAAAGTAGTTACAAAAGTTAATATATGTAGGCTAATTATGACAAATAAAGAAAACAACATATAGTCAATCTGAAATGGTGAAAGAAATTCATGTAGGCTACCTGATCAGAAGTTGTATTACTTTAGTGTATTCACACTCCAATGCACCTGTACTAATACACTTTTCCCATTAATGGTACTTTAATGGCCCGTTGCATTATGTTTATTAAAATTATCCTGACCAGTTGTCAAAAATTACACAAAAAGCTAAAAAAAAGTTAAAATGTCAAATAAATTCAGAAACGTTAACTGCATGGAAATTAAATAATTTATATTCATGTGTCACATTTAAATCCGCAGCATAATGCGAGATCGGCAAATAATTCGATTTTTGCATTTTACATCAGGAGCAGTTGTGCAGTGAGTTGAAGCGTGCAGAGAACTAGCAGTTCCGCGAGTTCACATTCTTTCACCAACGAACGGAACTGTCTGTGTTTTAGTGGTTTTATTTCTTCAACAGCTCCAAGTTAAACACACTTTCGTGTTCTATACAGGCCGTTTTGCGTTTATTTTCATGCACCGCTTACTGCGCCTATATTGAGACTTTTCTCTGCGATTCACAGTATTTAAATACATATAATTTGTCCTGTCGTTGATGGAAAAATCTGTTTGCTTATAGCAGCACTTGTAACAGTATAGAAAGAACACAAAGTAACCCCAGTTTAGTGTGATCCATATCTGCGGGGTGGCGTAACTGGTAAAGCGAGTGCACTTGTGTGGCAGTGACCCGGGTTAGATTCCAGTCTGTACTGGTTCCTACATTCATTGTACGTATATATCTGTTCCCATTGTCTCACTGATGTTCGCTGGATAAGCAAGTTAATGGTATACTGGGTGGGTCTATAAAATGTCAGCAAAAAGCTAATTCTGAAGCTGTGCTGTTATTTATAAAGACTACTTTATTGTAGCATATTTGAAGCACACTATAATGATGCCACTTGCACACTTTACTTGGAATGCCATTGCAACGTGTTTTAAAATCACTAAAAGTTTGATATCAGTATAATATTAATGTATGTTCATCACTCTTACAGTGTAATTTAATTGTAAATTGTAATGTCACTAAAATACATTTTTAAGTTTACGCTGAGTGAATTCTGCATTTCAAAACCTAAATACAAGAGTATATTTAAATTGTACTTAAGTATACTTGGAATAGTTCCACTTTAGCACAAACAAGTATATTTAATACAACTTTGGTTAAACTTTAGCACTGCTTTTGTACATCTAAAATGCATTTAGTACAAAATTAGTTGTTCCAATTTAACAGACTTTAAGTATACAAATTCATAGTTTGCACAAATACATTTAGTTATACTAAAGTAGGCTACATACTAATAAATTGTGCTTAAGTATACCATTTTTTCTAGCGCACTTCTTTTTTTTTATTATTATTATTTTTGTTTCCAATCATGTTCCTCTCATCTATAGGTGTTGAATCACCCATGCACACATTATTACGTTCTCTCAGTTTCTGTTTCTCTTGTTGTGGGTTTATCTTAGGTACTCAGGTATAACTCGATATCAACCGACATCCTGCAGATAGAGAAAGGTTAACTCAGTGGAGAGAGCAGATCAAATGATCCATATTTTTGAACCTCTGTCTAAGTGCATTAGTGTGATGGACCACAAAAAAAATGAGAGGGGTAAGTCTTTATTGCTGGATTCTCTTTATTTACATATGTATTGACTTTTTTTCCCCCCTTCTAAGTGGAAACACTTAAACTTATGCTTAAAATGCTTAACATTAACATAGAATATATTTAAAAAAAAACTTTAACCTTTAATTTCAATGATTGATTATAAACAGCACTATTTTTATATTTTATGAATTGTTATTTTTCTAAATAAATAAATTAAGTAGTAACTTCTAATTGCATAACTTTTCATCATGAAGAATAGTCAAAATCCTAATGGCACATGTTTGTTTTCGCACACATTAAATGCATTTGACCTTTACATAATGGAGGAATAAATATAGTGTTATTGTATAGTAGTGAAATGTATTAGATAATAAATTATGACAACTAGCATTCAAACATTGTCTCAGTTTAGGTGATGGATGGTAGACACATTATAATGATTATTAGTTAGGCAATTTATGTTGTTAAAAGAAGGACATTTTATGAAGCCGTTTGTATTTATAGAGTTAAAAATGGAAGGGGAAAATAGTCCCTCAGGAATTTTGTGCGTTTCTGATAGAATTCTAAAAAGGTCAACCTATTCAAAACCTATGAATAGACGCCCTAAACTTGAAAACCGTTATTCTAAAAGGCAGCAGCTATATACACTGTTTCTATTTACACTATGTAAAAAATAGCAGTATTTTCTAAGTGTAAATAGTAGTTAGATGCGATTTATACTCATAAATAGTGGCAGATACTATTTGCACCTAAGTGTTGTACATTAAACAGTATGCAATAATAACAGAGTGCAAAGAGTGTAACAGAGCCCTCCCTACACCAAACCCTAACCCAGTGGTTCCCAACCTTTTACTCGAAGGCCCCCTCCTTTCCAAATCAATACTGCAAGGACCCCCCCCCCCCCCCACACACACACACACACACACACACACAAAAAACACACCCGACCCCCCTATGTATTCTAGTGTTATTACTTTTCAACTCCATGTTATTATTTTTTTAAACAAAATAAATTCAAGATAGATTTAAATTTTCAGTGTTCTCTTTTGCAAACATACTTTGCAGACAAATAAGCACAATTCAACCTGCCATACCAAACAAGACCACAGAGAGATGCCAAAGGACTGCATATAACTACTATACGGATCCATTCATAATTAATAAACACACTAAAATACAAATGAAAAATAAATTCTGAATGTGTGGAAACTTAGCGATCTGAAGGCGGGTGATCAGTGAACAGTTCATCTGTCAGAACAAGCAATCGTGTCTATGTTTGGAGCTAATGCCCATGTGTACATAAACACCACTGATCCTCGCAAACTTCTCCAAAACACGCTTCTTCGGCGAGCATCAGTTATAAAACACTCACAGTACATTTATCTTGACAACTACGCGAATATATTGAACTGTGTTCATGCAGAAATATGATGTTATAGCAAATAGTGAGCCGAGAGCGCACATACACGGTTTGTTTGCGCATTAATAATAATGTCACTGTAATCATATTTACCTTCATTACAACCGTCGTCATATCCATCAAAACTTTTTAGTGACACCAGTTTTCTTTATCCAGCTGAAATGTGTAGTTTGCATATCCTGTGTTCAAGAAACGGTTGGGTGTTTGGAGCCGCCGTTCAGTCAGTATTTCACACAGCACGATTAGAAATACCTTGTGCTGCTCCGAATCCAAAACAATCACAGAATACGTATGAGAGAGGTGGTTCTTTGTTTTAATTTATTTTTTTTATTGATATAATTTTTCTTTTATAATAATAAAATGAATGAATTATATTAATATATTTAAATTAATTTTAAGTTATTAAGTTATTTGAGTTCGGCAACTCTATTGCTAATGTTGATAATGCAGCATCTTCAGTCATTTTGTCTGGCCCAACCAGATGTCAGTGGGAGGAGTTAGTGTAAATAGCCTCTGCCAACAAGGACCCTACAACAATAGACACTCCAATTCTGGAAATCCATTCCTAAAAATATGACTAAATGCTCACATTTGGTTCATGTTTTTACCTGATAGTTTCAGAATGACAGTTTTGATATTGCATTCATCTAACATGCATCTCCATGTTAAAATATGACACTCATAATACGTTTTTACGTATGAGTCATACCTGCCTGTCACTGAGATGTGCGTCTTACCCTTTGGGGAAGAAAACCGACCATCCTGTTACAAACTTCGGATCTCGCGTGAACAGAAGGATGGCAAAAATAACGAAGAAGAAAGCGATAGATCCTTCTGCAAACCTAGGAGAGGAGAAGAAGATATTTTAATTTAATTCATGTCGGAAAGCACAACAGAGGGAAGTACAAGTGTTTATGATATGTTGAAATGCTCTACATCGTACTTTATTGGGCCCAGTTTCTTGTAGTCCTCATCAATAACAGCTATTGCTTTTGCTTCTGCAGCTGCCCGTTCATCATGTTTGCTAATACAAAGTCTGTGTAAAAAAAAACAACAACAAGCAGTATGTACATGGCATTTTCAAACTGGGTTTCAAACAACGTAGTACTAAGGGGTCTGTGGAAAAATTCAGAGAAAAAAAAAAAGTATATTAAACTGAATAATTTGACTAAAATAAAATAAATAAAAACATCTACCAGTTCAGTACTATAATGAATAGGAAAAAACATAATAATGTAATGTAGCCTAATAGAAAAAATTATATTTTACACATTTATAATATTCATTTTCATGGTATAAATTGGGTCTTTATACATACAAATATATAGATGCCTTAATAATTTTAGGATGGTTGTATGAGGATGATTATATTTGTGGGTCTATGGCATATATAAGATTGAAAAGCCCTGATATATTATATGCGTGTCTTTTTCTGCATGTAGACTGCGTATTTACCGTGTATTGATCCCGCCATAGAGGAAAGCAATCCAGATCCAGCCCAGAATGAGGAAGAGGAGCATGAGCGGGAAAGCGAAGACAAACCATGAGCCGAAGTTTATGAGGTCACATTCAGGGAAGTAGCTACAGACACAAACATACAAGACACTGCAATTAATTTGACTGTTTTTTTTTCTCCGCCCATGAAAATAGTTTTAACCATTTTCCACAGACCGCCTAGTAGTCCCTTGGGGCCCTCTGGGGGTCCCCGGATGCCACAGCAGAATCGCCAGTATCCGAGCAACATGCAGGTGTTTTGTTCCTGAATTAATCACTTTCGTTTTCGAATGACTCAATTAAGTAAATGAATCAATGACTCACTCATAAAGGTGGTCATGCCGCCTACAGGCATATCAAAGTAACCAGCATAAAGAAAAACATCACTAATGCGCTATACTTAGCGTTTATACACTCACCTAAAGGATTATTAGGAACACCATACTAATACTGACCCCCTTTCGCCTTCAGAACTGCCTTAATTGTACGTGGCATTGATTCAACAAGGTGCTGAAAGCATTCTTTAGAAATGTTGGCCCATATTGATAGGATAGCATCTTGCAGTTGATGGAGATTTGTGGGATGCACATCCAGGGCACGAAGCTCCCGTTCCACCACATCCCAAAGATGCTCTATTGGGTTGAGATCTGGTGACTGTGGGGGCCATTTTAGTACAGTGAACTCATTGTCATGTTCAAGAAACCAATTTGAAATGATTCGAGCTTTGTGACATGGTGCATTATCCTGCTGGAAGTAGCCATCAGAGGATGGGTACATGGTGGTCATAAAGGGATGGACATGGTCAGAAACAATGCTCAGGTAGGCCGTGGCATTTAAACGATGCCCAATTGGCACTAAGGGGCCTAAAGTGTGCCAAGAAAACATCCCCCACACCATTACACCACCACCACCAGCCTGCACAGTGGTAACAAGGCATGATGGATCCATGTTCTCATTCTGTTTACGCCAAATTCTGACTACCATCTGAATGTCTCAACAGAAATCGAGACTCATCAGACCAGGCAACATTTTTCCAGTCTTCAACTGTCCAATTTTGGTGAGCTCGTGCAAATTGTAGCCTCTTTTTCCTATTTGTAGTGGAGATGAGTGGTACCCGGTGGGGTCTTCTGCTGTTGTAGCCCATCCGCCTCAAGGTTGTGCGTGTTGTGGCTTCACAAATGCTTTGCTGCATACCTCGGTTGTAACGAGTGGTTATTTCAGTCAAAGTTGCTCTTCTATCAGCTTGAATCAGTCGGCCCATTCTCCTCTGACCTCTAGCATCAACAAGGCATTTTCGCCCACAGGACTGCCGCATACTGGATGTTTTTCCCTTTTCACACCATTCTTTGTAAACTCTAGAAATGGTTGTGCGTGAAAATCCCAGTAACTGAGCAGATTGTGAAATACTCAGACCGGCCCGTCTGGCACCAACAACCATGCCACGCTCAAAATTGCTTAAATCACCTTTCTTTCCCATTCTGACATTCAGTTTGGAGTTCAGGAGATTGTCTTGACCAGGACCACACCCCTAAATGCATTGAAGCAACTGCCATGTGATTGGTTGATTAGATAATTGCATTAATGAGAAATTGAACAGGTGTTCCTAATAATCCTTTAGGTGAGTGTAAGTAGGCCTTTGTACACTAATATATAAATCTTTTTTGCTTCACTTTTTGTCCTTCACAACTTTACGATAAGGCTGTCTAGAGGACATGAATTAGGAGTTTTAATTAGCTTGATAGGCCTATTCACAGTCATTTTTAAACTGAGGAGGAATAATTGAGTGTCAGCTGTTTTGTATCTATTAAGTGATTTATTCTAATACATTTTTCATTTAAAGGCCGAAGCAGAAATAAAAAAAATTACTGATGATCATATCGGCTGCAAAGCGATATTTTGTGTCACCTCAGCTCTTCTTTTGTCTCTTCTTTTTGTCTAGTCATTATGAGACAACGTTCTTAGCCGATTAAACATCAGTGATGAAATATGGTAAATGATTGGAGGCTGTCGCCAAATGAGTTACTACATTACATTCACAAAACCTAATCTAATCACATCAGAAGTATGCAAGAAACAAATATACACTGCATTCATCTCTCAGTAAGTTTCCATTTGAGATATATACAGCTCACATTAAGGCTTTTTTCAGAGAATTTATCTCTTAAAATGATAAAAGTTGAACCACAACACTGCATTGTTGTTATTTCTACAAAACAGCATATACCTAGCATATATCTCTTACTTTATAAAGTTTATGAATTATATGTAAGCCAAACTTAAGGACAATCAGTTCAATCTGAGGTCTTCATGCTTATCCAGCCATTAAGTTAAAGCAAGAAATGTTAAATGTCTATTTCGTATATCTGATTCTAGACTCACAATTTTGGCCTACAATGCATCATTTACATGCAAGTCATGAACAAACGAGCTCAACAGCTGCAATAAACTACATCCACTAAACTAGCTCTCCAGTCTTTCCCCACAGCAGGTGCACACTTTCAGATTCATATGAGCTCAATCTTTATGTCCTTATGGCAGCACATTTAGACTCTTTAGACACCACAAAAACAATTTTTTCCCCCATTAAACTTATTTGAATAAACAGAATGATTTTGAAAAAAGTTATGACAATGAAGAAGAACTGGAAGATTCTGTATTTCTTAGGTTACTTAGGTAAATCTGTGACATTGATCATGTGAATGCCTTTGTAGAAAAGGTCAAACCAAAGCACAAGCTGTTCTTTGACCATTCTCAAATCATGACAGGTCAGATGGATAGGTTTTTCACAAACTTTTATAGTGTCAGCATTTTGTATCAAATTAGAACATTTCTAAATATAAGCACCTTCACTTAAGTTGTGGTCTCTGAATTCTTGAATCCATCTAGGTTCCTTCATGAACATTTCAGATTTTTTAAATTGAATTTAATAATTCAGTGAAAAGACCACAAATATGCCCATTAAAATGTTTTCAATTTGATCTACAGAGATTAATAGTGTCACATCTCATGCAATGTCTTTGCTTGCTACTAAAGGTCAATTATTCTGGAAACTCAAATCATTTGTCTTGCCTGGGAAAACTGAAGCTGGGATTTCGGCCATCTGAAACTCTGTGGTAATCCTGAGTGAAAACCAAACTATGTTCCATTCCGGCTTATTGTTGGTGACCTAATTTCTTGACTAAACAGCTTTTTGTGGCACCCAAAATTCTTGTTAGTACATTAGTTGAAAGACTGCATTACATAAATGGCACATTCACTGTCAGATGACTGTTCAAAAGATTTTGTGTCACAGTAGTCCTCATATATGAAGTATATACAAGAACTAGAGTCAAAACAGTAAAAGTGAGCCGACAAATTAAGTCCATAGTGGCACTGAAATGTTATTCATATTAGTATTTAATTAAAGCTAATAATCTCATTTGGATAGCACTGATTTGATTCTGTATAGGCTACTAAAGCCTGGCCTGAATAAAGATTCTCATCTTTGACATTGTTTGATTGAGAGAGTTAATGGAGATGACTGCAGATAATAACTGGAGGACAAAAACAGCACTATAGTGTCATCCAGCATTGATATTTACAAAAATCATATTATAAACATTGTGCTGTCAAAAGACTAATTTTCTCCAAATTAAATATTTCAGAGCTGGACATATTCATTATAGACATTTCCATAACTATACAAAATAACCACAACTCTTCCATCAGCACTTTCAGTAGTTTTTCTTGTTAATAGTTTACTGTTCTTTCACTGTGCCTCTGTATCTAGCCTGTAATCTTCAAAGAAATGTGGAACTTTGTATTGCAGCACTTTATACATGAGCCCTTTTCACTGTACAATTGCTTATGTTGGATTGCTCTTATGCAAGTCACCTATGGATAAAAGCATCTGCTAAATGAATATAGATGAATAAAAGATTGAATGCAAAACTATTACTATGGTAATTTACCATGGCAACCATGGAAAAATGGTATACCTCTTGAGCTGACCCACAAGGATCAGGTTGGGGGCTGTGCCAGTGAGGGTTGCAGTTCCTCCGATGCTTGCAGCATAAGGTATGCAAATCAGAAATCCTTTCCACACTTTCATCTGGTATTCGGCCTCTCTTCTGACCACTTCCATATTCGTTTGCTCTGATCTGTCTGTCCAGTCAGGTCTGTGAGGTTACAGAGGGGACAGAATCTCAAAGTAATGACTCAGACTTTAATATTTAAGAGTATGAAAGGATGATCAAATAAGTTTTCAGATTCACATGAGAACATTTATAAAAAACTAAAAATGTAACAATGGACTCCAGATTATAACTGCATGTCATTATACTGACAATGTTTACTTTGTAATGGTAAATTAATTTAATCGTGACAACTCTCGTAATAGTTTTAGCATGTTATTGAATGTGGCAATGTTAATGTATTTGGTCTTGGCGGCCTAAGGGCCCTATTTTAACGATCTGAGCGCATGGTCTGAAGCGCATTGCGCAGGTGCACTTAGGGCGTGTCTGAATCCACTTTTGCTAGTTTCCTAAAAGGGTTGTACATAGTCTCTTAATGATTCATGGGTGTGGTTTAAACCAAGGTGCAATAAACCAATCAGAGTCTCATCTCCCATTCCCTATAAAAGCCAGTTGCGCTTGCACCATGGTGGATTCGCTATTTACATGGCGGAATTTGCGAGCGGAAAGACTGAATGCTTCTCCAAAGAGGAATCCTTTTATTTTTAGAGTGTACGTGTGTTGTGCACCCGCCTATAGGCGCATATTACTAATGCGCCCTTTAAATAACACAAAAAATACTGCTCTATTGACTTTAGACCAGGTTTTTGTTCGTCAATGGCGCAGTCTATTTCAGTTGGACGTAAAAATGATAACTGCGTCAGGCTGAAACTAGCAAAAAACACTTGCGTCGCGCTTGGCGTCGCATTGTGCCGGGTGTATCATAGGGCCCTAAATCTGCTACAGTGCTGCAGAACAAGTATAGACTTGCTACTGCTAATTAGTGATGGGCGCTTTAGAAACGCTTTGTGATGCTTTGAAACCTTTGCAGATCATTTGTTTCGAACCAGTGATTAGGAGCGTGCATCAAACACTGATCTAAATAAATTATGTCAGTAAATGTTATACAACTGCCAGTCACGTAATTTCAATAGTTTGCTCTTTGAACTGTTTTATACATTTGTAGACATTTCATGACAAATTTGTATAATAAAAACTATAAACATAAAAAGCCCTACAATTTAATAATAAAAAAAAACATATTATAGAGCCATAATTAGTGGTATTAGTTGATTTGTTAATTGCATTTAGTAGTTTACACCCACAATAAAACATTTGCAGTTGGTTTGTAAAAGGTGCTTTTATGGATATTTGGGCTGAGTTTTCGCTGCATTTACACTGTTCTGTGGCGTTTTGTGCTCGAATCATTTTGCAAAGCAACTAGTTCAATTAATTCAAAGTTTCGAAACGCTTCGTTTCTCCCATCACTATTGCTAATAGACACAGACATGCAAGATATGCTGCTGCTGCATAAATAGGCACATAAAACCTGTAGCAGATCTAGGCAGGTGGAGGGTTTCAGAGGAACTCTGATAGCACACTGCAGGGGGGTATTCCAGAAAGCAAGGTTAACTTACCGTCACCTTGAACTCCCGGTTGAATAACCCAAACCGTGCTTACTCAAGGTATGCAGGTTTAAAAAACGAGTCCGGGAGTAAGTTCAGACAACTCAAAGTGTGTTCCCAGTTAACACACAAGACATTCTCAACAAATCGATGATTCACCATGGAAACAGATGCTAAGAAAATCGAGCCATTCTTCCTACTTCCTCTTCTTCTTTTGTTTAATTGCAATTTACATAAACTACTTAGTGCACATCGCCACCTATTTGGTGGTTGTGCAATAATTTTTTTTCAGTCTCTTTGTTTAACAAGTGAGAATAAGTATTATATTGTTTATTTGATGCTAATTAATTGAATGCAGGGGGGTATTCCAGAAAGCAAGGTTAACTTACTCTCACATATACCCTGAACTCTTGGTTGATTAAGCCAATCTTTGCTTACTCGAGGTATGCTGGTTCCAGTTCATTTTTTTTTACCTTTTCGTTTAATAAGTATTCTTTATTCACTGAAAATAAGGATTCTATTGTTTTATGCTAGTTAATTGAATGCAGATCCAGAGGCCAATCAGCTTGTGCCATGCAGTAATGATGCAATTGCTTGCAGATTACATATAAAAAGGACCAATCAGCCTGTGCCCTCTAGAGTTTAATGATTGAATTAGATATATCAAATGTTCAGGTTCTTGTGTTTGATATTTAAGTTTGCTTGCTCAAAAAAAGTCACAAATGAATTATTCTCACTTACCTGTCATCTGTGGTCAGTATCTGTTTTTCAAAAGGAAGCACATGCATCTTCACCTGAGAATCACCTGCAAAGGAATCTTTATTTTTTTAATTAGAAATACCTCTCTAATATATATAACCTTTATTTTAAATGAATTTAAGTTTTTTTTAAAGCTTTTGTCTGAAAAGCTTTTAAAAAAGAAGGCTTCTCAGTATCTTTATACATTAAATGAATCTTGACTAACAAAAAAAATTCAAATTTGTTTTTTAAATAAGCTTGCAACACACAGAATATGAATTTCTCCCCACTCTACCAACCCTCTGGGTCCCGCTTGTTCTTGCATTTCTCTTTTAGAGTCTCCAGATTTCCAAACAGGCTTTCCAGTATGGCGTTAGCAATGGGCAGCATCATGGCTGTTGTGGCTGTATTACTCAACCACATTGACAGGAAAGAGGAAGTGATCATCATGCCTAAAATCAGCCTGGAAAGAAAAGAAAGACAACCTAATAAACTAAATTACGCAACCATCCCTACAATAACTAGTGCAATAAAATATGACCATATACACAGTACACACTGTGTCCATAATAAAGCAGAGCACAAATCTGTGAGCGCATGGTCTAAATCTGTGTCATATTGTGAAGTTTAAAAGTAATTTTATTGCCTATATGAAACTGACACTAGAAACTACTAGAAACACTTTTCTGTCTGCACATACTGTCCAATAAATAAAGATAAACAACTCCACGAACAATACAGTATAAAATTATTAAGCTGTTATGTATAGAAAAGAATATCATGCTGTGAAATACTACCATTTATCTACAGAAATACATTCAGAATTAAAATACATGTAAACAAAGCACTGCAGTTAATATGTTAAACAAATTAAATAATAATACTTTAAAAGTCATATTAAAAATAAGTTCACTTTTTTCTTTCAGTTTTTGTGTATGAGAAAACTTAAGATACCACTTTTGGTGGTAGGGCTTTTAGTTGCGCAGCTCCTAAGTTATGGAATTCTTTACCACTACACATCCGACAGCTGGATTCAATTTCCCAATTTAAAGTTCAGATAAAAACATATCTGTTTAGAATAGCCTTTAATGATATGATTGATTGATGTGTAAGTTTGTGTTTTGTTTGCTTCATATTTTATGTCTTGTTTGTACGGTGTCCTTGAGTGCCTTGAAAGGCGCCTTTAAATAAAAGGTATTATTATTATTATTATTATTATTAAATATTTGGGATATTTGGGAAAAGCTATGTTAAAAAAAAAAGTACATTATTTTTCACATATTTTATATTGTTTCCATCTGTAACAACTGCGTTTCTCCAAAGCATCATAAGTCTAAGCAGATCGTAGAATCATTGGCACCAATTGTCTCTACGATCAACTTCGCTCACGATGCTTTGGAGAAACGCAGTTTAGTTCCTTTTTCTATGAAGCTCCTCCTTTTGAAAAGCGTAGTGTGCACTGATTGGTCAGCTGGACCAGTGCGATTAGTCAACCACTTCAAATTTCAACGCAATACTAATGCAACTCAACCTGGCCTCGTCCCTTTTTTTCGTATACCTTGAGCAGCGATTATTTAAATGAGGGATATTGTGACATGTACATTCCTGGAAGAAAACTCAAGACTACAATCAAGGCCTTTCAGGGAGTTCAGAATCAGTGTTTACTAATATAAAGAATAACTCCCTTTGGAGTGGACTTTGTGCTTTGTAAATTTATAGACAATTTTCATGCTCAAACAGCAACATTACACAGTTGAAAATGTAAATGTAAAAAAGCATATTAGGTCCTCTTTTCTCACCAGGCAGGTTTCACTCCTACAATCTTCAGCACCTTGAGGGCTATACGGCGATGGAGACCCCACTCCTCTATAGCAGATGCCATCACTAAACCACTTAGGAAAAGGAAGTTAGTCTCCAGGAAATACTGCGGACAGACCTTTTGAGAAGGCAGGATTCCCATGGTGGGGAAGAGGCACACGGGAAGCATGGCAGTCACCGCCAGTGGGAGCGCTTCGGTACACCAGAAAACTGCCATCAGAAGCACCACATACAAACATTTGCCTTCCTGACAAAGACACAGATGGATGTGTAGATGCAGGGATTAGTTAATAAGGATTACTGACTAAATGGAAATTCATTTTCTGTAGGCAAGCCGGTGTAAATGTTCATCAGCAAAAATTTCACTAACCACATTCCCAGAGCAGAGAGCAGCGCTTTTTATTTTAGTGTAAACCTGTCTGAGAGTTAAAGTCCTTAGGCATTGTTTTAAAGTCCCCCTGTAGTCAGTAATTTTATCCCTTAAAACTCATGTTGGATCACCAAAATTAAAAAATTGTAAGTTTTTTCCTGTGAATTTTTTTTATTCATTCCTAAAAAAATAGCTTGAATGTAACTCTACACCCTTGATTCATTTAGTATACGTGGAACCATGAATATGCAAATTAGCCCCGCCTCCACTCACTCAAACAGACTTGTATACAAGTTGATGTATCAGAATGGTAATGTGTTTTATGTATCGCTCTCTATAGAGAGCCTGACGTTGATGTGATTGGTTACAAGGACGTTTGTGGCGTCAGAAACACCGGCAATTTCAAACCGTATTTTTGTCTTTTTTTCACTTCAGTTTTAAGGAGAAACAACTCAGCAATGGTGTTGACTTATGAATTTGCACATGTTTTGTCTTAAAGCATATTAAAAACACCACAAATACATATAAACAACATTAAAAACTTGATTTTCACCACAGGGGGTCTTTAAATATGATAAATAAAGTGGAAGTTCATACAAGTGTAGTGTTAATAATCTCAATATGAACGTAATCAATAGTGCTCTAATAGTGCCTTTGTGTTGTCTTTTTAACAAATAAGTGTCACCTGTTTTCATAGGCAAAGAAGTTTAGGCATTTTTAGGTGTTCAAATTATTTTGGGGGCCCCAGGCCTCTAATATATCACAGTCAGTGGCAACCAAAAAGAAAATAGAATTAATTCTATAATTCCAACCTGTATGTCTTTCTTCTGTGAAACACTAGAAGATATTTTTAGAAATATCTCACTGGTTTTCTTTTACAATGGAAGTCAATGGGCAATGAAACCGTTTGGTTACCAACATTCTTCAAAATATCTTTTGCATTCTATCGAAGAAAGAACACTCTCAGAAAAAATATATAAAAATGTTACCTTTAGGGGTACAACAGCTTGTGATTGGGGCAGTACCTTTAAAAGGACACTTTGGACTGTTGACGGTAGCCATTGATTTCTATAGTATTTTTTTCCTACTGTGGAAGTCAATGGCTACCGTCAACTGTCTGGTTACCAACATTCTTCAAAATATCTTCTTTTTGTTCAACAAAAGAAAGAAACTCATAACTTGAGTTGGGTAAACTCAACTTGGGTAAACTTGAGTAAATTATGTCAAAGTTTTAATTTTTGGGTGAACGATCCCGTTAAGGTTCGTATTGTTACTCTAACGTACTAATATGCACCTTTTAGGTGTAAAAAAAGGTACAAAGATGTCCTTTTGAAACACGCCCTTGAAACACGCAGCATTATTCAATGTGCTGACGTAATTTCCACTGAAACAGGAAGACAGGGTGGGACATATCGAACAGCTCCTCTCCTTTTTTAAAATGCCAGTAGTGTTTAGTTTATATCACAGCTCGGCCAGAGCCACTGCGCTCGGTAAAGCCGCAGTTTCCTTCTAATCTTTAACCGTTTCTCCTCGTAAACACCTCCATATCACTTTTGAACAATGGACGTAGTGTCCGTGACGTCAACTGTAGGTTTCTGAAGAGCATTTTTGAAGCCCAAAGTGGGCAGAGCCGGCCATCACCATCTTGGCAACATGTCACCGCGCGTCACTTCCAGATAACCGAAAATGGGCAAAGAGTAGTGACAGCAGCTGCAATCCACCTGTCACTTAAGTGACCACGCCCTTAATTATGCAGAACTTTAATGCTTAATATAATAGAGTGGTGCAGGTATGACGTCACTTTGTAGGCCAACCGGCAGTTGCACTGGTTCCCTCGAGAAAAACCCAATAGGACTTTTCCATAGACTATTCCATTTTGGATTATCGCAAAAAACAAGCTCTGTGATCAACAAAAGTTTATGATACTTACACTTTTTGTCCATCAAGATAATTATTACAGATGAGCACAACTTTTATTAATTTTGAAGCCTAAATGCAGTCGCCAGAAGTAAAAAGGTTAAAGGTAGGCTATAAACGGAATACACCACGGTCCCGCAATTTCAACATCACCGTCACTAAGCTTCCGACAACTCTTTCAGTTTTTATCTCAAAACATTTTCCCAGAACGTTTGAGTTAGACTAGTTTATAAGAGCACAATTATGAGCATAATGAGGCTGTAAAAGCAGACTGAGTTTACCTGTTCGGCGTGATGACGTTTAATCTCCTCGACAGCCTCTGTAGTCACATTTAGCCACTTGTTAGCAACCGCCTTTTTTAAGACACGTAACAGGTTTAAAAAAATCATGAGTGGGGTAATACTGATGTATTTTATGTCGTAGAATAAAACGTGAGTGTCTTGAGCTTGTGCTCACCACAGACCTTATTTCAGCCATTTGAACCTTCGGTACGAGGGAACCAGAAGTGCTAAATACTCGCTTCGGCGTTTTGGCCTACAAAGTGATGTCATACCTGCACCACTCTATTTAAACGGATGAGTTATAAAAAAAAACACCCCCCTCAGTTGTCATGAAGGGCAAAATTAGCATAAGACCAAAACTACTTTTTGTGCCAGGCTGTAAAAAAAATTTTAACATGGGGGGATTGACTCCATTTTGGAGCCTGTCTCTAGTGGGCAATCGATGAATTGCAGTTTAAGTCACTTCTGTGTTGAATTCAAAAGAGAGAACGGAAGGTTGCTGCTTGGCGGCGTCTTGCGCATATGATCCGCTCTGTGCTATCGTGTCTCTCGGCCGGAGCAGACTGTGTGCACGCTGCGATGGTTCGCGTGACACTGACATGAAATCAGACTTCATTCACCCCAATGGAAAGCATATTACACTGTCTGAATCATTCCCTATCCCCTATATAGTGCATTATGTGCCATTCACCATGAAGAAAATAGTAATTGTGACCAATTTTAGCCGCAACTTCAGCGTCTATTTGGGGGTGGGACTCTAGATTCTAGAGAGCATTTGATTGGACAGAAAATCTGATGATAAGCTGAAGTGAAGCGTGATGTCATCAAAATCATTGATCCATATTGGCGGAAGTGAGAGACTGTAAGTTTTGAATGCTTATATCTTCTAAACGCAAATTGTGTCATTGTTTTGGAGCACACTAGCTTATGATAACAGTATGGCTAACATATTCATACTAAAAGCCAAAAAACTTGATTTCATGGGGACTATAAGGGTACTGCCCCAGTGGCACACTGTTGTAGGCCTACCCCTAAAGGTACAATTTTCACACATTTTGGAACGACATAAGCGTAAGAATTAGAATTTTTGGGTGAACTATCCCTTTAAGAAACAGGTGCTCATGCTCTTATTATACAACTGGGGGGAAAAAATATTATTTTCTGGAATAGATCAATATCTGCATATATTTACATTATTTGAATCAACTGTGTGACATAATTCTGCTGCTGTAACGCATAATTAACAATCCTCTGTGTTCAAAAGGCCATAGCAGAAGGTGACTGACTTTAACATCTCTTTACCTTTGGTGGCACAACGAAGAGCAGCGGGAGCAGCAGTAGTGGGGCGAGTATCAGGATGAGTTGTTTGCGCGCGCACCAGAGCTTCCTGGAAAACTTTGCAGGGTCCATTGCGGTATAAAACCTGTTTCCTTTCCTTGTCTTTGCACTGGGACAGGCTGAGGCTCTGGCGCTTGGTCTCCAACTTTATTACTTTTGCTTTATTATTTTTAGCGCAGCGGGAGAAGATTAACTATTGGCTTACTCGTTAACTCCCTTAAAGACCCCTAGACTTTAGCCTTCAACGTGAGTCGGTCTACAGCGCCAAGAAAGATGAAGAGCAAAGTGTTCTGCTTTACACAGACTACAAAGAGAGAGTAAGCATTAAAGTGTTTGTAAAGCTTTGCTATTGGCAGTGTGTGAGTGTGACAGGTCAATGGTTAGTAGGCTATGTCCAGCGTGCTGATGATGCTATTGACCTCACATGTTTCTTGAGATGTTTGCTGTAGTGCAGAGTCATTATAGTTATCAGTGTTATTAATTTGTATATTGGTTTCCACGTAGTTTTAATAGTAGGCTGCAAAGCCTAAATGATTACTTTTAGTTATACACTATTCGCTATGCTAATAGTCAAAACCATCCCTATTTGGCCTTTTTTATTTCTGGTTTGGACTGTAATGTATTGTACAATGTGCCATGAATTTAAAATATGCCAACAGCATTTCAGATGTTATGTGATGGTTTCACTGATAAAAATGATTCTGTAATTCAAAAAGTTAGTTCATAAAACAAAGTAAATTCTATATTAGTACTAATTTTAAGCTTGTACAAATTAAAGCGTAAATATCAAGGTTATAAAATTAAGTAAAACTACTCAATTTTCCAGATACTGGAGTTCCCATCATGCAATGGGGCATGAATAATGAATAATGTTGGTTTTTCACTGTTTTCCAGCTGTATTTATTTATCATTGCTTTTGTTGTTAGGTTTAGGTTAACTTGCCATTTTGTGACATGATTTTGAGTTCATTTTCTACTCAAAATGACACATTTAAGAGTAAAAAGTATTTCAAAGGAAACTTCAACTAAGTAGAAATTACTCAACAACCTTTTACTGGCTAAGTTAAGGTAACTTATTTTCTTTCTTAATTTTACTTAACTTAGTTAAGTTTACTTAATTCCATATGTGAAATTTACTTAAACCTGCGTGCAAAAAGTTGCGAAAGAAAAATTAAGTAAATTTGACTTTTTCCATGTGCTTCATTCAACTGACAAAAACATACCAACCTGTTAAACTAAACTAAACCAAATCTGTTTTGAACCGTAAAATATTCTGATAAGGTGCTTGTGATCAAAGTTCATCAATATATATAAACTGTATGTGACTAATATTTGTATAGTGAATACAAAAAAATAATAGTACACAGAAACAGCAAACCTCAATGATCCAACAATCCTATCAATTTCCAATGGACAAAAATCCTGTCCTTCATTTTTTTTTTCTTGTTTAAGAAGCCGTTTATCCGTTATCTGACTATCATATAACTTCCATTTCGTGCCAACTTTAAATCAATAACTATTTGATTTTGAATATAAATCAAATGTGATAAAATGCAGGGACTTCTGGGAAATATTTTATTTTCTTATTATGGGGCATATTAAGTGCAGTTGAATTTTAGTCATTTATTTTCCTTTCACAACCTCACATTTTGTTTTTATTTCATTTAGCTAAAAGATTTTTTGACTGCTTGAGGTTTTCATTTTTGTGAATTTTATTTCCATTAATGATAAAAGCCTGTTCTTCAATAGCATGTAGAAAGAACGTTTTGTAGACAAACGGGTATATAACTCTTAATTTAATACTCTTTCCTTGAAAACACACTGGCCCAGACATCTGCTGTACCGGGGATCTCACGTCATTCTGATAATACACAGTTTTTAATGTTCACTTATGGTATTTTCATGGTAAAAAAGTATGCACCATGGCATCCTGACACCAGCAATACAAGGACAAATACACTGTCTGATCCTGCAGTTTAGATTATTACTCATTGCGGTTGACTCATATCCTGTTAGCAGCAGCAGTATTGCAAAGAAAAGATTCAGATTTTTTTTTGTGTGTCATAGTTCTGTACAGTTCGGCTATTGTCTACTTAATGGGTTTTCAACTAAGGTGGGTTACAATTAACTAAACAAATAATTGATTACTTACCTTCTCTGTTGCTACATTGATTATTGACTATAGAAGTGTTTATTAGCTAAAAAGGTTGTCTCCCCTGGAATATATCATTAACTGCTGTCTGGTGCGTATTTTCTTTTAAACCCTCAATTACTTCTGTCTTTGCTTTAATTCACAAAGAACATTTAACAAAGTCTTTCTGGATCTGTATTCTTGCAGGTTTGTGTGTGGGTACTGGGCAAGGGTCATGGAACTCACTAATAATGTTAAATACACCCACATAAACTTGAGGCTTGATGAAGTCGTTCTTTAAGGGTTTGAAAACTGTGATGCTCTTTTAGCAAACACACTTTAACTATATGGCAGCTCTGTACAGCTTTGCTTTTGAATCTCTATTTGATATATTTTCTTTGTTGTTTATACTGCTAACTAAATATAACTTATAATCAAATAATTGATTACTTACTTTCTCTGTTGCTACATTGATTATTGACTATAGAAGTGTTTATTAGCTAAAAAGGTTGTCTCCCCTGGAATATATCATTAACTGCTGTCTGGTGCATATTTTCTTTTAAACCCTCAATTACTTCTGTCAAAAAAACCTGATTTCAATGACTGTTGTAATATAAATACTTTCTATTCATCAAAGAATCCTGAAAAAAGGTTTCCACACAAATATTAAGCAGCACAATCTGTTTTCAACATTGAAAATAAGAAATGTTTCTTTCCAAATCAGAATTTCTGAAGGATTATGTGACTGAAGACTGGAGAAATTATGCTGAAAATTCAGCTTTGCCATCACAGGAATAAATGACATTTTAAAATGTATAACAATAGATAACAGCTCCTTTAAATTGCAATAATATTTCACAATAATACTGTTAATATTCATTTTTAATCAATAAATGCAGCCTTGGTGAGCAAAAATTACGACATATTCATACTAATTCATTCATACATTTATTTAAATGATAGTGCATGTGTTCAAGAATGCTCTTGTATTCCATTGGTCCATTGGTTAAACCATTGTTTGAGATGTTCAATCAAGCATATTTCAAAAGTGCCACAGTGTTTTCACTTTTTAGGGGAATAAACTACAAATAGCTGACTTATAGTTACAGTCCCCTCCCATATTCTTAAACCAAAATCTCTTAAACTGACCAGTTCTCAAGCTCCGGGATGTCTGTTGAGCCTCAAGGCTCTTTCAGTCTGTTAATTGTATTGTATTTTCTTTTGGTATAACATTCCTAAGTAAATGAAAAATGTTGTTTGGAATTACGAGAATGATGTTTACTTGCCAGATAACAAAATCTTATTGCTTTAATCTAATATTGCATCTCTCAACCTTATTTTTGCCTATAGGCAGCAACAACAAGCATACAGTTAAACAATACAGTGCGAAATATTACAGAACAGCACATATAAGGTACACGTATGAGTACGTTCATTAGTTTGCAACTTGTGAATGAGAAAAACCTATGTGCTGTGTTTAGACTTGAATGGACTGAGTAAGAGTAAATGGGTGCTGAGTAAAAAGGAAACAGAAAACCTGCTTCTTGGAACATAAACGATTGAGTAAAGGTGCTCCAAGAAAGACCTCGGTGAAGAGGATGTGACAAATTTTTGATGATGGACCAATTTTACCATCATTATATTCTCTTATTATGATACAAAGACCCTTTTAGCCAGTATCATTTGTTTAAGAATATAAATCCTTCTACTGATTGAATCTGCTGGGGGAAAAAATTGATAAAAGCCCAGTGCGAAGAAAAATTGATCAGAAGGGGAGGCGAAGCATCGCTCAATTTCATGTTCGGTTTGCTTTCTTTGAAAAACAATGACGTTTTCTTTGAATGTCACTATCATGGCTCATTCATATATTTACACAGATCAACATCTATTTTGCTCTAAAGGGCACATATGAGAACGACGCTCCTACTGATATATGAAAATAGGTCATATTTAAGATCAGGTTATGTGTCCTCAAGCATCAACATATGATGGTATCTGGAACATTTATGTGGTATTTTATTAACTAAAACTAAAGCCATAAATTCATTATTTGAAATAAAATAAACATTAAAATAGAACACCAGACCATAACCAGTTTTATTTTACAACATAAACTAAGTGAAAATAAGAAATGTAACTAGCTGAAATAAACGTTTAAGCTTTTTAATATACATTTTATTTTGTTTCAGTTAAAGGAGTAGTTCAGCAAAAAATGAAAATTCTGTCATCATTTACTTGCCCTCAGGTTGTTCCAAACCTGTATTAATGTCTTTGTTCTGCTGAACACAAACAAAGATATTTTGAAGAATGTTGGTAACCAAAGTTGATGGACCCCATTTTCCCCCCTATTCCCCCATATTCTTCAAAATATCTTCTTTTGTGTTCAGCAGAAGAAATAAATTCATACAAGTTTGGAACAACTTGAAGGTGTGTAATTGATTGACAGAATTTTCATTTTTGGGTGAATTATCCCTTTAATCCCAAATTCTCATTTTGCCCCATGTACTGCACTTACACCCTCTAGTGGACAAATTATCAACTCTGTCTGATCTCCTAACAGTGATATGTGCTCATTAAAATGAAACTGGATAAGATGTAAGGTTGTGTAAGTATGAGAACAAGCATAAAAATGATTGTAGATTTTATTGTTGAATAGTTCAACCATAATCATGCGAAAATACTGAACAGGGCAAAGTAGTTGTACCATCTTTAAAGGCTTGGTGAAATAAAGCACATGCACATAATGCACATAAACTACTTAAAGTCTTTTAAAGAAAAGGCGATTTCAGCGAGTCTCAAGCGGCTTTATCTCACAAAGAACATTTAACAAAGGCCTTCTGGATCTGTATTCTTGCAGGTTTGTGTGTGGGTACTGGGCAAGGGTCATGGAACTCACTAATAATGTTAAATACACCCACATAAACTTGAGACTTGATGAAGTCATTCTTTAAGGGTTTGAAAACTGTGATGCTCTTTTAGCAAAAACACTTTAACTATATAATTTTATTCATACACAAAGGCTATAAACAAAATATTTTGCACATTTAGCCAAAATAGAGTATATGTGATTAAATTGCTGAATAATGCAGAAATTTCAGATGAACAGGTGAAATTTCAGGTGAACAGGTGATTATGAAATCAAGAAACAATTTCTCTCACATGACGAAGCCATTCAGTTTCAAGAACAAAAACATTCAATGATAGAACAAAAATGGGCCACACTCTTTAAACAAGTTATTTTGCAAGAGACCTTAACTCAGAAACGTAGCTGTAATTCCAAAGTAGCAGTTACAAAAACATGCACCTCTGTAGAGATTGAGGGTCCTATTTTAACGATCCAAGCGCACGGTCCAAGTGCACTTAGGGAGTGTCTGAATCCATTTTTGCTAGTCGCTAATCTCTCCGCAGAAGTAGCAGTACTTCGCCTTCTGAGAATATAGTTCCCAGTATGTATACGGTTAGAAGATGGCTGTGTCTCATGTGACCTTGTTATTTGTACACGCTGTGACTATACACATCACAACATGTAAATAGGAAAATGTTGGCGTTATTTTGTCACCTATTGAGCAGTAGGCTAGATGGAGCCGTTTACCTTCAGTCTTTGTGCTAAGCTAGGCTAGCAGTGGGTGCGTCAGACAGAGTTATGGCACAGACAGAGTTATGGCACGCACAGAGATGAGAATGGTATGTATGAACTTATCTAACTCTGGGGGACACGGTGAATAAGCTAAAGTCCCAAAAAGTCGGCGTGTTCCTTTAACCAGCGTCTCATCTCCCATTCCCTTTAAAAGCCAGTTGCGCTCGCGCCATGGCAGATCGCTATTTACATGGAACAGAAAAACTGAGTGAAACAGATCTTCTCGTCCAATGACGCCGGCTTGCTCATCATTACTGCAAATAGGTAGGCTAATTCTGATACATGGAATGACTATCCATTATGACATGTAGGCATTTTTATATTTATGTACACAATAAAAATCTTTTACATTTTAATCCTTTAATTTTCCATATTTATAAATGTTTGTGTGGTGCTGCGTGTCCCTGTGTTTGTAAGAAGCAGAGTGTACGCGCGTTGTGGACCCGCCTGTAGGTGCATATTACTAACACGCTCTTTAAATAACAAAAAAATAATGCGCAGTTGACTTTAGACCAGGTTTCAGTTGGTCAGTGGCGCAGTCTATTTCATTTGCCTCAAAATAGCAATGTGCCTGAACACACCTCGTTTTCAGACCAGCATGCCCATGGGCTAACAAATGGGCACAAATGCATTTCCCATTTAGACAACGTGCCGCAGGACGTGAAAATGATAACTGCGTCAGGCTGAAACTAGCAAAAAAAACACTTGCGTCGCGCCTGGCGCTGCATTGCACCGGGTGTATGATAGGGCCCTAAATATATATTACACCATAGACATATCTACAGTAAAACCTCAAAGATGTCCTGTTCATGAACTATTCCATGTCCCCATGAGACGAAAGCTTTACTGTGTGCTCCATGAGTCAGAGAGAGGTGCAAGTCAGGGGGATTTGATCGAGACACGAGTGGACTCCTGAGCAAAGGTTATATTCCTCCCCACAGCTACACGTTCTGACAGGTGTGCAATGACGAACAGGAATTTACATGGCTGAGAATTAGAGTAGGATTGTAAGACATAAAGAATGTCCAGGCCATCGGGAGGTTATGAAATGAAATTCTGTCATTTACTCACCCAAGACTTTCATTCATCTTCGGAACACAATTGAAGATCTTTTTGATGAAATATGAGAGCTTTCTGTCCCTCCATAGACAGCTATGCAACTGAAACTTTGATGCTTCAATTGAGTCGATTTAGTCCACATTTTCTGAAGAGACAAGATCGCTTTATGTGATGAACAGATTGAATTTAGGCTTTTATTCACAAATAAACATTGATCAGCAAACATAAACAGAAGCTCAACTGAACCTACTTGACATGCGAGAACAATCCTCTTGCGGAAGCTCAGCTTTATTTGTAACACAAGAATGATCCTCATTGGTTCTCGCATGTCAAGCGAACATGCTTAAGCTTCCGTTGGTACCACAACGGTTGATAAATGTTTATGGGAATAAAAACCTAAATTCAAACTGTTCATCATATAAAGCGATCGTGCTTTAGACTAAACCGCTCAATTCATATGGATTAGTTTTATTTATTAGTTTATATCTTTATGAACTTTTTGAAGTGTCAAAGTTTCAGTTGCGTAGCTGTCAACGGAAGCACGGGCAAAAACTGTATTTTGAATCTGGATTTGAATTTGGATCCCTTTGTTTGAGGCAACGCTCAAACTGAGTTTAAACATCATCATTTATCAGTATTCTTTAACCCTGACCGTGTTATACTCTTGGTTGGACCTCTAGTTAGTTATATATTCAGTATAAATATTCAAATGTTGCTGAGGCTGGTTTGTCCTTGATGGATTTATCCTTGATGAATTTATCCAGTGGAGAGGTACAAATAATAAAAATGTCTAAAATATGTAATTCACTTCTCAACTCAAAGCTCTATTGATTCTGACTGAATCACTGTATTGTTTGATGGCCAGGTTCATTTATTCACTTAAATTGAACATTCTACATCTCTCCTATTAATAATATGGTATTCTTGAATTAACTGATAAATTTAACTGTTTTCTTCCTGCTTTTTTTTCTGGAGAAGGCACCAATCAGAGTCGGATGTATTGATAAATGATTATCTGCTGGAGTGTGAACTGTGCACCATGTGAAACAGTCTGGTCTAGAACTTGTCATGAAGTCATTGAAGCAGATGATGAGGTGTGAAAAAAAATAAATCAATATCGTGTGGGAATAGACTCATCACATGGACCCACACTAAAACCACTCTCATATTCACACACAGACAAATATTTATTAAACACTCAAACTCACTTTATTCACTTCAAGTAGTCTCCTGTAGTTTTTCTTGTACAGCGTTTCATGCATTGTAGCGTGTCTCTCCTCAAGGTTTCACTCAATACTGCTGCATGGTATGAGAGAACAGATATTATTCTCTCTTAAGTGGAAAAAATTATTATAGTTTTGCAAGGACATATTTCTATCACAGCTGTGCACAAACGAGTGCAAAATCAAGCACTTGCATCACAAATTAAAGATTACCAATCACTTCAATGCAAGAGCTCAAACTGAATAATTTGTTTTATTATAACTAGTGCTGTCATATCGATTAATCGCATCCAAAATAAAAGTTTGTGTTTACATGATATATGTGTGTGTACTGTGTATTATTATGTATATTTGAATACATACACATACGTGACCCTGGACCACAAATCCAGTCATAAGGGTCTTTTTATTATTCGATATTTATACATCATCTGAAAGCTGAATAAATAAGTTTTCCATTGATGTATGGTTTGTTAGGGCAATATTTGGCTGAGATACAACTATTTGAAAATCTGGAATATGAGGGTGCAAAAAAATCTAAATATTCAGTAAATCGACTTTAAAGTTGTCCAAATGAAGTCCTTAGCAATGCATATTACTACTAATAATACATTTTGTATATATTTACAGTAGGAAATTTACTAAATATCTTCATGGAACATGATCTTTACTTAATATCCTAATGATTTTTGGCATAAAAGAATAATGGATAATTTTGACCCATACAATGTATTGTTGGCTATTGCCACAAATATACCTTTGCGACTTATGACTGGTTTTGTGGTCCAGGGTCACATGTTATATGTGTAAAGAAAGTTCCTAATGTAAAAAAACATAAATCTTTCCCACAATAATGTACATTATTACTCATATGACAGAGTTAAGGCCGGTTCGCTAGGAAATATTTTGCGTTTCCAGTGCACTGCTTTGAAATAGTTTTTCTGTGTAAAAATGCACCAGAGGGATGTATTTGACTGTTTTAAAAATATAGGGCGGGACTTGATTTTGTCCATCGGGAATTGATTGGGTCATTTTAGTTTGCTGTGATCTCATGTGAGTGACAGGTTTTCTTGCCCTCATGCTAAAAACACATCATGAGAGAAGAGACTTTCAGTTACAAGAATTGCATCTTTTAAAAATGCCTCTCTTTCCTTTACATAGTGTGTTAGTTGGACGGATTCCTAAACGTGCTTCAGCTTTCATTAGCCATTTTCAATGTATGTTGTAATAAATAACACACACACACAATGATATAAATAATACATTTATCCACTGAAGTGTATATGTATGTAGAGGGTTAATAAAAACCTAAACGAGACTGTGTTTGTCCTGAAAGATAGCTTTGGTAAATAAATTAATGATTTAATCATTGGATACAGAAAGCACCTGTTGCCATGCACTATGAATGTGTGTGTCTGTACCCACATCTTTCATTTAAAATCTTAAGCAATCACACAAAGAGCAGGCGGAGGCTGCATCTGCTGACGTACAGCCAGTGGCTGTGAGAGAGTGTGTTTGCTCCTAGCCTCTGAATCACAGAGCATCTCCACAGGAGCATCTCCAACAAACAAGAAACGGAGCATTTTCAAAGACATCTGGAGAACTGCAACATCTGATTCTTCAACTACATCTGCAGCTCTCAGCTTCCTTTATTATTCTTTATTAGCCTGTTCTTTTACTGCTTTAACTCTCTAATTTCCATCTTTCATCTGTTGTCTGTTCTTCCCCCATCTCTATATCTTCACAAATCCTGATGAACGACTCATACCTGCAGTTTCTTAAAGGGCAGAAACCTGCAAACAGCACGTTTTTGCCTCCTAATGGCAGTACTGTGGATCCTCCAGCAGGGGCGCTGTGTGAGCAGGTCCAGATCCAGGCGGAGGTTTTTCTCACCTTGGGTATTGTGAGTCTCCTGGAGAACATCCTTGTCATCTCGGCTGTGGTCAAAAACAAAAACCTTCACTCTCCAATGTACTTTTTCCTGTGCAGCCTGGCTGCTGCAGACATGTTGGTAAGTGTTTCGAACTCTCTGGAGACCATTGTCATTGCAGTACTAAACAGTCGCCTTTTGGTGGCCAGTGACTATTTTGTGCGTTTGATGGACAATGTGTTTGACTCAATGATCTGCATTTCTCTTGTGGCATCCATCTGCAACCTTCTGGCCATTGCCATCGACCGCTACGTCACGATTTTCTATGCCTTACGCTACCACAGCATAGTGACTGTACGCAGAGCGCTGGTCGCCATCGCCGCAATCTGGCTGGTGTGTGTGGTTTGTGGGATCGTCTTTATAGTGTACTCAGAAAGCAAGACCGTGATTGTGTGTCTAATCACAATGTTCTTTGCCATGCTGTTTCTCATGGCAACTCTCTACGTACACATGTTTCTTCTCGCCAGACTTCATGTCCAGAGAATCGCAGCATTACCCCCAGCAGCAGCTGGCGCCGGCAACCCGGCTCCACGTCAACACAGCTGCATGAAGGGAGCCGTGACCATCTCCATCCTCCTCGGAGTGTTTGTGTGTTGCTGGGCGCCCTTTTTCCTCCACCTTATTCTGCTGGTGTCCTGTCCGCACCATCCGCTCTGCCTCTGCTACATGTCTCACTTCACCACGTACCTGGTCCTCATTATGTGCAACTCTGTGATTGACCCCCTCATCTACGCCTGCCGCAGCCTGGAAATGAGGAAGACCTTTAAGGAGATACTCTGCTGTTTTGGCTGCCAGCCTCCACTTTAGACATTAGTAAAGAAGGTCTGATTTGAAACAAGACTGGATGTGTATAGAAATCGTTTACCTTGATGTAAGATGCCAAAGCTTGGTGGTCATAATAATGTTGCACATCCTGAGAGGAACGCTTTAAACCTGGAAAGATCAGGTGCAGAAAAACAGAGCTGGAGGGTAGATTGAATGTGACCTATTGCTTGCTGGAAAGGGCACATACATTATTTGTTACACTCTTAAAAGAAAAGATTACTATACTATATAGAATCTTAAAGGGTTCTGTCAGGCGCTTCATATATAAGGATTCCAATCATGGGATATTTTTACAGATTTAGTTTTAATTAATTTTGTTATAATTAATTTTTAATTTAAATGAAATTCTATGAATTAAACAGCTATACATACTATACCTAGTATGTAAATAAATATAAATACATATTTGAAACTTATTTAATTATAGGTGAGTAAATTATGACATTGATCATGTGACTCTTTGTACAGACGGTTAGATGTCCTTTCATTGAAACCAAGGCACTCTCACGGCGATACATAATATTTTACGTTTTGGCAAGTTGATGGTGAATTTGTATGATCTGCTTAATTTTTCCTAAAAATCATACATTTTTGTACAAATCAAATCGTCAAGAATTTGCCAAAACATAAAATAGTTATGTGTTCTAATGAGGGTTGTGGAAGCACAAGATGCTCTTTGATGGTCTCAATATATGCTGGATCACATGATCATTGAGTTTTAACTTGTGGCATTCATGCGGCTTGAGTGCAAAAGGAGGACAAACCAAATAATAAGAATTATAATAAAGATTTAGAATAAAACATTTAGACCACACAGTACAGTATGTTTAAAATGTGTACATAATATATTTTAGGTATCTGTGACCAGTGTTCAGACCATTCTGTCTG
The DNA here is from genome assembly GCA_039654625.1 of Rhinogobio ventralis. NCBI lineage: Eukaryota > Metazoa > Chordata > Actinopteri > Cypriniformes > Gobionidae > Rhinogobio > Rhinogobio ventralis. Next base: position 21,005,081 of record CM077211.1, read on the forward strand.
ATAACGGTGTGTAAATGCTTGTGTTCAAAATTGCTGAAGTGAAATCTTACTTGCAGTCCTGTAGTGAAACTTGCTTTTAGGACACTAACCCCTGGTTTCACAGGCAAGGCGTAAACCAAGTCTCAGACTAAAATGCATGTTTTACTGAAAGCAATTTACACTGGCATATTTTATAATATGTAAGTGCCATTGTTTTGTCTCAAGATGCACACCAGTAATGTGTTTTTTTTGTTTTTTTTTATAAAAACGTTTATAAAAGATACTTAAATGGCCTAATTGAACTAAGGCCTAATCCTGGCTTAATCTAAGCCCTGTCTATGAAACCAGGCCTAAATAAGTCAGGGAAATTCTTAAACATATAAGTGCATCTGTCCATCTTTGAGGTGTCTCTAACTTTGTTTCTTATCATCGTTTTCAGACAATGTGTGACAGAGTGCTGCCCACACAGGCTCTGACCAAATATTCCTCTTATTCCACTAAACAGGATTATAGTTTAGCTTTTTATGGGTACAAAGTGGTTTAAGTGTAATATTCTGCTTATTTAGCTGACCTTTTTGTATTGAGTCTCACTCCAATGTTGTGCAGACCGGTGATTTTTGAAACCCTGGGTCAGGAAAATGGAGTTAGCCTACATTACAAAAAAAAATAAAACATTTGTTTTAATAAAATCAGTCTATAGGCCTATATAAAAGGAATAAATTACGCAAAATATATTTGACTTAAATAATTAACAGATTAACAAAAAGAAAGGAAAAAGCGTGCGACTGTGCTGCTGAGTTTGGTTCATTTTTGTGAGGTGTATAAATCAGCCTTAACGCTGGTTACTTTCAGTTTCTCATTAAATTATTTCGTTTTGGCTTTATAGTTATAGCCTACTTATATTTTGTAAATTTTTGATCTGTTCTAAATACCGTTAAATTTAAAGGATTTGTTGTGGAGTGAGGGGAACTAAAATAACCTATAGCTATGTTTGTAGTGTTTATAATGTTTATAGTAGCCTACATTATAACATTTTGCGTTATTTACCGGTATTATTTCTGAATGCAATCAAATGCGACTTATACGTGACTTACCTGTTTTTTTTCTCTCTCAAAAACATGAAAATATATATTTGTAGTGTACTTTGAAGCATGCAGCAAACGATTAATTGGTTAAAAAGTCTTGTTGGTTAACGGTTAACCAGTTAATTAGCATCCCATATATAGGCCTAGCTATCAAATTAGTGTAGAATCAACTTTGCATTGCGAACGCATCAAGGATCAAAAGCGGTTGTGTGGAAAAGTGCTGAGCTACATTTTTGTGCCATTTAGTGGTTTAATGGAGAATACAGTAAAATGGCCCATTGTATATAAGTATTCTTATGCTTGGCTTGACTTGTTTGAATGTAAATGGTTGTAGGACTATATATGGGTCACGACAAAAAAAAAAAGAGGGCCGCTCTTAAAGTTTGAAAACCACTGGTTTAGACTGTGCTTGCCACTCTATTAACACATTTATAGCACTCAACTTGTATCTGTGGCCACAAGCTTCAGCAAATGTACAAAATAAAAGGGTTTAGCATAAGCATATAATAGCATGTGATCTTTGTTCCTTCATGTGGGAAATATATATATTATACAAAATGTCCCCAAAGATATTAATACCAGAAATTTTTGATGTTGTGGGGACATTTTTGGTCCCATAATGAAAACGGCTTAAAAATCATACTAAATTATGTTTTTTGAAAATGTAAAAATGCAGAATGTTTTAGGGGTAGGTTAAGAGGCTAGAATGTACAGTTTATATAGTGCACTCTTAAAGGGTTAGCTTACCCAAAAATTAAAATTAGCCCATGATTTACTCACCCTCAAGTCATCCTAGGTGTATATGACATTCTTCTTTCAGATGAATAAAATCAGAGTTATATTAAAAATGTCCTGGCTCTTTCAAGCTTAATAATGTTAGTGAATTGTTGCTTCGTTTTTAAAGTCCATAAAAGTGCATCTATCCATCATATAACTGCTCCACACGGCTCCAGGGGTTTAATACAGGGCTTCTAAAGTGAAGCAATGCGTTTGTGTAAGAAAAATATCCATATTTAAAACTTTATAAAGTAAATTATCTAGTTTCCACCAGATCGTCTTCCGTATTAAACTTACGGAAAAAGTGTAGTGCCTCTCGCAGTTCAAAATGCTTACACCACGTCTGACAACATTGCACACCAGTCAGTTTTTCCGATCTGGCAGAAGCAAGATATTTTACTTTATAAAGTTTTAAATATGGATTTATTTTTTTTTAAACATCGCTTCACTTCAGAAGCCCTTTATTAACCCCCCGGAGCTGTGTTGAGCAGTTATATGATGGATAGATGCACTTTTATGGACTTCAAAAACGAAGCAACAATTCACTGCAATTATAAATCTTGGAAGAGCCAGGACATTTTTATTATAAATCTGATTTTAGAAGACGAATGTCATATACACCTAGGATGAGTTGAGGGTGAGTAAATCATGGGCTAATTTTCATTTTTGGGTGAGCTAACCCTTTAAGAAAAGTGGTTCCAAATTAGGGTTGTAACAATTGCAGAACACTTTTTATAATGTTCCATAAAGAACCATTCTTTAAAAGTTTATAAAACGTTAGTTCCAGTCCTTGATTCTCATTGGTCAGCTGTTTTATTCACAATAAAACATGGCTATGACCGCTTCATCCAAATGTTCTGTGCATCACTGCACAACACCCTTATCAACCACTCTTAGCAACATAAACATATGTTTGTTCTTAATTGATATTGCTCATTGAAGCTTACTGTATTACCGGTATGTAGAAGAGTATTGTGAGAGAGAAATCAAGCAACTGAGTGTAATACCTGCAGATTTAGCATTTTCCTTCAGGTCAGTACTATGTTCATAATAAAAATCCGTTTTGCTGCGACATCTTGTCCTTTTAACAGTTAAGGGGTTTTCCTGTGCCCTGACACTCAGGGTGCGTCTCAATCAGCTCCCTAGTTCATTGACTGATTCCCTGATCAGTGCCCTGACTACTGAACTAGGGAGCTGATTGAGATGCACCCAGTGTTAGTCAAAGCATTTGTCAATTTTGTCTTGTTCCGTGTTCACAGATAAAAGTCTTCGCTACTGAGAGGCTCACTTATAAAAAGTCTTTGCCACCATCTAATGCTGACTTCCGCGTCACGTCGTGCCTAAAACAAAGCCCTTCAGCTGTAACTTATTCACGATACACAGCCTCGTCTCGTACCTTATTGCTTACATATAGGACCTCTTTTTCATTAATATTAGTATTAGTATAGTACTATTATTAATATATATATTTTTACATAAAAAAACAGCATGCTGTGTCAATTACATAGGCCTACTGTTTTTATTGACATGGAAAATTGTGGCAAAAACAACAGTGCTCTAACAGTTATTAGCTGAATACATTAATACACAACAATTGATATTGAACATGATATATGTCCAAGTTCCAGTGAAATATCTTAATCCACCGTGTTTACATCCATCATTATGTGTGTATTCTGAGTGGCAGTTTCTCTCTGCAGATGATGAGGTTATGGTATGTGACAGCATCTGAAATTCATAATTAAGTTTAGAGTTACAGTGTGTCTTTTCCATTTATGTAAAAACAATTGTTTATGAAGGTCAAAATTAGCAAAAATGGACAGTATGTGAGCCCTTTACAATATTAAAAGGAAAAAGTGAGATAAAGTTATGGTATAGCTTTAATGTTTTTGTGACTGGGTGTGTTTATGCATAAAGCAATTTAAATAAATAACAATATGGATAAATGTGATATCTTTGTTACTTACTTAGTGGAGAAGATAAGTATACTTACCTGAACAGAGCTGGTCACATGTTCTGTTAAACTAAAAAGAGAAGAAGACAGGACTGTAGGAAACCAGTTACAATTTCAAAGTTAAAATTTATAGACATTTTAAGAAATAAATAATTTACCTGTTGAGAGTGTTGAGAGTCATTGTAATTGGATGGCTGAGCTCCAGAAAATCAATAATGAAGTGGCTTTGACGGTTACAGATCTTAAAAACAAAAAGGCGGAGATAAAGGACTAAACTCTAACACAAAGAACCATTGCAGCATATAAAGGGTTCTTCAAGACCATAAGGTTCTAAATAAAACTGATATATTTGTAAAGAACCTTTAAAGAACAATCCTTTTTAAAAAATCATTGTTTATAGAAAGAACCCATAAAACATGAAAATCCAACCTCTGTGTGTGTGTGTGTGTGTGTGTGTGGACACTGTATATAGTGAAATATTATGACAACCGACTAGTGAGGAAATTGTACTGGTCCTCACTAGTTAAAAAGGCATATAAATCAGCCAAAACATGTTTTTAGCACATCTTTCGGTTTAGGGGTAGGGGTTGGGTTACACTCTAAAAAAAATGCTGGGTTGTTTCAACCCAAATTTGGGTCAAATATGGACAAACCCAGCCAATGGGTTACATTTTTGTATTGAATTTTTAACCCAACATTTGGGTTTGTCCATATTTGACCCAAAGTGTAGGCCATAGAAAATATCATTAACCTAATATAAAATCAATAGAAGTCTATGCAATGTCCTCACTAATATAGTGAAAAAAACGTGTGTGTGTGTGTGTGTGTGTGATTTTTATTCAGTTCGAAAATCCTCTTCCTTCTCATTCTTCACCACAAATCCTCTGCTTTTAATGCAACATGCTGTTATCATATCACCATCTAACTTGAACTCTAAAGTCATTCTCAGTCACTGCAGAAACTATTCTAGTTTATCTGCTTATAAACTTCAAATGACAATATATGTATATTATTCTTTATGAATAGTAATTAAATCATATAAAAACACTTTTCTTAGTAATTTTTTTTTTCATACAGCAAGTCAGAACTCCGTGTACTATATTGTCCTGAATAAACTCTCAAAGATGAACTATAAAGTGAGTAAAGTGGTCAAAGTCCTTTCATAATGAATGATCGGCTAATGGTTACCTGTATGAATACAGCATAGAATTTATAAAACACTGGAACATATGAAAAACTGAGCAGTGCAATGAGCAGTGTGAACATAGAGTTTGCTATAGGTGGGACTAAAGTGCACTTTTGGAAGAACTACACTGCCAAATCTTAAGACATTTCTGAATGACACACCATAATTTGTTGGACATTAAAGCGTATGTATTTATATACCAAATAAATAGAATGAACTGTGAACATTAATTTGGCAGATACTTTAATCATTAAATGGTATTGCTTGTGCTGAGCTCTACCAGATGAGCTACAAAGATGATGCACTTAAATGTTCAACACCTCAGGATTAATTCACTTTAAAATGAAAATGACCCCCTGATTGACTCACCCTCAAGCCATCCTAGGTGTATATGACTTTCTTCTTTCTGATTAACACAATCGGAGTTATATGAATAAATATCCTGACGCTTACAAGCTTTATAATGGCAGTGAACAGGGCTCACGAGTTTTAAACAAAAAAAAAAAGTGCATCCATCTATTATAAACGTACTCCACACGGCTCCGGGTGGTTAATAGAGGCCTTCTGAAGCAAAGCGCTATGTTTGTGTAAGAAAAATATCAATTTTTAACACATTATAAAGTAAAATATCTAGCTTCCGCCAGACCGTCTTCCACATTCAACTTACGAAGAAAGTATAATGCCTCTCGCAGTTAAAAACGCTTACACTACATCCTACTATCATACATTGTGTAAGTTGCACTTTTTCCGTAAGTTGAATACAGAAGGTGGTATGGTGGAAGCTAGATATTTTACTTTATAATGTGTTAAATATGGATATTTTTCTTACACAAACACAGCGCTTTGCTTCAGAAGGCCTTTATTAACCCCTGTGTGGAGTACTTTTATGATGGACGGATGCACTTTTTTGAGCTTCAAACTCGTGAGCCCCGTTCACTGCCATTATAAAGCTTGGAAACGTCAGGATATATATTAATATAACTCAGATTGTGTTCATCAGAAAGAAAAAAAGCCATATACACCTTGGATGTATTGAGGGTGAGCAAATGGGGTCATTTTCATTTTAAAGTGAACTAATCCTTTAAGGCTACTAATGTACATATTCTATACAAAGAATCCATCGGTAATAATACTGGAAGGAAAAACAAGAACATAATACAGCACGGGAATGTTTATCACTTATCAATGAGGGCCAGTAGCTAATGATGACCTAATTGACGGTGCTGGAGGGAGAGCAGGCTGTATGATTCAGACGATGTCTTGGGAGTTTAGCATGTGTAGGCCTAATTGACATCATTTATGCTCTGATGCAAACCCCAAAGCAAAGTATGACTTATAACCACAGGGGTCAATAATGGCACAAAATCCAGAATTTATTGTTCTGCATATTCTGTGCCTTGAACACACAACACAACCTCCATGGCAGGGGAAGAAGGTCATTGGGTTTCTACCAGTTTATACACTCATCAGTCATTTTACTTGAGTGTACATAAGAAATATCTTCAAAATATCTTCTTCAGCAGAAGAAACAAATTCATACAAGTTTGGAACAATTTGAGGGTGAATAAATGACAGAATTTTCATTTTTGGGTGAACTATCCCTTTAACCAGTCATTGCGTTGCCAAACATTAGCTGTGTTTCAATAGTGTGGTGCATGTAGTGGCAAACAACTGGATTGTGAAAAATTGCATACCTGAATGGAGCCTAAACGAATGTGGGTTTTGCTAAAAACAATAACTGAATAGCTTTATCGCTATAATGGCCACCAACATGAGTGATGTCAAAGGAAAAGGAAAGCTTTCTTTCCTAGCTACTGCAGATCATTTGGAGTATCCACCGATGGACCGTTCACAATAAGGACAGCAACGCACATTAAGAAAGTCCATTTAAATGTATGTCCACACAAGAGGGAGCTATAGAGTCATTTCACATTCACGTCATTAATCGAATGCATTTAAGGCATTGAATTTGCTGCCATCTACTGGCCAACAACTTCTCTCTTTTTGTTGAAAATATTGTCAGATGATACTGATATAGTTTAGATTTAGCTAAGTATGACATTTACAGATACTGGTGCAAAACAGCAAAAAAAAGCTGTCAGTAGAGTGTAGAGGCATTTGTTTCAGAGAGTTATGGCAGCTAAAACCTTGTTTCTGATTTTAATAGATATGGCCTGGGGGGAGAAATCGAGCAGGTGGATTTAGATGGATTGTTCCTGGGTTTTAATGCCCTCAGAAGTGGCATCAATTGAAAGGGAAGGTGCTGGAACATAAAGTTTTCAGGTGTGATTATTTTTTTCTGGAGCAGTATTATAGTGCTATAGATTTGTGAATCTTCTCAGCACATCACATTAAGCGTCTGCTTGTGTAACCCCTCCTGTTCGAACTGCCCGCTCCAAGTGGGACTCGAACTCTGGTCCACCGGCATGAGAGTCAGACAAGGACAAGGCTCTAACAAGGAGGCTAAAGGCTGCAACCTCTAGCATCAGTCGCTAGGGAGTCTCTTGAGATCAGAGGAGTGAGGTTTACTCGCACAGCAACTACTTAGCTGGCCTCCGTTACATTTGGTGTGCAGTGATATCAAGCTGGAACAGACAAACTAATTTAATTATAGGCTACCAGAGGTGATTTTGACTCTGCAATTTTTTTTTTTTTGCTTTACCAACACACACAACAACAACACCCACACAAACAGAATCAAACACATTTATAAATGCTTAATCTAGGTCATTAACCCTGGTCTATTAAATACGGATACAGATGTATTAATATAATTTATTTAAATACTGTAAGAAGCAGTGTTGTTATTAATTAAATCTATTACAAATTGTTTTCATAAATTAAAATAAAATGACTAAAACTGAAATAAAATAAATGTAAATAGAAATATATTTTTAAAATTTTTTTGACAAAATATATAAAAATAATAAAAATGAAATCACTAAAACAAACTAAAATTAAAATGAAAACTGAAATTATAAAAATAAGAGCTAATTCAAAATATTAATAAATACTATAATACACATAATTCTAAAATAACAGTTTGGAGGGGTTTTCTCCATTTACAGTGTATAAATGTAGATCAATTATGTGTGATAACACTTTTCACTCTTAGTTCACCCAGAAATGTTAAAAAGTTCTTCAATTATTTACTCACCCTCCCTTTTCATTTTAAATAAATAAGTCTTTTTGTATTCATTATTTAATTAAAGAGTGAATAATGACTAGAATTCAGCCATTCAGAAGTCTTATACAGGAAAACTGCCCACTATGGTGCTTTTCACTTTTTGGAGTCTGATAGAACTCTGCTCTTTTATACCTAAACACTGTACGGGTTTGGATATATGTCGAGTAAATAATTGTCATTTCTGGAAATGAATATAATGGATATAAATCACAGATCAGTTAGAGCAACAGTATACGGTTTCAGCATGACTGTCGTATTAACTGTATTATTCACAGACAAATTCACAGATTAATTATTAAAATGATAAATGACTAAATCATCTAATGGTCTTTTCACAGGTTTGCAGAACATAAGCAAAGTCTATATAGATGACATGGAAACAAACAGAAGGTGATGGTGGTTGATCTTAAGTACGTCTTCTTCTAAGTTCTCTGAGCTCATTGAAAACCTGAAAATAGAAACATCTAATTACTTGTATAGCTTAGAAATAATTTTTCACATTAACAGCTAAAGGATCAGGCTTCCAAAGTCAATTCTTGCTATATTGATTCAGCACAGTACTTGGACCCTTAGTGCTTTGTCTGTTTGGATAAATCTGCTGCAATCTTACTTCATTACTTCTAATAATTCAAATAAAATGCAAAAAGAGAAATACTTACCCATATGCACACAGCACTGAGGACAAGTTTACTCACAGCTAGTCCTACACAACCCCAAAAGACAAAGAGCTCTGAATCATTATCCACACGAGTCAATGGGATGCTATTGTTTGCCCACGACGTATTAATTAAATTAGTGGTGGAGAAATCAAAGATAATGGGTGAAGGTGTTGACACACAATCTGGGGAGACAAATAAATCTATATTATCTCAAGAGAAATGATCTGCACACAAATGACTGAAAGAACAACATAGTTAAACAATATTGTTTGTCTGCATTTTGAAACTGAAAAGCCATAGATACTGGAAACTTGCTGAAACTGTGTGTTATGTGTATTTTTGTGTAGTTGGCCAAAACACCATTTCAAAAGAGTATTAAACATCAATCAAAATACAGCATGTATGACATTATGCAAAAATATTAATTTGTTCATTTTCACAATTGTTAATTAATAGTGAAATACCTGAGATATTTAGTCTAAACTGCGTTTGACAATTCATTCCTCCTGCCTTGGCTCTAATTAAACACTTGTAGATCCCAGAATCTGAAGGAGCAACTTTCCTTAAGACCAAAGATGTGTTTTTAACCAGTGACACAGAATCATTGTGCTTATCAGTTTGGATGACATTCTCTAACTTTTTGAGGATTGTCATTGTAGATTTGCCACTGCTGTTATTGTAGACCTTTTAAAAAGAGAGAAAAAGAACATAGTGAGTATATATAATTTTTTTGAATTTATTTTATTAATAGCCTAATACTTAGTGTGTAAATAACGTAGTGGTGGTATGTTATTTTACTGCAATAGGCCTACATGTTATTGTCTGAAGAAATTGAAAACACACAAAAAAAAATTATTTATTATTATTATTTATTTATGAGTAAAAATGTGAATATAGAATTAAGAGGAATGGGTGTAAAGGAAATGTGTGTCAGCAGCATGTTTCCTGCTTAAAGCCGCAGACATTAAAGGCAGTTCGAACAGAACACATTTCACTAAACTGCTTTTCCATTTATGTTGTCATGCGTGTGCAAAATTAGAAGATACACAAGCTTAACTATAAAACCAAATAGGCCTATACTAGCATTTTGGTTCAAGCCATGCAGTCAGACACGTGAACTACATGCGAGGTGTTCATCAAATCAACATCACCAGATGTTTGAGAAAGTATACTTGTAAATATGATATGATATATGGACATGACTCACCTTGTACCATGTAACAGAGGTGTAGTTCTTGCAGTTTTGAAGGGCAGTACAAGGCAAAATGATGTCACCTCTGCAATCTGCAGTGATGATGGTGAGTTCATCGTTGCCAACTACTATACTAAGGCTCAGCGCTATAACAGACATTACAGATCAAAATCACTACTGGAAAATAGTCAACAGGACAAAGAGCCTGACGTAGCCTATCTACACTTTAGTTGCTTGGTTTTTGGTTTAACCTACAGATAGGATACAGATATTGTAATACACACCTGTTGTTACATGATGGAGTTATTGCATAAACTGATTGTTGCCATTTACTGCTTTTAACTTAAAGCAAATATTAGAATTTTAAGGGCATTTTACACCCTTTACAATTAACTAAAAGCTGTGAGTAAAATAACGAGTAGATTAAAGAAGGCGAAATCTTACTCACCAAACACTATCAAGCGAATCATCATCGTGTGATGAAATGCGTGATGTCCACAGTTCCTCTAAAGTTGGCTGCTTCCCACAGTTCTTAAGAATCACATTTTCAGAAAGCCAAAACCCATGGCAATGCTGTCTTTGTCTTTGGTTTCGTCACCCCTTTAGGATCATTTTAACCATGTTGTTTGTCAGTGCAAAGTATGTAAAAAAAAAAAAAAACACTTGTAAATTGTTTTGACGTCACATGCATTTTTTAAGGAAGCTGAACATTTCATATAGGCTACTTGTACAGTAACAGTAAACACAGGACAGTTGTGGAATTCAGATTTACAGAATTATTAAAAGTAGGCCAAGTAATAATGGTAACACTTTACAATACGGGTGCACTAATATGCATTAATTCATGCTTAACTAATGCACAGATAATCATGAGTTAATGTATGACTCATGAAGAACTAAACCATTTATTAATGATTACTGCATCAGCAACTAATGAAGATTATATATGATTAATAGATTAAGTAATCCTTAAATTGTTATTAGTTAAATGTGTCATATTGTATTAATTCCCTAACATATTATATTAACTAATAGTGTAAATCCATATGTTAATTACTACAATGGGTCAAAGCCATGCTTTATTGCAGTCATACATTAACTCATGATTATCTGTGCATTAGTTAAGCAGGAATTAATGCATAGTAGTGCACCTGTATTGTAAAGTGTTACCATAATAATTTTTGAAATAACCCCAGTCGCTAATGTATATTTTGCCTTCTTTGAGCAGTGCGGGGCAATCTCGATCACGCGACCATTATTGACCCTCTATGGTACGCAATATGATATCAATGAGGAAAAAAATATTTGTGGTGTTTTTCCTGCTTAAAATTGGACACTACAACAATATCAATAATAAAAAAAAAAATGTATTTGTTTTTTTTTTTAAGTTTGTTGCATCAAGGCAACATTGTACCATAACGGACAAATTGAAACATTTGGCATTTTCATGTAAAATGAAACAACTAGAACAAACACATTTATCCAGTTTTTACATTGGCAACATTGTAACCTACCATCGTTGAACAAGTATTATCAAACCATCATATTAAGTTATCATTTCCATCTTCATCCTCATCTCCATCTTTTAATCTCACCCTCACTCTCTCCCTGCCGGATTGTCACTATGCCCTCATCTTCCTCTTCACAGTATGACACCTCATCCTCACCCTCATCAACTGGCAGTTGTGTTTTATACTTTTTTTGTGTGTGTGTATGTGCAGATCATAATATGTGCAGTTATAGTGTGTGAATTACTATTCTTATAAGTGCATTACAAAATCATGCAAAAAATTCTAATACTTTGTATCCAACCTAGTATGTCTGGTATGGCCTTATGCGATTCCATTATGGTATAATGTTGCCTTGAGGCAACACAGAGTTTTTTTGTTGTTTACTTTAAAACATTTGATTTTCCTGTTTAACACTGTGAAGCTGCTTTGAAACAATCTGCATTGTAAAAAGCGCTATATAAATAAAGTTGACTTGATGATGGCCTATATAATGTAAAGTTCTTGAAAATACTTCTTTACTTACCAGTGGGTGACTCATATTTCTGTGGGTGATTTAACTGAAAGCAAATTAGTGAAAAATGCACTTTTCATTGGAGAAAGTATGGAGCCATGTGACCTGTGCACGTGCTGAACCAGGACACAAAAGAGGTGTGTTCGACATCGGCTGCGGCTGAATGATGCAACCGATCGGCGACAGTTGCCGCGTGCAGGCGGGGAGGAGCTGCAAACGGAGACGTGAAGTCGGACACTTTCTGCTTCCCGTAGTGACGCTCGCGCTATATTAGCATACTTTATCACAGCTGAAGTTAAATAAATGCAATATTTGTCAGATACACAGATGTTTCAGAAGACATTTTCATTCAATACTTTATGTACTGCTTAATGCAGCGTTTGTATTAGAATAAAGTTCAACATATAAGCCTACACTATCAATGAAGTGGGGTCTACGTGTTTTATCAGTTTTATTTTGATAAACATGACAATATACCATCGCGATTACATGAAAAGAGGTTTTACTGTTATAAAAAAATATTTGTGAGCATTAGTGGAACTGAAGGTTTTAGAATAAACACGAAACGCACGTGATCGCTGTCATGCGGTGAATCCGGCCAATTGTGGAACAGCTGTGTCGTCATCAGAGCTTGTGCAGACGCTCTGGAGAAGCTGCGCAAAATGCAACAGCTGGCTGCTCTTGAATCGCTCTGTTTGGATGGCACACGTCACAGTCACGTGGCGTCGGCGCTGTCTCAAGTCGGGGTGCTTCTCAAATGGAAGGCTGCATCCTACGCAGCCCCGCACATGACATGCAGGAAAAAATAGTAGGCTAAATCGTGCGCACAATTTACTAATTCGTTCCCGTGATTTGCTAATTGTGCGCATGATTTATAAATTCGAGGTTACGAATTAGGAAATCATGTGGACGGTTTAGCAAGTCGAGAGAACTAAGTAGTAAAGCGTCTGCACGATTTAGCAAATCGAGGGAACGAAATAGTAAATTGTGCTCATCGAGGGAACGAATTAGTAAACCGTGCGCACAATTAACTTTTTTTTTCTTGCATGTCATGTGCGGGGATCTGTAGCATCCTACCGAGATTGCGTCCTTCCTAGTCCAGTCCTTCTGAGGCGTGTAGGCTAGTGTCCTCCTCAGCAATTAAACGCTAGAATGAAATGGTCTAGTAAGTGCGCATGACTACATCACGCACGTTCCCGCCCCCGCGGTCACAAAGCAAAATTACTATTAAAACTTAATTTTGGAAAAATACTTTATTACAAATCTATATTAACTGGCTTTCTATGAATGCAATACAGTGAATGGCAGCCATCTGCCGTCTCCCAGTGGCTAACATTATTGTCAGTTTAGTGTTAGTGAGTAATCTACAGCAAAACAAATGATAAAACGTATGTTGTAATGTGTGCAAAGGATTGTGGGTGATTTAAGGCCGCGAAGGATACATCTGATGCGTCCTTCAAAACAGGCCGAATGAAGGACGTGAAACGAAGGCTGCCTTTCAAGGATCCTTCAAATTGAGATGGCCTTCGGCTACGTTTGATAATGTGGCAGCTGAGATATGCAGCCTTTGTAGTCTGAGAAGAAACACCCTCAGAAAAAATTTCTAACCGGCATGCACTGCTCCCAGTCAGCCGCCGATCGGTCTGTGCAGTGCTGTATGAAGTCGAACAAGCCTAATATGGACCCCTGTGGGTCATGTGACCACTTTTTTGCACTTTTTAATTGATTAGTATTTGAGTTCTTCTTCCCTCCCTGAGAGAGGTTTGACCAATAAATTGGTATTTCATTTTATTCAAAATAAACTAAAATAGACTATGTTGCTTGGAGGCAACACCATTCCATAGAGGGTTAAACAGAGCTGCGTGATCCACTGAGAAGCGTTTGAATTCAGCAGAATTTTCTACCTCTACTATAATGACTCTGTGATTTAAACTAGTTTAAAGCCAGATGAAACAGCGCTGACATTCTCAACATATTGATGCGAAAAACATTATTCTAAGAACAAACTAGTTAGAAGACATTTCACTCCACAACTCATGAATTTACTGTAGCCTATAAACCAACTGTTTTGGCAGAAATGTTGTATAATATAGGGTAGACTGAGTCCATTTGGGACATGTGTACAGTTGAAACACCTTAAATAACTTGGTGCACAGGAAGCCTGAGCCGTGATTTTTGCTCAGCACATGCATATTAGCGTTCTCTTTGATCTTGGGAATTTGATTGTGCGTCTCTCCAGGTTTTTACTTCACCATGTCCCTTCCAGAATGGATAGCTTATTATCCTTTTATGACTGTTACACTTAACTTATACAATTGCAAACGTTATTCTGTGCTCTAAAAAATGACATTTTATGACATTGTGTCATGCAAGGTCTTTGCATAATCTAGAGAAATGTGCAAGTAGGTCAGCGGGGGACGGTTGAGACACAATATAGAATGTACTTCTGGTGGCCATAGCTACATATGTCACCACTGTGAGTGACCACTGAACGGTAGGTGTTTTTCTCTTTTTGTTGTATTAACTGAATCTGACTGAAATAAAGGTAATTAATGAAATTCAATTAAAACTTTCCCAGTTGCCGTTTTTAAAAGTGAGTTACATTTGCAATAAATGGTTAGCCAGCTTTTGAGCATTAAGAATGGGTGTCTCAACTGTACCATGGTACTGTTTCAACTGTACCCTATGGGTACAGCTGAGACAAAAATCCACCTTATGTTTATGAGCTTATTGTGGAAAATAAAAACTACTTATGGATATTATTATTATTATGTATGATATTTTAGTACACAAGCAAAGGAAATATGAAAAATCTATTTGTTTCAGCATCTAGTTTTTTTGAAATTATGAAAAAAGCAAAAAATGTCTATGTACTCATTCTACCACATGCTGGAGTTATTGCATAAACTGATTGTTGCCATTTTACTGTTTGTTTTTACTGATTGTTTGCTTTTAACTTGTAACAAGTATTAGTATTTTAGGGGCATTTTACACCCTTTACAATGATTTAAAAGTTGTGAGTAAAATAACAAGTAGATTAAAGAAAGCGAAATCTTACCCAACTCTAGGCTATCAAGCGAATCATCATCGTATGAAATGCGGTTCCTCTGAAGTTGGCTGCCTCCCTCAGTTCGTAAGAATCACATTTTCTGAGAAACATTTTCTCCTCAGAAACATTGTGTGGGTTTGGCAATGCTGTCTTGCGGTTTTGTCACCTGTTCAGGATAATCTTAAATTCGTTGTTTCATTGCAATGTAACTCAAATAATAAAAAATAAAAAAAATTGTAAATTGTTTTAATATCAAATAGCCTAAATTTTTTCAAGGAAGCTGAACATTTCCCCCTCATACTGTACAGTAGCCTAACAGTAAACACAGGTGGACAATATGTAGTTGTGGAATTCAGATTTACAGAATTATGAAAGTAACACTGTCCTTCAGCGACACCAGTTGGTAAAGTATATTTTGCCTGTGTTTGCAGTGTTTACTAAGAATGCATGGTCACAGAAAGTTACAATTAATAATAATTGCTTAAATCAGTTAGCATTAACAAAAAAACAAGAAAAAAATGCTAATTTATTGATGTATTCACATTGGTTTAACAAATACATTTATAGTGTTCTTTTTAAATAAACATGTTGTTATTACTTTAGGTATTATGTAGCCTATCTACAAAAATATAACATCTAGTTTCTTGTTGATATGTAAGATGTTGTTCCAGTTGTCTCCAGCGTGGTGCCACTACAGTTACCCAACTCTTTTTGATTGCGAGCTGTCATTTGCGTTGAACTGAAAATACTGCAAATAATTACAGTAGGCCTATATGTTTTTGTTTAGAAGCTATGGCAGGTTTTTTTATACTAAATGTTTGGGCTACTGTTTTTCATAACAAATACCATAGGTTTATAGAGAACATAGATATTTATTTGTACTGTAGTAGTGAAGAGCCATGCATGGTTTTACCTGGGTTACCATGATCTACAAATGTATGATACTAAGGAAGAACAAATGGTAAATTGTAATGAGTAAATAAAAAACAGAAGCAAGGGCTGTCCAGTCCCAACTCAGTATTTAAATATTTCAAAATTACAGATGTAGCCAATTTAAACAAATTTACATTTGCATCATAACTTAAACTAAGTGCTTTACTGTCCCTTCAATGAGACAAAATCAAACACTTATTGTTGCCACTGTGGCAAATAACTCTTAAAATTGTGTGGCAGTTAAATATTCATGAAAAGTGTGATTATGTGTGTGTGTGATTTTCAGAGAGAAAATTATAAATGTACATATTTCAGTATATATTTTTATCATTTTTTAGGAATGGTTGTTAAACAAAAAATAATTTAAAATGCTTGTAAAACTGAACCAGGATATCAGTATGTTTTATTATTTTGCATATGATGGTGATTAAAAGTAAAGTAAAAGTAAAAAAGCATCACCATGTTATATATATAATAAATGAAATATTGTTGAGTATAGCAAACAAGTAGCCCTCTAGATTATTTTAGCCCTTGCGGTAGCCCTCACTCACAAAAAGGTTGGAGACCCCTGTGTTGCTCCATTAAACCAGCAAATGTTTTGACAAAAGCCAAATTAATTTTCATAGGGGAAAAAACTGTTAGGCTTTCATCATAATTGTATGTCATCATTTATATCATCAGTTAAATGCTTTCATCAGTTTGCACAAGTTTTTTCATAATATTAACTTTCTTAATCATTTTGAGGTTCAGAAACATGATAACAGCACAAGCCATCAGACTCAGCACACATACGGCGACTATGATGAATCGATGATTGGCAAACAGTGTGTCTTTCTTGCTGCTTACCACTTGCAGTTGAGGCTTTATGCAGTCTAAGCACAAAAACAAACACACACAACATGTTTAATTTTTAGTTAACAACACATCTGTCATTTAAAGGGATAGTTCACCCAAAAAGGAACATTCTGTCATAAATTACTCATCCTCATGTCATTCCAAACCCGTAAGACACATTTTAACATTGATCATCGGACATAAACAGAAGCTAAACCGAACCTGCTTGACCCACGAGAACAAACCTCATTGGTTCTTGCAGAAGCTCAAACGTGCTGCGTAACACACGAGAATGAACTTAGTTGGTTCTTGCAGAAGCTTAAACATGCTGCATAGCACACGGGAATGAACCTCATTGGTTCTTGCAGAAGCTCAAACGTGCTGTGTAACGCACAAGAATGAACCTCATTGGTTCTTGCAGAAGCTCAAACGTACTCGCACGTCAAGCAACAAAACGTTGCAAAAAGTTTTTTTTTTTTAAACGGAAACGGTGGTGCGTTGAACACCCTGTTCTGATGACGCAAGACTTGCAACTATGGCAGCTGAGAAGGCCATTCTTTGTTTTACTGTTTTAATACCTTGCATTTTTATGTAAAGCACTTGATTACCATTGTACATGAAATTTGGTATATAAATAAACTTGCCTTGCAATGAAGCTAAAAATATAAACAGCTACATCATCATGTTGATATGCTATATTTTTACTATAAAACTCTTACGACAAACATGTCTTCTAATATCTTCAATTGTTGCGTATACCAAGCTGCAGCGGACACATTTGTAAACGACTTTACTTGGACCCATTGTGCGAGCTGTTTCTTTAATACCGCGTGGTTTATATACATGTTGCTGCTGATTGGGCTGACATTTTTGACACACCCACCAAAGAAGAGAAAACGTATCTCAAACCCCGTTGCACACCGTTTCCAGGAGACATGTCGTTCAACCCGGAAACCGTAGCAAAACATTGCACACCAGTTTGAGCTTGAACGTGCCGCGGATGTGTGCGTTGATGAATAAAAGCCTAAATTAAATCTGTTCATCATATAAAGCGATCTTGTCTCTTCAGAAAATTTGGACTAAACCGCTCAATTAATATGGATTCGTTTTACGATCTCTTTATGACCTTTTTGAATCGTCTAAGTTGTAGTTGCGTAGCTGCCAATGGAGCGACATAAATCTCTTAAATTTCATCAAAAATCTTAATTTGTGTTCCGAAGGTTTGGAACGACATGAGGGTAAGTAAATAATGACAGAATTTTCATTTTGGGGTGAACTATCCCTTTAAGTGGGTTTTTCATTCCAAACACAAACTGTGAAATTGAAACAAATGTATCATGCATGTCAGCTTAACATAAGGGAAGTGTTTTTATGGTTGGCCTACTTCTCCTATAATACTTCTCCTAAAACAACGTTACAGACGGAGTCTTTAAGTCACCATGAACTCAAAATTAACCATTCTTCTTTATGGAATATTGCAGTAGGCTATGTATGTACTGATTTATCCATGCACATTTCTATTTGTTTTGTGTGCCCTCGTAATCTTTAATCAAAATAACTTCCCCTCCCCTTCTCACCTGCTGTATAATACTCTGTATTTCCTTCCTGAATGTAATGACCCAGTGGAGGCCACAATGTGCATCTGTAAACACCACAGTCTTCTTCAGCAGTACCAGGGACCAGGAGAGAGTTGTCCTCCCCCACCTCATAGGAATGATTTGCAAACTTAAAGAGTGTTGTAGTGTTTTTTAGCAGATCCTTCAAAACAAGTCCAGTCAGCACACCAGAAGAACCCTTTTCAACCTGTAAAACAAGTTTGCTTTTATAACACATTGTCCCAGGAAACCAGGAAAGATATCTCTCCTTTTGTATATCAAAGGAGATAAACTAAATGTATTAAGGCACAAACCTTGTACCAGGTGATTCTCCTGTACTTTACAGCTTGTTCAATGTTAGCTCGACATGGTATTTCAATCCAGCGGGGCTCATCAATTGACATTGAGAAGTAAACCAGATGGACTGAAGGATTGAAATTATAACATCATATATATATATATATATATATATATATATATATATATATATATATATATATATATATATATATATATATATATATATATATATTATAGGTTGTAGTCGATGTATACACAATCACTACAGACAAACGCGGAAACTTGCTCATGTAAACAGACAGGTTACTTTCACTTTAGAATTTACTTGTTCTTTTACGTGTTTCTCTTTTTGCAATACATTACGGTGTGCATGTAAGAATAAATGTATTTTCTACTTACACATTAAAAAATAGATGTGCAGCATGATCGTTGTTTTGTGTCGATTTCTCCTTTCTGCAGAACTGCAGAATATTTCACACAAACGGAAATGACGATATGCTATCTTACTGGCCGAATAACAACAAACACAAAGCATTTGAAATATTTTCAAATTTTATTTTTTTCATAATTTGTATTATTTACATTTTTTTAATTAATTGTATTTGTTATATTTGTAAAATGTTCAGTACATAGTACATAGTGTGAATGAACATCTCCGTAGCCTATGCATAGTATGCATAATTGTAACAGTAAAAAAACATAAATAGGTCTACAAACAGGATGTCGCCATACAAACAAAGGGGTAAATACGTAACACTTATTTTTTATGTACTTTTTTTTAATGATCCCAAACCTTGTGATATAGAATAGCCTATTTGTGTTTCTTACTTTCATTTTCATTTCTGTGTGTCAGTCTCAGTTCGACTTTATACTACCATGGTATAATGGTGAAACTTTAAAACTGGTAGGCTATAATACTTGACAAAGAATTTCAGTGAAAGTACCAGAATTAGATTAGAACTGAACTGAATTTTGTCAGCAATTTTTTAAGAATATTAATCCATCCATAAAATGATGGATATGTGAATATTTATACAAATAAATATTGTACTGCCTACTCGTGTATCCATATATTATCAACAGTATTTATAATTTATTCATATATAAGAAAATATATTTACCCTTGAGATCCATAAAGTAGGTTACATAATTTTGCTACTGACATACAATTAAAACAATGTATGGAAAAAATGGAAAAACAAACAAAATGCAACAGTGTGCCACAGGTGGCTCAGGCCTAATGAATTGCAACCAGCCATGACTCTCCTCTCCCTCAACAGCCATAAAACAGCCCTCATATAGGCCATCCCTCCTCCCCTAGGAATAAACCATCTATAAAAAGTTAAGAATAGCAAAACCACACAGAAATGAAACAAACACCATCAACCCAACCTAATGGTGCCAACAACCTTGTAAATGTTTACACTGTTTTAGCTTGGCTAATGGACCCCATCGGCTTTTTTGTGAATCTCAGTCTTTCCAGCTTGAACTTGTTCCAGTCTTGCTTCCCCTCACTTCCTGTTTTCTTCTTGCCGTGCTAAATATGACTCGATCACACACCTGTGAAAGGAAATTTTATATCAGCAAGGCTTCAGAAGCACTGAAACACACACAAAAAACACTTGTTTGCTGTACACCCTGTCACATAGCAGCTTTTAGACATTGTTCTGCTTTTTGTTATAAGTCAGAAATGACAAGGAGGCCGCTTCACGCAATACAAAGTCAATGGAGAGTGTTGGATTGTCAGCCCCTCAACCCCCCCCCCCCCCCCCCCCCCCGGTGTGGGCGTGGCCTAAATGCCCTCTGTCTATAACATCACCATAGGGTTCTGCAGAAAAAAAAGACATTACTTCCTGTGATAGATAAACCGCACAAAGTAAAGTGCGTATATGTAAGTGAGGGGGATACATGTGAAGGGAGGGGAACTGACTTATGGGCCTCACCATCTCTGTTTCCTGTTGTGCAACAGTTTCTGAAGAAGTTAAATGCAAGGTAAAAGGTGTCTGTTGGCTGCATGCTATATAACCACAATAACTGAGAATCAGACCAGAAACACAGTGCAGGGTTGTGGCCTAAAAGATTTAAGTGACAATTTAGTCAGCATTTAGAAGTTGACTACAGCATATAGATGGCCTCAAAATGACAAAGCTACATTTTTTAACATGGTTAAAAATGTCAGACTTTATGCTTGTTTCACTTCCCACACCACACATAATACAACGGAAATAGATCTATTGGCTATTAATGGAAATGCTACTTCATTTTGTAATGTGACTTTATTTCTCACAAGTGTGGCTTTATATTTTGAAATGTGACATGTATACATTACCTTTCAAAAGATTGGGGACGGTAAGATTTAAAAATACATGCTCACCAAGGCTGCATTTATTTGATTAAAATACAATAAAACAGTAATATTGTGAAATATTATTACAATAAAAAAGTTTTCTATTTATTTCTGAGATGGCAAAGCTTTTCAGCAGCCATTACTCCAGTCTTCAGTGTCACATAATCCTTCAGAAATCAAGAAACGTTTCTTATTATTATCAACATAAAAAAAAAACCTAAGCTTTTGAACGATATAGTTAAAAAATTATCCGATATCAAGTGGGCAAGCATTCATTTAATGCCATTGTTTAAATGCGACGTGCAGTGCTGTTTGTGCGTTTCCTGGAAATCTTTGTGGGGAATGTGAAATAAAGGTCATTTCATTGACTGATATTATACTCACCCCCACAGTTACAATGCAAAGGATGATTTTTCCTATGCTGAAGAGAGAAAGGCCGAGTACAGCCCAGAAAACAGTTAATTCTTCTACAGCAGGACAAGGATCGGTAGGGATCGTGGCGGAGGGATAAACTGTGCTCACATGCAAACAATCTGAAAATGAAGAGAAACATTATTTGTTTTATACTTAGTTTTCTGAGATGTCGCATGCAATCACAAATTTAATAAGAAGAGGTTTGGTTTTGGTGACACCAACATAAACATAATAGTACTGTCAAATAGATTGGAAAACTAATTCGATTGAATGGGGTCTAAATTACCTGAGATATTCAGACTAATGAAAGATTCATCATTTTGACCCCCAACATCTGCAGCCAGGTAGCATTTATATACTCCAGAGTCTGAAGGCTGCACGTTATGTAACTCCAAGGCCGCTTTCTCTCCCAGAGAAACAGATGTAAAGTTATAGTGTGTATACTCTCCATTTTTTTTCTTGATGATAGGCATACGCTAGGAAAGAAAGAAGCGGCTGTGTTAGGGGATTTTGTTGTGGTGTGGTGTTTTCTGCCAGATGATATGCCACTGAGGTGCAGAGGCTGCCACTTTATATGTATCTTTCTTTTTTTACTTAACTCTTTCCCTGCCATTGACGTCATTTATGAGAAAACGCTTCCCTGCCATTGACGAGTTTTTAAAGCTTTCCATGTTTTCACTGTTATATGGTAGGGGGCACTATTACGCTTCTCCTGAACGAGTACATTATCTCCAGATCAAAACACAGGAAAAGAAGAATATAAATCAAAACTGCCTAATGTTACTGAATGAAATGTCGACCTAAAAAGTGCTATAGGACTGTGAAAGCTTTGGAGGTGTTGATGGACTCGATCTACTCCATCTGTGTTTTGATCATCAATCTGAATCCGATCCAGATGTAGTCTTTGGGCCATTATAGGCCATCCCTCCTCCCCTTGGAATAAACCATCTATAAAAAGTAATTAAGAATAGCGAAACCACACAGAAATGAAACAAACACTATCAACCCAACCTAATGGTGTCAACAACCTTGTAAATGTTTACAGGCTTGGATCGATCTAAATCCGATCCAGATGTAGTCTTTGGGTGTGTTCACACTTGGCATGTTTGGTTCGAACGAACCCTGGTGCGATTGCTCTGTTAGTGCGGTTCATTTGAATAAGTTTGAACGCTGCCATCCAAACCCTGGTGTGCACCAAGCAAGTGGAGCGAGACCGCTGAAAACATGGGTCTCGGTCCGCTTCCAAGCGAACTCTGGTGCAGTTCGAATGACATATGAACACACGGACCAAAGACATGTAAACGAACCAAAAACAGGAAGATGAGACCATAAAAGGACATAATGCTCACGCATATTTTTTCTCGTCATAGTCATGATGTTGCCCATATC
The DNA here is from genome assembly GCA_039654625.1 of Rhinogobio ventralis. Lineage (NCBI taxonomy): Eukaryota > Metazoa > Chordata > Actinopteri > Cypriniformes > Gobionidae > Rhinogobio > Rhinogobio ventralis. Next base: position 21,027,983 of record CM077211.1, read on the forward strand.
AGTTTGGTACAGGCATCAGAACCGCGTCACTTCGTAGCAGATCGTTTGTGTGTGTGAAAACGCTGGCGGTGGCTAGCACCTTTTTAAAAAAAATAAAAAAAAACTGACAAAAGTACACAAGCATTTTAATAATGTCAAGCAAAGTAAGTCATGAAGGTAACTCACCTCTGTTTTGTACCACATGACGTAACGGTACTTTTTTGTTCGGTCAGTAGCTTTACAAGGTAGTCTGATGACATCGTTACAGTTTCCCTCAATGGAGTCCATGCTGTCTGATATCCCACAGTGCAATGCTACCATTGCAAACAGCAACAATGCTGCAAAGAGTGAGCAATACATAATGGAGAGTATCTAAACATCAAACTAGATGTTAGTATTAATCACGATGTACTTACAATTCACATCAGCATAAAAAAGTTCCATTTTGGTAGTAATGGGGTCCTTGTTTGAACGTATAAAACAACTTACTACGCTATGCATTCAGTGCTTAGACATTTCCTAATAGCCATCTTTAGAATTTTGTATTTGAACTTCCGTTTTTGCGGTAGCTCTGTATATTTCTATAGCATTGCTTTCGAAGTGTAATTAGCTGGTGAAGTGGATTTACTTATAGTTAATGAAAGTTATCATGAGCATTGTAATTTTTGAAGCGGATGTCATAACAAATGTCAGTAAACCGAGATGATTTTAAGATGAGCGGTTCATTCATAAATCCGTAAGATCTTACCTTCATGCTGTGGAAATACAAACCGGATGACAGAACACAACGAGCGGAGCATTGAAAAGGAGTGGGGCTACATATTTTTTTCACTTCATGAGGTCTTTTAAGGTGCACTGTTTAAATTTTAGTGGCATCTAGCGGTGATGTTGCGAATTGCAACCGCCCACCGATCGCCCCTCCCTTTCGAAGCACATAGAGAAGCTACGGTGGCCGACACAGGACAAAGATGTTGTCGTCTGAGAACGCAGAGAGTAGCTAGTGCTCTGCAGAGCAGTTTGTTCGTTTAGGGCTACTGTAGAAACATGCCGGCGCAAAATGGTGACTTCACTGTAAGGGGACCCGCAGCGTATGTAAATAGAAATGGCTTATTCTAAGGTAATAAAAACATAACGGTTCATTATGTAAGGTCTTTATACACCACTGAAAACATAGTTATGTATATTATATTGCATTTCTTTCAATAGAGCCTCATACATATTACACACTGCACCTTTAACATGGTTAACTGTTTAAAAACTTCCGATTTCATGCTTGTTCAACGAGATAGATCTACTGGCTTTATAATCTTTTTATGTAATAAACAAATGATACCTCATTTTCTCATAATTCATTTTTCTCACAAATTTGGCTTTATATATTAAAACGTGACTTCCATATATATACATACACTCATCTAAAGGATTATTAGGAACACCTGTTCAATTTCTCATTAATGCAATTATCTAATCAACCAATCACATGGCAGTTGCTTCAATGCATTTAGGGGTGTGGTCCTGGTCAAGACAATCTCCTGAACTCCAAACTGAATGTCAGAATGGGAAAGAAAAGTGATTTAAGCAATTTTGAGCGTGGCATGGTTGTTGGTGCCAGACGGGCCGTTCTGAGTATTTCACAATCTGCTCAGTTACTGGGATTTTCACGCACAACCATTTCTAGAGTTTACAAAGAATGGTGTGAAAAGGGAAAAACATCCAGTATGCGGCAGTCCTGTGGGCGAAAATGCCTTGTTGATGCTAGAGGTCAGAGGAGAATGGGGCGACTGATTCAAGCTGATAGAAGAGCAACTTTGACTGAAATAACCACTCGTTACAACCGAGGTATGCAGCAAAGCATTTGTGAAGCCACAACACGCACAACCTTGAGGCGGATGGGCTACAACAGCAGAAGACCCCACCGGGTACCACTCATCTCCACTACAAATAGGAAAAAGAGGCTACAATTTGCACGAGCTCACCAAAATTGGACAGTTGAAGACTGGAAAAATGTTGCCTGGTCTGATGAGTCTCGATTTCTGTTGAGACATCAGAATTTGGCGTAAACAGAATGAGAACATGGATCCATCATGCCTTGTTACCACTGTGCAGGCTGGTGGTGGTGGTGTAATGGTGTGGGGGATGTTTTCTTGGCACACTTTAGGCCCCTTAGTGCCAATTGGGCATCGTTTAAATGCCACGGCCTACCTGAGCATTGTTTCTGACCATGTCCATCCCTTTATGACCACCATGTACCCATCCTCTGATGGCTACTTCCAGCAGGATAATGCACCATGTCACAAAGCTCGAATCATTTCAAATTGGTTTCTTGAACATGACAATGAGTTCACTGTACTAAAATGACCCCCACAGTCACCAGATCTCAACCCAATAGAGCATCTTTGGGATGTGGTGGAACGGGAGCTTCGTGCCCTGGATGTGCATCCCACAAATCTCCATCAACTGCAAGATGCTATCCTATCAATATGGGCCAACATTTCTAAAGAATGCTTTCAGCACCTTGTTGAATCAATGCCACGTAGAATTAAGGCAGTTCTGAAGGCGAAAGGGGGTCAAACACAGTATTAGTATGGTGTTCCTAATAATCCTTTAGGTGAGTGTATATATACTATACTACCACTCAAAAGATTGGGGATGGTAAGATTTCTAAATGTTTTTGAAAGAAGTCTCTAATGCTCAACAAGGCTGAATTTATTTGATTCAAAATACAATAAAAACTATTATATTGAAGTTATATTGTGAAATTTTACTAAAAATAAAAAATGGTTAACTGAAACCGGCACTGATATGGCTGACTAGATTATTCCTTACATATCTATACAATATGGATGTCGGTCTATCATTATGTTGACTGTATGTCCACACACTCTAATTTTAAATACTTGGCCACTCATGACAACATTTTCACAGCTTTACTCATGGTGCTAAACCCAACCATATGCTATCTAGCTGTTATACCTCTAAAATAGCCTAACTAAAATAAAGAAAATTGTCTGCCAATCCTCTTCACACTAGTATTGCTCTAAGTATATACAACTATGATTTTTACTAGGTACTTTAACATCAGGAACAAATGTATTTCCTTAAGTCATAAACCTCAAACTCATTAGCAGAAAAGAGAACAAGACTATAAAAGAAGAAATCCCTTAATAAGCATCCACTAAGTAGCCTACTTAAACACCACACAAATAGTTTCAAGTATTTTAAAGAAGTTATGTTTCAAAATGAGGGCGTGAGAGAAGCGTTATGAGCTAAAGCAAAATATTCTGAAATAATGTCCGATTTTGACTTACCTGATATCTTTAGTTTTGCCATTCTGAGTTCTTTACAGTGGGTAAAGTGCAGCCATCAGTGATTGTTGATGATTCTTATCTACAAACAGAAAAAAATGTCGTGAACAGTCAAAATGAAACTCTTATGGTCTCATGCGTGTCTCAATTCTGCCCTCTAGTGCGACTGGTATAATATGACCCAGCATAAGGAAAAGGTTTTATGTGAAACATAAGAAATCAGTTTTAAACTTAATCAATGACTTTCATGCTAAAAGTGAAATTGACCATTTCATCACTGACTTTAAACCACAGCCTGTAAGAATCATAGGGAATATATTTAAGGCAGAATTAAAAACAATGCTGGTATTTAGATCAAAATAAGCTTGAATTTGCTTGATATTTTTGTGAAAGGTTTCTGTGCAGCGCTTTTATAATAACAATTTAAATCTGAGAAATGATTATTTTAAGGATATATATGGCATGAAACGGATTCTGAAAAAAACAGATTCTGGTTAATTGTTAATTGCAACAGTATATTGTAATTATCCTAATGAAAATAATATGCTTTTAAGTCATCAAAATTATACAATAATATTTGTAATTATTAACTGAATAAACTTACACAGATATAGAAGAACATAAATATCTACATATACATGCAATGTATTTCTCTCTCATTGATTCACTTCTCATTCACAACAGTAGCACAGTAACAGAAATGATCATTCTTAAAATGCCACTAAATGTTGTGTTATATTATCTGTGTATCTTTTAAGTACAATCTACTTGACTTAAAAAATGGGTTGAATCTTGTATTACTTATAAAAAAGTTGAAAGTTGCTTAACTTATTTTGATAAGTTAAAGCGATGTAAAATTATGTTATATTGATCATATAATTTTTACAGTGTACTAAAACACTTTTATACTTATTTAATAGCATTACAGTCAAAAGTTGTTGTCAGTACAGCAAAGTTGTTGTTCAACAAAAAGGCTATTAAACAGAAAAATTAATAAATATGTTGTCACTAGTGAGAATTGAATTTATCACATCATGGCAGATCTGACATGTCTGTCAAGTCTAATTCTGTTAAATATAATGTGATGGTATAATGGAAATACTGACAGTTTAGAAACTGCTGCCCACATAAAGAGCAAAGTGGAAAATATGAGTTTCATAGGTGACTGGAAAAAACTTTATTTTGTGTTAGTCAGTAGTCAGTGGTGCAGTCATCATTATGTTGAGCTAATGATAGTTTTCGTCATTTAAAAGTATTATTTAATAAACACATTCTTAAAGTAATTTAATTTTTGCTAATACAGACTGGCATTAGAGAGCTTACTGCTTATATTGCAAAACACTATTGCTGATATTGAGGTGGGATCCGGGTAAAGTTAGGGACAGGTGTGGTGGTATGGGTAAGTTTAAGGGTAGGGTTAGGTGTAAGGGAAGTGTCAACAGTGTAATTATAAATGTAACTACAGAAATGAATTACTGATGTAATTACATGGAGGTAACTTTTAAAATGTAAGTACAATGTAAAAACATGTATGTACACAATAAGTGCATTGTATCAAATTATTAATTTAAATGTAAGTACATAGTAGTTAAGGCCACCTAATATAAAGTGGGTCCCCTGCTCCTGTTGTGGAAGTTACATATATTTCACAAAAGGTTTTCACCACTATCTTCTCCTGTTTCTCTCTCTCACTCACTCTGTCCTGCTCTTTTGAAGTCTTTGTTTTCCTTTGAGTCCCATTTGCAGCCACAAAGGGCTGAATCACAGAGCCGTAAAGCTGCTCTTCCCCGGCAATAAGTTATCTGTGAAAGTGGTTGACGGTGGACTTGCTTTTCCTCAGTCCGGAACTCAGCCCTCTCCTCTCTCTGGACGCAGAGATCTTTCTGACCGTAACTGACCGTACGACATGCTCTCTTCCATCCTGTTGTTCTTCATGTTGGGGATTCCCTATACTTTTCTCCTTTTCCTCCCTCCTTCTCTCGCTCTCTCCATCTCCTTATTTGTCCTAGTGTTTGCTCGAGCCTTTCTTGCTGACAGGATAGTGAGGGATCAGGATATTAATAGGAGGCTGTATGAAAGGGAAGAGGAAGACAGCAAGAGAGGGTTGTGATTACGCCATCTGGATTAAACAATGCCTACCTCAAGACGGACACAATGAAAGAGAGGACAGCAGGGGGAAGTGAGAAAAGAGGAGAGCCTCGGCTTCATTTGCCATCTATACAAAGATTTATGCACATTATATATGAAGTGTGTCCTCTCTAACCCGACGCTCTGGTCATCTGTTTGGTTATATATCATCTGCTTGTAAAATTTTGTGTGAATTTACAGTTTGTTATTGGCTAGTTATCATTTTTTCACAACAATATTTACAGTAGTAGTTCTAAAATTACATGTCAAATGCAGTGAATATGCATTTTCAATATCTTAGATTGGACCCTCAAATATGATCATTCTCATTGACCCCAAACTTTTTTACACATATATGAATTTAAACAATGAATTTAATACAGTATAGAAGTAGGCATATTCGGAAGCAGGGTCTATCTGTCACATATCTGTCTGGTTCACTCAAAAAAATAGCTTGTTGGTCTAACTTAATAAAATTATGACACCTATTTCCACACTGTTGAACTGATTTATTTGAACTTGGGTTAATTGGGTTAATTGCACTGATGAGTAAAATTCATCCGAAGTGAATGAGATCACACCAGTTTCATTTGACGCATTCTGTGAATGTTTCCTGAACATAATTTACTCTTGTTGAGCCAACCAGTGCTGTTGCTGTTCAGACTGGTGCCCTTGTGCAGATTTGCATGAGTTTTATGTGTTTTTAAGAAAATGGAAAGACCTGTTAAAGTTCAAGTGTTTAATGTTTAGTTATTTTGCACATTAAATAGAGTTTGTAGAATATATTTGTAGAATATATAGCAGGTCCTCCACCAAAAACACTAACATAACAGAAACTTTTAAATACCAACATAACAGAACATTAAACATTAAAAAGTCTCTCCATTTTCTCATATTGTTAAAAATGCATAAAATAGCACTCTCCGAATTCAGCCCCTTTGCAAAGCATGATGGGAAGTGAAAGTCCTGTTTGTTTGGGTTACTTGATTGAAACATGTTATTTCAAAATGAAAACATCAAGTTATGTCAAAGAGTAACCGTTTTAAGTCAATTTAACATGTCACATCACAATCACATTTGAACCAGAAACATGATATAATGGTGTTAAATCAAGATGAATTGCTTAAATAAAGTGAACAGCATCATAAAATCATTTTTTTGAGTGTTGTGGTCTTTCTGTTGTGTTTTGATTTGTCACATGTTCCTTTGTCACAGTTTCCCGCCACTTGTCTGTTTCCTAGGTTACCTTCATTAGTTACCTTCCCTTAGTTAGTTTAGTTCAGCTCTGTCCAGTTAATTATCTAATTTCTATTTGCTATTTAAGTTCTTCCCTGTTCAATCATTCTTTGTCAGGTAACCGTTATGTTAGAGTGTTTTCCTTACTGTTCAGCCTTGTTTCTTAGAGTTCACATTAAAGTTTATGTTCAATTCAGATCTTCTGATTCTTCAGTTTGTTCCTGTGCTACACACTGTGACACTATCTTTGAATAGGTCCAGAAAGTGACTAGTGTATGGATTTAAATGTGCAGTTAATCAGGCTACAGAAGGTTTTTGCATTGTCGATCAACAGTCTTCATCTTTCAGTCAAAGTATGCAACACACTCTCAGGCAGTCATGGGGAAATTTACTTTTAAAAGTAATGCATTACAATTGTGTTACTCCATAAAAAGTAACTAATTGCATTACTTATGGAAAGTAATGCACATTATGTTACCTGGGCTGGGCTTGCTTGTTTTAATAACTATTTTTAGCAAATGTAAAGGCCCTTTCACACCAAAAAAAAGTTAAATGAATAAGCCTCAGGCTGAAGTTCACGCCTGTACAGTAGAGGCCGCAGTTAAAAAAAACTGGATTGAAGAAAAATAGGATGTGTGTTCACATTTATTCTAAACCTACAATAACCATCATGTTCACACAGTGCACAATGCCTCTGCACTCACGATTTCTCTTAACATAGGGACAGGAGAGCTGTCAGTCAATAAATGGAAAAACAAAGTGTTTCCTCCACAGTTAAAAAAAAGAAAAGAAAAGACAAAATTCGAACTTGCAAACAACCAATGGAAAAGTTTGATAATATAACATCCACCAATCACATAACTCATCAAGCAAAAAATCATGCATCAACCAATGGTTTGCTTACACTCAACAGTTAAAAAATATATATATAATAATAATAATAATAATAATAATAATAATAATAATAATAATAATAATAATAATTCAGACAAAATTCTAACTTGCAAACAACCAATAGAAAAAAATATTATTCATGGAATTTAACATCTGGACACTGGTGAGATGTTCAGCTATTCGCTATGAGTGTATTAGTGTGTATCATATGTACATGTATATCAAGAAAGAAGAGACTGACATAATTAAATAAGGATTAAAAAAAAATAAACTACAAAAAGCTCTAAATGAGTTATGAGCTACATTTGTTTCCTTGGTAATGTGTTTGTAGTCATGGAAATATTGGTTTATTATTTAGTTTGACTATTGGTGTATCTGTGTGGGTGTATGTGTTTTTGTGCGGTCGGCAGCAGCTCCCTGAGGTTGTTAGCAGCCACAGCTGTGTGTGTGTGTGTGTGTGTGTGTGTGTGTGTGTGTGTGTGTGTTTGGGTGTGTGTAAAGGCCTATGTTTCTGTCAGTGAGCTTGTTCAGAGCACTCTTTCTGGCGTCTGATTGAGGATTTCCTCTAGATGATCGTTACCTCTGCACACACAGAAACACACACATGCACACATAGAGGAACGCCCCAAATGTTCCATCAATACACAGCAGACTTTCAAAGCCTCCACAGCTGGGAGATTTTCCCATGCGAAAACACAGTACAAAAATGCACTTGTGTACACAGAGACACACATCAGTGACATAATAAACATAATGACAATACTTTGTATATTTCAGTTCATTTAACAATTGCAAACTCCTATCAGATAGATATGAAATATTTTATAATAAAATTTTACTTTCGACTGATTTTGAACTGCATGATTTTGCATTAATAGATTTTTCTGATTTCAGATGTTAAAAATCTTAATAAAACAAAGAAATTATTTTGGCATGGATATGTCACCCTCAACTGTGTGTGCGTGTGTGTGTATGTGTGTGTGTGTTTGTGTGTTTGTTGAGAGGTGCCTCCACTGACCCAGTTTTGTCATGGTCCTTATTACAAATACTTGGATGATGTTTGATGATGATAATGATGATGATGATGGCCTGTCTCCCTCTGCTCCCCTCCTGCTGTGTGGGTGTCTTATTGTTTGATTGTTTTCTTTCGGAAGCATCGCTAGCACGATACCGAAAGTGACCCTTGCACGGTTAATGTCTGGGAGGGTCACATCTTCTGCTCGACGGCATTCCGCGTTGATAGCTGTGGACCGTTTACATTGTCCAGCAATTCCCAACTCAGGGAATTCCGTTTCCAGACTCCTGAACACTGAAAAAAAAAAAAACAATAAGTGTGTGAGAGAGAGACTGAGAATTTGAGTCAGTAAGTGCGGCATTACTGATGCTTCCTCCTTCTTCCTTCTTGAAGCTTGAGAGGTAAAATGTTGTAAATGTTTGAGCTGAGTTTATCTTTTTTAACTTAAAAACAATAGAAGCACTGAGAGAGAGAGAGAGATTTGTAAATAAATTAATTAATGATATATGACATAACTATAGTTCATGTCAAATAATGATCTTTCAACATTTTATTGCTAACACTTATGACATAAACTTTTAATTGGGTTGATATAATCCCTCTGTATTTATGACAATATCTTGCAACTGACCATGCTTGAGTCACACAGAGACATCAACATTCAGCATGCAAAACCCAAAAATGGTAACAGTTTTTTTTTTTTTTTTTTTTTTACTTAATAAGACCATTACAATTTTATTTGCTGTCGTTATTGGGGTTATACTGACAAAAAACAGCAAATAAAATAGTAAAATAAAGCAATTAATTTATTCATGCCGCAATGCATTCTGGGGGTTCACTTCCTCAGATCACAGATAGAATTAAGTTGACAAAACTGAAATGGTTTAAGTAAGAACAACTTGATGCAATTAAGCTTACTTAATTGAGTGTTAAGTGCATTCAATGCTAGTTGAACTACTAAAAATAAGTTCACTTTACTTGAAGAAAATGTGGAAACCGATTGCACATAGTTTTTTAAGTCGCCATAGCTGAAAATGACAGATTAAAACTATGTTGAGAATAATAGTATTTAAGATGTTTGCAGAACATAATATAACACTGCTAGTTAAATGGAATTACTCAAGTAATCTTACTATTCAATTTTAAGTAAGATTAGTAAATATTCTAGAGTATGTCAACTAGAATTGGCATTAAACTAACTTGATATTTATTACTTTTATTTACTTTTAGCTGATTATTAAATTAACTTCAGTTTTCCCTTTAAGTTTGCTTTGCAAAAATAAGGCAATCGGGTTCCAAACTTTTTAAACTGAACTTGTTAGAATTTACAGTTTATGGAATAAATACAACTTTTCTGCAATAAATAAATGAAAGAAACAAATAAATGAAAACAATCTGTTTAGAACATTACAAAGTGTTAATTGTTTTGAGAGCAGTGGTCTGAGTTTGGAGAAATGTGTCAAATCGATTGAGAAAAACTGTAAATTATTCTAAAACTAAGCTTATACAAAAACATAACATTTTTAATTTTGCAATTACATCATTTTGATATGTTTTATATAGCTTCAGCTCATAAAATATTTTTTAAAAAGCTTGATTAAATGCTTAAATGCATGAAGACAAACAAACATTTGCCTTCATAGTTTGGCATAATGTTTTATTGTTATTTATCAAAAAAATATAAGCAGTGAAGCAGTTGTGTTTTAAATTGAAAATTGAAAAACTTTTGTCTGCCAAATCAATGTCAGGAAAAAAATTAATAAAATGAATTAAAAATAAAGTCTAAAAACTTATTTTGACATTTTATATGATCAAAATATTCAT